>CALYLX010000098.1:0-600000 GCA_944990035.1 Clitopilus passeckerianus
GTACTTCGTTCAGTTACGTATTGCTAAGGTTAATTGCGTCCTGTTACGAGAACTCATCAGCACCTAAACCCTAAACCCTAAACCCTAAACCCTAAACCCTAAACCCTAAACCCTAAACCCTAAACCCTAAACCCTAAACCCTAAACCCTAAACCCTAAACCCTAACCCTAAACCCTAAACCCTAAACCCTAAACCCTATGAAATGGTAGCTTCAAGCTTGATTCTCTCGGTTTCATCATGAAGTGCGATGGCCTGACTCTTGTTGAGGGCTTCCTCGGCCTCCTTCTCCTCGGGGGTTTTCTTAGCTTTGTCATCTTTGCCTCCCTCTTTGTCTTTCCCTTCCTGATCTTCCTGCTCCTCGTCGGCTTCCTCTTCCTCTTCGTCATCCTCATTTCCTTCGTCTACTTCGCTGGGGGTGATTTCTTCAACTCCTTTGCCCGGGGTGGCTGCTGCGGCGTTGACCTCGGGGGTAGGTACGTTATCCTTGGCTATTGAAGAATATCTAAGGTAACGAACATAACTTTAGAAGGCTCGAACGTACGTTTTGCCTTCTTGGTTTCTGCCAGATCGATGATTCAATCAGATAACCAATTCGTTCATTCCAATCCAGATGTACCCACTTTTATTTTCTTTGGGCTCTTCTGGGTCAATACTTGTCAGAAATCATCGAGATCGGAAGGATATGCGTAGCTTACTGGGAGCTGCCTTGCGTCTATTGCTTGTCATTGTGATGACTCGATGATAAGGAGTTCAATATGGCTCAGTATCTCACCATATGTTTTCTCGGAAAACATCTCAAAACGTTTGATAAACAAATATTAGCGGATACAATTCGAATTGCATCCGTACACCGTTCACGTGATTATTTAGACCAAAGTATGCGCTGAGGAATGCCGCGACACAACAGTGTAAGTGTGGCGGCGTATTGGCGGGCTGTGATGCTTATTCTGAAGAGTCGATGCGCCACTTCATCGGAACATGGCTCAAACACGCCGCGACTGAACAGTGTGTGAGGCGCGGCGATGAATCATGCTTGTGTTACCTATAACGGGCGAGGAAAACTTGAGATTTGGTATGTTTTAACCAGCTGTCTTGGATTCTTCGTTCATCTCCTTGATTCGAAGGATTTTGAAACACAATTCACAGTTTAGATCTAAGGGTAACCTTTCTATCACTGAACGCCCTTTCATATGGGTTCGAATTCACAAACGTCTTCGCCTATCCATGTCTTGTTGACTGCGACGTACTTTGAATCCCGCCTTCGCTAGTTACATGAATACGCTCCTTACTCTACTTCATTCGCTGGAATTATCTAGCCATAGATACTTACTGCTTGTAAACGGTACTGACTTTACTTTACCGTGTCTACTTAATACCCTCTATCTACCAGATTCGAACTCACCTCTGCCAAACCGCGTAGCGCGATCAAACCACTCAGCCATCTGTTCTTATCGAGCACAGACTCTAATTCCGTTAATACTGACCGTTCCACTATTAGAGCTGCCATCCTTGACCTTCCAACGTCAGAGTACGTTATTTCTGGCCTCTCTACTATGTGTATTCTACGTGTTCTATCTACTGTTGTGACTACTACACCTTGGAGTTTCCTCAGACTGAGGCGTACGTCTCTTCCCTCCTTTTGAATCGGCGCCTGAACGCCTAGGAACCTGTTGTATTCACTACCTTTTCGTGATTAGACTAGTTCTATTGAAAGTTGAAGGGCTTTCAGTTCTCATCCTAATGGTCTGACGACCGAATCCATTCATTTTGAACGGAGCCTTCAAATGATCAAATGAAAGTTGAAACGCGAGTCTTCAAACGTCGGACTTGGCTGAAATTCAATCACCGACTGGCGCGTCTGAGTCGACATTTCGGGGGGACTTTCAACGCACTTTTCTTGCAAATGGGATCCATATCTAATATAAATCTGTGTAACTAGAGAAGCTGTATCATGTACCTTAGTAGCATGGCCGGTCAAAACGTTGTATGATATATTCCCTGTCTCTGACCGTTCACATTTATTTGACGCGTTTGGCTGCATACGTGATCTGATCTCTGGCGCATTCGCCATCGTTAACGGTTAAATGCCGCCACTGAACAAGTGTGATACCGCGGCGATTTGAGGGATTGTTCCACCGCAGCTGCTCACTTGTGTTATCGCGGCTTTCTGGTCACACAATTGAGCGTATGAACCGAGCGTTTGAGGGATCATTCCACCGCGACTTCTCACTTGTGTGGTCGCGGCTTCCTGGCCATACAATTCACTTATTATGATGGACTCGTGTGCCACATCCACCCTGTATTCATGGTACGAAAATATAGGTACATATGCGTGTCTACTGTCGCGGCGTTTCTCGGCCTTTTTCGAAGCTTTTTGAAGCCCCAAACCCTCTCTTAAGCAGCTACCTACTCCTATAGAATCCAGACGCCTTCGGATCAACCTGACCAGCCCGTCGACCGTCCAATTACTTCTGATAAATCGGCGAAACATGTTCAAGAGCCATCGAAATCTTCAGATATGAGCAGTACGTGCACGTATTCCACATATACGACGGCCACTTAGCTGAAATGTTTCATGGTAGCTCTTCCCTTGGAAAATCAGTCACCAATCGCACCTGATGGCAAGGGCGACACACCTCCTAATACCCCGCTATCTCCAGTACTGGAAGAAGACACAGCTATGGACGTCGATCAGCCCGAAATGCAAGATGACGCACCGTCTGCAACACCGGATGAACTCAAGTTTGACAATGACGTTCCACCCTCCATCTCCAGTCTTCGCCGGTCCAGTCGGACTCCAGGCACCCCATCTCGCACCGCTTCCCAATCCAACGACACCCAAAGCCCACAGCCGATCAAAAGTCATAAACGCCGTTCTCAAGCGGTCACGTCTGCTTTTCAAGAGGAGGAGGAGGACACGGGTGCGCTATTGGGATCGATACTGTGCGCTAAGCGACCTGTTGGGATTGGGAGTCTTCAACCGGTGAGTAATAAAAGGAGGTCAGTGTCGAGAGAAAAGAGCGAGGCGCTTAGTGAAGGGAGCTCACAAGCATCATCAACTGTGCCGGAGGTGAGGAAGTACTCCAGTTTGAAGAACCGGATGAAGCCTAGGAAGTAGATATCTTGTAGACGTTTGATCTTAATTCGCATTTGATTCGGAGGCATCCAAAGAAACGGCGTGTTCTGAGAAGGCTGCGACAAAAACGGAGAGGGATCACTGCCACAGCGCCTCGTGATCCTATATGAAAGCCACGTTCCCGGTCCTGAGGCGTCGAGGTGCCTGTCTTCTTGACCTGGTCGACTCCGAGGGTCAGACCAGTTCAGGAATTGTTCCTCAACGTGTTTGTAACGAGATATGTAATTGACTGGTTGGTTAGTTTACATGGCCGGGAAATCAATTTGTTGTTGAACTTACAGCTTCTGAGGTGGTTTTCACAGATGCAATATGAAATCTAATCTCTCATACAGCCTCTAGCAATAAGTGCGTTGTCAGGAAGTTTCTTCTTCAGCGTGATAAGTCATATCGGCGGTTACAATCATGATTATATCGCCGAGAGAACTTGGTGCACGTTCATTAATTATTATCCGAGATGGGTATTTTTATTATTTGCATAACATACGACAGAAATAATGGAATAAGGGAAGGGGTTAAGCCAACCGTGTGTTCTCAGAGGGTTGTGCCCCATCTCGACAACTTCATCTTAGCGTGACAAGCCGGCTACTGATGCGGCCCGGTGTGCGCCACGTTGATCTTCGTGAACGCGTCGTCAATGAGGGTTGGCGTCCATACTGGGCCTTAATGATGTCACGTTCTCATGTACTCGCTTCGTTTCTTGGTGTAATTAATTTTATTTCAATTTAAATGATATTATACGACACATGAGAACTGTAACTAAGCGAGGCGAAGTGGTCAATGGGTGGGCTTAGGGATCCGCTCGCGAGGTGCTGGGTCCACTTCTGGGAGGACCGGATCCAACTTTTCGAAGGTCTGGGGGTTTCTCAAAAATAAAATTGAAGTTACCGAGTCTCTGAAAGTAATAAATAACTCATGGAATTTGTATCAACCCTAATCTGTTGTTGTTACTGGTACTCTTTGCTAACAGCTACTTGGGTTTCCCTTCATTCGTGGTGCTGTTTGGTACATTATGTCTGATTTTGTAATGCCTTCCGATAGTATGTACATGGTACCTAGCTAGAGGCTTACTCTATAGAATATAGCAGGTCGCGGAGCTTTCGGTAGGATATGGAAGCCATTTGAAGCCCCAAACCCTCACCTAAGCAGGTAGTAACTACCATAGAATGATTGCAGGAGAGAAGTACGTACCGATCGATGCTAACCCATCAGTTCACGACCGTAACAAAATTCAAATTCGTCTCTAGCCTACTCCAGATGCCTCCAAACGCTGCCTCACCATCAGTCAACACGTCCACGGCAGACAGAAAGCGATGACATTTGATTTTGATCCATAATTCGTACATACACAATAAACACAATTACGCAATTCAGTTGATCCAGAGAACCCGATTTACATCTTATGCGCCAAGTTAACATGAACGGCCTTGACGTTCGTGTAGCTGAGAACAGTCTATTAGTTTAAAAAACGTGGAAAAGGGATTGAACGTACTGGTGCAGAGCATACTCTCCAAGCTCACGACCGATACCAGATTGCTTGTAACCGCCGAAAGGTACCTGAGGGTGAAGCTGGTTGACGCAGTTGATCCAGGCGGTTCCAGCCTTGAGTTTGTGCGCGGTCTCGATCGCACGGTTGAGGTCCTTGGTGAAGACGGCGGCAGCAAGACCATACACCGTATCGTTGGCTTGCTTAATGACGTCTATATAGGCGGCAGAAACGAAGTGCCAGGTGAGTATGTGCGTCATAATCCAACATAGGGAGTGAACTCGCCTTGCTCATCCTCGAACTTGATGACGACACCGACGGGACCGAAGATCTCTTCTTGGACGATCTTCATCTCGGGCTTGGTGTCCGTGAAGATCGTGGGGTTGATGAAGTAGCCTTCCGTGCCGTGTCGTTCGCCTCCAAGGTGGATCTTGGCACCCTCGTTCTTGCCAGCGTCGATGTAGCCCATAATACGCTACGAGGTATCGTCAGCCTAAGATGTAGGGATAGCAAGATTAGAATGAAGAACGTACGTCATATTGAATTTGAGAGACCTGAGGTCCTTGATCGATACCCTGGCCGAAGGGATCGCCAACCTTGATCTGCTTGGCCTTCTCGGTGAATTTGGCGAGGAACTGGTCGTAGATACCAGCTTGGACGAAGATACGGGAGCCAGCGCAGCATGCTTGCCCGTGGTTCCAGCTGTCGTTGTTCTCGTAAGTACGATTCTCAAATAATCATAGACGAACCATGCACTCACAAGATACCGTGAGCAGCCCAGTTGACGGCTTGGTCCAGATCGGCGTCGTCGAAGATGATATTCGGGCTCTTGCCTCCCAATTCGAGCGAGACCTGCTTCAAGTTGCTCTTGGCGGCAGCCTCCATGACCTTACGACCGACGAGAGTACTTCCAGTGAAAGCGACCTTGTCGATGTTGGGGTGAGAGCTGAGGTGAGCACCGACAGTGTTGCCGAATCCGGTGATGATGTTGACAACGCCAGGAGGGAATCCAGCTTCGTTGCAGAGTTGGGCCATGCGGATGGCGGTGAGAGGCGTGAATTCGGATGGCTTGAGGATGATTGCGTTTCCGGTAGCGAGGGCTACGTTAAGTGTTAGAATTGAGGAGTAATGGCTCAAAAAGTCGCGTATACGTACCAGGTCCAATCTTCCATGTCACCATGAGGACTGCGGGAATTGATGAGGACGAAGTCAATGGAGATGCACTCTGCACATACGAGGGAAGTTCCAGGGCAGGATTTGACCCTATAAAGAGCAGGAGATTAGAACTGTCGCATATACAATATGAAATTCATGTACGCAGACACCGATGGGCTCGTGTCGGGTGTAGCTGAGCTTCTTCTCGTCGGTCTGTGGAGACGGGGTCAACTTCAAGGATTTCCGTAGATCTAATGAAAGGTTCTCACTTCAATGGTCGTACCATGGACCTTGTCGGCCCAACCAGCGTAATACTTGATGACGTCAATGCTGAAAGTTACATCGACGTTGTACGCCCAACCGTAGGTTTTGCCTGAAAAACTAGTCAGCGACCCTGTCGTAACTCTAGATGCGGTGGTCTCAGCGTACCGTTGTCAAGAGCTTCAATGGCAGCGAGCTCCTCCTTGTTCTGCTGCATCAACTCTGCGAGCTTGTAGAGAAGGGCACCGCGTTGCGATCCAGAGGTGTTCAGGCCCCAGACGGTATCAACGGCTTTACGGGCCGCCTCAACCGCGAGGTCGACATCCTTCTCTGTCCCCTCGGAGACCTTGGTGATCAGCTGGCCGTTTGCTGCCAATGTCATCAGTCACCGTTATCGCACAGAAGAGCACGATCGTACTTGGATTGACGACTCTGATAAGATCCGAGAGACATTAGATCGCCGAAATGAAGTTGAACATATAGAATAGACGTACTCGATTTCAGTTTTGTTGGCTCCATCAACGAATTGGCCGTTAATGAACAGTCCGGTGTTGAAATAAGTCTTTCCCTTGTAAGTGGGAGTGTTCCACTCGTGGCTGAAAGTCGAAGGCATTATCGATGTGAGATGTGGGGTTTTGTTGTAGTTCCGACTCCAAGGACATTGGATTCTTATATCGTTCCCGTTGAGCTGATAACTAAGCTGGCAGTTCTGATCAGCAGTTTCTAGAGAGGGGTGTGAAAAGCGTACCATCAATGGTCTTCTTCCGGTGGTCAGCTGGTGTACCTTCTCGGTCTGACGATTTGTCTACATCAGATTCCTGCATTTTCCGTCGTGACGCCTCGCCTTGTGATCTTTCTCGAAAGACACAGAAGCACAGATTTTTAGCAGTTCTAGAGAATTTTCGCCGTTCTTGATAGCAGCCGGATGAGCCAGCGTCAAATCGACTGTGCTCAGATGTAGACATGACGAAGTTCGAACAGCGGGTCGTCGGGCCGGTTGGGGTTAGGTCACGTGCCGCCTGAACCTTGATCAGATCCTGGCCAGCCTGCTCTGTTTCCGTTCAGAATCTCCAAACTATTGTCAAATGCGATCGTGTTTTCTAGTAGCGGCCTTGAATTGGATGGGTGGATGACTACCTTCGGTCGTCTGACCTTTCTGTGGCTTGTCCTCTCGCGGATTGGGGAGTCTCGATGCCATAGTTGAACGGCGAATTTCGGACTGGAAGATTCTAGGCTCCCAATGGCCCTCCTTGGTCGTTGAATTAGATCAAGCGCCGAAACCAGGACCTCATTGTTACTGATCGGCTAAACTATCTATGTCTACGCCACGATCTCTCCTCGACCCCATGGAGAGTCTATTTAGTCTCGATCTGTCGTCCCCGAGGCAGCTGACCAGTCTACCCCGCTTCTCCGCAACCGTTGGTGTTGAAACGGGGCCTCGAGCTTATTTGAAGATAACGTGGCGCTTGGGCTGGGATGACCATATAGGATCTCCGTCTGCAAGACTCAATTCAACTGGCCGTCGTCAACGTCGAACAGTTAGGTACGGAGAACCTTGGCTCATCCGACTACATCCGTTTTACGATCATCGGTAGGCAATTTACAACGTGATATACAGTTTCCTGGCAGTCTTATCTTTTGCACAGATTACCAGGTTTTCTACTGACAGGTTTCTAGCATTCGCCACGAGGCACCGACATGGAGAGTCCCTGTGGGATACGTTCCATGAAGTCGTTCTCAAATATTCTTGTCTAAGGTTAAGGCGTACGAACCCTCGTAATACATAGCTGGCGGAATATTCGAGATAACAGGACAGGCAAAGACAATGTAAATAAACTGTTGCAAATTATATTACGCTTGGGTACATTAAACACGATGGCGGTGTATGTTAGACATCGCGTCACCAACCCTAAATGATGTACCTAACGTCGAGCAAGCGCTCAGAAACTCAGCGACGATCATGGCACCGTTGTATAGCCAACCTGAGAGGCGATCAGACAATCATTACCTACAAGGGGACGAAACTCACTATGAGGATTCCATCTTTCTGTGAAACGCTTGTTAAGATGGTCGAAATTTCTGGCGAAGAAAACAGATATGACAATGCGGCGCTTCCGTGGGAGGAGTGCGACGAAACGTTTCCGCTATAACGTATCTGGGGTCAGTATGGGGACCAAGGTCACACTGAGGTATACTCACCAGATAGACAAGGGCGAGAATCAGTCCTATCCATGCAGCGAAAACGGCGCACGCCACCAAACTCGAAGAAAAGAGTATCCAGAAGAAATAGACCAGGGAAGCCAAGGTTCCCGGGCTGGGTTTGTATATAGCCCAGTTCATGATATAGGTGAGGGGAAAGCAATACCACGCAACCATAGATATGGCGCCGAAGCCGAACAGTGCTACATTGAATCCTTGAATCAGTTAAGGCTCATATAAGGAATACGAACCACCCACCGCTGACTGTCATCCCGATAGGCACGTAGAAGAGGTCCGGCGAATAGTCTTCATGGAAGAACCATGAAACGACAGGGGGGTGTACGGACTCATAAAGACCTATATAATACCATCTGTACATAGGACCAATAGTCAGATTTCCCGAAGAATGAATAATTGAGTCATACATTACCGCAATCAATGCTCCTCCGACCCACTCAGTCCACGTTGCGGAAATTGAATCCCCAGCCAGTGATTCCACAGCCTTCGCAGTCCCAAACGCCAAAATGATAGCCATAGTTGACAGTCGATACAGCGTGAGTTTGACGGATATGGGTTCCGGAGTCCTTTCAGGCTGTGGGAGGAACGTTTCCGTAACGTCTCCTAGTGCGTAACGTGCCTCGATATCTGAATCCCAGCGGCGATGGCTTGACGATGATGATATTGCTATCGAGCTTCTAGTCCCGTCCCTAGCCGCTCTGCCTACGTTTCCGCGATGATGACTGGATTTCGGAAGTTAGGGAATGTTGTGGTAACGCAATGCTGAGCTAACCTGCCATCGTGTCGATCCTCCATAGAAAATACCTAGGGCAGTGTCACAACCTTAACTTGCAAAGTTTTCCAAGAATTCCGGTCCTCTTGAGGTGGGCCTCGTCTTGGTCGAAAGTGAACCCAGTACTAAGGCACGGTATCTGGGTCAATCATTACAAGGCGGAGCTCCAACAACGTCCTCAGTTCTGGGGTGAGGAGAGCTCATCAGCATTTCGCGCGACTAAGACCTGAGATGCGGAAGCTTAGAGCGGTTGAAGCTGAACATTGAACTGGTATCAGACAGGAAAAGCTCGAGAACGTGGGGACTTCGAAGTTGGGAGGCTTGGCCGTGGGAGTATCGGCCCGGCACCGATCGAAATCCGACACCGCTAACTAGTTCACAGCTACCAACCTGAACAGGCAACCATCTTCGACCAACCCGTTCCTCGATTCCACAATGCAAGGAATCGTTAAATAAAACCATAAAAACCTTCCTCGACCGCCGGAAGCGAAGGCACTCAAATTACCCTGGGCCTTGCTTCTTGTTGAATTCTATAGCGCGAATTTCTTGATGATGAGGGCCCAATACAGTTCCTTCATAACGAGAATCTTTGGGGTAACTCATCGGGTCATTACATTACAATTAATTCAGTCTACGTTCACGCGATCAACACTGTTTATAGTGAGGGTCCCCATTTCTCTACGAATACAAGGACTTCAATGTATATACTTCCGAGCCCCGCGACGCAGGTCGTGATCAGGACAGAAAGATATAACCAGACTGGTCAGTCATATTGTCAATTCTCGGCTGGCTTGTGGTGTAGCGTGTACGTACGGTGAACGTTCCATCTCCTCAAGAATCCAGTTTCCAAGTCGCGAAAGCGTCGAAAGGCGTAGCCGGAGGCAGCGTCTCGGTATTTCAGGGCAACCGAGCCGATGAAACGGGTGAACTGTTGGGGTGGAACCTTGGCCTCAAGAAAGTTAACCGTTGGGAGCCTCACTCACCAGATAGATGATGGAGTAGGCTGCCCCTAACCAGACCGTACATGCCAGGAAAGGGATTACACACAGGATCAATAACCACGGCACGAAAAGGATCCATGTCCAAAGCCCAAGATTAAACATGGGTGGATATACAACCCAGTCGATAGCATATAGCGCAAGCAAGCATAAGGAGGCGATCGCTGCGCCAGTAAGCCCACAACAGGTGACTAGGAGAAGAGAAAGTGAGCTCAATGAACGACGAAAGGCGGTTCAGTTGGTACCTATGAGAATTATGACCAGTGGTAAATAGAAAATGTCGGGTAGATAATCTTCATGGAAGAACCATTTTGCGAAAGGATGGTTTCGAGACTCAAAACGGCGAATATAGTACCATCTACTAAGGTTAGGGGAGGAGCAAACAGAAACTTCAGAAGATAAACGCACGTTGCCACCAGTAAGCCTCCGGCAACCAGCTCTGTCCATGATACAAAAGCTGAGTTTCCGACGACTAGTTCCAGGCATTTAAGCGTCCCAAAGCCAAGGGTCGTAGTTATGATGGCCAGTCGATAGGGAGTAAGTTCACCAGAACGCTGGTTTTGAAGCCCTCGTTCCTTTGGATTGTCTGCTTTGGCTGCAACTTTGGGCGGGCTGGCGTTGGCTTCGACGTCCGAGTGCTGGAACTCCATCACCTCAGGTGGTACCGTTTCTACGTTAACTTGATAGGTGCCGCCTTGTGAAGATAACTGGGTTCCTGTAGTCAACGAAGGCTAGGATCGGTGAGGGAGGACCTAACGCACCAATGGGCTCGTACCATCGATAGTTTCCCTGGGAGGGCCTTCGTTCATCTTTTGCAGCAGGTCGCTGGGGAATGATGAGTGGAACTGAGGTGTGGTAGGAATCAGCAGGCAAATTGTTCCCAGCCAATCATCGCCAAGCTATTGAAGGCGATGCCTACTGACAGGGCAGAGGTGTGCAGGCGCCCCGGTCAACCCCCGAGCTCCCAGAAGCCAGACTTATCAATGCAGGTTCGATAAAGGGTTGGAAGATCAAACCGAGGAAGCTTGGAGCTGGATCACGATGAAGTTGAATGACGATTGAACGCTGAACAAACAATTCTCATTGAGTTCCAGTCAGATCTCGGTACCTTGTGGCTCGTGGGAAGGTCCAGGCCCCAGACTTACGCCATTCTGCTGACGTCAACAGGAAACCTCAAAACGACGCGACTGGGACGCAGGGCGTGCCATCTAGCATCATAATATGGGAGTTGAACATATTCTACTGGCTACACAAAGGTACACTAAAGGAAACCTAGATGCTTCCAACAGCAACTTTTTTGGCCTCATTGGTAACGGCCATCGGTTGTGTCCATTCGCCGAGCCATTCGTCGTTGAGAACCAATCAGAGGTAGATAGCGAATCCAAAGATTAGATGAGTCGAGAGATAGAGAATGTCTAAACGTGTGAGTCAGAAACAAGAAAAGTTGCTACCAGAGGTGGGTGCCCGTACGGTGATCGCTAAATTGGCCCACATATGCAACGAAGATGTGATTCGCAACTAGGTCGAGATTTTGAATGTGTCGTTCTCGGTCAGATATCCGTTCTGCCTAGTGTCGGACGTCCTAAGCTCAGAACAAGACGTGTGGATTTTTTAAAAAAGGCGACCTACCACAAAGCGCACAATACGGCTAACGACGTAAATTGCTGGTTGCGTGACAGCGGCTTAGGATATGGTTATCAACGGGCAAGTGAAGACCACAGCGGCCATCCCAAGCACGATGAATCCAATTGCGAACAGTATTGATGGAGTTTGTAGCTGTTGCGGCAAGACAAACTGTATGAAGCCAAGAATAATACTAAAACCAATCACATAGAGGGAGGCAAAGGCGTTGAAGAGATACAAAACAGGACCTGAGAGATGAAATCAAACTTCGTGAACTCAAATAGAGACAGGGACTACCCACCAGTAACGAGCGATCCAATAGTAATCCCGATTACGTCCGGAGCATAATCTTCGTGGAAGAACCAGACAGCGACTGGGGGTTGTAGAGCTTCGTATAAGCCTATCCAGTACATTCTAACACGAGTAAATCAGAGGTGTGATCATAACTTTGACCTTTCGACTTACCTCATGGCTAGAAAGCATCTACCAACCCATTCAAGCCAGGTAGGTGTTTGAGAATCGTCTTGCAGAGATTTGACAGCCTTTGCCGTGACGAAAACTATCACGACTAGCGATACCGTAAGTCTGTAGTCTGTAAATTTGACAAGGAGAGGCCGTTGTGAGCTCATGGGGCGATCCTGGCTACAGAGGAACGGTGTACTAGTAAGTGGCATAGAAAGTAGGAGCTTCCGAAACGAGGACCTTACAGGGAATCATGGGGAATTCTCAGAAGCCTTGAGCCCTCCTCCATATCCAACGTTGTTTGACGATGGCTAGAAGGCCGTGATTGAGCACAACGTAGAGGAACAGCGAGGTCAACCGGCAACCCACTTTCCTCGCCGTGAGGCCGCGGGCAGAGTCATATTGTGAGTTATCGAAGCCATATAACCCACTTCCTAGTAAGAAATAACAGGCAAAGGTCTGAGGCCACTCCTGTCCATGAGAGAGCGGCTGCTGTAGTGCACTGCAAAGGGTTGACATCGGCAAAGGGTCCCAAAATTGCCGTGTCAATCCAAATGACAAGGTTTCGGCGTCCAAGAGAGATTTCGTGAAAGGCGCTTTATCGCCTTTGGCCGATCTCCAATCCCCTTGGCAACAGGGTCAATAAGTGCCTTCCTTTCGGATTGTGCTTCCCGCTGGCTCCCAGAAGTGTTGTCACAGATGAAGGTAGACAAAACGTTCACAGTTGCTGTTCATGCCGTAGGAATAACGCTCTCCCAGATCATTATTGTCACCGGTAGCTCCAACGGTAGTACATTGTCTCGCAAGGTTCAAACAGTTCCTTGGCGCAGGCTGGCCTGTATTAGATCTGGCGGCAGCACCAGAGTCGATTACATTGCCGAAATTCAAGTTCATTCAGATCCACCTTTGTGACAACGATGCACTCTCAAAGATCGCCGCAAGGCCCAAACCTCTCTTTAATAATTACCAGAATGCCTTGATAGTCGAAGATGACGTATGGGAGAGGGCCATGAGCCTGAACCTTACCGCGCCACCAGCGCTGAAGCTGATACGGATTCAGAGGTATGGTAACATCGTAACCGTGGCTATCGGGGCCGCGTCAAGTAGGCCAACCACTGGGTGGTATATATGGCGAGCAAGCACGATCTCTGAATCGTAAATCCCAATCTGCCATATTCGAGGAGATACTGTTCCTCCCCCAGTTGGACGAAAAATACTAGGCTCGACTGAGGTAAATACGCAGTAGATGATGCCAGAAGTGTCATGTTGAGGCTAGAACCTGAGCGTCTGCCTTCGGAGGCAAAATACCACGAAGGAAATCCGCGTAATGATTGCCCACCCACAGTGGCATCGGAAACGCTGCAAGAACCAGGCCAATGACAATCCTGTCGCCTACGTGGTACCTTGAGCACAGAAACGACATACACACCGTATCTGTGGTAAAAATCCAGCTCAAAGTTGTAGAACAAGTCCAACGATTGTATGCCCGCTCGCTTCAAGGGCGGAATCCGTAGCTTTAACAACCCGGTTAGCTCGCAGGTCTGAATGTTAAGTTTTAGATCTCACCAAACACTTCACAGGATAGGCGATGGCGAGGAGGTAAATTACATATAGACATGGCCATATGAGCAACGAGGTCGCCCAATTGACCAGCCATGAGTCATATGTTTGAGCATACACCATCGGTAGGACTATAGAGAACATCACAGTCGATGCTCCAAACACAACGAAGGTGAATATCAGGTCTGAGTGGTTGCGTCAGCCTAAACACCGCGGCAAAGAAACGGGGCCTAACTCGAAGTGACAATGAATGTCAAAATGTAGAGGATATCGAGCGCGTAGTCGTCGTGGAAGAACCAAGGTGCAATCGATGGGATGAGATTCTCGTAAAGACCGGTCCAGTATAACCTGTAGTTGTTAACTCCGCTCTAGAGAGATCTAGAAGAAGCCCGAAGGCTACCCCCCGGCAAAGATCGAACCACCGGCCCAGTCAACCCAAGTCGCACTGACTACGCCTGTTCTCAGTCCTTCTATCATCTTCGCTGTTCCCAAAGAGAGGATGATGATAATATTGAGCAGCCGGTATCCGGTCACTTTGACTTGGAGAGGGTAATGTACATTGTTGGTCGAAGGCGGTCCAGAACTCCCCGAACTAAGAAGGACATCATGTACCGTGAAAGTGTCGGCCTACTGACGGAACTTACCGGCTCAAGAGAGGCGTCTCCACGCCATAGTGGGTTTCCCGCAATGGAATCATGGAATTGCAAAAGACTCCAAAGGGAGGGAGAGGGAGTCGACTCCTGACAGACTTGTAGCTTCTTATTTTCAGGCTATGCACTCGGGAGCACAGCCTTTTACAGGATCGATCAATAACCAGAGCCAAGAATCAGCTGATAATACCCCACGTAATCTCGGCAGATAATAGCAAGGGACTTCAAGACTTGGCAGGACGCGGCTACAGTATACAATGCAATTCCAGGAGGACGTATACAATCATTATAACTATTTGCTAGTAATAAACGCAGATTTCAGCGACAAATTGACCCTAAGGGAAATGCCAAAGACATCACGGTCATTGGCACACCATACAGAAGGGCTGATGAGAATCGATGTAAGTAAATAGGGCAGGGCTGAAAGTGAAGGGAACCCACGATGCTTATTGTACCGATTGCCGACTTCGTTCGCAATGCTTCGGACCCCTTGCCATACCCGATTGACCTGAGGGACTGTTCTCTGAGAACAGAGGGTCATTAGCATCGTACATATCTCAAAAAACAGGCGCAGACTGACGAGAAGAGCGACCAGCATTACGCACGCAATCGCCAGAAGAAAAGACCCCATAGTTAGAGCGAGGAACCAGAGGAATATTGCAATACCCTGTCCAATTAGGTAGAGTGGTGAAGCATCCTTGGGGTAAATGGATGGTCCCGGAAAGATGCGGCCGGTGGCGAATGCGTAAAGCATGAGGAGCGAGTAGGGGATAGTGACCACAAGAGTTGCGCAGCAGCCTGAATGAACGTTGTTGGGTTAACAAAACGGAGATCACGGCGGGTCGAGTAGACGCACCAGCAGCCATTCCGGCGAGCGGGACATAGAGGAGATCCAACGCGTAATCCTCATGAAAGAACCAAGGAGCGACAAGCGGTCGGAGAGGCTTGTACAAGCCAAGCCAGTAGAGTCTAAGGAGGGTGTGAGGATATGGGTGTGAGGGACGATAGTATGAAACATACAGTGAGGCGACAACGGCACCAAATACCCACTCCAACCAAGTTGCGGTGAGGGCACTGTTCTGCAGGCTTTCGACTGCTTTTGCACTCCCAAACGCAAGAAAGAGGCCAAGAGTCAATAGGCGATAGGCAGTTAGCTTCACTCTGAATAGCTGTCCTGAACGGTCCTCCCAAGTTTCCCCCGCGTTTTCATTTGAGAGGAGGGGAGTTTCGACATCACTAGGGTTCTCATCTTCCCTGTCCGAACCCTATTTCAGCTATGCGTTGTAGGATCAACATGAGAACTCACGGATAACGCTCTCGTAATTACGTATCTTCAATACCGCCTTCAATTTCCAGAGTCGTTCGGCGGCTAAAACGAAGGATCTTTCAGTTAAACGGAGATACATTTACGGAAGTGAGAATACCTCGTCTGTCGTTGCCGCCTACTACTCATTAGCGCAACCCCAAACTCGACCACTTCGCAGAGGAGTTCAGAATATCTCTCAGTGGTGCTTAGCTGTGAGATGCTGTGAATGTTGGGTACGGTGGACGTGCACGGCAACTACTGCACAGCGATAGAAGACATGCATGTCATTGTTAAGTCCAACTGGGGCAAGAATCACTGATTGGACTGGGCAGGCACACCAAGGTTAGGGCAGGTCTTAGAGCCTTCAAAGCCATGTGCGTATTACGATCGAAGCCATCCGATAACGCGAAAAGGCTGCTTCAGTGACAGTGGAAGTCAGATCGGCGAGAGTTGTACTTGGGCCTTTGATGTAGTTTGTAACTCATTTAAATTTGGGCCGACGAAGTGGCAGGACTATGGAGTCCCTTCCCAGAGACGGGTCTGAATACGTGTGAGCTGGTGGTGAGCGTCGAAGGTTCTGGCATCCCATATAACTAATACACCCCCGGTATCTTGTGAGATATCGGCATGCTCAGGTTATTGATGATGATGACGAACACAGGTGAATCCCGATTGAGGAACTCGAAGCTTAGGGCAGGCCTAAGTGCAGTGCAAGGAGGCAGTGCTTAATCTCATCATTCTCGATTTCTTCGTTCAGTTCATGGTCATGTATCAAATCGTGCGGGACGTTCAGGAAACTATTCTGAAGTTTTTGATCTTTCCTGACGACCTCTCTACACTACTCGTATGTGGTCTTGTCTGCAAACAGTGGCTGGGGAACACCCGACCAGTTGTCTTTAGTCGATATGAAGTAACACTTCGGAATAACTCACAGCGAAGACGGGAATTAACGAGAACGAATACATTTATCGATATCGTTCACTCTCCAAAATCGACATTCCCAGCGTATATCCAAAACTTATATGTTTCTGAGGATCCTGCGCAGGGACCCACCACGCCTTCTGCAACAACCGATTTCACTTGTATACCAATGGGGGATATACTATCAACGATATCCAGGCTCTCCTCTCTTCGCAGTCTCCATATTACCTCTCATAGTGATTGGGATGTCCTCTCATCACTCATCTCTCGCACTCTCCATGGATTAAGCAGCGTCACGAGATTGAAACTCGACTATGTATTTCTCAGATACCCCTACCAGCTATGTCAGGCTACGATAGGCACATTTCGGTCTCTTCAAGACCTTGAAATCGAAGGAAGGTGTATTGAATCAAATCCTCCGGCCGAGCACCTCAGTTTTCACGCTAATCTCCTCCGATCCATTACCCTTACATTCGGAGCGATCGCATCCCCATCCTACTTAGTAGAGGCTTTCCTGCTTGCAACCCTAGGTGTTGAAAAGTTGGAGGTCCGGGAAATCAAGCTACCAGCAGATGGCCAAGAAATTGATAGCTTCGTCCAGCGAGCCGGGCCTAATTTGCACCACGCTATCTTTGACTGCAAGTCTTTAGTCCCACAGGTATCCCAGAATGGGGCAATGGTCGGTGAGTTCGGGATCGA
Organism: Clitopilus passeckerianus; assembly: GCA_944990035.1. Lineage (NCBI taxonomy): Eukaryota > Fungi > Basidiomycota > Agaricomycetes > Agaricales > Entolomataceae > Clitopilus > Clitopilus passeckerianus. The sequence continues at coordinate 17,244 of CALYLX010000098.1, forward strand.
GCTAATAGAATCATCATACACTGATACTTCTCTCGTTTAGCGACCGAATTTCCTATCTCTCTCTCCCAAAACACGAATCTGAAGTCACTCACAGTCGAGATGTTGATCGCCCCTACTGCTAGTGGTATTGTCCCACAATCGTACTGGCTTGTGAATATGTGCAAGACCCTGAACTCCCATGCCTTCTCCGAACTCACAATCATGCTTGAAATACATCCCATCATACTCAGCGTCCCCATGAATGTCGTGGTCAACTTCCCTCCATTCCTAGAAGCCCTAAATAGCAACGGCGTTTTTCCCCAGGTCAACCTTATATTCAAATTTACGGAAGATTCCATCACCGTAACTCCAGAGCGAATCCGCGAGGCTACTGAAGAAATCCAAACAGAGTTGGCAGTCATAAATCGTCAAAAGAAATTGACAGTGGTTTGGGGTAAGTCTACTTTTCACATCATTAGGGGCACACCCAGACCACTCGCACAGATGAATTTCATTAGCTTGATACGCTGAGAAGGTTTAATTCGGGGTAGAGGTTAGGGAAGGTACCGTAGCAGTACCGTTTCACCTGTTCGCACGCAGCAGCCTATAGTCTGCGCAATTTCGTTCACTTGTTCACCTTTTATCATGACCTGGATCAACCGCCGATTTCTACGATCGGTGAGAGGTTCTACAACCCATAAGGCCAGATCCTCCGATCCGATTCCCGGTAACTATGCATTCAGCCTCGGTCACGCAGCATGAGTCATTCATTCCTTGTTTCCTTCCACGATCGCGACCTGGCTTCTCCCCAGGAAAACAAATGGAGGTTCTCAACATGGACATCCAGGACTCCATTGCCGAGCATATCCCCCCTCAATCCATTGGACAGTGCTGTCTCGTTTCGAGACACTGGCTTCAGCGTTTGCGGTCTGCCTACTTCGCCGAGGTCGAGGGAGCACTATCCGTCCAGCTTCTCCCCGGCCGTGGCCAAACAATTGAGAAAGCGACCGACTATGTCGTACAACTAATCACTTCTCCATATTCAACACTTCCGGAGCATGCTCGATTTGTATCCGTAGTTGGTCCGGAACGGGACAACTCCAGCGAGGTATGGTATACTTTGTCAGGAATCCGGAAATCTCCAACCATGGGAGAGAAGTACGAATATGTTAGTTCAGTAATCATCCCGGCTCTCTGTCGCATCAGAAACTTGAAGGAACTTGAACTATGGGCTATCAATTGGAATCCACTGGACGAAAGTACTCGAGAAAGTCTCACATCACTCCACGGTGTCGACACTCTACGGTTATTCGACATCGATCACCCTTTCTTCCACAATATACTTGACTCTAATGCCTCCAATCCTCTGGTGCACAACCTTAGTTGCATCTCCTTTGACATTGCGGAATCTGTGAGCACCTCTCATGGTGAGTTTCCTTCGGATTCGGTCTTCATTTGTAACTCTTACAATCGCCGACTAGGTTCTGATCTCCCAATTTCTTTGGATTCTATTCAAGACTTGAAACCCCTCGAAATTGGATCGTTTCATCAATACGGTGGCCGGTTGAATCAAAACCTTTGGTTGGGCAATCTCGTACGGTCGATAAAATCTACGCATTTCTCTGGGCTCGAGCTTGTAATCGTGGTATATCGTGGACCCAAGGAATACATTCCCCAACTCCAATTCAACTTCGCTCACACCGAGACCGCACTTTTGGAGAGAGCTCAGGTTCCACAACTACAACTCACATTCGAGCAGACGCCGCCTGATTACTGGAGCGAAGACGAGGCTCGCAAGATAGAAAAGGACGCTCAAGAGGGGTTGGATAGGATATTCAGAATGGGTAAACTGATCGTCAAGTGTTGTATAAGGTGTGTTCATTCGTGCTAATGCATCGTGGACGCGGAAGGGGTAGAGGATAGAAGGAAGACGGTCGTATCGAACCAACAAGCTGAATACGTGGAAATAGTAGAACCAGTATGCTACGGGTACACCCCGAACGAACATAGTATAACAAGGTATCAACAACTGCCCCATGTGAATATGAAATAAGAAATAACGATAACAATTTCCGCAAATAATCCATACATGAAAGGAGGTCCCAGGCATGAACGAAACTCGTCTCAGCTGCTACAGCATTCTCCCCTCCCAGCTCTTCCCATCCATGGCCACTGGCCGTCAGCCGCTCCACCACTCCATCCTCTCCCGCTCCTCCACCCGTGCCCCAAGCGGATGGTTTCGCTGGCACTGGCATCCCTTTCCCTGATATACATCCGCCTCGCTTCCCGCCGCTCTTCAGACTCCCATCTCCTGATCACCCTCTTCGCGATATACTCAAACACCTCCTTCACGCCCTCCCCCGTCTTTGCCGACGTGAAGAACAGCTTTGGACCCGTATCCGGCGGTGGTGGAAGAATAGGCGGGTCTGACTGTGCTTGTGTAGGGTCCAGGTGCGGCAAAAGCGATGAACCAAATGAAGCCGAACGAGGCTGTTCGTTGGTGGGCGTGGTGACGACAGTCTCGGATTGGTGTGCAGGCACGCTTTCACGAGCAAATAAGCTGGGTGTGATTGTTGCTGCGCTGCCGGAACTTGCACTTCCCATGGAGGCACCGGTCATCCTACGGCTTCGTGTGCTGCCGTTGATGGAGGGGGGAAGCGAGAGGAATGGTTCATCGTCTTCGAAAGAAGATCCTAGTGAACTGAGGGAGGAGCTTGAGGGGCGATGATTGAGTCGTCCGGATCCGGTGCGGGAGGATGAAGAAGGTAGGTCCGGGGTACTTCGAGCAGAGTGGTACTGGTCAAAGAAGGATGAGGAGGGTGTGTGGTAGACTGATAGGGTACTGGTGGTAGTAGTCGTTGCTGTGCCCATGTAGAACCTATTGGACGACCTTGAGCGAGACTTGGTGAGGCGGTGCCTGGGCGAGCTGGATGTTGATGTAGAGGGAGAAGGCTCGACAGAACCATTTGCTTGAGGTTTGGGAGGTTTCAACTTCCCATTAAAAGAGGGAGGAATGTCGATAGGGTCTGGTGATGGGGTTTGGGTGTTCGGGGAGGGTATTTCGACGGTGACATTTGGGCGTATGGTAGCATGGGACTCCGATAGCGTGTCCGCAGCGGTAGCAGAAGCATCTGTATCGCCTTCGTATACTGGTGATGGCGATCTTGAGCGAGGAGGAATGAGTTCTTGGAGGAACTTTGACGCTTCCTCAGCGGTGACCGGACCATCCCTCTCTGCACCAATGGCTAAGCCATTCATTCTGCTGGGAGAGTTCATCAAGTCGGTCTTGTTTCCGACGACGCAGCAGCAGAAGTCCTGTATGTCTTCGTCCCTTAAGGGCGCACTCTGCTTGAACTCGACCCACCACTTCGTCAACGTCTTCATGGTCTCGGCCGAGTTGACGTCGAACATGAGCAACGCTGCATCTGCGCCACGGAAGAAAGCTGTCGATAGGCTAGAGAACCGTTCTTGACCGGCGGTGTCCTACATGGAGAAAACGGATGCAAAAAAAGAGAAAAAATGTCGGTTCATCGGGTGCAGAAATAACAGTGCGGGGTTATTGACCGACCCAAATTTGGAGCGTCACCGTCTCAGCTGGATTTGTAGGATGTGGTAGCGTCTTCGTTATGAAATCTGCACCGATAGTAGCTCGGTATCCATTCGAAAAGCGACCGGAAATGTACTGTCAAAAGTGGCCTGATGAGCTCCGTGCTGCGACAACGGTTCAACCGGGAATGACTCACCTGGCTTCGTAAACTCGTTTTCCCAACGCCTGAAGCTCCTATAACGACAAGCTTAATCGTGGGCATTGCTCCGTGGTACGGCGGTTTTCAAGTAGCTCATGGGTCTGGGTAAAGGACTGTTGGTGTTCCTGCTCGAGACCAGTGGCAGCAGCGATCAAACTGTCGTTTCGTCACGCGTTCTTCTATTCAGCCTGCCCGGATCAATATCCGATTGCCTGCAATTCATTTCTCCGTCTTTGGGCGAGTACATCGGACAATATGGGGAAAGGCAATGAACATCGTGTATTGTACGATAGAGTAAAGTAATTAGTGTTAGGTATAGTGGTATACGGTAAATACGTGCGGATATACAATATTAGGTCCATTTAATAATCAATCATAACGGACAATCGTCTCTGTCGGTCAAGCATCCTCATCTGCTTCCTGACGCCAATGATGAAGGCATCGAAATCGGTAACGATAACTCTCCTCGTCTGCATGAACGTCAAGTACACCGCAGACCTCCAGCTGCCGGCAGCTACCATCTTCCGGATGAGGGCTTCTTCGAGTACCGGAAGGTCGATTCTCTCGATCGCGGATACGTTGAGGTGGTAAAACCATAAGTCCAAGTTCAGCTTGCTGAAGTTGGGCGATACGATGGTGTTTACGGCCTCAGCTAACCACCCAAGGCTCCAGGGACCCTCGTGGTCATATGGGACACAGTAGCTGACGTCAAGTCGGCGCAGGTTTTCGTTACGGGTGAAGTCGACGAGAAGGTAGGGAACTAGAAATATTCGTTAGTTTAAAGCCTAACGCGGGAACTGAAAGAAAACATACCAGGTGCTTGAATATCCAGAAACAGGTGGCGTAGGTTGGCACCAGCATACTGAACGAGAGCCTTAATCTTCAGCAAATGTCCGACCGAAGTGATCTCTCGGAATCCGAGATATTCGCATTGCACTGGGAGGCAGCGAGTATCGAGGAGAGGATGCATTCTGAAATGCATATCCAGCTCAACTCGGCGGAGCCTGGGGAGGAATGAAAGCTTTTGCGGTGGCTCATCGGTAGAAGGTCGAGCAATGGCTTTCTGCGAAAAGTTGATCTCGGCGAGCTTCAGTTCCTCCAGACGAGAAAAACTCTGAAGGAGGGTGTCGAACAAGTGCTCCATATCCTTGAAGGTGACCTTCTCCATCGTCAACGACGTAAGGCTCTTGAGTTCCATGAGTACGGTGACGGAATCCGGCTTGAGCATAACCCAGTGCATCGTCTTGAGCGTCAACCTCTGTAGGTTGATGAATGCGCTAAGTTGATAGGTGAGGAGTCGGTTGAGGTACATGTAGTCCTCGGCATTCCCGCAAGACGTTATGTGCCTCCCACAGGTCTCGTCAGAGCCCTTCATCGCCATATTGGTTATCGTCCCCCGAAGCGTTCCTGTTCGAGCACGAAGTAGGCGAATGAGCTCGTCGTTCTCCTCCCTCCATTCGGGGTATTGGTATCCGCCCTTGAGTTCGTATTGTCGATGCGAGAAGTAAAGATAGCGTGCATATTGAAGCCATTGTCGAGAGACGAGACCGTAAGAGAGGAGGGCACGAAGGTCTTTGGGTGCGAGGAAGTAGGCTTCGTCGAGAATTACGTTGATGATCTCTGTAGGGAGTTCGGGGATTCTGGGTAGGGGCTTCCTGACGTTCTGCTGACAGCACCAAATTGGTTAGTCATAATGTGCAGCGAAGAGGAATATACGACAACATACCACTCGGGCAGGCATCCTCTGTGTCGAGTGTTGCCCGGCTTGGGCTCCTGCAGTGCGCGGTCGCCGTAAACCCATCCGCCGGACCCGTTTCAGAGGTTGTTGGTATAAATACTTACTCTGACACCTGGCAGCTACGGCGCGGGTGGAATCCAAGGAGATCGTAATCTGCCATTTGATCACAAGTTTCCAAGTCCAAAGTGGTAAATTTTGACGCTCTACCGCAGGGTTCATGGATCTTGCCATAAAAGGGTATCAGAAACGAACGCCAGATCCGATTATCAGCTTAGCTATCTCGGTTGTGCGCCGCATACAGGCGTCATGAGTGCCTTGGCCGCGTGGTTGGGAGCAACTTTGTGCCACAAAGAGGGATATTTTAGCTTCTGATAGATAAACGTCAACTCAATGTGTACTCCTACAGTTCCCTGCTTTTTATCACCTCCTTACACTTTCAATTGGGTTTTTCGCCAAGGGAAATGGAACTACATGAGAAGGTTATGACACATCCGTAAGTACGATTTCGGAAACCAGGAACAGGTATCGGACCATTCCTTCCAGCCGGAATGATGGGAATTGCCAATCTCGACAAATTCCTCCGTGCGGGGTTGCAAAAAACTTTCGTCTCCAATTTCATCCAATGTTTCTCCTCGGCAACCTTTGAAGCCGCCAGGAAGCTCAGAGTTGTAATTCTTTGCAATACACTTGCAGCGGCGAATTCAAAAACGATCGGCACCCAGTCAGGCTCTCCCCGCAGTATATCCCTGCCCAACTCTCCCATTCCTAGGTGGATCCCGCTCGTTCTTCGTGCCCTTGTCCTCCCACCGAGTCGCACATTGACATTGTCATCATTGCTGTGGGCGCCTTGAGATTCGATCGGTTGCTGCCTCGTGTTCTGAGGTTTCCAACGAAACGATGTGCCAAAGGCCCCTCGTATTGCCTTCAAAGGAAATTTGCTCAGGTTAGATAACACCTACACGTTTCAAGGTCCGTCAAGGATCGGCCTCCACGCTGATTGGACGATCGGCTAATTATTTCAATATCGCGTGGCCTCTATGCGCCCGAGCGAGCAGTGGACTAGGCTAGTATAAGACTACTGACGTGCCAGTGTATGAAGTGGCGTCTTGACCGTGCGATGGCTATGCGAAAAGGATAATGTACGCGGTATGAGTCTTAGCAGGACGAGCGACACGTTATTTTCGCCCCCACGGGTGGAAGTAGGCAACGTGCTTCATTGACAGGAGTGGCAGCATGAAGAGATGTTCACCAATCCATAAAACCACCGCATGCATCATCGAGAAATTATTAACTTGATGATTAACAGGTTGATTGAACGACCCTTGGGTGAGAAATTCAGTCTGTAACCGGCATTCATCTCCAGATTCGAGTCATCTCATTAGAACATTCGGAGGTGACCAGAGTTGAAACTTTGTGGCCACTGCCTGGTGGCTACTGCGTGCCGAAACGGAACAGGCGTGTCTCCGGGTTTTTGAAGGGCGATGAGTACGAGGTCAGATATCTCTTTCCGTAATTATGGAGTACATGGCATTCAAGAATCAGTAGCGGTCGATGGCTCCAAAGAAATCGAAGTGGCTTCCAGCATTAAGAGATTTCTGCCCTGGGCTCAGTGCTCGAAAGAAGTATTCTGTGGATCAAGCCGAGGCTACATGTTGGTAGGTATGTGGGTCCCTATAAACACTGAACCTCATCAGTTCGGTCGATCCTCTTCTAGACGTTGAGCTTTGAGGGGCTGAGAGATCATCGGTGCCCCGCACGTGTTACCATTCATTCAATATTCAATATTTGGGAACCTCCGAAATGTGTTACACCCGGTTATGGAAGGACGAAACTGACGAAATTCAGAAAGGATCAGGCTAGAACGAGCAGAAGCCGTAGTTGGCCGTAGTAGAATTTAAGTATATGGAGCCAATGAGAGGTGATTTTCATAAGAGTCTAAGATCGCCTCCTGATGTCCAGGCTACACGCCGAGAAGACTGATAGAACATTAAGCTTTGGTGGACGTCGGCGGAGAAGCACATACCGCATTCACTCCAGCATTAGACTGTCCCGGCGAATAAAACTTGACAGGTTGGAAAATACTCGAGGAGTCGGCATGCAAGGGAAGAGGATCACTTCTCATCAGGTCCTTTATACTCAAATATCGTGGCAGTAGACACGGCAGAATGCAACTGGCGAAGGTGAGCTTAAAGGAGTGTGGCTGCCTGAAATTTGGAAGACAAAATCGATGCTTATGACCATCCCATAGACCAACAGTTAATTTACACGAGGAAACACTTGCGCTTTTGGAACGTTTGCCAGAGCAGCGGCTTTCAGTACTCAACCATCATCGATCGAAATCGAGGGAAGAGTTGAGGCTAACTTGAAGTTGGACACCGGTCCGTGGTGTCTGGAGCTTCTCACGGCAGTCAGAGAGCCGACGCCGATTTCTCCCTGTGCAACTGTCGTCGATTCATCACTAGCATTTTCCAACCAACACCTCCTTGCAACCCTCTCAACCGCGAGCTTGGTTCTAATGCCATCCGACACTACTGCTCTATGGGCTAGCGGATCCGCTCATCCAAGAATACACAAGCGCTGTACGGCTCGCAACGATTGACCTGGATCCATTGCTCGATAGTTTCGACTTCCCTTCCAACCATAGCGAGCCTTCCAGTCATCAAACTTCTGGCTATCACCTGATAACCGCCCCAGAAGGATCTTGCGGAGGGCTACCTTCCTGACTACTCTGCATCATTTTCTGAATCTGGAATCAGACATTTTCGCCATACCCACTGCATCAGGAAACATACCAAACGATGGCAGCCAAGACTCCAAAGGCTACTTGGTACACTGGATAATCAAAATCCGAACCTCCTGTGACGACGCTGGGTGACGTTACCACACCCTTCCTGCTTGGAACGGAAGGATGAGGCAACCAACAGCAAAGTGCAAATTCGAAGGACCCACTTCCAATGACGGATTTTCTCCCGTTTGGTTCTATGACAATTTGGTGTCTGCCACGCGTATACCTATTATTGTTTCATTGGTTTGATCTAACGTTTAACATCAGTCGGCTCGTCGTTTCAAGTAAAGTGTGCACAACTTATATACATATATTTACTGGATCGGGCTGTCACATATGTGCCCTCTTCCTTCACCACCTGTATCTGGAAGGGATTTGAATATGTACTTTATTCTGCTCGGAAAAAGTTGGGATGCCAACTCTTGAACGATCCTCGCATCCTCCCGAATCTCCTTCCAGACCATACCAGCGGGTATGCAGTAGACGTACCCAAACGTCTGGGAGATATTCTCCCCCCAATTGTGTGAGAAGGATGTCCTCCAAGGGCCGTAAAGGATAAGGTGTTGTATAGGATTCCAAGTCCCTTGCTCCGCATAAGACACCGATGCTGAGCGTTTTGAGAGACGTGGAATTAAGGGTGGGGGGTGCCCTCAGAAACGTCCATGGGAAGAGAGGCCCCTCACCCGGAGGCACAAATACCTCGTATTTAATGTGCTGTAGGCTGGTGTTGGTAGACAGAGACAGTGTTGGAGATGGCTTGTTATCTGCCATACAACAGGATTAGCGTAGTACGAGCCGAAGGCGAATTGGGAAGCACCGTCGTATAAATCGATGACAATGGCCTCGAGATGAGACCCGCATCTAGATATGAGGGCTGTCAAGGGTGTCAGGCAGTCGTTGTTGCTGATAGAGGGGCGATCAAATGCCCATTCAATTTTTTTTAATTTAGGGGTTGAGCCTTGCTAGTTGGGAAATGAATGTCCCGATGCTGAGGTTGAAATGCCCCATTTCGAGAGAGGTGATCAGGGAGATATCCCACTCCCCAGGTGACATGGTATCACTTTCAAATCAGATATAATCGAGCTTGATTGTGATGTTGGGACGCGATCCTGGTCCCTCAATAACGGATAACAGGTCGTCAACAGTGCCGATATGGAGTGTCTCGATTCGAATGTCGCTGACATGCTGGATGGTGCACAAGGCGGATTGGCTTGCGCGATCCAGCTGCCACCAGGGGAGCCATATTATTCCAAGAGCCTCAACGTTTTCAAGGCGGGGAAGGATATGGGAGATATTGAAGTGGAGAGTATCCCACTCCGTATAATCTCCAAAACCTCCCACTTCGATGTTTCGCAACAAATGCCTTAGCGTAGACAGAGGTGCAACAAGAAGTTCCTCCAGGCCGAGCATTTTTTCTTCGCCATCGAATTCAACTACGAAGTTGCGTAGCCAATTGTTGCGAATAGAATTTGACTGTAGGAAGCGCGTAGACACAAGCCGACAAGCCCCGAGGTCCGTTCTGCTACCTTCCTTGTCTACCGGACCTCGAGGGATGCCTTTGAGCTCGCCAAGTATCCGGTCCAGAACCTCGTTAGGAATGTTGTTCATGGTAGGTTGTTAATTCGTCGTTTAAATGAATTTACACTTCAAAGAGAGAAATACGAGTTACGAGGTCATAAATGAGGTCTAAGACAATCTTACTCTATAGCCACGGTCGTGACATCAATCAGCCGCCGAGAGAGACCTAGACATTGCTCGATTTGAAATGCACATACTTCTAATCTACCACGAAAAGTTACCTAGCTAAATGTGGGAGAGGTAGAAAAGTGAAGTTTGTTCTGCTCGACCAACCCAGGCAGGTCGGCTCTCAATGCAGCCTCAATTCCTGGATCAGTTTTTAAACCGTGCCGAGGAACTTCGCGAAGCTCCTCTCGCCCCAAACGTACGAGAAGAAGATTTCTTCTAAGGGCCGGAAATTGCAACATTTCCGGAAGGATTTGGCATCCATCATTGAATACAAAAAGTCGATACGAAGGTTTTTGAGGGGAAAATTGAGAGAGGAGAGTACATGTATCTCTTATGATTTGTTGGGGAAAAGGACCTCGAAATCTGGTGGTACGATGACTTCGTGCTTGATGTTCTTTAAATTGGTGTTCCTAAAGAGGGAGATTGCGTGAAACAGCTTGCCGCCTGCCGAGGCAAAGAATTAGAGTGGCACGGGTCAAGACATAACCTAAAGTACCGTGTGGACTATGGCCGACATCAATTGCCTCGAGATGAGAAGTGCATTCAGATATCAGGATCGCTAAAGAGTCGAGGCAATCACGGTTGTCCACGAGGACCGGGACGCTCTCCAGTCGGGAAGGATATTACAGATACGAAACAGTATGCTTCGCCATCCATCTTTGCGTCTCCTGATTTTGATACTTCTTATCAAATATCCAAGTGTAGGCATAGGTGCAGCGAGAAGCCGCTGTGGAAATGAATTCCTCGGCCGCAGGGAGTGCACTTGAGTCGGGTCCCGTTGAGTTTGGTAGAGTACGAGTAAACCTAAGTGAAAAATAATTCCTCGAAGGTTGAGGAGTGAGCGTGAACGTAAGGGATCAAGAGCTGATGGTGGCCTTTAGTCGAGACGCGCGACGCGTCTGAGGAGGGGAAAGAGAGAGACTGAAAACTGAACGTAAAAACACTCAACAAACTAATGCCCACTCTTTGTGGACGATGCTGGAGTTCTCTTTGAACTCAATGCTGAAGTATTCTTGAGTTGTCCGACTGACGAACGAGCTATCACAGGCTGGAAAGTTGGGGAGAAACTGTATATTGCAGGGAGCGGGGAAAAGTGGGAAGTTGGGGATTCCTCTGGTCGAAAATACAGGTGGTGGGTATTAATAATGTACAGAAACCGAAGGCGCACGTACTCTCGTGCCCCCGGACCCAAAATGATGTCATAATGTACAGAAAAACGAAGAGGGAGCTCGAAAATGAGAGAGAAAGAATAACATATGAAAAAGGAAAGGCCTTGACCGAATGTGGAAATACCTCCGGATGACGAGTTCTGGGGAATTTCTCGAGGCGATGGGAGTCGCGTAGGCGTGCTGTGGCCCTAGCAGCATCTTTTACGCGTCCTAGGACTCCCTTCAGCACTCTACCATCCCAGATTCGTTTCCCCTTTGATATCTCCAGACCCGAAGTCGGCTGTATAGTACAATGTAATTAATTATGGAATAGAAAAGAAATATACGTATCGTTCGTCTCGAGAGTCCTTAACCATATCCTGCAGAGAATGTGATGCGGTTTACACGATGGAATGGAAGTCTTGACCATCCAGACACGCAGAATAACATAACGAGGCGTATAGCGATCTTGAGGAGGAATGCGAGGTTTGCTGCGAATGCCGAGAAAGCTTGATGGTGTCGGGGAAATACCAAGTTGCCGGTGAACGATCTTCTTCTGCACGTTCCCTCTGTACGTCCAGATTCCCTTCCACACCGCCCAAGGCGTAACATCTTCCGATGGTCATCGAATTTGACCACCTAGTCGCGTAGCCAGTTCTCTCGGGAGTATTACATCGGAGGAAGCGGGTAGACACAAGGCGGCAATTTCCAAGGTCGGCTATCGTCTGACTAGAACTTGAAGTACCTTCGAGCTCGCCAAGTATACAATCCAGGATTTCGTTAGGAATATCATCCACGTCGATGGTATGGCCATGAGGTGTTTCTTGATGTCAGTCATAGACCGAGACATTGGGGTCACGTTGTGACGAGTGAGACAGAGGACAACCCAGGTCCAGTCATACCAAGACACCAAGACGGAATAGTTTCGTTTACATCGATTCTCAGGTAGTCAAGACATTTTTGATAAGCATGCAACCGTGAATATTTTCCTTCATTGAATTATACGACAAATTCCACAGATGCAGGCTTGCTACAATAGCTTTAAATGGACATCCCGGACGCTGTGACTTCGAGGTTCTTCGATGAGGGTCCGAGTGTGACTGAAGGAACGATAAGAAGGTGTTGTAAGTATAGAATCACCCCCTTCGTCGTCCAGTTGGAGCTGCAACTAGACTTCCCTGAGCCAGTTCTCGCGAAGGGCTCTGGATTGCTGGAAGCGACTGGGAAGATAGTTCCCAAGGTTTGAGGTACGCCCTTTAACCCTCCTATAGTTGGCTACACCTGCGAGATTCCCGAGTATGCGGTCTAGGACCTCTTTGGGAAGGTCGTCCATGGTGGCGAGGGGGCAATACCTGCGCCATTTCGCTGAAGCATTTTTCCATGACCATACAGAGCAGGGCAGTGACCTGCGATAACGGCAGAGTTTCGGTGACGGCGTCGTCTCGCCAAGGCAGTGGTGATAGTCCCCTCCAATTAGAACAAGGACAGGTTTTGTTCTCGACAAAGTATTGACAGTTCGGGGCTTTTACAAGCATAGTGCGCCTAGGAGCAACTAATTCTCGATGCTCCGAATATGAAGGCAACCCGAGCCAAGGTCCTGGACGGAAGCCTCCTCGAGGTTTGAGGGATACAAAGGAGTTGCTGTTTTGGGGTAAACCGACAATTTTGGAGACATGACCAAATTCAGACCAATGGATGTCGAAAAATCCGACGATTCGGACTGATTGCCGATGCTTCCAAGAAGGTTCGGGGCATTTCAAGATTACGAGGACACTCGTATCTGAATAATATAAGCATACACCCGACCTCACAGTCCGACCACCCACGTGATGAGATGCCCCATTTGGTCAAGCGCTGTGGCGCGCCATCTCCAACTTTCCAAACCGTGTGTCACGGCGCTTGCTGCCTTTATGGACACCACCACCGCCACTAAAGCAACACCTACTCATTCGACGTTCTCGCGGACTTAAAACTATGCGCACGGGAAGAGCGATGTGAATAATGCAGGTAGGTGCCTCATTCAAGCTTCAATGATTTTTCCTGACGGCGGATCATTAATTCTGTGGATGTAGTAACGTCTTCGAACAAGAATCCCATCCCCCCCGGACGCTTCGACTTGCAAGGAGCTATCACTACGGCGCAGACTTTGACTCGATGGTCGAGCTATATCCTCCCATTAGATGATAGACACCGGTATGTTGCAGTCTCCACACTCGACGTTCTTGGCCTGATTGTCGAGGATTATAGCCACATCTATCATATAGAATCTGGCGCCACCAACATCCAGATACATAAAGGTACATATCAAGTTCGTTCCAGTGAATGCGGGCATGGCCGTGTAACATTAAACACGATGCACCTCTGTCGACCACCTCTCGATTTCCATAACTTCGTGTCTGAAACACAGCTTCACTTTTCTTCAAGATAACGAGTAAGGATAAACATGGAGAGAACACCGAATAAAAACCCTCGGAGAAGTTTGCACAACTTTGCGGGCAAGTATTCCGATGGACTTCGCAATCGTCGGTACGTCTTGATCAATCAAACCAGCGTGAAGCACGACTGACCAAAAATCAACAGGTAGACTATGCCTCTTTCATGCAACACTACTTTGGGCCGGGTACCAGCGTGGCGACTGGATCCGTATGCAAAGGTCACCTAATGGAGCGCCTTAGATGCTACCCGTGGGACTAGGTGTATATTCAGATCTTCGAGCTAGAGGCGTGCGCGCCAAGATTTACGCCAATACCGTTATTTATTAGTCCATTCCGATTATTTCACGGTGGCCACCTAATTATCATTTGCCAGAGTCGTGGTTTAGCATTGAAGGGGTGACCGGGTGTATACTCACATATAGTATCTGTATCCTATAATTCATCATCTCTCCGGTTCTTAAACATGTAAATCAATTCATGGGCCGAGTTGCGAGGTGACCTGAGAGATTTCTGTGAAGCGGATCCAATGAACTGGTGAGCAATCTCTAGGGAGTGGCAAAGAATAGAGTCAGAGGATCTGGACAACATGAGACCCATTGACGGTGTCGGGGCGTCAAATTTCCGTGGTGTTGAATAGACATATTTCTTCGATTAACAAGACCCGGTTAGTATCCATCAGGCTCGAGTACACGCGGTGGAGAGTAAGTGTCCTAATATAATTTCTTCAGTACTATCTTCCATCCAGAAATGTCTGGGAAGGTTTACAACCTCAGAACCGGTGTAGCTGATTTCTCCTTCTACCGTAATATAACTGTGTAATTCGCCAGTCATATGTTTACAAATAGAGCCATGACACTTAGAAACGGGACCCCATTGGGACTTCGCTTATATACATGGAAGCCGTTGTGAATTTCTGTTTGGGGACTATTAATTGTCAGAGGTGTCGTTCCTGCCAAAACCTGAAGCCTCCGAGGACCGAGACGGCGAAGCCGCGTGTCTTGTATCTAATACATCCTTTATTGTGGATGTCAGCATTTTGTTGTACAAACTACGGACGTTAGTCCTGCTACCCAAGATCAACATCATGACATGCCCATAATCAATCATAGAGTGGAATCATACTTTTCTATTCCTCCAATCTCGGAAACTCTCCTTTCGCCATCGGTCTGTCCACAGGAGGAGAGCCCGCCGGGTACGGCCAGTACTTGACGAGAGCTGACCTTAGTCTATTTGCATCTTCTTCACCAATGATCTTCGCGGTGACCAAGTCCCCAGCAAGTGTATGAAACCAAGGCCGACATCCCTCCCCAACCCGAGAGAAAATATAATAATCTCTCTTTTTCTTGATGATGATTTGGAGAATACTCGCGACGGTAGTCTCAATAGGTGGAATGATGGATACTTTATGTGTGATCTCGGTCGAAACGGCGCATTTCTTGTTCTCAACGACTATCATGCCTGGTCGACCAGGGTCGTTTGGAGCCGCTTCTACTCGAATTGAGGAATTGGGACCGGTGGTGAGAAAGAGAGACCAGTGGTTGGTAGGCGACATGAGTTCGCTCCCAACAAGGGCGCCTTCGTTGTTGAGGTTCTCTTCTGCGACGAAGTGGAGTTCTGCGACTCCTGCTGAGAGGGCCAAAAGCTTAAACTGAGATGTTCCCCAGTCGTCGCTGCTCAGTATGTGGCTCTTGGCGGCTTCGATATCAGTGCGCATGTCTGGGTATCCTGAATGTGCACGGCGTTTGGAAGCAAAGATCGCATAATTTTTGGTTTATGAGTCGCATCACCCTCTATGATCGTGTGCCCCCGTGCATCAGTTGTAAAAAGAGTCATAGCGAAATTCTGCGACGTTTTCCGCTTCCGACAGAGCTTAATAAGGAGCGGGTCGTGCCGCCGGGACAGCAGGGGTAATGAACGTGTTCCGCAACGTGTTGATCGACATGTCCTCGAGGCATATTAAGTACAGCACTCGACTGTCAAGCATTTGAATGGATTGGAGTTCCCATATTCTCCACAATTATGAGGAACTTTTGGATGCGACGCAATGGCAAGCTGAGACCATTCACGAAAATCAGATCAATTGAGGTCAATCCAGGGAATCCAGCCGGTATACCACTACCACTCGAGCGGAAGGCCAATCTTCGTAGCTTGAGCGCCTGCGTATTCCGGCTTACTTGAGACCCCGAGAGACATTGGGGGATCGAAGCAGAAGCCAGAGTTGCCTGAGCTTGACCAAATGCGGGATGTGTTTGTTTGGCAACAGCCTCTGATCCAAATCAGGGTCCGTCTCACCATGGCAGGCGAACCTCACACACCGCCGCATTGCTCGACTGACCGCCATCATCGTCGTCCTCGTCGAGCTCCTTTCCCTCTTTCTTTACGCTTTCTTTTCCTCTCTTTAACGACCGAATTTTATTGGAGTTTCCTTGGAGATTGTTGAGACCGCGCTCGGCACTAGCTTTGTGGGAAAATTGTGGAAAGTTGCAGGTGCAACCAAATCAAGGGTATCGGTATGTTCAATTTGAGTCATTCAGAGTCGTCCAGGTGCTCATTGAGCTAAGATAATAGCTGGGATTGTATTTTGGGAAAATTACCAGGAAACGACGATCACGAACCTGCTACGCTTGGTATGATCATTCAAGTTCACCTCTTAGTTCATTTTGATTTATCAAAGGTTCATACAACCAGAACTATCGAGGTTGAAGACAAGGAAGCTTTTCATATCCGCGGTCATATCAGGATTTGGCGCGATGTAAGCACCAGCAGCAGCCATGAGCTAACCTGCATGCTGATCAGGCTTTTCGCAGACAGACCAACTCAGCCATAACTTTCATCCAACTTTACGAACGATGTAAGTTCCTTTTTATCCGCAGTCTCGGGCTCTACTGAAAAAATTCATCGTAGTTAATGTCCGGGAAAACTTCCAGAGACTCCCCATCCCCATCACCCGCCTCTCCACCACCAAACTCCCAATCGCAGCAACATGACAAATCCTCCAAACTGCCCAAATTCTTCCAGAAACAAGGCTCTGGGCGCGACCGCTCGAAATCTGCAACGGACACCACTCTCAGTACCGGTACAAGCAGTACTGCCGACTTGAGCAGCTCAATTGTCTCCACGACGTCAGATATCACAGGAAATGCAAAATCCGGCCGCAAGGGCAGCAAGTTCCTGATCATAAGGGATAAGGACAGGGATAAGGAGGAGAAAGCGAGAAAATCCTCCGAGAACTCTCAATCGCCTTCTCCGTCGCCTACGCCTGCCCCAGCAAACGCTCCACCGCCACCACCTACCCATACTTCAGAGCCCTCACAGGTCTCCCAGAATACGGTTGATGAAGCTCCAGTGATAGTGGAACCCGTGGCCATACCACGTCCTCGCAAATCCGCAGACAGATCCAGTGACAGTCACTCTGGTGACGACCGTCGTTTTTCGCTGTATTCCTCCAATTCCTCCTCCAAGATTGGAGACCTCCCAAGCCGCCTATCGGGGTGGTTCTCCCATACATTCAGCACGTCCACCTCCGATCTTTCCCTCCCAAACATTCTCGCTCAATCGGGTCAATCGTCGCCCGTCAAGGCCAAACACAACAACCCGCTGCTCACAGCAGCGAAACATGGCAAGGGCCACCTTGATAAGGCTATGCGCTATATCCTTGACAGTGATTCTACGCCAGATAAATGCGTAGAACCCATCTGGTTGATGGGTGTACAACATCCAGGATACGAGCCTCCACCACCACCGCCATCGATGTCACATTCAGCGTCAACCAACACATACCCCATCTCAAGGCGGAACTCTCTGTCTATCCGCCCTGGGTCCTCGTCTTCCTCCTCCACGCACCTCCCAGCTGGTGCTAACTCTGATCCGTCAAAGCAGGCCCACCCTGGAGCGTTCTGGCCTCCAGTGTTCTACGCCGATTTTACATCGAGGATATGGCTTACATACCGGGCGCAGTTCACGCCCATCCGTGATATCAAGTTAGCGGACTTGCAGCCCGGGCATGTTGGAGATGGAGGATCAATCTCCGAGAGCGGGTCGTCCAGCAGCCCAACCAGCAGGAAATGGTGGGGCGGTGAAAAAGGATGGACTAGCGATTCCGGGTGGGGGTGTATGCTGCGAACTGGGCAGAGTTTGCTGGCAAATGCCTTGGTTTATATTCACCTTGGCCGAGGTTGGTTCATTTCGATCTAGGGTATTTTGAAGCTGGAACTGATAAATTTATGTATAGATTGGCGAAGACCACCTCAACCAGTATCAACTGCTGACTATGCAACATATGTCCAAATTTTGACCTGGTTCTTCGACACGCCTTCACCTGAGGCACCGTTCAGTGTCCACCGGATGGCGCTTGCTGGCAAGGAGCTGGGCAAGGACGTTGGCCAGTGGTTCGGGCCTAGCACTGCTGCTGGAGCTATCAAGTAAGAAACTCCCACTTTTGTATTACTTTCCGTAAACTCATCGCCTACATGCGCAGAACGCTGGTTACCAGTTTCCCGGAAGCAGGCCTTGGGGTATCTGTCGCCACCGACAGCTCCGTCTACCAAACAGACGTCTTCGCTGCTTCACACAGCGAGAGCAGTGTGAGCCATAGGTCCCCGAGGAAACACCAAAAGCGGTTGACGGCTAGCTGGGGAGACCGACCTGTGTTGGTGTTGATTGGTGTTAGGCTTGGGCTTGACGGGGTCAATCCAATTTACTACGAGACTGTCAAGGTAAGGAATCCTTGGCATATATGCGCGATCATCATATCTGACTATATCTCGTAGCTCTTGTACACGTTCCCTCAATCTGTTGGAATCGCTGGAGGACGTCCAAGCTCTTCGTACTACTTCGTTGGGTCGCAAGCAGACAACCTATTCTACCTTGATCCCCACCATGCTCGGCCAGCTGTCCCTCTTCGACCGGCACCACCACCTTCCTCTCATGCATCTAGTCCTGGAACGAGCCCTCCGGACAACGAAGGTGTGGTCACAGCTGAGCGTAGACGCAAGCAACGGTCTCCGCCGCCCTATGCCCACCACCAGAGAAACCCAACCTCACCTTCGTCCACCCGGACAGGATCTTCCACATTCTCCTACCATCCTCCGCACTCACCGTCGCCACTGCAGAAGCAATTCTCGTCGTCATCATCGGGTTCCACGCCGAGCTCGTCATCGGCGGGAGAGGGCCATGGCACGAACCCGATTCCTGCACCCGCATTCCAGCAGCATAACAACCATCCTCACCCACACAGGGGATCTCCGCCCCCGCAGCAGCTCCCTCAGCGACATCAACATGCCAGGTGGCAGTCTGCTAGTGCGAGCCAGAATTACCACCGCGGTCCTGCAAGCTCGGAGAGTGGATTAGGAGGCGGGTTGGACTCGCAGCAGGAGCATTATGTGCAGGCGTACAGTGCTACTGAGCTAAAGACGTTCCATTGCGAGAAGGTCCGGAAGATGCATCTGAGTGGGCTGGATCCGAGTATGTTGATTGGGTTCTTGGTGCGGGATGAGGCGGATTGGTGGGATTTCAAGAAGAGGGTTGCAGAGGTAGGCATTCTGGAGTAAAATATTCGACTAGGCCTGATGCTGATTATGCTGTGATTTCTAGCTTCCTAAACATCCATTCTCGATTCAAGATGAGCCACCCACCTGGCCCTCGGATTCTGATGACAATATGGGCCTGGAGTCGATTTGCGAGCCGGATGATATTGATATGGATATGGACGAAGAAGACGATGAGGAAGGAGAGGATGGGGAAAGCGAGCGATTCTTCGACACCCGCTCTGCATCTGCTTCACTTTCTGATGCAAGTGCTAGCGGTGCCAGTGGCAGAGGAAGAACAAGTGGCAGGCAAAGCGAGGAGGTGGACACCGAAGAGGATCCAGTGGACCCAATCACGCCAGGTCCCAACTCGAGATACTCGCTGGAACCGCCACCTCGTGCAATGGATGGCCGAAAAGCGGAGAAGGCACCTGCTGCTCAAGCTGATAATGCATCACGCCATGATGATTACGATGATAGTGGCGATATTGAAGATGATTGGGTGGATTCTGGAATACCCTCTCCTAGCCCCTCAGCTCCCAGTGCTATTTCGTTACCTTCCTCACGGACGCCCAGCGAAGGTCCCAACACACCTACTCCGAAATCTACCCCATCCTCATCCTCTCCTGATTCGGTACCCACGCATTCAACACGCCAGCCATCATCTTCGTCGTCAGGCAGTACTAAGAGGACGAAGAAGCGGAAAGGAAGGGAGATTCCTGTACCAGTGCCGATTGTCACTACGCCTTCGCAGCAGGGAGCGTACCCCTTCCCGGTGACCCAGCGTGGAGACGATAAATCCCCCGGAGCTTCTGACCGGAGCAGGCAGTCGTCTATCACCAAGGGTCTGGAAAAGCGGATGAACAATGCTCGTGCAAGGGACGGAGGGAGAACCCAGAGCGGCGGAGTCAAGGGAATCGTGACGGACGGATGAGACCCCCCCCCCCCCAAATGAGATTATTCCTTCCTATCATGCTTCTCTTGCTTTTACCTTATATGTCGCCCTCGTACTTGCCGTCCTGATTCTGACGTGAATGCCTGATACTTTTGATACTAATTTCTCTCCTACCTTTCCATTCGCTTTTGCCGTCATTACTACTGTATACTTATGTACATTTGAACACCCAGCATTTACTTGTAGAGATACCCTTCAATACCAATCTCGATTCTTAAACCTAGTATTTCGCCATCTCATAATCTTGCCCTTATGTGGCTGTGCCGTTCCGATGTTCGCCTTCGTCCACCACGATTGCGCCAGGCCAACTTCCATACCCCCCGCTCGTCAGCTAAAACCCACATATTCTTATCTATACTCGGTCGGAAATGGGATGCCTTACTCAGATGAAGGGCCCCACACCGACCTCGAGTGCCAATCAGTGGCCGAAGTTTGGTTGATGTGGCTCCAGGCTCGTCTGACGCCATTTTCCGCTGTAAACACGCCAACTTATAACAATCGGCTGCTCCGTCATCTCTTCTATTGAATCTCTTAAAATATGTTACCGCTTCGCGTTGGACATCTTTGTGCCTATCATGCCCCCAAAGACGGCTGTAGGGCTGCAGGCTCTACTGCTCATTGCATTCTGGGCCACGATCGCAAATGGCCAGCAACAACCTCTAGTGATTCCTGGCGCGCCTCGGGCTGAAAATTACGAGTTTTGGTGGCCAATTCGGAAAGTTGCCATTATTGGTGCAGGTCCTGGGTATGTCGGCTCCGACATGCATCCCATACTTCATATGACGAGATTTCCTTCTGCAGAGGCCTAATCAACTACCGAGAGTTTATCAGAGCTGGATTCGAGGTCAAGATTTTCGAACGCGACACAGAACCTGGAGGCAATTGGCACTATACCGAAGAAGTACCCCTTGACGCACCCATCCCCAACACGAATATCGCTGTTGCGGACTTTGTACCGACGCTACCTCCCAAGAACGCGTCGTTCCCATACGAGGAATATTATTCAGGACAGGAATCGGACGAGCTTCTGAGAAGTCACCGTGCTCCGAAGCCAGTGTGGGCTTCCCTACATTCGAATGCTCCATCAGTGAGTCTTTCTGCTTTTCTTCATTTGCGGTCCGCTAAGTATTGTTATAGGCGACACAACAGGTAAAGCTTTGCTCAGCTTATCGGCAGAGAGGGCCTCATGCTGACAACCGATATAGATTACGGAGCTCCCCTGGCCGGTCGATACGCCCTGGGGTTCGTTCCATAATACTCTTCCCTTATATTAACGTCAGCTCAACTTCATTTTCTCCCAACAGATGTGACCCACTGGCACCTTCAACGATACATACGCGCCTTCGCCTCGTACCACGGCGTCAACAGCAACGACAACAACCCGAACATCTCCTACAACACCCGAGTGGAGCTCGTGGAGAAACGTTATGACGAGGCTGGGGAACGGGCAGGGTGGAGGTTAACCCTCAAGCAACTACAGCGCACTGGTCCTCAGTCGGCGAAAGCCGTCTGGACGCAGGAGGTCAGTACATATCTCCCGGCTATTCCTCTTTGTCCCCCGTGAAGCAGATGGTATGATAGGATTTCGATGCTGTCGTCGTCGCTACGGGAAGATACAATGCCCCGAACGTTCCTGGTATACCTGGTCTCAAGGCTTGGGGAGAGAGATTTCCGAGTCGCTTGATCCATTCACGGTCATACAGACGACCGGAGGCGTTCGCGAACCGGACTGTTCTTGTCGTGGGCGCAGCGGTAGGCGCATTTGACTCTGATTTATGCGCATATAATTGATGTTCTTGTGACAGGCCAGTGGAGGAGAGATATCTCGCGACTTGACTTCTCATACGAAACATGTCTTGACATCAGTTCGAGTAAGTTTACTATCTTTTCGTGCGAAGGGCATCATCTTGACGTATTTCATTTATAGCCGTATAATGGTAGGTGGGCTGCGCCTTGTCTACTGTAATTATCGCTAATGCTTCTTGAAGACTCTACACCGGAAGGCGCTTTCAAGAACCTCTATCTAAGGAGAGTGCCTGCGAACGTTACGATCATTGGGGAGATCAAAGAGTTCCTTCCACCCACCGACAGCATCTCTTCTAGTAAATTTGTTCTGACTAACGGAACCGTAAGTTGTTCGACACTCCGAAGGTTCCAAGTTTGACATCGTGTCAACGAATAGCTCATCACCGGCGTTGACTCCATTATCTTCGCAACCGGATATCGCTATACGTTCCCTTTCCTCCCCGAATTTCACGGAAAGGTTGAGGAGGACAACCCTCGACCCCTCGTCACTGACGGCAGCCATATTCGCGGTCTCTATCGTGGCATCTTCTCCGTTGAAGAGCCTACTCTCGGCTTTATCAACAGTGAGTTCAACCACGTTTCGCATCTTCCCAACTTCGTATTCTGACCTGAAAACGTAGTGAACGTCGGAATCCAGTCATTCTACCTCTCCGAATACTTCGCAGTTGCTCTGTCGAAGGTCTGGGCTGGAAAGGCGAAGCTTCCAGCTACCGCACATATGTGGCAATGGTGCGAGGATTATGTGAGAAGAGAAGGAGGATACAGCAAGTCCATTCAATATCTCGGGTCTGCGAAGATGAATGGTGTGACGTTCAGGTTCTTGGTATCCGCCCCGACACTGACATTTAGAGCAGACCTCATTCGCTTCTTGATTGGCTGGTTAAATGATGCTGCTGCTGAATATGGAGGACGACAGGTTAGTAGTCGCTTTTTTGGTATATGATGTCGGACTGACCGTGTTTCTAGCTCGATCGTGTTGATCCTAGGTATTTAGTTATAACCTGTCTCCTTTGTTCTCGTCACCCATGCTTTTCTTTTCGCAGATATGAGCAGATCGGCTATTACTGGATAAAGGCTCGATATGCTCTTGAAGAGCCAGACGTTAAACCCGCTGCGTTCTCGATGAGTGCCAGCTCAACTGGTCAAAAGTCAATTCATGAATACGCATCAATTTACAACGATTATTGGTAGAAGCCGTACAGTATTTACTAAAGGATTACTAGTGTAAGAACAAGTTATAGCGATATATGAAGAGAAATGTTCAGTGAAATCGTAATTAAGTTCGTGTCAGCTCATTAGTTGGGAAGTCCATCGTATGTGATAGCTCCAGATTCCGTGAATATGGCATTAATTGAAGGCATCGCAGATGCGTTCAATCCGAGCAGTAATGTCGGAGATGGTGCTCCTGTCAGAAGGCGTGAAAGACCAGCAGTCAAATTTGAGTAATTGTTCCATTTCCGTGAGCGATTTATCAAGAAAGAGTTCGTTGATATAGGTAGCGTCCCGTCCACACGGTTTAATCCTGGCGTGAATGTCCTTGATGATGGATCCATCTCTGACTCGAAGGTGGTATGGTGCCTTTCCGGTCAGGATCTGCAAACCGGATTAGAGATGGATTATTCAACGCAGGTCGAGCTGTGGGCTTACAGAGTAGGCAATACATCCAAAACCCCATACGTCAGTCTCTAGACCAGGAGGACATGCATCGTCTTCTATGAGTTCTGGCGCTGACCAACGTATGGGGGTGCAGGAAGGGTTCGAAGGTGTGAGCCCCACGGGGCGCTCAGAGAGGTCGTTGACCATCTGAGAAAGTCCGAAATCCGAAAGGACGGCCCTTCCTTCGTCTGTAATGAGCACGTTGTTCTAGATTTCAGGTGAGTTTAGCCTGAGGAAGAGGATGCGATGGGTACCCACAATCTTCAAGTCTCCGTGAACGATAGGGAAGTCATGAAGATATTTGAGCCCTTTCGCAACATCGTGGACCTGCAGTGAGTTAGTGATTGCAAGACGCAGCCGTTGGGGAGCGCCCTTACAAGCTCTAGCCGGTTAATATCTCGGCCAGCAGAGTCCCTCAGATAGTCGTCTGCGCTCCCATGGTCGTACCACTGCATGACCATTGCGGCACGACCATTCATGTGGTAAGAGGTTCCGAAGAGCTGCACGATATTGGGGTGATCCAGACGGTGCCAGACGTAGACTTCACGGTTCAATCGCTAGAAAGCACAATTAGCCTGGCATTTGAGAATAAGCGCCGTGTATCTCACCCGTTGTGCTTTGCCTCCGTCCAGGTCGCGAACCGCCAGAGTCCTCAAGAGCTTGATCGCAACCTGAATATGCAGTCAGTTTTGGGTTCCCTGAATCGCAGGAGGAACGAACCACTACGGTCTTGCGCTTGACTTCCCCGTTGGCCGACCGTTCTTCCTTCAACCACTCCCCGCGATAAATGTCCGAGAAGCCACCACTGGTTACGGGTGATCCATCCAGGGTCTTGACCTCCTCCGTCAGGTCGATGACGGCCAAGTTCGGCGAGTGGGGAGACCTCGTCGTGCTAGTAGGCGTCTCTGGACTGAGCCGCGCTTCGGCACTCGGGGTAGGATCCAAACGACGAAGTACATGTCCAGAGGCAAGTGGGATGACGAGCTGTGGTAGACCATGATGAGATGGACGCTTTGAAATGCTTCTAATGGGAAGGGATGGTGTGTTATTCTTGATCGGGAGACCCATATCAGAGCGTTGAGATGAAGACCGCCCATCTCGCTGAGACGGCGTCGGCGAGAGCATGACGACTACGTCGCTGCTCATGCTTTGAAGGATAGTCATCTTCACCGTCTTCACAAGTACATGGGATAGCGGGCGTTCTAGGTGAATAGGTGAAGGAGCGAAGGGTAAGAAGCGTGAGGCTGATCTACGGATTCCAACCGTATATTTCAGGACGTGAGATAGCGCCCGGGGTAGTTCTGTCCACCCGTCAGGTGCACGACTGCATTTGGCTTGCTATGCGATGAGCGTTGTAGATGGGCAATCACGTAAATCTCAGATCAGCCACTCGGAGTCAAGCGCACCGACCATGTGAAGTTTCGACGAGTGAGGCCCTCAAAATTTTCTCCTATGGCTGGATTTGCATTGGCTGCGCTCGCCAGAGCTTGACGATATATACGAGTTCTAACAATCCTCTTTTTCTCAGTAATTTCTGAAAGCACGCAAAAGGCTTACATTGAAGTCTCTGGCCCTTGCCGGAGCCCACGGTGATAGCGGGCCCATTCGTCGGCCGCCTATGGAGTCGTCTGCACAGTTTGGAGCCAGGCATTCCTTGAGTCCTCTCGGACTTGAGAAAATTTCCAGGATTCAATAGGGCTATCGCCGTGTCTGGCAAAAGGTGTGAAGCTCAGAGTGTCATTTCGTTTGCCGGCCCGCCATCTGACCTCTCGTCTACAGCACGAAGTGTGAGCACCTCAATTGAGACTACCTGTGCCTAGAAAGCTGTCAGAACCTGGACAGCCTCATGGCCTCCGAAAAGAGGGTCCCCTCCGAAGACTGCGCAGATGTCAAGTTCACATATCGTTACGGGGTGATATTAGAAGAGGAAAGTACATTAAACGCCTTGGTTGAGTGCAGAGGAAGCAAATGAAGATCAATTCCCACCTTTCCTTCGGTACCCAACCGGTACCAGATATTCATACCGAAGGAGGAATCTATCTAAGGGCGGACAGCGTATCGCATCCTTATGATCACTCAATAAAGCAGACCCAGAGGTGTAAAGCAGCTTCCGAACCTGTTCAAATTGTCGTACTGCGCTCCAAGTATAGTCAAATTACCGAAGATTCGGCCATCCCACGAGAATTGCTTCCGCTCAGTACATTCAGTGTTATAGCCTGGATGTATCCTCGTAGTGCTTGAAGGGTTTTGTTATTTGGGCTCAAAGCCTGCTAGTCCTGGCGATAGATGCACTGATACTGTACCCTGATTGTTGGTTTGATCTTTCTGGATCAGTACTAGTATGGTCGCCGAAGAGAAACTACGTCAGGGTTTGGTCAAAGGAATACCGATTTTTGAGCTATACTTGGAGCATATTAGCCAAATCATAGCCTGATAGGTGGCCCAAGAGCTCGAGAGGACATGGTGGCAATTCCAAGGCACAAATTGAGCCTAAAATGTGGAGGTGGCTCGACGCGCCCGCCAGAACGCGTGAAGTCACACCCATCACGTGCCTGCAAAGAGCTGAGATCTGAGACACTGCCACCATGAGCCTAAGGATTCAGAACGACCAAGAGTTTGGCAGACCACCACCACGATTGGAGTGTCAACCCCGTGTCAACGACGATGACGGGACTAGGCACAGCGTTTGGGCCCGTCTAATCGACAATGTTACCTTCCTGCGACTTACAAGGACGCTCCAGATAGTGGATCTCATAACTTCGCCTTCCGTCTTGACTATTGCGAGGTCTCTCAGAAGTGCAATAGTGTTTGCCAGTCCTTTAGAATGGGCTCAGCTGGAACCTCGAGAGAAGGGGCGGGCAACAGGTGTGTCTTGATATGTATGTGTCCTCGACTTGGCTCACTACGCTCCAGGAGTGGACATACCACGATTGATATGCCGGCTGAAGACAATCTGCGAACTGGTAACGAATCGTTACCGGCATAGTACGTTTCTCACCGCTCTCTTGAACAGTGATAACTAACCACTTACAATATCTGTAGCTCCGAAGACGAAGGCGTGGAATATGAGCCTCCCCCGCTGCTGGTGAAGCTGACCGTATATCGATTGGTCACTCTACTCGTCGTAGTGACTTTCGGGACCGTGAAAGCTGTCCAATCGCTGCAAGGGGACGACGTAACGGCGAGCTGGCTTGAATGGGTTGCAGGCGCTTTTGCGGCCGTGATGTGATTATTTCCCTGGCTCTGGTCTATCACCCATTCTGACCTTCCCGTGGACTGTACTGGATTGGCAGGTATGAAAAAGTGCGGCCTCCAGCTGCACCATGGTTCTTCCATGTCGACTGTACCCTTGACCTATTCTACATACCCTTCGGTGGCGTCCTGTTTTGTAAGTTATCTCCTACTTCACCGGGGGGCGGTCGTACTAACACCGGGTTTGCGGCTTGTATGATCTTCGTAGGTCTATGGCTATTGTACTTCTATCGTCTGGGATTTGGCCTTCTCATCAGCCTTATACCTCAGCCCACACCAGATGGCCCGGAGTGGAAATTCCCTGTTGCGGTCCTTCTCATTATCGTTTTGAGCTTGGCTGGCTTCTCAATCATATCCGCGCTGAATACGCTGACTCGGGCCGGCTTATTGAAGAGCCATTTCTTTCTGATACGCCGTTTAAGCTTTCACCCGAGACTAGACGATTGACTATATATGGTAGGTGACTCTCGGAAGAAACTATCGAGATAGCTATCCCATGTTTGATCTCGGTTGTGTTGTCTATGAAGGCTACTGCCACAGATTTACAAAGAAACGTACGTCTTAGGATCCTTCGGTTGGTTGCACCGTACTGACGAGAAGTTTAGCTATATTCTATTCGGTAGCCAACGCTATCTTGGGGTTCGTGATATCTATTCCTCTGTGGATGCTGCTACCAATAGACAAGCTTCCCTATATGACCGCTAGTATCCTGTCGTAATGAAATACCCGATCACCGAATGGAAATATAACTTACACCCAAGTCGTCATTAAATCGAACCATTCGTGTTCTCTTCATGACATCCACTGAAGGAAATCCTCAAGCCATTTTGACGTTCAATTCTCCACAGGTCATCCTTCATATTCTCCTCAATTGTCTTCATCTCCGCCCTCGTCCATCTACCCGGCTGTCCAAACACGAGAGAAAGGAGGGGAAGTTGCTCTCTTTCGAGAAGAGCGGCCTCGATAGGGAGAAAATTGAAACTGATCATGTAGGCTCGAGACATTGAAGAAAGGTCCATCGGCATCATCCAGAAATCGAGAGTCAATGAAGCGAATACTTCTGACCTGATTGACCGTATCATGGACATCAGCCAAACGTTCTGACACCTTTCGAAGGGGTAAATGGGAAAAGTCGCAATCCTAAGTGACTGGAGATTGGGCGTATCCTCGAAGGAAATTGGCAGGGTAAAGGCTAGTTGTTTTCTCGTCCTCAGTTCGACCTTCGGGATTATGATATTAGGCGAGACTTACTTGGCTGGAACTGCCCTTCCCCACAAGCATACTCCGCAATGTCCAAAGAAATAGTTGTTAGAGTGTGGCTGAGGTGGTCGAGTAGGCGAGCTGCCTTGGATAAGTCGCCCATTGAGTCTATGTATTTCATTCTGAGTACCTGTATGCTAGCCTGAGAGTTAAGCATACAGGTGATCAGTGGATTGTCAGACGCCGGGAAGGTGAAATGTATTTCATGGAGAGACGGGGGAAACGTCCATTCGACATCTTCGGCGAGGTCATTGAAATACAAGCCCCCAAATTCGAGGTATTGTATGTGAGGGAATGGACCGGCGCTGAAGTTGAGGGCCTCGAATGCGGAGGGGAATGCGATGTGTTCGAATGATAGTCTTTTCACTGTCCGGATAGCTGGCAGCATTTCCAGAGATTCCTTGTCCATCCGATCCCATTTGATGTGGGACAGGCTGAGGTGAACCACGTTGAGGAGATGAGCAAGCTCAGGCAAGACCTTGTCCTTCATATGACGGTACTGTCCCTCTATATACCCAAATGGTCGTTCAATGCCCCGACGGTCGTAGAGAAAGAAATCCTGTTCTTCAGGGCCGCTAAGATATACGTTTTGAACGTATCTCGGAAGTGTAGAGTATTCAGCATGAAGTAACTCAGTGAAGGCGTCATTTCGTGGTTGGTGTAATTGCTTCCCATGCAATGGAATTGTGTGGCCAGCGAAAAATCGAGACCGCAGTCGCGCCGGCCAATAGCGCGAGACCAGGCAAGACGAGCCCAGCATCTGGATAGGCAGGTTGTCCATGACATAGTCCTGCAAGTCAAGGGGAATCTCCACCATGGTCCAACTATGTTGGTATGAAATGACACCTTGAGAGTGGTGGGCGATCACAAAGCTTCATAGATTGTAGATAAGGCTGACGCGCCAAAATCTGATCTAAACAAAGGTACAGTGCGTACTGTATACTCCACGTTGAACATTCTGGTCATTGTCGCTATCAAAGAATAGAGTATCAACAACAGGAATCATACAGGCAATAAGGACTATGAGAATTATAGGTAGGGCCTTTTCATGTATATGGTACCGGGGCCTCCCTGGCCGTAATGGAAGAGGTAGAGTCAACGATAGTCAAGCATGCAAATTCGGGCGGAGAAACAATGATAGGCGGCATGTGAATGGAGATGAGGGTTCAGAAAAGGCAGTAGAACGAATATAACTATTGCAAAGGATATCGTGTATGATAGTATGGAAAATTGGGTCTAGTCACTAGAAGTCAACCCAGGCAAGATTAGCGCCAGCGACGAGGCGGTGCAGGCAACCTGGAGGCGAATCCCTTTTGGGCAGGATTGCTGGTGGTACGAGCTGATTCTGAGGGAGGCCCAGCAGTCTTCGTCCTCATACCAGAGGGAATGGCCGCTCGAGGTTTCTGCTCCTTTCCTGTGCGAACAGGTACGCGAGGTGGTGGAATGTTCTCCTTCCCGACTGTTTTCTTCGGAGCCCCAATGGATGGAGGCTTAATAGCGGGCTTCTTGACGACAACCGGTATGGAGGCGGGTCGTTTCTCTGCTTTTCTCTGCTCTCCTGGTTGCTAGCGAAGGCACCACGACCTGAATCCGCTAGTGGTGAACGCTTGATCCTGGGATAGGTAGTGCTAGCGCAGGTCTCCTCTCCTCCAACTCTGGGCCCGATAGGGCAGGGGCTGCGTGGGCCAGCTTCTCTGGCGTTGTCCTGGGCGATCATTCGGCCGAGCTGTTCCATCGCCTTGTCAAGGGTGTCGCAATCCTCCTTGTGCCCAATCTCGAATGCGGTAAGCCCACGGGAGTCTTGGCTGTTGTGCAAGGAACCTATGTCGTAATGGCTATTGACGGAGAGATTCGTGACCATGGAGTGTTCGTCGCAGCTATCGAGTTCCTCGTCATCATTCTTTGCGCATTCATCGACAGAGTTGTCGTTTTCTGGTATTTCATCATGTTCCTTGTTGTGCTCCTATCGTCAAACGTTTGAGTAAACCATACACAGAGGGATGCAGTAAGAAACTGACGTCGTTGAAGTGGGAAATCTCCAGCTTGGGTGCGTCACAGCCTGCGCTCGCCATTGAGCGAGGGGCATCTACCACAAAAGCAACAGGTTCCTACGAGCAATGTTGAGCATTCGAGTGGGCTCATTATTCAGAAACCTAGCTCACCTCGTAAGAAGTACGTTCATCCTTGAAAACAGGAGCAGCAAGCGAATCCGTCTGGACGGCAGTACTAGTAAATCTCCTGGGAACAGTCTACAATTCGAAATTCTCAGTGCGTCATCTTGGAAAACGAGAGGAGATGTGACGAACCATGAGCTGGAGTAAACTTTCAGGAATTGCACCAACGGTGGCCACTCGTTTCTTAGTGGCGGAACGTTGAACGCCTGCAACACGGATGGGGGGGCTCATCCATGGAGGCATGTTCGAAGTAAAGGAAGAGGGTTTCTTAGCATTTGAAACCTAGAAGCCAGTTAAGCATACTGGTAGGCAATTTAGATGAGAAAACGTTACTGACCTTGACATCCTTCCCTGCCACCAAATTCCCAACTTGCAACTTTGCAACGGACCTGCGAGCTTGCGCAGATCGACCAGCTGAAACGACTGGGGTGGTGAAATCGAGTTTGGCGAGGACTTCCGAATTCTCGTCGTCAACGGAGGCATTGGTATGGTCTATTCCTAAGCTTTCTTCCAAGCCAGCCTGACATGAGTACGTAGCTGGACGAACATGACGACCAGCTTGACAAGCAACGATTCCGGGGACACTTCCACCGCCCCCTGGGCCATTGTGGACATACTGAACGACATTGTTGATATTCCAAACTTGAACCGGACTAGGTTCAACATGACCGAAGAGAGGGTGGCGAACAGGGGTATCTGGTCCATTCCGAAATCTGAACCAGCTGCGGTCGTCCTTTTTCTTGACGGCGACGGGAGTGTCTATGAGGGTGTTTTCCTCAAATTGGGGGCCAATGGACATGCCGTGTTGGATGCGTTCTTCATCTCACTTCTGGGAGCGGTGACGCAAGTGAGCTGAAAGCACCAGTGTGGTAATGAGAACTACGCCCGGGATAAGGGGCGGTGGTGGGGTTTGAACACTGTAGGCAGCGGGAATAGATGCTGGGATGGTACGAGTGGCATGGGAAAAACCAGGAGGGAGAGTAAAGGGGATCGGGGCGGCGTTGAGGCTGGGTATACGCTGAATGACCGACGAGCCAATGGTTGGCACCCGAATGATCTTGCGATGAAAGGCAGACAGCCACGTTATGGCTTGAAGGTATGAAACCACGAATGACGCCATTTTGTCGAAGGGTGGTTGACTTTTTCTTGGGGTCTTGCTGTCGAGGGTGCTGGTCGGTGGTCCGGTTGGGAGAGATTGGGATACGACCTAGGCCAGATTTTTGCATAAGGAATAGGGGAAGTTGAGGATTGGACTGCATGTTGCTCCCATAAGCCTTGAGAGCTCCATGATTGGTCGCGTCAATCTGCTTGGGCTCAGATGGAATATCGGTTGAGGATAGAATTGCATTTTGCTTGGAATGGCTCTGCCTAAGGTATGCGATTGGTGGGCGCCGGCTAAAGCGAGTTTATGGTCCGGGACGTTCAAAAAATCAAGGGGATCCCGGGACGCTATCGTGTGGCTTGATGAGGACCGCTATTTAGCGGACACGACAAACGCCAGACCGTTGTGTCGTTTTTGCGCAAGTTGCCCCATAACGTCGTCTTGGGATGCTAGATAGACCACATGTTAGTCTCTCCGATTTCACAGGGACACTGGGAAACACTTGCCTGGGATGCCGAAGTCGTGAGACCCGAAAAGGGATGCCGCTGCCTTGAAGCAGGACCTCACAAAGAGATTTGGGCGGAGACCTCCCGATGGTGCATCAAGCACTTCATGCTGCGCTGAGAAATGCAGCGGTGGCTTCCACAAATGCACTCATAAGGACACCAAAACCAAGCGGCTTGAAGATGATTGTCGTACGGCCGAACGAGGGAGGAGCATGGTGCGCAATGTCATTGACAACTGAGAGTGATGGGTGGCAAGCTTGTTAGCAATGACAGTAGTTCCACGAGAATAGTCATACATACCTATTCCAGGGTCCATAAGTGAATGTAGCTGTGTTGCTCGTTCGGTCGTCGGGTGTTTTGCAGGTTATCTGCAAACGGAGCTGGTGAGTCTCGTGAAATTCTGGGATACACTTATGAGACTTCTTACATCGTTTGAGGCAGTTTTCCAGTTTCAGGTATTAGCTGGGCATTGGATCCTAGTATTTGTGCGATTTCGTTCTCCTTGGAAGAGATGCGACAGTTGGCTTCATGGCATTAAATGGCGGCGTTTCGGCCCAGACGTTTTGTTTCTTGGGTCTAAGTCATAGCTGTGTGCAAATGGTTTGATATCATAGTCGAAGGTTCTGAGTAAACGGAGGGGTCCATTGTGACTTCGTGGAGGTACAGTCGAAGTTGAATTGCGTTGACTGAATGGCGGATGGTAACCGTAAAAGTGTAAAAGTTCCCACGGGACATCCGGCCCGGTGCGCTGCCAATGAAGCTGCCGAATCCCGACAGTCTGCTTTCCACCGCTATTTTCATGGATAGCCTCCCCAATGAGGTCCTGGACGCCATACTTGGCAATCTCGGAGGTGCAATTGGGTTCGTGATAGCCAACAAAATCAAAACTCCGAAGAGATCAGACCTTGGAACCTGTCGCCTCGTTTCCACCCGTTTTCAGAGATCCAAAGCTGTCTGCGACAATTGGCATCGCAACTGTAAAGTTGTGCTCCACAGGGATGACACAGGGGGAATACTACAGCTGCAGCAGCTGCTTTACGCATCGCTCTCTACACTTGGACCTCTCGTGAGATGGCTCGTCTTGATAACACGCTCGACCGCGAAGTCAGCCAAGGGGGGCAGTTAATTCTGTATCTCCAATATCGTTTCTCGCCTGCTAAGCATTGAGTTCCTCGAAATACGAAAGCTATCATGGGGAGATCTCGACCGCGCAAGCTGGTCTGTTTTATACGCCTTCCCCCACATTTCTAGTGTTGCGATCCACAAATCTACATTCCCCACCATCAATGACTTCCTCTCCGTCGCTATTGTGCCCTCCGGCGTACGTACGAACATTAAAGTGAAACTCATGAATGTTGAGGTGGAAGATGCTAGTATCCCACCCACGGGCTGGGATATCTCTGCGATATCTTCTCTCGAAACCGAAGAGATTGGGCCCAACTTCGCGACGCAGCTGATTTCTCATCTATCGGGGCTTAATCCCCGGGTAAAGGAAATCCAGGCAGCCTTAGATAACAAGGTTTCCTTCGAATCTATGAAACCCTTGATACCTGCTTGCGGATGCCATCTCAAACAGCTTCAGTTGCGTCTACCTGAAGGTGCTGTCGGTTGACCTTTACGTCTCGTACTTCGACTGACTATTTCAATTGTAAGAGCATCATTTCTCCTCACTTTCTCTGTCCACCAACACCAACCTAACTGACCTCAATTTCACAATGGTCGTTTGTCCTCGGGATAGCCCTCAGAATGGTGTTCTTGTCTTCCCGAATCCACTCTTAAAGACGCTCTCTACCATCATTCCACCTCACTCAAATCTCTATCGCTCAATTTTCGCGTGCCCATATACCCAGATCATCCGGAACCGGACCGATTCGAGTTGTTGAAACCTAGCAATTTGGACACTTTGGAAAGCCTTCTTCTCGCACTTTGCGGGCGTGAAAATCTTCCAGAGCTACGAATATCTATGTGGTGACACGGCTACCGCCGAGTATACCCGATATTTGTTGAAATTTAATGATTTTAATGAATACATACTATCGTTATCTACCTACTACGATTGATTTAAAAGTAAACGGAATTCCCTGGAATGCAGAACAATGCCGACGAGAATGAAGACCATTGTCGAGATTGAGGCATTTGAGACGGATTCGAGCTCCGACTGATGGGCAGCATCCCATTCGCCCGGACGCGCGTCGGAGATCAATCAACTTCACGGACCGACCGGCAAAGTTCATCGCGTCTACTATTCAACGCCGGAACTTTGAATATTTTTCCAAGTTTTCGAGAGCACGTCATTCTGGACCTCTCATAAACTATTACAGCACCTTTCCTAACATATAAGGAAGGCCGCCGAGGTTGCCGGACGCCAAGAGATTTAACTTTACATGGTCTGTGCGTAGTTCTTTGTAGTATAAAAGTTGTAGATAGCACATTGCGCGGAATTCAAGTATTCGATAGCCCAGATTCGGTATCACAACTGCGGGTGTGTTACTTAGATTTGAGACTGCGCGAAGCCTTCGATCTCGAGACTTATATTAGTTTTGTGATCATTTGATTACTGAGGGATTCTAACTGAAATATATTCAATTCTACACATACATATACATTGTTCATCACTACCTAAGGGTATTTCGGTGTACAGAATGATATTCTACACGAGGCCCACGAATTCGGAGTCGTTAGTTGTGGTTTTAGTGGTTAGTGAGGTTGGGTTAGCTCGACTCTCGCTATCTTATCTAGCCGCCGCTGACACGGCACTGCCGTATATACATCTAAAATTGCGCATTTCTGTGTATTTTATATGTATTACATTCCACCCTAATGAATATTATTGGACAAACGAAGCCTGGAAGTGAGCTCCGAACTGTCCAGGATCAGCACGAGTTATCTCGATGCCTGACGAAACAAGGAGATGAATTCCTTATGCACGGTGTTAAGGTCCGCTTCATCCGGAGAAGCTTCGGCATTGATTGCCTGCGATTCCATATGGGCAACGGATTTATCGGAGGCATGAAATGATGGTACTTCACCTTGCCGGCCCGGCATAGAGGGAAGATCATCTGGAGACCCCGTCCTCGAAATGTGTATTGCGCCATAAAATACACGTGAACTTGCGATTGTACCGGCTTAGATATGCCAAGGAAAAGCTATTCTTAGTTTCTCTGAGTCATGCTATGTCTCCAACCAATCAGGATCCTCGTCTCGATAGGCACCAGCGCGGTCCATCAATCTCCGAGGTTTCTCTCCATTTCTCAAGTATTGGGCCTCACAACAGGTTTTCATACTCATGATGGATGTTTTACCGGAGCATTCACATGAAAGAACCCACCTGCCGACTTCCAGAATATTCTATTTATTTCCTATTGTAGACACAACCATTTTGTATAAGTACTGTAGCATGAGCGGGAAAACCCCCCAAGTAATCGAGAGACCGAATTCGAGCATTACCTGTGTTGTGACTGCTTTAGATTCCTATTTGCGAGCGCTTCGACCAAAGAAACTGCGGGTTCTAAGGTCATTTGAGTTATATTGAAGGATTTCACTTGCGTGCGCACGAGTTTATTTGATTTGCATTCAAAATCTTCGATTTTGAACTACCTACTACATTTCACGGCTATATTACGCTCGTGCTAAGTGTATCTACGGTGTCTATTGGTTCATATAAGCCCCATCGAACTCGTGTTGTGTGTGGTTTGAGTGTTAGTGTTTGTGGATAGAGTTTTCTCTTTCACGCACCTTTAGCTTCATTTCACGCGCTTCGCATCACCGCTTACCTCTTCAGTGGACACAATTGATGGTTTTTCCAAGTGACACGGAGGGTTTCAAGAAGCTCTGAAGGCGCCTTTCCCAACATTAGTCGCGAATGAAAAGCTGTCCGTAGCTCTCACGAATTAGTACCGACCACCCAAACTTCTTACGTTGACGGCAAATCCTCTGCCCCTGATCGTTTTGCCCAGGATACGAGTCTGATGGAGGGAAGAAGCAGAATTAATTCCGGCTGTCAGCGGACCAAACCCTTCCAGCGATCCAAAGCTGACTGTCACAATTGGCTACGCGACTGTCAGGTTGTAATTCCTAGAGAGAGATTATTACGATTGCGGGAGCTTCTCTTGGCCCGTTGTTGAAATGGCTCTTGGTGGCAGGTACCTGGAGGAGCGGTGCCGGGAAAGGTTCTCAGTTCCATATATCCGATATCGTTTCCTGCCTCGAGAATCTCGAGACGTTGGAACTTGGAGGGTTGTTGTGGGACGACCTCGATCGTGAAAGCCAGTCTGCATTGTGTGCCTTGAAGCCTGAGGCGCATTCGCTGCGTCAAGATATCCCGTACCAAATTTCCCGCGATCGATGATTTCTTATCGGTTGTCATTGGACTCCCCGGGTTGCGTCCTACTTTGACAGTTAAGATTCGTCTTGTTGAATGGGGAGATCCTGCCAAATCATCTCGCGAGTGGGATATTGCTTCGATCCCCTCCTTAAAGATACAGTAAAGTGGGTTGACGTCGAAACAATAAGGCTGCTTTCACATTTGGAAAAACTGAACCCCCCAAGTCAATGTAATCCGCGCTCTCTACCGGGATAACGACGCGTGCCTCGAGCCTTCGAAAACCTTCATACCTGGTTGCGGTATCCATCTCAACGAACTCGATCTGCATCTACCTGAGGGTACTGTCTACTATCTACCCGTCAAACATCGTGTTGCTCACAGCTATAATTCATCAGGTAGCTCAGGCTCTTTCCTCCCAATATCACTTTTCATCAGCACCCACTTAACACGCATCAAATTCGCATTTCACGTCTATCCTCGGAGTAATGTCTTAAAACTTGAAGTCCCAGATGCACTCATAGAGACACTTTCGACTCTCCATTCCACCTCCCTCAGAGGCCTTGCTATCCACTTCTCTGAAAATCATGATGAAGAGGAAGGTGAAGATGATTGAGGGCAGGGATTGCACCTCAGGACCCAATAATTTCCGCCGTTTAGAAAGTACTCTTTGTATGCGTTGTGGGCAAGAAAATTTTCCGATGTGGATATAACTTGGGAGAGGAAATGGTGGAGGAACCCGTATAAGAACTTCGAGCGAGCTTGAGAGGCTGATCTCCCCGTATTAGTCGAGCAGGGCAAGTTATAGTTTCGTTCCTACACATGCTAGCAATAAACAACCGGCTGCGAAGTCGCTCGTACGCAAATATGAAATATGGATAGTTATGCTGCATGTTGAATGTAACGCATGTCTCCTCGCCTTTGAGCCAAAGCCGATGATGTGGGTTAAATAAAAGGAAATAACAACCATGATTGTGAATAAGATTAGATATGAAAGCCCTGCGTTTCTCAGGCATTTCTTTTAAACCGCCCCGTTAGCAATTTGAGCTGGCTGCTCAGACAAGTTGAAAGAGATCAATTGGCAGTTCATATTTGTACGGCTCCTGACGTAGACCTGAGGCCTGAGCCGTAGACTGGTGACTCATGCAGGAAAGCTCCCGCAGAAAGAATGCTGCTAGAACCTGAACCAGCCCATGAAATTATCAACATTCCCATGCCCGATGACGGTCCGCCGTTCCGATTTTGGCAAGACCGTTGAACTCTCATCGATTCATCGACCCATCATCGATTATCATGCACGTTTGGTCACGCTTTCGAGATCAAGCTTAAGGATAACACGCTACTCCATAGTCATCGACGCCATCATGAAAGATCTCCCCAACGAGGTCCTGAATCTCATCCTTGGCAACCTTGAAGGCGCCATTGGGCCTACGATACCTAGTCGGCGGAACAAATCTGACCTAGGCACTGGCCGCCTCGTCTGTACCCACTTTCAACGCTCCAAAGCTGTACAAGACAACTGGCTACGCAACTGCGAGCTCTATATCGACTACTACAACAGCACATTGCACTTGCAACAGCTCCTCACCTCGCCTCTGTCCACGCTTGGATTATCGGTGAAGGCTCTCGCGGTTAGAGGGCATGGGAAGTCTGCAACACGGAGCACTCAATTCAGTATCTCTGAGGTGGTATCGCGCCTTGTAAACATCAAGTCCCTGAGACTTGTAATGTTTTCATGGGAGGAGCTTGACCTTAAAAGCCAGGCTTCCTTGTGCGCTTTGAGCTGCGTTTCCTGCATTGGGATACACTCCATCAAATTTCCCACCATCAACGAATTTCTGTCTGCTGTTGTGGGCCCTCCAGGAGTGCGTTCTAACATGACACTCGAATTGAGTTCGGTGGAGCTGAAGGATTACACCTTTCCGCCTCGGGAATGGGATATCTCCTCGGCCTCCTCTCTCGGGATAATCTCCCTTGACCGTAATCTTGCGGGACTCATGTCTCACCTGGCCAAGCTAAACCCCCAGCTAAATGCTATAAAGGCATACTATCCTAATAGCCATGCTTCTTTCGTACACCTCGAATCCTTGATATCTAATTGTGGATCATATCTCAATGAGCTCCGTTTACATCTACCTAGAGGTATCATCCATTAACTCATTCTCAATCTCAACTCCCGCTCACACCTATTTCACTCGACAGATGGCGTTTTTACTTCAGTATCTCTCGCCACCAACACTCAGTTGCGACTCATCGAATTTGAGATGACCGTCGATCCCCGAGACGATATCTTTTATTTTCCGAATGCACTCGTGGAGACATTTTCGACTCTCAGTTCCACCACTTTAAAAAGGCTTGTTGTCCGCTTTGATGTGGAGGGAGATCCAGGCGAAGGTGATGACCAATGTCACTTAAAACCGGCTGATTTTCGTCCCCTTGAACGTATTCTTCTCGAGCGTTGCGAGAAAGAACACCTTCCAGCGGTGGAGATAGAGATATTTCTGGAGAGCGCGCATGGCGCGTTGTTTCCGCCGGAGGATACAGGAGGTTTTGAAGAAGGCTTGAGCGCTCAACTCCCTGTACTTACAAAGCAGAACAAGTTGCAGTTTTGTTTCTCCAATTAACTATACAAGGCGCCGAGTCATAGCGGAAAACGTAACATAGCATCCCTCTGCGTTTGAATGAAAATGTATTCGACTGCAATTCAATCCTTCGAACTGCTGGAGTATATAAGGCTACTGATATGAAGCCTAACTTAGAAGTATGGATGGAATTACGGACGCCAAATGAAATAGGTTACGAAGCAGAGACGCCCGAAGGCCAACCACTTCATCAACACCTCCGGACGACAGAAGGCTATAACTTCTAAAGAAGGAAATAATCACTAGGACGAAGCTATATAGAAAGAGAAGGTACACGAAGAATCACTAAGAAGTGCAGACATTGTCTAGTACCGAAACAGAACATAGATAATAATAAAAACAATGATGTTCAATCATGAGAGAAGATGCAAGAGTTTCGACGCGAACCCTTCGCAGGTACTTGCAGCCTCGAGATGGAGCCGTTCTGTGTGAAGAGCGTAGGCGTCTGGCGAGACTTCATGCTGAGCGACAATGGGGCCGTCTTCCCCCCAACTCTGGAGTTGACCGCCTTAGCTTGCACCTTCTCCTTGCCCGGTCAGGCTTTCGGAGAGGTCACGTTCTCTTTCCCCTTCGCGGCCCTAGACCGTCCTTTCCAAGGCTTCAGGGGAAGCTTGCTGACGATTTCAGGTGCTTTGGCAATGCGCTTCTCCGCCTTCTTCTCCACCCTCGCCTGCTTTCTGGGAACGCCATGTTGAGCAGTCTTCTTCGCCTGCAACGGGAAACTGGGGTCCATTGTCTTCCTTCACATTCCTCCTCAATCAACTCTGCTTCTGCTTCTGCCTCGGGGAGGTGGCAGCGAATGGTTGAGGCATTGTCGAGGTGTCCCTCGCGGATGTTCACGTTGGAAACGGTCGAAAGGGAGGGAGTCTTTAGGGAGGGCAAGTTGCTTCTGCCTGAGTTGGGAGGCATAGGCGGTTATGTCGGACTCACTGACCCTAGGACGGACTTGAATGTAGCAATCAAGGTGCTTGTAGCTAGTCTTGGCCTGCCTCGCATCTAGGTAACACCGGAGGAATTTCAGGTATCCGCTTGGCGCTCCATGAGGGCGGTGTTGTGGTAGAGGTCCTTGGATTCGGCATCGACGGGGCCAGACATCCCCATGTTACGAATGTTGTCCACTGTCAATTCTAGAAGGAAGGATGGGAGGGTTTGATTGAGGGTTGGGGCAGCTAGACGCTCTTGATGAGGGAACAACGCTCTGGGGATCCCGAGTTTGTCTGTCTCGTTCACCTCCTGGTCGGATGTGACCGACTTCTCCTTCGGTAGGTGGGATTCCAGATAATTGCAGAATGTTTCCTGGCTCGCCCGCATAGGGTACGTTGTCTTGAAGTGATCGAAGTGAAGAGCAACTTCGAGTGTTGTTTGTTGTCGCTCATCGAACAGTGCCACATATGCGAGCACGTCGAACTCTGTCGTCGCTGGTTTCAGGCTGAGATGGCGGTTGAGATTTCGGGCGATTGCCTCTGCTTTGATAGCCGTGAGGTAATCTTGCAGGACCCCGGGGAAAGCTTTTCCTGTTCCCTTTGGGTTGTGTCGATGGAAGATGGCCCAGAAATTGACTTCGACTGGGCCGAAGTCGTCAAGAAGGTTCCCGGTGCTTTTCTTCATTTTCTAATTCCCTGATGACGACTGGAGGCAAGGAGCTGGTGCTGAAGAGTCCGTCCCGGGTGATCTTGGGGGCGAGACGATAAAGGTCAGGGGATACATAACGTCCAGGCTGCGTCCCAGCTTATCGTCGATGGTGGGAGTCGACACCACAATCTTGGAAGTTGGTGTTATGGTAGATATCCTTTCTTCGTGGCGCGACGCAATGACTACTGTGGAGCGGTTCGACTTTGATGAGGACGTAGGCTTATTGGGAAGGGGAGTAGCGACAGAGGGACGAAGGGTAGCTTGGAAGCGTGGCAGACCGGAAATGGGTGGGGATGATTTGGGTTCGGAAGGAGGGTAGCTGGGATGACGTTAAGGACAGGAGGCGACACCTGCTTTGACCCTCTTGAACTACCGCTGCAAGCTCAAGGGCTTTCATTTGCTCCCCTGCTTTCTCCAGTCTTATAAAGTCTGCTTCATGGTCCATCTCTATCGCAGCGAGTGCGGCACCGAAGGAGTCGCTTTCTTGCCCAATGCCGTTCTCTAAAGCCTAGATGCAATGAGGTGAGTGCGAAGGGCACGACGAATTTCAATAAGAAGCTGACCTTCTCTCTCCTGTAGAGGATTCGCGGGAAAAGCATCACACCCACACTTTTGTTGTAGCGAGTCGCAGGCTTGTTGACAACAGGTCCCTGTAACGACATTGAGCATGCTAATAATGAACATATACGATGGAAGAGCTCACTTCAGATCCAACATTCTGGTCCCCGTAAACCCTGCATGGATGCGAATTCATCTGAACGCCAATGGTGACCAAAGGCCTGAGAAGGTTCTATAGTCGCATACTTAGCACTCCAATGAATAGGTGGATAGTAAAATTGTCACGAACACGAAGTTGGGCTAGAGCTTCAGGCGATGTCCCGGGGGTGGCTACTCGTCTTCTTGCAATGGGACGTCTGACTCCTGCAATACGAACAGCAGGGTCGATACCGGATGGCACATTGGGGCCAGAAGGACGATTGCGTCTGCAGCTGCACTGCTGACGGGACCGTGGGTAGGCGAACCAGGTGCAGCTTCCACGACTTCAACTTGAGGACTGGATTCATTATAGTTGGCAAGCGGTGTCGCAGCGGGAACGGTTTGAGCAACAGGGGTAGGCGAATCCGAAACCTAGCGTAGGAGTAAGCAATAAACGCTACCGAGAGAAATGCAACTACAAACCTCAGGCTGAAGAACGTTTTCGTCCGAAGATCCAACGTCACTGCTTGGAAAGATGAAATCGACCACCCTGAGCTGCTGAGATGAGTGGTGGCGTCAAAGCTAGACCAGCAAGGATTTGTGAATCTTCGTTGCCAATGGATGTATTCACATCAGAGATATCTGCCGAATTCGAGGCGTCTGCACCACCATATCCATATTGTCCATTAAGAGCGTCATCAAGAAGGTTGTGGACTCCGACGCTCCAGACTTGAACTGGGCTGTCTGCAACTCGACCAAAGAGAAGTGGGTGGATAGGGGTATCTGGTCCGTTCGAGAATTGGAAGAAGATGCCGTCGCCTTTGTTCTTTGCTAGGACGGGACTACCAACGAGCGCGGTGCCTCGGCAGCAATTGACATCACATGTTGAATGCGTTCCACTGGGCCCGACGGGGCGACTGGACTAGGAGCAAGGTGGTTGTGACGGGGACGATACCAAGGACAGTGAACAAAACTGGTCCGTGAACGACTGGCCCCGTAATACCAGATGCGAAAAGTGTATCGGAGGCACACGTGAGACGCTGGAGGACGAGCGGGGAGGCTGAGTACAACCGGGGAGGTGTCAATGACGAATGCCTGCTGGAGGTATGGCGATCCAATGCTTGAAATCTGGATGCCCTTTAGGTGGAAAGAGGACAACCACGTCATGACTTGAAGGCAGAGGACTATGAGCCGCGTGAGCGCCACCATGTTCTTGACGGTGGGCCGAGTGTTCCTTGAGGTCTTGCTGCCGGTGGTGGTAGGGGACGGGAGGATTGACAAGGGATGGAATGCGACTTAGGCAGGGTCTTTGTAGAACATTGGGGAAAATTGGCCATTGGACTGGATATTGCTTTCCTAGGCCACCGAAGGTCCATTTTTGGCGAATCAGCCTCCCCGGCCTTAGATGGAACCCTGGCCATTCGCAGGATTTACACCCAATTCTTCCGAGTAAACGTGTGGTTGGGCATTGGGATTGAGGGATGATTCATGGGGTCTTCATGCGCCGCATTGCCCGCACATGAGGGACGCAGCTGACCAACAACGACAAGCAGGCTGAACTTGGTATCAGATTCATGAAACTTGTCAAGCTTCTCGAGAGTCCTTAAAAGCCTGACTATCAGATTCATTGGTCTTCTTCGTTTGAAAAGTTGCCACTCACTCGGATGTACGTGGTGCAAATGGCTAAGTTTGCCGATGAAGTTTAGCAATCCTTGACGAAGCAGCGAACGGTGGCTGGGCGTTGAAAATGTTTCAACCAAGTTCAGCAGAAACGCAGGGATCTCGAGCAGCCCCGGTATCCTCCGCCGAGCAGTTCAAGCAGAACAAGGCTAGTCGACTTTTGTGGGTCAACCAAAATGACCTGAAAAACACAGATATGTCAAAAAATTTCATCTCTTACACGAGGAAGAACATACCTCGTCCAACCCCTATACCGGAGCTTTGATCCTCCTCAACACGATTTCTTCTTGTTCATGCCTATCAGGGAGACAACGGTGAGCGTCAGCACATGCCATTTATGTATATTTCTCACCTCCCGGAACGTCGCCCATCTGCACATGCAGACCTTGATCTCCTTGACATTGATGACTTTCTTGTCTAGAAGTCAGTAAAGAGACATATTGTGACAAAGAATATGCACCAACATACCATGTACAGTAACGAGGTTGCAGGTTGAACCATCCAGGTCAATGGCTCTTTTCAGCGACTTTCACGACAGGAACCAGCATTCCTACCCTTGAGGTTTTGGAATATTTTTGCAACGCATCCCCTGCACGTAAATCTTGATGTTTGGAGGGGCCATAGAGTTCGCTGAAGGAGAGCTTGAGATGCTCGTCGTCCGCTTTGAGAAAGATGTTGGCAAATACCGGAAAACTCGGAAGATCAAAATATTCTCACGGTTCGGATGGTAAGGGATGACCGGCCCGGTGAGCAAGACGCGTCAAATGAATTGCTTTGAACGAAGTTCCTTGAGCCGGACGCGATGTAGGCTGAAGATTCCTCACAGATTGCTCACACGTGTTACAGAGTAGGCAGAAATAGTCCATTCCAGAGAAAGAAAACTACGGAAACCAGTGTATGGGAGATCGTACAGATCGTGCAGATCATAACATCGTAAAGACGTGAACACCTTCCCTACATAAACCATGACTGTCCTTTTAGAGGTTAATGCCGAGGTTGATACCAAGGATGCCGAGAAGGTTGACCGACAGGTGGACCTTAATGACGGCAATGATATTGACGAGGTTGAGGGCTTTGATGATGGCAACAACGTGGGCATCGAGGAGGCCGCAGAACTTGACATCGAGGCCGACGACGAGGCTGAAGCAAGCCTTGAGGAGGAGGGAAATGCTTACACTGATGGATATGTTAGTATTTCGTTATACTGAATGTTGATTGTATTCAACGTACTTGACTTGAGCGATGATGGAAGCAATGAGATGAGCTTGAGCACCGCAACCCTTGACAGCAACTTGAAGGATGACGATGATTTGCTGGATAGGGGTTGAGTTATTTGGATGCAGACGAATAACTGCAGAGAACTTACGACGAAGATTTGGACGAAGACGTTGACATCAACGGAGACACCACCATGGGGAAGGCCTTTGACATGTCCGATAGCAGCCTTGATGATAACGTCGATCTTGGCGACGAGGCCAATGAGAACTTCGACATCGCCACCGCTCTTCACGCAGTCGTCTAGAGACATGTAGTCAGTTACGGAGTACAATACGGTGGAATTTAGACTGACTGATTTGACCAATAACAACCTCAACGTCGACCTTGACGGCGACGATAATGTCTGCCAAGCTGCCGCAGCCGTGCTGGCAACCACCGAGCACTGCAGACTCGGCACGGGTAGCAACAGCGACAGGCTCAACAACAAGGTCACGAGCACCGAGGACGGCAAGGGAGTCACCGACTTCAGGAGCGGCGATGGGAGATGCGAACGCAGCGAGAGCGGTAGCAGCAACGAGGAAGAGAGACTTGAAGGAAACCATGGCTGAGCGTTAGAAGGTATTCGTGAAGAGAAGATACGACTGGATGTCGATGGAGATTTGGTAAAGAAAGCTGCCCAATATTTATAGACTTTAGCTGGAGGTCTGTCCCCGTGCTATCAGCGAAACGAGGTTCATTGGATGGTTGTTGTTCCCTCTCGATGTTCGGGTCCACTCCCCTGGCGCGCCAACGTGTAACTGGCGCGTTATGTCTTCATGACAGAGTCGCGTAACTATATTCTCGAGTACCCTGGAAGTGTTTAAACCCTGAAAGACGGTCATTTGTGACGAAAGACAAATGAGAAGGGCAGGCAT
This sequence comes from Clitopilus passeckerianus, assembly GCA_944990035.1. Taxonomy (NCBI): domain Eukaryota; kingdom Fungi; phylum Basidiomycota; class Agaricomycetes; order Agaricales; family Entolomataceae; genus Clitopilus; species Clitopilus passeckerianus. Next base: position 62,160 of record CALYLX010000098.1, read on the forward strand.
GGAGCTCTGATTGAATTGAAACCCAAAATATTCAGCCAGAACATATTCAATGTTTTCCAGGTTCTATTCATAGCTTCGACACCCTAATTTCCTGTACTCTTCCAGCCAGAATGTTGCCAAAGATAGATGCTGAGGAGCGTCCCAACGCAATCAGGATGTCACCGTGATGGGTGTAGGGAATCGGAATCGGGTCAATCAACGGACGGGCGCCAATCGGAAGGCTGCTTACGTCCGACCGACACAAGGCTTGCCGTTCCCCGCAATCTTCCCCATTGGCCTTAGTCCCTCTCGTGTTCTTTATTGGCAGGCCTTGTCTTGAATGTTTACAGCCTCGTGCGCTCGGCCATGAACGCGCACGTTTTGACGAATCTGTCTCTGAATAAGCCTCAAAATCCAAAGAGTAGCAAGGAAACAACTGGTTACGCGTCTGCCTCGGATTCTGTGATGCTTCGACCGCGCATAAAGACTGTAAACACCATATATCCCAGCGCTGGGCATCCCGGGCGTACAAATCGCAACGGGACGGGAACGAAAGCTTCATCTCAGGGTCTTCTAACGGCATTGCACCCAATACACATTAACGAACTCTTGGCAATCTGGAATGAAGACCAACGCACCCCATCTGTCGAATCACGTCGAGCATGGGCGCTGGCTAGGAATATTAAACCTGATGTCCTTCATCGTTGGTGGCACAAGCGAAAAGCTCTGGCAGCGAAAGCGCAAATAGAGTTGCCCCAAGGCACTTACGACCTTGACGTCGGGGCCCCACCCTTGATTGATCCCCTCGTAAAGACGGAGGAATATGAGGACGATCCGATCCCTCTGCAGCTGCCATGCCACCGCTCAGTTACCTCTGAACCCTGTCTGGACTCCGATGAAATGACTGCAGTGGCGAGCTCAGACTATGATATTGCCGTTGAACAATCTCATGCATCGGAGAAGCAAAAATACGCCAGGGAACGCGCATATAGTCCCCTTCTATCCGGCTCACCATTGCCAGCCTCGTCACCTTTGTGTCTCAGCACAAAGCCTAGGTATCCGGAGCCCAATCATATCAGTCGAACTCGATCGTCTGGTGAAGCTTCTTGGTGTGAGCAGGGTCCTGATGGATACAAATGCATGTTATGCTCTACAACCCCTTCTATGTCGACCCCGGTCCCATTCATCGATGTTTATGGGAATCACTGCTACTCACTGTCGTTGGCCACGCAGCGAGATCTTGACTCACAACTGGACCTACTGAATGGACCTCCCTTATGCGAACCGCTGGAACGTGCAGGACTCATCCACGATTTCCCCTCAACGTGCTCGGCTTTTGTGTGCATTGGACCGAGGAGTTACTCATACGACGGATCATACGTAGGCTTCTGCTCTGTTGACAAATCAAAGACGGTCGAAATGGCGGGAAATACTGATCAGTAGACGACCACCCCTAACCTTTAACTTATTCTTTACTTAGACACAGACGCTGTAGAAAGAAACATGGACTTGTTGCATTCTGCATTCTCATATCATGCAATATTAGAACCTGGTCTCCCGGCTTGCAGATGAACGCACGTTCCACAACCTATCCATACGAATTAGCTTCCCCGGGTGCAATGGAAAGACTAGCGCCTACCCATGAGGTTTTCATCTCCTTCAATGCGTCTCATTCACATCACAGTGGCGTAGAGATCATGGATCTGTACAGAACTAGCCGGACATAAGACGCTCCTCGTGCGTTGGAGTATCTATCACATAGGATCTTCATGAGGTCACGATGAAATTGAAAATCAGAAGCTAGGTTCAAAAATCGATATTAGCGTTCTCTCAGGCCACGCAAGCCACATGAGCTGACTTTTGTCTGACAGAGGCAATGATCGTACAAGAATAACTGTGTTTATTAGGTTGAAGGCAAATCGACGGTCATGATGTACCGGAAAGAATCGAGAGAAGCGCAAATACCCTAGAAGTGTATACGTATTAAAATGGCCGGTTGGGCGATGCACAGAATCGAACAATACCAGAACTGAGAAATTGAGGAATGATAACACCCCACTACCCCTAACAAAACTCGGACATCAAGTTTAACCGGACGTTACACGAACTGTTTCCTCCGAACCATCATTGAGAGCCTTGATAACTGAACGCTTGATTGGGACACTAAACTGGATATCATTGTTCGACCAGTCTTTGACCTCCGCCTTTTCACTGGAAAGTGGAGGGTGATGGCCATCCTGGGGCTTCCGTGCGCCTTCAACGGTATCCCCAACCGCGTCCGAGTTATCACCGTATGATTTCTCAGCTGTGATCTTGCTGAGATCCAGCTCGAAGGAAAGTTCATGCCAGAAGTTGGCGAACAGAAACGGCCGAGCCTGGTTCTTGTCCCGGAGAGGGAGCATCCCACGAAATCTGTCCCAGGACGACGAGCTCCCGTTCGAGCCAGTTGAGGAGTTGATAGAAGACCAGAAGGCCTTGACTTCGATGCGCAAGGTTCGACCATCTTCAGACTTGGAGGAGAAGATAGAATGTGGGCCAGGTTGGAAGGTCTCACACTCAATGGTTTCCACGGTATTGTGGGAGTATGCATGCGAGTACTTTGAGCTGACCACGACTGCGTTACGCTCTTTCATCTTCTCCACATGCGACGTAATGGACCATCGCCGTTCCGTGGATTCATGACCAGCAACCTTCAGAGACGACTTCCCCAAGGTTATCCCGACTCCTTTCTGACCAGCAGAAAGACCGAATTTCCACCCGGACTGCTTTTCCAACTTGTGTCTCGACTCGTCGCCTCCTGCGTGCTGAATTACTGGTAGCCCACGCGGGAAGGTCTGGATGGGAGTCATTTCTGCGGACACGTGAAGGCGTTTGACGGAGTATATCTTTTGAGATCTGCTTGACATGAAGATAGAGGCGAAGTTGAGGAAACACCAAGGGTTGCGTATGTTTAGGTCTCCGGGGCTGTCCTTTCCATCCGCATTGCTGCTCAGCTATAGAATGAATGATTCGTAAGCGAGATAACGAAAAAGGGGAGCACAAGAACCTCACCTCCACCTCAATGGACGTTTGAAGGAGAAAGGAATAATTGACAGATGGTGGCTCTCTTGGGCCAGCTGGCTCAATAGTGAGAGGCGACAGCAGTTCGAGATGTAGAATACGTCGCTTAGGCCGTTGGAGGTCCCCATTCAATGTTTGTAAGTCCTCGGCCCCAACTTGCGGCTTTTGTTCTTCATTACTTCCGGCAGCGTGTTGCGGCTTGTCCGTAGCACCATCACTTTGGAGGCCAGTCTGACTAGCCCAGAGCGTCTGACTTGAATGCACTGAACTCGGGAGTTCACCAGACAGGGAATTTGCATTTCCGTCCGGATGCAAGGTTGATATAAGGGGAGGTTGAACACTGTCGTGGCAGTTATCGCAGGTGTCAGGGGGCGGAGGGAGGAGGTACACGCCTGAGGGAGCGTATATAATACCAGAAAATGGAGCAATGTGCGGGAGCAGGACTCTGGACACGTGCCAGGCGGGATGTGGAGCAAGGTCGTTATCCAGGATGATGAATATCTCCGCAAGTTCTACGTCTCGCTCCATGAGTTCCTCGTTGAATCCTGCCTGTACAACAAACTCGCCATCATATTTGAGGCTATGGAGGGCTTTGCGTATGTTGGCGGTGATATTCGCATGTTCTTGCTCTAGGAGTTTGACAGCTGCATCGGCACCTCTCATGCATGTCCGTAGAGCGCTAACTGCGCCGTATCCAATTCCTAATCCATTTGGTTCGACAAGCTGTCTGGGCGGGGAATCCACGATTTCGAAGGTTTGAAGGAGAGTGTCTGTCGGCGACTCTGGTTCCTTCGCACTGTCAATACTATCTGCGTTATTTACCACGGAGCCGTCCGAAGGATTCAACGATTGAGGAGTTTCCAGTGTGGTTTGCTGGGCGGTCACCCCAGGCCAGATATCCAAGGCGTTTGTTTCAGACTTCCTCGGGGGACGTCCGGCTGCGAATTCTTGTGCTTGATTCTTATACATCTGTTTCTCAATCTACCGGGTGTAACATGAGTACTGGGTTGTGTGCGATTGGAAGCCTATAAGGTACTCACTCCTGGTAAACTATTCCATACTTTATTCAAAATGTCGGCAAATATTGTTCCATGAAGACGTTGTGGAATCTGATAAGAGTCTGATTTCTCAGAAATAATATTCTCAGTTGCTGGTGAAGGGGTTCTGCGCGCTAAAACAAAACCGTTCGGCAAAACACCTAATTTGATAGTTAACAGTACTTACAAGAATGAGCCCATGGGGAGACCTGGGCCTGACGAAGTAGGCCTGCGGGTTCACGCCGTTCGTAAGTGGCAACTGTGCTGCGAACTCGCCCAGCGACGAAAAAGGGCTGCTCGAGGAGTGGTGATGAATAGGCCTCAGAGGAGCTGGTCGCTCGCTTCAACGCCTTAAAAAACGAATATTAGTGTTACACACGGAGGTCCGTTGACTATTGGACTTACTGGAGACATAGTGTTCCATTCCCTGCTGATGATCTGGCTTATCTCTATAGCCAGGAGGTTTGGCTTCTCCTTCAACACCTCGGAAGCTCGCCTATAGACAAATAACGTGAATGGATTGGCGCGGCGTTGTAATTCGCTGCTATCTGGTCGCGTATCTATTTTGGTAAATTGGATAAAGTGCGATAATGGAGCCAACGCACCTTCTGATTCAATAGGTATGTCGAGAACTACATGGTCTCCATGGATTTCATTGAAGGAAGCCCCATGAATTTGAACGCCCTGTTCATTACCAGCGAAGAATGACATGGCGTACGCCGCAGACGGTATTGGTCAAGATGAAGATGCGAACAAGCATTTGCGATAGAAGTCTATATGACTAGACAAGGAATGGACACAGCCCTCGTTGCATAGCCTGTCAAGTAAAGGTCGTCTTGTTTGCCTTCTCAGAGACTCATGCCAGGTCAGGTGTATTCGTAGCTGTGGAGTCTTGACAGTGGCGTTATGTTGGCATCTCTACGTGCTGTGTTGTATTCCAGATATATGTCTTCCAAGAAGTACCCAGATCCACCAAGGTAGGAATCTTTCCTTCTGGCACCTGACAATCTCGGAGATGAACAAGGTTCCGCTCATGTCAATAGGGTCTTTCAAAGTTGAAAAGTTTCGTCTCATTAATGGGTATTCCGCTACCTCCCTTATTCGTCCCTTGCTTTAATCAGAGAGTTTGGCATGTATACTTTTCACCATTCTCAGTTTCAGACCGAAAAAGGGTCGGGAATGGTGAATAATGGAACCAAACTTTTCAACTTTTTAACCCCCTAATGCAGACGCAGAGAGACTGCCCAAACCGAAACGACGACCAGCGTCTGGAACAGGATTGAAAATGTTCCCACAGTGGATAGATAAATATTACTTCTTTGCATAGTACTATATAAACCAAGTCTGACTCCTAGAAAGAGTAATTTCACCTTATACGTTTGTTTTAGTGACGGTTCATGATTTTCGGTTATAGCCCAGTTGAAAATAGAATGAATATCCACAGGGTTCCATTAGGCAAGCAACTACGAGGAAAATACCAGCCAAAGAATATACGTAACTACATAATTATAGGATGTAGAAATTGAGGAGACGTAGATTCGTAACGAAACCATAACCATTACTAGATAAAGTCGGGATGTGCGTCAAAATAGTCCAATCAGTCGGGATGCTTCTCCACAAATCGGTCGTACAGCGGCACAATTCGACCATTCTTCAATCTCTTGTTCTCTTCCCTGTCCTGCTCGGCCTGGTAGTCAATGAACGCCACATATTCGTCGGTAGTAGAATGCGGATGAGGCTCCAAGAACGGGTTCACCATCTCGACGAACGCTGCCTTCTTCATCGCCGCAACATATCCCCGAAGGAGGGCTATGAACTTCGCTTCGCCACCATCCAGTTGCTCAACAATGAACTGGCGGATGAGCTCGCCCTTCTAAGTCTCCACAATGCGCTGGTCGTCCTCCTATTTATTCTTCTTCAGCCCAGATACAGTAGATCGAAGATAGTTGAAATCGACGTGAGAGGTATTGGGATGCTCGTAGCGAGGATGACAGTAAAGGCACCTGCGTTTCTCATCGGTGAGAATAGGGGTATCAGTTGCCACCTTGATTGCAGTGATTGTCTGACCAGTATCTTGCATGACCTCGGCGCTAATCAAGGATGATGCATCATGGTTGACGGTGATGAGGGTGCATGATCCCATAACAACCCCTGTACGTTTCTCGCGTCGCCCGATATGCTTGACCTTGGGAGGATGGAGAAGAGTGTAAGTGGGGTGAGAGTTGGGAACATCCATAGGCACGTTGGAGGTAGCCGAGAAAGGACCGAAGGCTGCAGTCAAAATATGACATCCTCCGTCGCCTCAATGGTCGGTACCAATGTTTGGTAGGATCGAGTTTGAGGGATATCTTCGTGCCCTGTAGTGTCCTGAATGTCCTGGGTTCCATCGGCTCTGGAGCCGTCCTCGACCCTATTGTACTCCTCCAGCTACTTCTTCACCGATTCTGAGATATACGCCTGGACATCGTCAACCATCGCATCCTCAATTGCCTCCAAATACGGCTCTACCAGCTTCGCGAAAACATATCCCCCTGTCATCATCACCTCCTCCCTCAGATACATCCTGAGGTCCTCCAGGTCTCCCAGATATTCCAGGCCAAACTCCGCCACAACCTCGTACATCCAAGGCAAGAACATCTCGAAGATCTCCACATCACCACCCTTCCATTTCTTCCTCGTCCTCATAGCCTTTGCTCGCAAAAACATCATGAACTCCTACATCGTGCTATCCGGGTGCCGTGTGTTGGATCCAGCAAGAAGCCTATCTTTCCAAGGAGCGAGAGTAAAGAATTTTCCTCTCCTGCTCGTTAGGCTGCCATTCGTGCTCCTCCAACACTTCGTCCATAGGAGGAGCATAGTTGTCCATCTCGTCACAAGGTAGCTCAAAGCTATCGCCGTCCCCTCCAGGCATCTGCTAAGCAGGCTCTAGAGTAAACGTGGTGGAATACTTGGCCACAGACGACGGGGGTGACGAGATGAAGGTTGAATTCGCCTTGGAGAGGGGAGGGGGTTGCTGGTGGTGCTGATGAAGGGGAAGGGGTGGGAGGTAGAACGGTATTTGTCGAAATTTGACTAGGATCGAGGGTTGAAGGGGTGGCGTCCGCGTCTTGCTGATCTTCTTCAACAACGGGATGCTTCTCAATGACAACTTCCTCCTCCTCAATGTCGACCCTTTCCTCCACAACAAGATCTTTCCTGACAATAACTTGCTCAAGCTCATCCACAACCTTCTTCAATTGAATCATTGGCGGCTCGGTAAATCGGGGCGTGATGGGATGATGAGATGACAGTGGGGACGATTTCGGCTTCATCGTCTTCCCAATCTTCTTCTTCCACAGTAGCGATGTCTAGAAAATCCTCCACCACGTGCTGCGCTGCAAGAGCCTCGAAGCCAGGCGCCACTGCATCAGCATTGAGGGAGTCATGGTCGCTGTTGGCAGGCTTCGGTACACCATCTGCACAAGACCATGGACAGCAACAGGTGGGCCAGGGAATTCCGCCAGTGGACTTTCCCCTGGCGACCAGCAAATGAACCTAGACAAAGGCGTCAGCATCGAGATTAACCGAATGCGAGCAAACGAAAATACGAACCTCAGGATCAGGACACACCATCGCCATCTTCACATTTCCTCGTCCGACCCCTGCAGCTTCTCTCCTACATCTTCACGATCCTCGACGACAACCTCTTCATCCTTTCCACCTTCTTCCTCTTCTACAACCTGAACGTCTTCCAAAATTACATCCTCCACCCTCGCATCATGTTCCTCATCTGACAAACGGATCTTCATCAGAATCTCCAATCCTAACCTGGTTCACAATGATAGGCGTACGGTTCCCGACTCCAGGTGGAGGGAGTAGACAAAACGACGAAATGCTAAGCGCGAAGTCTAGAGGATGTTCGCCGTATACCGTGGGGTCTCCTCCATATCTATATAGGAGCGCGTTTGCAGAAAGCCCGGGGACTGACGACCCTGAATGGAGAGGGTTACGCCTGCGTCAAAAGAGTGGGAGAAACTCCCGCTGCCGCTGCTGCCGTCGTCGTTGACCTTCTTGTAGATATTGGGCATCTCGGGCGTCTCCAAGCAGGTAACCTCTGTATCTTGCACACCGGCGGAGGCTTGGTGAGATCGACGACGTTCAATGGTGGTTGCAACGAGTGTGAGGGAGAGAACAGTAGCAGCGCAGAAGAGAACACTGGCGTTAAATAGAAGGGAATGGTACCTGTTCATGACGATTTGGAACCATGTGAGGACCGGTGGCAAACGGTGGGGGAAGGCCTAACGAGGAGGCTGTCGAGCTCGAATATCTTGAAGGCATCTTTATAAACGACGAAGGGGTGCTCGAGTACGGCCAACGGGGGAGGGAGGGTAAGGCCTCCTTCATAACCTTAACATGTAGCAGCGATGGCCAATGCATATTGGGTGGAGTACAGGAAACCGGCGACCCAAACCAGGACCCTGTCAGTTGCTTGACGAAGGCTGAACCTGGCAGCAGCCTTGAGGTCAACGTTGAACTTCATACCGGAGACCATTTGGGTTATCTTGAGGATCTTTCTACTTCGAGGTAGGCCTGGTGGTCGACTTCTCCAAAGAGAAGAGGGTTGAGAAAGACGATTTTATAGGCATGCTGGGGATATTTCGAGATGGCCTGATGAAGGGGTATATGAGCCTGGATCATGCTGTTTCCGGGCATTCAAAGTCGGGGTTGAGACAGCGTACTGGACGTTGAGCATACGCCGTCGAAAGGAGGGTTTAGGCAAGTTGGGCACGTCTTCGTGCAAGAGACGAATGCTCTGGACATCCATGGGATATGGCTACTGATTATGATCCGACTGGCCATCGCCTACGAGGCGGAATATTTGGCGAGGGCGAGAGGAGACGTAACATATTCGCGTGCATTTGCAAAATTGTAACCGTCCTTGATCGATTCCCTGAAGCCCATATGTGCATTCTGGGCGTGTCGACAGTGGGAGGCTGAGCGCAATAGTCGTGGATCAGCGTTGCGTAGAACCAGGTTCTACCGATGCTGCTCGTTGTAACTGTACGAGACCTGTAATTTCGAGCAAAGGTTAGCCCTGCATTAGGGATATTCTTTTCGTTCACTTGCCGGGGTAATTCCTCGTCAATCCAGCCAGCAGAGCGCCATGATCGTCCTAATAGTCTGTCGTTCGTTGACAAAGGCTCTCGACTCCACGCGCAGGTTTATTCCAGGAAAATTTAGACAGAATTGCTGCCAGTTCGAATCCCCAACTATTTCAAGCTGAAAGGTTGATTGGTGTTGCCATGCCTGGTCGCCGCTTCAGTTATGCCATATTATGGAGTAGGTGATATAATTTCGGTGTAGAGCTATCATTTGAAGTACGATTGTTGTCTTGTTGCTATCAAGGCAACAAAACTGGAGGAGTAATAGAGCAGCAAGTTCAAAAGTCCGAGTCACAAGTAGCAGTGACACGCTCACATGATTCGGAAGTTCGCGTCCCCCCTAACGTTTGAACGCGTGGATGAAATAAATCGGCCTTTTGACTAGTAAAACTGGCTCGGAAAAGAGTCAGAGAACGCATCCTGCTATCTCGGTCAGACACTCACCCAAATTGTACGGAGTTTGGTTTGCTGAAGACCCAGTGCAGCAATGGTAACCGGTCCGATACTTCCCACGACCAAATAGCCCGAGACCCGATCCGGCGAAGCGTTTCGTCGCTCCTCCACCCTTTCCTGACCGTTTGTGCTTTAGCTTCTCTAAACCTTGAAATCTTCGATCTATTTCCATCCGTGGTCCACACAACATCAACGGCAGCACACCACTCGTCACTTCAAAGCAGAGGATGGTTAGAACTGTACCGCCAATGCGACATGGCAGCATCGCCTTCTGATGATTGAGCTGCATCATGTGCTTCGATATTCCATGCACACCTATTCTAAAAGGCCGACCACTCTCAGTCGCCATCGCAGTGGCGCCTCAGAACGCTTTCTTGAGACTCCTATGGAGAATCAGGACGTTCGTTCGGAATGGGTACGTGCAATATTACATGTCCATCTAGGAGTACCCATCCCAACCGCCGATATTCAGCCCAGCAGATCCTTTTTCTAATTCAGCTCTTCAGTATACAGATATTGAGGCTCATCCAGGACTAGGAGCAACTACGTCCGAACGGCTCCTCTCACAGCCTGAAAGGCCTCAGAAGCCAAGCCTTGTTAAGCTCACGCTGTATCGACTAACAAACATAACAATCATCCTCACATTCGGGACTGTTAAGGCTCGGGAATCGCTAGCTGGGCACTCCGTTTCAGCAGCGTGGACGGAGTGGGTGGGAGGTGCGTTGCTCGCGGTAATGTAAAGTCATAGCTCACTTCTTTCATCTTCCGGAAATCTGACTACTGTTCCCCAATGTGTAGATGGTACTACCTAAGCCTTTACGAGTCCGTACACCCTCCAGTCGCTCATTGGTTGTTCCATAAAGACTATTCGCCCGACCTCTTCTATTTCTTTCTGGGAGCGATCGTCTTCTGTGCGTATTCGAGTCGCTCCTGGTCATGACCTTAACCATGCCTGATTCCTCGATTCACCGCAGCGCTGTGTCATATCTGCTTCTTAGCTCTGTTTCTGTTGTATTGTTCTCCCATGATGTATCTCATGTACTTGGCTATTTACAAACCCGGCCCGGGATTCTGGCCTTCCCTGATTTATCCCTTTTGGATAGCCTTCGTTTTCCTTTGCACAATGATCGGCTTCTCGGTTGCATGGCTAGGACTGATTCTGGCTCTTAACCATCTTGTAAGCCGACCTCATTGTGTCTTAGTTTCTATACTCACTCGTCGTACATTATAGTGGAAGCGGTCCGTCGCCCAGATCCCTAGGAGAAAGCGAATGGTCATAGCTGCTTTCGTAGCGAGAATTTTCGACTATCCATACAAGCGTTTGTCTGATGGCTGGAACTCTCACGGTGAGCGCTATCTCGCCATAAATGACACGATTGAGACTGATCGGGGCTCTCAGGTTGGCTATTTAACTCTGCCATGATCATCGTTGGGTGGATGAACAGTTGCTTAACGCTTATCCTGGTGGGTAAATTGTATCATACTGTAGGCCGTGATACCATCCTTCGTGAATAAATGTAATTCGTCACGTCCAATCTGACAAACGTATCAATTGAAATCCTGGGGTCCCCAAGGAAAAGCCTCGTCTCCGTATCCGATCTTCATTCCATATCCATTCCCAACCTTAACACCAGTGACGTCGCCATTTTCTCCCCTCGCTATCCTGGCGGCCATGTAAGGTAGATTCAACGCCGCCACCCTGGTGATAGACGCGAGATTCGGAACAGCTTCAGCGAGTTTAATCGCTTGACATGCGAAGGTGTCTTGTCGGCCGTGCCAGTGTAATAGAATGCGCCCCATCCGTGATTCATCCTCCACGTAACGGTACTCTTCGTGGTAGAGATGCCTAAGATGTATGAACCCCTTCAAATCACCGGCGATTGAAAGCTAAGCGAGGAAATAAGATCGTTTGGCACAGGTAGGTCGTGTGAGAGGAATCATAAGATTCACTTACAAAATCAGACAGTGGAAAGCGGGCACCATGGAATCCAATTTCTTCCAAGTTCGGAGTAGCGCGAACAATAGAATGCATGAAGCTATCAAACACAGTCCTTGATCCTTTGTTCGTATCACGTTGGAACACGCCGTCTTTGGTTTCATACCAAAGACCGCCCTCAAAACTTTTGTTTTGTGAACTCGACGAAGGAGCTTGACCGATGTCCAGACTCTTTAATTCTGGCAATCCGTTGGGACAAACAGATCGGAGAAGATAAGGTATCTGTGCATTGACACTGTTATCAATGGAAAGACCGAGCAATTGGCCAAGAATGGGCGCGAGGTGCAGCGCGTCCTTCCAAGAAACCTGTAATGAATGGATGAGAACAGTGCACATATTATTCCATGCGACCCTGACTCGAGGAATCCACGTACTCTAAGGTGTAGAAGCTTTGGGAGGAAATTATCGGGAAGTGAAGCCACAAACCAAAGGGTATTCTCATGTCGAATATTCGATGCAATATTGAGGTATTCGATGGAAGAATGCCGCTCCCAGAAGGGCATAGCTTGCGATGCATCCACATCCGAGAATGACGCCAGGGACAAGGACCGAAGACAAGGAAAATTGAGTTCGAAGATAAGCGAAGTAGACACGAAGTCTGCGCTTCTTAGTTCCAGGTCGAGGGTGTGTAGTGAGAGGGCTAGAGATCGAATATATCGGAGAAGTTTATGGGTAAACGAAGGGTTGAGCGTGCATCCACCGACATGGATGGTGAGACTAGTGATACCCTATGCAGTCAATCGGAAACGGAGACCGTATACAGAGGCAGATAATACCGGAACTTCTAACAGACCCGACTCTTCAATCCATGGATCGTCTGGGTCGTCCTCAAAGCCATTGAGAATTAGAGCACGAAGCATGGGACACTTCGCCCCGAGCTGGGACCAGAACTCCTTCCCGAGTTGACCAAATCTGAATCCATTGACTGGCCCGTAAGTATTCCACTCGTCATAATGCCACCCATCACATAAACGCAGACCCAGTGTGTGGATAAAAGGTAGATAACCCTTCGATATCATATCCGAAACCCGTCTGATAACATCCAAGGGAGGGTCCCGTATTCGTATTTCGAACGATAGATCAGACATAACATGTAATTCGCGGACAGTGCGCCCAAGTGGAGGATCGTCCACGAGTTTCTGTAGGACCAGTATGGCATCTGCCTCATTCTTCAGAATCACCCGGGAATAAAGCAGTGGAAGAACAATTTCTGAGATAGCGTGGTTGGTCAACGCGAGGGCAAGCAGAGTAGATGGGGTTGCGTAGAGTGGGAGATGAGTGGCGATGAGAGGGTAAACCTCTCGTGGAAGTTCGGTGAACGATCCTTCTGCCATGGCCATGACCATAGCTTGTTAGCTCAAGGAAGATCTTAGTGGGGTGGAGGGAAAGACACCGGCGGGAATTTTGGTCTCAACAATAGGAAGTCGCCTTATTTGTCATCGATTCATCCCTGGGAGATCAATCCAGTTCAATTAGGCAAGCAATTACTAGAAGGATATTACACTGCGATGATACATAGATACAGAACTAAACTACGAATTAAGAAAGTGTAAACCTTAAAAAGAACTAAATAAAGTCGGGACGTGGATCAATGTAGTCTGAAAAGTCATCATCACAATGCTCCTCCGCCGTAGAGCCATACAATCCGATCATGCGTCAATCTTTCGTTCTCTTCCCCGCCCTACTCAGCCTGATCGTCGATGAGAGCTGCATATTCAGAATGTTCTTGAATGAAATCACGGGACAGGTGCTGGTAGCGAGGACAGAAGTCAAGGAGCCTGCGTTCGTCGGTGTGAGTAGGGGCGCCAGTGGTGGCCTCAGTTGGAGCAATGGCCTGACAAGTATCCTGCATGACCTTGGCGCGATGGTGCATGATCCCATAATAGCCCTAGCAGGCTTGTCGTGCCTCTTGCCATGCTTGACCTTCGGAGGGTGTGGACGGGCGTGAGGGAGGACGGAGTTCGGAATCTCCTGAAGAGCGTTGGAGATACTCGAAAGAGGACAGCATGTCACAGTCAAACTATGGCCTTGGCTGGTATCCTCCGCTACCTCCATAGTCGGCACAACGGTCTCGTCAGGCCAGCTTGAGCCAGCTTCCTTGCGCTCTTGACTCGTCTATGACACCCGTGATTAAGGTCTGTAGTAAACATGACAAGTACGAGGTGAAGCCTCAGTGGTATAGTCATAGACGACGGGTATGACGGGGGTGACGAGATGAGCCTTGGATTCGACGTGGGGAGGAGAAAATGGTGTTGCTGGTGCCGATGAAGGAAGATTGAAGATCTGTGGGACGTATAGGAGGTAGAACGGTAGTTGCTGGAAATTGGATAGCCTGAAGAACCGAAGGGGTAGCGTGACGTCCTCGTCTCGCTCGTCTTCAACAATGATATGTTCCTCCTCAACGGCAACTTCCTCCTCGACAACTTCCTCATCCTCATGCACAACCTCCATTCCACCGCCTCCCGCCCAGCCTCTTCAACCTCCACCGTGACCTTCTCACTAGCCAGTGGAGTGATGGGGAGTGCGTCGACGACGAATTCCAGATTTTGAGTCGATCTTCTTCCTATTCGCCTCTTCCACAACAACAATCCCAATCTCCAAATATTCCGCTACACACACGGTGCTCGGCGGTGGCCTCAACGGCAGGAACCTCGTCGTCGGCGTTGGTGTTGGAGGAGTCGTGGTCGTGGTCGTTTTTGACAGTTTCCTGTGCATCACTTCGCCCATGTGCATGAACGACAGCGGCAACAAGTAAGACACCCAGGAAGCGCCCAGCTCTAACGTCAAAGGAACCTACAACATTGGTTCAATTTCAACGAAAACCGGACGTAGAAACCAAAGAGCAAAAACGAACCTCCGAATCGGGGCATGCGGTATATCATCATCACCTCCACTTTCGCCATTCCCTTCCCCTCGTTCTCTTCATCAACATCTTTCTCCATTCTCGTTGACAACAACCTCTTCATCCTTTCCACCTTCCTGCAGCAAAGGTTAGCATACGCAACCCATGACGAGAGGTGGTAATTCACTTGCCTTAGGCCTAGCGAAGTCGTCGTCGGTGCAGCCCACACGCTGACAACCCTCTCACGAACCTCGTCGTCGTCACCCAAGGATCTGACAGCATTCGGTTCCTTGGGGTGCAGAATTAGAGCAGCTTGCGCCAGGGCTGAGCTCGAGCTCGAATCCTCGACCTTTAGGACGGGACCAAAGGCTGGGTTGGTTGAGGTGCTTGGTGGCGTTTGACGAACCCGTGCGCGAAGATGCGAGTTTTCGTTCAAGGCCTGCAGGGGCATGGGAGTCAGCATTCGTCTAGGATGTCTGTTGGTGGAGCGTACCTTCCTCGAATGGTGTGGTGTAAGGTATGCGCTCTGGAGGGCGTAGGATGGTCGATGACAGTCGTATTTGAATGGAGGTTCAACGTTCAACGTTCGACAGTCAAGTGTTGCGAGGGACAACGTCGTTTCGAGCTGCCTGATTATGTACATGGAAATGCTGTTTATGAATTAGCAGTAGTACCCTGTCAGAGTCGAGCAAGTCACTTGCCATGTTATAGCCATCTTTGGTGTGGCAGGCGAAACCGCATGACTTTCAGCATCGGAATCCTCTTTCTTGACCAAGGCACCCTGCTTCTCTTGTAAATCATTTTCGGGCGAGTCCAAGCCAAGAATGGTCGCAGCCCAGATCCGAGAGACGATCAAGTTCAAGATTCGTATGGTTTCAGCTTGACTTGTACTTTCCCAGATTTGGGCTGGGCTGGCTTTTCAACCAGGGTTGTTGGAGTCCAAGATCGTGTCGCTATGCAATGGGTCCGATTCGCATCTTTGAGGTGGGTCGGAATCCTGAATTTGCAGGTTCTTTGCAGGTCATTTTCCGTCGTATCGAATCAATGAACTTGCTGCAGGTATTATGTCAGAATATTTCGGGGAGCCTGAATTATAAGTCTCGCCTTTTTCCATGAACGAGCCAACGAAACTGGAGAGTCGAGAGCAAGAGATCAAGCGGAAGCCAAATCCGAGTCACGAGCTCCTCTGACACGATCACATGTTTACGCGTCTTTCAATCCACATCCAGTCACGTCTTCAGGACCTTCCCACCACTACACACAAATATTACCCATGTACACAGTACGTTGGCCGAATGGTTACCCGATCCGCCTTGCGACGGGATAGTATGGGTAAGGATGCATTTTCTCTTGTCTGATGCCGTTAACGAGGATGTCGTGGATAACCCAGCTCCGTTCGGTGGATACCAGCAACTTGACAAGCAATCGGGAATTGCCTTTGAGCTTGGGGCATGATGTTTCTATTTTGTGTTAGTATTCGTACTCACGACCTAGATATAGATATACACAAGTGAAGGGTGTTCATATTAACCTTGATCTTAGGTTGTAAAGTACGGAATAGGTCTTGGAATATATTCGTCTATGAAATCTACGTTGACTACTCGACACTTCATGTCCCGGCCTGTCCTGCTCGTTCGAGAGAACAAGAATAGTTGAGTCCCTATCTATGGAGTTTCAGTGTAGTCCGCCGACAAAGAACGTTGTAAGGGATTGATGGGACGATCAAAGATAAGCAGCCGGAATGAATTTCGCTATTCGGAACCTTATTTCCATTCATGTACCCACCCTGACACGGTCACGTATCGTGGAACAGTACGCGTCCAGACTCCAACGACGCGCTGGCCTGCCTCCACAAGCTTTACTGTTGAAAGCTCCTCATATGTGACACCACTCATAAGATACGCCAGCAGTACACCACCTCTACGGCCAGACCAGCGGTGGCAGATTCCTCAAGCCTATGTCCTACCCTGACGAGTGGATAATAACCACGGCATCATGACATGTTTTTTGACGTCTGCATCAATGAAAACATAAAGCGAAGATCCTTCCTCTCTCATGTCCCTTTCATCGCTCCGCATTTCAATTTCGTGTCTTGCTCTGAGGAAACCATCTCGTGGAATTATAGGACAGGCGCTCCTTGGGACTCGTTCTTCGTGATACTATTTGGGACGTTTAATGGGGAGGAGCAAGTCGTCGGTCAACGCCAGCCTTGGGAAATGTTCATAGGGTAAGGGTAGAGGATAAAGGCAAGCCGAGTAACAGAACTTCTAGAGAGGTTCGTATGTCTTCAGCACTGCTAATAATGTCCACCGACCCGAACAAGCCTCAAAGTATTATATTCGCCATCTCTACCCTGGAAGAGTCTGCACGCCAGAAAATTTTCGGAAACCTGGACTTGGGCTATAAAAGATGAGCTTGATTCAATGTTAGCCCTCATCGACTTCCGTCGTTTTTTGCTTTCCAACCTCCGTCACGACCTCATCCTCTCTTTGAGTCACCAACCCAACCTACCTCACCAGCCGTAATGCCTTCTTTCCGCTCCGCATTCCTCTTTGCCACCGCGGCTCTCGCAGCGTTCACCTCTGCTGCCCCCACTGCCCCCGGGGGCAATGTTGCCAACACCGCGGGCAACGTCGTCCCAGTTGTCGCTCAAGTAGACAACGTCTTGAACAACAACCTTAATGGCAACACTGTCAAGGTCCTCCGCGAAATCGACGTCGATGCCCTGGTCAACGTAGACCTCAGAGCTGAACAATCCCAGACTCTTGCTAGTGTTTTTGCCTCCGTCCAAGCTGAGGTCGATGTTTTGACCAAGAAGTGCCGTAAGTCCTAACCGTTGTGAGATCATACATCCCAATCTGACTCTCTATCCAGAGGACGCCGTCAAAGTCGGTATCACCGTCGATATTGCTGTTAGCCTCGTCGCCGAGGTCAAGGCCATCGTCATCAAGGTCACCGCTCTCGTCCAGGCTGTCGTCGATCTCCACCTCGATATCAACGCCCTCCTCACTCTTGATGGCGTCGTCCTCTCCATCAATGCCGTTGTTGCTCTCATCGTCAAGGTTGTCGTCGACCTCCTCGTCTGTGTCGATCTTGTCGTCAAGGCCTGCATCTCCGTCAAGATTGACCTCACTGCTGTCCTCGCTATCGTTGCTGAGGTTGTGTAAGTACCTATCTTTCTTTCGGAGTGGTTTAATTCTCATCATTATTCTCATTAGTGCCCTCGTCGTTGCTCTCCTCAAGCTCGTCCTCTCCATTTCCGTCGATATCTCCGTTGCGCTCTGCGTCGCTTTGAAGTTGGCCCTTGTCGTCGTTGTCCACATCGACATCAAGGCCATTCTTGCCGTCCTCGTCTCCATTGTCTAATTTCTGTCCCTGCTGATGGATCTCGTTTATGAACTCAGCACGCTTTTTTCAAAATGCTCAGCACGTAATTTACTTTTCTGTGTAATGCGTAATGATATACCACACGCTTTTGATTCATCATATCTTGACCATGAGCCGGCTGCCTTTTCGGCCGAAGATTCCTTTTCAAGCTCTGAGCCCGAACGATATACGGCTCTGGATATCGGTAGAATGCGTGACTTTGAAGAAAGCCAGAGCACAAGGTGTTCTTCCAACATAGGTATCACAGTAACTCATTGACATTCATACGAAGTACACAATTTTTCTGGGCGAGGGATAGTTTGTAATGCTACAAGAGGTCAACCTGAGCCTTCCCCTACCAGCGTATGTCAGCTTCAATTAGAATAATACTGTTGACGAACACTTACTTTAGTTCAAGGCAATGTAAGTGATACCAGCGGAGTACAACTTGGTATCACCCCAGCTGTCGATATGCCAGGTCAAGCCCTGTGGAGAGACGCTGTCGGTATACGTCTTGACCCTGAGGTTCGTTGTGGTGGAAATATCGATAGAGTTGAGGGCAACGAAAACGGTGGGATTCTTGCAGAACTGAGATCCTCCAAACGAGAAGTTGACGGCCTTGTGATTGTCCGCTTGGGGCTTGTCCCAAGGACGGACATCCGAAGTGTTGGCTGTGCCACTCGCAATGTAGTCCTTATCCTCAGGATAAGCAACCCAGCTAGCAATACCGGAATAAAGCTTGGTGTCACCCCAAGTGTCAATATGGATGGTGAAGCCATTAACGTCGATGGCGCTCGCATATGTCTTGACGCGAGTGCTGGACCCGTTGCCGGCGTCTATCTCCCTGAGGTAGACAAGGACCTTTGGGGGTGTGATGAAGGGACGCTCGAAGTCGATACGACATCTAGTCTCAGGCTGGGGTTTGTCCCAAGGGTGGTCCTCCTGGGTGCTGAACTCTCCGGAGAGAATGTCGAGGTTGGCAGGCTTCAAGATGAGGGCGTCGAAGCCAGCGGAGTAGAGGGTGGTATCACCCCAAGCGTCAAGGTGTCCAGTGTACTTCCGGTTGTCGACATCGTCAACGAAACCTTTAATACGGACATTGGTACCAGCTTTAATGTCGAGCTGGGTGAGACCAACAGAGAGCCTAGGGGGAGCGACGTAGGGCTGAGGGAGACTAACGACTCTGGAGTTCTGAGCCTGGGGTTGGTCCCAAGGGCGGACTTCCCCCGTGTTGAAAGTGCTGACAGCGGCCATGAGGGCTTAGCGTAGAAGGAGAGAGATTTAGAGTGTAAAATGTGAGTTAGAAGAGAGAGACCTCGATGAGATACTGAGGGATTGGCATAGAATCGAGGCGTATTTATACCGCTCAGCCGTACACGATAAAACGGATCACGCCTCTTGCAAATGACGCGTTGGGTGTGAAGGGAACATTCATCGTTGGTAAAACGGCAGTTACCAAGAATCTGTTTTCACCCCAGATGTCGTGGAATAGGAGCGATAACCTCGTGATGACGACGGTCCAGACAGGGCGGAGACAATCCTCGTGTCCCTCAGATTCTGGACTTGGGATGTTTCTCTTAGTATTACATAGGTCGCAATAACGCGTGATCATGAGCTACGATCGCCACCTTCGTAAAAGAGGAGTCTCCATATCGAACATCTGGGGTAGTCCTCATTGGGCGACTTATGATGTACGATAAAACGCCGCCTTTTAGAACCCATTACACTTGTTCTTGAGATTGGATGTCCTTCTTCGGGGTAGTTTGCTGAGCGATCACGATTTTAAGACCATATTCGACTATTAGTACCGTTGTTAGACACCAGCCGAAATTCTGACGGAAAGACTTGCCCTAGGTTTCATACGAAGACGATCCAAGAGAAGGCCGATAGTGAGGTTGCTGCATGCAACTGGTATATATAACATACGTGCTGCGGGAGTGGTGCTCGTTCCCGGGAATATCATGTCAGAAGCATGCATTATTGGGCCATACATCGCGGATATCGAGTGTGTGAATGGCGCACGAAGACCGTAGGATTGAAACAGGATTGACAGCGAAGGTACGAGAAATTTCAACTGGACACCTCTTTTATCGGGTCAAGCGGGGACAAGCAGCAAACTGGCACTGCAGCAGTCCAAGCAATTACGAGTGCCCTCATTAAGTTCCGCCCCTGGCATGATGCATGAAAGGTCGAACGAACGCGGTACGTTCCACCCACAAGAATGAACGGTCCTATTCTGAGGAATGTTCTTGAGAACATGCATCGCTACTATTTGAGAGGGAGAGCTGTGCCGGGAACCTGTGCCCGTAGGCGAGACATTCATGAGATCCATAGGTCATCTTTGGCGTAGCTGTTGATGAGATCGCTGGATTTTCAGTTAGGAGTCTCATTTGCCTTCTGACTCCGTAAATTATCAATGACAAACATTGACCGAGATTGTTTGGGCGATGGTCGAATGATGTCATTCAAGACCCCTCGAGATGGTTTCGAGAACATGGCGAGGACCAGAAAAGTACGAGAGCAGCAAGAATGGAGTGTCATGTGCACTCAAGAACGTACATACAGGGCAAAAATCAGGAGGACTATGAAGGGATCTAGAATAAGGTGTTTGAGCTATAGTTGGAAGGCGGAACAAAGGTGTTGTCTAAGGCCAAATTTCGTTCTTGGCTGGTCTAGATCGTACGAAGAGTGGACAGTAAGCTGATTCATGTTAGCGGTATCACTGTCCACAGGAGTAGAGGAAGCGAGGAGCAGAGCGAGCAAGGAGAGTGGAAAACAGGGTATTAGGTAGCAACGGTTTCCACCGAATCAGATTGAACTTGAATCCGATAGTGATAAGATCTCGTCTGCTCCTCGCTGAAATTTGTTAGGAGAGGGCCGTCATTAATTCTTGGTGTGGCAGTTACGAGTCTGAGTCTGCCCGCCTACGGCGCCATCTGAGGCCGTGAACGGGCTTGAGATTGTAGACGACAGCTGGGATATTGGTTTGATGTAGTCAAGCCGCCATCATGCCGGGAACCCTAAAAAGGCAAATTGAGCTTTCTGAACACGGAACGATCAATCTCTTTCCATGGAGGAGAAATTAGTCAGGAGAATACAGTAATAGTTTCAAGCCAATCGAACGCGGAGAAATGAATAGAAAAGTACGTAAATTATGTAATAACATGCCATCACAAAATCGCAACCGTAAAGTTCGATTCCGAGTAATAACTCAGACTCGTAAAAGATGCCACATATGACAATCAGGCTCCGACCTCTCAAATACCGTTCGAAAATGTAATAAGATGTAGCCTAGTGAAGTAATGAAAAACAGGTAGATCTCCAGTACACGCGGAGAAGTCGGTTCAAACTCCATATCCGTCTGTCAATCACCAACGAGAACCAAGAATAGGGTCTTTCAAAGTTGAAAAGTTTCGTCCCATTAATGGGTATTCCGCTACCTCTCTTATTCGTCCCTTGCTTTAAACAGAGAGTTTGGCATGTATACTTTTCACCATTCTCAGTTTCAGACCGAACAAGGGTCGGGAATGGTGATTAATGGAACCAAACTTTTCAACTTTGAAACCCCCTAATAAAACAGATATCCAGCCTGGGACATCTAACCGAGCTCTCAACGAGCCGCTCCCACCATCTTCGTCCCCATATGACAACTTAATCGTCTCCTCTGCTGAACCAGTCACGTCCGCTCATCTGCCTCGTCACCATCGGCGCAAACCGCCAATCCCATGGATAGAGAAGGCAACAGCGTGCGAGGCCATGTGAGGGATTAGGAGTGCGAATAAAGTAACTTTCGGCACTAACTTCAAGTTACTTGGGTAACTTTCACGTGCCAGAATTTAGCAGATAACTTTCGGCATATCCTCGGCAGCCTTACTTTACTTGCGACCAAACTAACTTGCAACTCCGACGGTCTTCCCTCGACCACACAAATATCGGGACCATCGTAAGGCTCGTAGAAGCCGTTTACAACTTATAAGAACTATATTTAGCTTGCTGCTCCCTGCCGTGGGCGTTGTCAATAGTCAGTGTCCCTGCGGAGCTTCAATTGATCCAGCTCTGCCAGTCTTGCTGCCGACTCGGATCGTCATCTCAGACGGGACATCCCTGAAGGCTGAGTGTGTTCTTTGGTGACGGGAGATCACTTTCCGACAGCTGGGCAGTTGCTTTTGCACAGGAAGGGTGCAAATCAAAGGACAGAGTTCGATCTGAGTCCGAGTCCACTATACTTGCACTTGACTAGTACAGGGAGTGCCAGCGGGTTTGTGGCCAGTCCCGGATTATTTGCTTGGGTGTATTGCATGCTGGATATATTTGTTGGAGAGGCAGTAAGGAGACGAAGTCAGTAATATAGTTGCATCAGAACTCACCGTGCCACCAACTTGAATGGACTGTATTCATTTCCGCACATTTTCGGTCCCACACTACCTCTACATGTACGAGAAGGCATCTTTAATGATCACTCAAAGGGTACCACAGTATTGTGTACACAGTATCACTAGCTTTCCATGCAATGATATTTGGTGTAGTGTGTCTGCGACCCGGGTATGGCCCAAGTAAGTCAGTACAAGTTAACTTGGCCAATGCGACAAAGTAACTTTGTCGCTTACTTAATAACTTGCCGCGCCAAAGTTAGCGCCAAGTTAACTTGACCGCAACTTTTTGATTTAAGCTCTAGATAGTACTACCTACGGGTACGGCGGCCCTTGTAATCTGGGGGTGCTATTTATATGCCATAATTATTACCAGAAGCTTGGGGATACGCTAATGGACGGGCACCATCACCAAAACAAATGGCGAGGCTAATTGGCCAGGCAAATAACAAGATTTTATGATTTATATGTATCCTATAGCTATACTACTGCATGTATATATCTGTGTTTTGGCGAGATAATGTGTTACAAATGCAGAACAATTATTCGAAGGTGTGTTAGACTCTTGGGTAGACTTCGAGTTTTGGCCATGTGGCTGTGCGCGACACGATCCTCGATGAAAAAGCCCTCATGGTGCCTTCGTGCGCTTTCTCAAGCCCATGCGGTGACTTGAGGGGGGTGGTTTGTCTGATGAATGCCTTTTTCTCTTTCTGGTTGGTTTAGAGCTGCGTTGCTGTCAGTGAACTGAAACAGTGGCATTCAAAAGTGGACACTTACGGGTGCAGCTGCACCTTTGCTGGCAACTTTAATGTAAGTTTCGCCAGTCCAGATACGGAAAGCCGCATGGTGGGATCACTACTCCACACATGCTTCTGACCCATAGGTGTAAACACCATGACAGGTGAGGCATCTTGAAGAAGCGAGCTTGACTTCTCAATCTGTAGTATGGGTGTCTGACCCTCAATTGACCTGAAGCCCGGGGGAAGATACGACCTGGAATCATCAGATCCCCGAATAGCCGCAAGGGCCTGTTCAGGTAGTGTGAGAACACGGTGGAGTCTTGATACCGTAGTGGAAGATATTGGGGTAATTGATAACTTGAAGATGTCCCCATCTTGGTCTGGCGTTTGGCCGAGATAGTAGCGTGTAAGGGCAAGTTTGAACAGAATTGCTGCGACCTGTATGAGAACTCCAATGCTGTAAGGCTTCTTTGGGCCATAGAAGCGCTCAAGCTCGAGTGCAACCTCCGAAATCCTTGCTTCCGTGAGAGAATCATCACCGCGAAAGGTGTGTAGGATGAACCGATCCGTGCTAAAAGATGTCTCGCGTTCCAGCGAGTCCATAGTCTTTCTTTCGCTCACCCATTCATCCAGAAGGCCCAATATTGGGTGTGGCTGTACTCTTGTCAGTATTTGAACGATTCTTGGCTTAGCGTCATCCAGGACCGCGGCAACATCAGCATTTGAATAACCATGTTGCTCAGCAGCATCCTCTACGAGGCGTAATGGCCAGATAATTTTGCATGTCCCAGCCTAGTATAGACATGTTGGTGTATTCAGTATAACATTCATTGAGATTCTTACTGTTGAATTGACGCGTACCACTCACGTGACTAATCACGTGACATCACATGATTAGTATTGCGCCATATTGCACCATTATGATGTCTTCTTACAAATACGCCTCATGGCAACTCACGTGACACTTCATGACTACATATGACTCATTCCGTGTCACTTCCGTACTATATTTAGCACAGAACATTCTAGATATGCTTACATATACATGGTCTGTGCACGCTCTCTATATGTATATAAACCTATGTACTTTACCTCAATACATTGGAGACTTACCCAGTCTTATTACATAGTTCGCTCTCACCTCACAAGCCCACACCTAGCTCAAGGTAAGGGTCGTCCGCAACTTCCCTCGCTGGAAGGCATGCTTGCTCGACACTTACCTCATGAAACGGGTGAAAGTCCTGTGCTTGGAGGTAAACCTTTAAGCATTCCTCCATCGTCTTCGTGAACACCATCTGCTGTGGGCGTGGGTAGTCTGGAGTGTAGACATTGCCATCATACCATTCTAAATAGACGGTATCCCCATCCCTCGAATCAACTCTGGCCAGGAAAAGACGATCCAAAGAGTTGTTCTCCAGAATCAGTGGGAAAAGGAGAAAGCGACCCAGCCTAGAAGTATCTCAGTACCGAAAGTATACTACTGACTCTGATGTTACACTTACAGTCGGACATCCCATAGTCCACCCTTGTCAGAGCATTCGGGGCAACACCATGCGGCCCCAGTTGTGTATTCCCATGGGATCTTGATATACCCATTCTTGCGCATACATTTGTCATGGGAGTACTCCTTACACATGGCGCATACAACCAAGGTGAAGTCACCATAAGCTGTGTTAGAATCTATCGTCTCCCTCGTATTGCAGACAATGCAGTTGAGGAGCACCGTGCTAGGCAGCATACCTCTACTATCCCCGACCGGAGAACTGCCACGATCGGACCAAGGGGTTGACGCCCTTGTTGGCGGCTTGGACTGCGGCAAATTGGTCTGCTTCAATGCAGCGGAAGCGTCCTTTTCTCTGTTATCCTGAGGGTCCATAAGGTTAATGGGAGGAGAGTGTGGCGATGGGAGTTCGAAGTAGTCTGTCTCAATATCATGTTTTGCTCGTGAAGTCTTTTTAACATCGGTTAGCAGACAGGAATACACAGAAACGAACAGAGAACTCACAATGGAGGTCTCTGATTGTCGAGAATAAAGATAATAGTATACCAGTCGATGAGTTTCGGTGTAAGGAACTTTTGAGGGGACAAGCTTGGAGTTGATATTGTCATCGTACTTTTTCAATTCTCCACCTGCGAAGATCTCTGAGTTGAAATGATTCTCCTGTGCCAACACACGGCCAACAAGGATGTAATGCACTGAATTGCCGGGGTTTCCTTCCCCTGGAATTGCCAGTGTCGGAGGGAAACGGACGTGGGGGACACTCTTCCATACTTCCTCATTAGGTACAATGTGTTCCGGGCGTACATGGAGGAACTGTGGCCAGGAAGTTGTGATGCTCTCAACTGACATTTTCCCTTGAGTACAGCGTGAGCACGATGTGGGAGCCAGGAGATGAAGCGCTGTTGTTCCCTTCTGAGATCCTATCCGTCGCCGTGGAATCCAGCGTAAAAAGCAGTCATTAATACTGATGTCCTGGGATCCAGTTTTGTGACGGACACCAGCAAGGTCATCACTATGGATTCGGAGTGGTTGCTCTGGACGCTCAGTTGCTGGTTCTTCACGTTGATAACCACAACCACGGCACGTCCAATGGAGAGTGTGTTGGACTCCAAAACACATTTGCACATTGGCATCTGTCTCGTCCTTTTCATGTCAAGGGTGTTGTCAGCTTTCTTTACCAAACTAGTATCGGAACATTGCTACGTACCGTGATAGCTTTATCAATCCAGGAGATAGCGCAACCATACTCTGAATTGCTCGAGTAGAGATTGAGACGGCCAAAGATTGCTGACTTTGTAGTAGCCTGCCCGAGGCCTAGCTCTTGCTCAACTTGTCGGAGGGTGGTACCATTTGTGGTCAAAAGCTTGCAGCGTCGACTGAAATGGTGATATATGCCACTCAAAGTGGCGTGGCCAGGGGTCGTCCGGATGACACAAATAAGCTCCTGCTGCTGCGAAGGCGATAGCAGGAGGAATGCTCGAAAGAGTAGCTCCATTCCATGGTCCCAGAAGCATGAGTTGGGACCAAGCCACTTGTATGACTGGTCAAGGAACTTGCTAGTAGTGTATACCTCGAGCTGGCCAGATGAGGAGTCCGAGGTTCCGTGATCAACTCCGTTCAGTCGCTGGACTGTATCAGGAGCACGTCCTCCATCTGGATCTTCTTCGTACTTCTTAGTCTGTGGGGTTTTAGACGTGCGTGGTGGATTTCCAGGAAGATAGTGACCAGCTAGAACAATTGAGACTTCACATTTACGAGGGGAAAGGGCCTCTTACCTTTAACTGCTGAGTCTTGTGCCTCACGCTCACGGACGTGCTTAAAGATTTTCTCAATTCCCGGAATTAGATCGTTGTCCTTTCCGACAGCGTGATGGAGCAAAGAATGGCTATGTTCAACGGGATTGGAAGTTGTTGGTACTTGTGCTGCGGTCTCCGTTGTACGTGTAGTCTTCGCAGGAAATATCATGCTAGCAAAAGATGGACGAAGCCACCAGTCAATCCAGCCTTTAAGGGCCGGGAAAGTGCGCCTGAGTGTTGCAACGAGGTCATCAAACTCTTCTGGTTGGGTGGACCATGAAGTGAGGCGGCGGAGAATCCGATCAAACTTGCCAATGAGATGCTCTGGGACCAGGCCACCGTTCCGCTTGCATCGAAGCGCAGACCTCCAGAAGTGGACATCACATCCAACTTCGGCCTTCTGAGCCTCCTCAAGGAACCGCTTGCGTTCAAATTTCTTGGACTCGTCAGAGAGCATAGGTGGGAGCATGGAGAGCATGGCGTCTGCATATTCTTGAGCATGAGCACCTCGTTGAGATCCCGAGAAGTCCATGACCTGTAAAGTAACGTGAGTCAATGGTCAAGCTTGGGCTGACCAGGCATCACAGGACGTACATTGGTCAGGTACTTTGGGTCGAATGGCTTGTTGTGCTTTTGGAGAACTTCCATCACGGTCTTGAAGAGGATCCGAAAATGAGGGCGGTGGTGGGCAATATCCTGCCGCTGTACCCATGTGTAGAGCACCGGAGTCCAAGCTCTGACCCTTGATGCAAAGATGCATGTTGCAATCAGCACTCCTTGAATCATGAACGTATGATCACCGTCAGTTACAAAGCCGTGGCGGCCAATGGTATCGAGCCTAGTGGGACTCCCCAAGTCCAGCGGGCTTGCAGACTCGTCCTCAGTTACCCAGTCTTGTATGGATTCTTCGATAAGTGCTTTCATATGCGGTGTTTGCAGTGCCACATAGACAGTGGGTAGGTGAACCGACGAGTCAATTAAGAAAGGAACATCGAAGCCCTCCTGCATTGATGTCAAAGATTTTAAGAAGGTGACACCACCTTTGGCTGCAGGGTCTGGCACAAGACCTTGCTTCAAGCGACTGTTGTTCACAGCATAACGTGCAGCGCGGGGGTTTGCAAGGGTGGGGTCGATTTTGTAGAGCGGTTGTGATCCGGGAACAGATGTCCCAGTTCGAAGCTCGTGAGGGGAAGCGTTTGGATTCCTTGCTACGAGATTGTCAATAGCTTCTTTCTGCTCTCGTGATATGGGGCCCCCAGGTGGTCGCTGATGGCTGCTGTGGTCACCAGAGTGCTCCCATACTGCCCAGTTGACACCCTGACGTGTCTGGTATGAGAAAAAGAAACGAGCTGTATTACACTCATCATGCGTAAGGTTCCCATGAGGGCAGTTTGTGCAAGGTCGCGTCAGTTGAGCCCTTCTTGAATCTGCTTGCGTGTTCGGTCGGACAAGAAATTGGCAGTTGGTGCAGCGTAGAGTGCCCAAACATCGGTAAGCAGCACGGACCCAAGGGCCATTGGTGTTGTTCCCAATGCTTCGCCACACCCATTTGTTATATTTGAGCCACTGGCCGCTGCTTGAGCAGGAGCCTGTGTCCATGTTTCCTTTGCAGTTTCAGAAGTCGGTTTTGATGGATACCCTACGTTTGTGGGATGGTCCTGCTTCGAACCAACAGATGGCGGGGGCACAGGAAGTGGCTTGTCAAGCAATGCTTGCTGAACGGGTTGCGGGACTGGATGACTCGGAGGAACCTGAAGTGCTGGGCCGGGAACTGGATTCACCACGTCGGGCTGAATGAGTTTTTGAGGATGGCCAAATGGTGCTTGCTGGACGGGACTAGGCTGGAAGCCTTGAGGGACCACACCATGCTGATAGAACCCTGGCTGAGGCACCAGCGGTGGAAAAGAAGGATAGGAAGGGTAGTACGTTGAGGGAATGGGCATAAATGGGGCGCCTAACATCATATGAGCCTATGCTAATTATCTACATAATAAATGACATACCATAGCTTGTTGGTTGTCCTGTTTGCCATGCAGATGCATCCCGAGGCCAAAAAGAGAGACCCGGAGGTGCCGGCGGTGCCAGATACACATTAGAGTGTGGAGGGCCCCTATCTGTATCGCCTACAGGCTCTGGGCTGCCAAAAAGCCGTTTCTTGAGCCTTTTCCACATAAGGGATCGCCTAACGGGTTAGCTAGATGTGAAGAGAGAGCAAAAGAACAAATTTCCAACCGCCCTCCTGTGATCAGACGGAAGCAAATGTAGGATCAATATATTCCCCGCTGAACTTGCCAGTGTACAGCGAGGAAGAGAAACTCTTCCATGGGGCGGGGAGAAAGCATAGGGAGATGATAAGAGCAGTGTTCATGGAAATTCTCATTGCAAATATCTACTACAACAAGGTAGTAGGAGAGGGTACCCTGTGTATCGAAACAACTTGTCTGAAAGTTATGAACGCCAGGCTGGCAGAATAATTAGCATCGTCAAGATGTCAGAGAACTATTTTGAGCTCACCAGTGACCCAGGCGGCCCAGCACAGCCCAACCCTTCAACGAATCCTCATCCTTAGCCCAACGGCGATAATCGACAATGAGAGAAGAAGAGAGGGAGCTGTCAAGTCACTGGCTCGCTAACAGCCGAAGTGAGTAAACAAGAATAAACTAACGTGCCGAGTGTGCCGACATTGCCCAAAGTCAACAAACACGAAATCTTTTCAAGTATTCCCTACGTACAAGGAGGCATTAGGCGTTAAATAAGTCAATGTAGCTATTCAGACGGTGCTAAACATGTCTAAGGCTTGAAATCCGACTAAATACATAACCGAAGGAAGTAACTTTGCGAAGTAAGATTGGTATGGCAAGTACGACAAACTAACTTGCCTGCCAAAAGTTAGCTGAAGTAAGCTTTGTATAGGAAAAGTTGGGACGAAGAGTTACTTTGTTAATCACCGAGGGATTAGTAATCCGAGCCTAAACATATCCCGCTCCGTTCCTGGACTACACTGCGGGTCTATCACTATCACTATCACTACTCGAACCAAATCAGGCTCAGCTTCGGGCCAATTTCCCCGGTTTTGTCGCAGAACGGTCACGAGATAGAAACAAAATATATGTCATGCGAAAACTGGAATATTTCAGGCTATGGCCTCCATGATCTTACTCAAAGCCTTCCTAGCCAACCTCCTCGCCTCTTTGGCTACTGTCTGCTTGGCTGCCCCATCAGTTCAAATTGGCGGCACTAAGTTCGTCGGACGAAATATAACTGGACTGAAGCTAGATTTCTTTGGGGGTGGGGATCTCATGTTTACGAACAGAGCAGACGATTGATTATTTGCGAATGCAGGTATTCCCTATGCAGAAGTCCCTGTTGGTCCTCTTCGATTGAAGCCACCTGTGTTGAAGACGCGGCTGAATGTCTCAACTTTTGACGCGTCCAACTACGGTTATTCGTGCCTTCAAGCTCCTACTGACGTACGTGTTCTTCCCTCACTGGTCTATCGACTAACCTGACGCTTTTGTGTAGATATACCCACTGGAAACCTTGAACGAGGATTGTTTGTCCGTCAACGTTTTCAAACCATCGAATCTACCAGGGAACACTTCTGTACCAGTTCTTGTCTGGACGTGAGTAGATTCGGTCGTCATCTATGTAAAAGCCTAACTTCGCTTGTTGCCAGATATGGTGGTGGATTCTATGCTGGAGCATCTTCACCGGACCTTTACAACGGCAGTGCAATTGTTGCACAGAGTGTTTCTAGGGTATGAGTTACGATTATCGTCTTCGAGGAGTAGTTCATTAATAAACATGGCAGGGTACACCCATCATCTACGTCAGTTTCAATTATAGGTTGGGGCCTTTGGGGTGGCCACAGGGCCGGGAAGGTTGGTGTCCACCGTTCTGCGTGGTTTCGCATGCTAATGGATTAATTGTAGCCGGCCAACGAAAGGCGCTCAATCTAGGGTTGAGAGACCAGCTTGCTGCTCTCGAATGGGTTCACAATAACATTAATTCCTTTGGCGGTGATAAAGACAAGGTTAGTGCTTCATACCCAAAAAGCGACTTACATATACCCACAATTAACAGGTCACCATCTTCGGAGAAAGTGCTGGATCAATGATGACCCACATTCTGTATTTCAATTCTCCACTTGCCAAGTATGCCCGAGGTGCCGTAAGAAATGTTTTACATCCTTTGAGAGCACCCTGCTGATTCCTTCGTAGATCTTTGAATCTGGTTCAGCGGCAACACCATTAGTCTATGGACCTGACCGCCGAGAGAGCGGCTGGAAAGACTTCGTTGCGGGTGTTCCCAGCTGTGTATCCACTATCAAGAGCGGGCGAACCTTCGACTGCTTGCAAAAGGCCAACTCGAGCGACATTTTCCAGGGTCTGACACACTCCCTAGCTACGGCTTCAGAAGAGTTCCCTTTCGTTCCTACTATCGATGGACCCGGTGGTTTGTACCCGGATTACCCCTCAACCCTGCTTGCTCGTGGTCAATTCGCCAGAGTTCCATTCATTAGCGGCACAAATCTTGATGAGGGTCAGTTCCTTCAAGCTTTTGCATACGCTCTGCCGCTAACGTTCATACTCAAGGGACCATACTTATTCCTGACTACATCACCGGACCGCAACTTAGAAGTTGGCTTATCGCAAACTTCTCGCCTCCTGTCGTCAGCCCCTCTGTACTTGACAGTTCTATTGACAGGATCTTCGAACTCTATCCCGACGTCCCAGCACAAGGTTCTCCATACGGTACAGGAAGTAACACGTTTGGCCGTACCTCGACTTATAAACGGGCGGCTGCTATCCGTGAGTTCTTTCCATCCACCCCGCTTGGCATTTCTCACTCTTACCTCAGTGGGGGATGATTTTTTCTTGTGTCAACGACGTGCTTTCCAGAACGCTGCCAATCGATTCGGTCTCAAGAACTACGGATATCTGTTTACCGAAGAAACCCCGGCATATGCTGAGCTGGGGTTTGGAGGTACGTGTTCATCTTGCCGTTAGCAGCTTCGTCCACTCACCTTTCTCCCCAGTGGCTCATGGCACGGAGGTTGCCTTCGTATTCGGTTCTCCCCCTAACACACCAACTGGGAAGGTCATCAGCGCGTTGATGATAGACTACTGGATTTCCTTTGTAACGTCGCTGGATCCCAACGATGGCAAGGGAAACACTCGTGCGTATCTCCGTTGGCATTGTTCGCTGTCGTGTTTGTGATACTATTTCTATACTAGGTACTCGTTGGGACCAGTATACCTCCAAGAACCGGGCGATTATCCAGCTCAACGGCGCTAACGTGACCATGATACCTGATAATTTCAGGAAAGAGCAGAACGACTACTTAAATTCAATTGCCGTGGTCATACATCACTGATTACGTCCCTAGCGACGAGTTTGTGCTTGCTCCACGTATGTACATCCGATGGACAATTGTACTTTCTTTACTTGTTTTCGACCGAGTTGAGAAATGGAAATGTGAGGCTTGACAGTGGGAAAGGCATCCTTGATTTCATTTCTCGGCATTTCAGAGCTATGGGATACCTAAGGTGGCAATGGACGTCTTCGGCAGGCTTCGAGATAGCGAGTATGCCAGAGACTGGGTAATATTTGAAATACTATCAAGTAGGAAGGAGGAAGAAGCTATACGACACTGGCATCAAAAGAGTCCGGGATTAGATACCCGTGCTTTTTCGTCGTTTCATCAGGATTCAGCCAATACTCTCTCTGAATGACCTCCGACCTCGAATCGAGTCCATATCCCACCCCAATATGTCTTCATGGCCAGCTTCCATCACCTTTCCTGTTACATGGGATTGAGGCCGTGCTGGACTATATATAGTCGCAGTAGTGACAGTTCATGGAGAGCCTTCTCGGTAGCGCCCGCACCAAGCACTTGCACGAGACGTGCGGCAATTTGATTTCTTACAATCAAGGATTTTAATTCAAATAGGCATTATAAGGCGCTCAAACGAATAACGCAACATGTGGCTTCCTTCCATTGATCTTGTACAAAAAAGCTTTAAACTCAACAAAATATAGGTACAGGGGGAGGAGTCCATTAAAACAACCATCCACTTGTCAACGACGAACGAAAATAAGGTAGTAGGAGCGCAGAGGCGGAAATCCAGCCAACCTTCAAATGAGATATTTTTTCACCAGCTTCGCCCCGTAACCCCAGACAATCAATCAGACCTCATCGCCCTGTGGGGCCCTAAATGTCTCCTCCGCAGGCCCGCTCACATCCGCCTCCGTGTGTCTCGTCACTGTCGGTGCAAACCCAATTCCATGGATATGATAATGCTCGCCCACAATCTCCTTCGCAGCAACCATTAACCTATCGAGTCGGGCCATGATACCAAACGCGGTAGAGACGCCTACGCAGAAGTACCTGGATATGCATTGAGCCGAAATCATGGACATTTATCAAGGGAGGAGGGCAGAGAGGGGAAGATGAACGTACAGATACTGTTCATTCATTAATGTCTCCAGCGTCAATGTCTTCGGCAGTCCGTAATCCTCCTCTGTCTCCTTCTTCAGGATATCCAACCCTGATGACTGCGAGAGGAACCGATCAAGTAGGGGTCCAGGTGTGATTTGTGGAAGTGGGTGGCCGGTTCTCAAGGCGGAAGATATCATAGCTATAAGCAATCAAAGGGTTTAGCGTAGAAAAAGGAACAAAGAAATGGAGACGTACTCAATACCGCCAGAATCTCCCCTTGGAAATCCGTATCCATAAACCTCGTCCTCCTCAGTAACGCCCGAGCCCACTGCGGTTCCAAATGTTTGACGACGGACATGAAATGCGCCAAATGGTACGCGATTTGCCTATAGTTGCCACCTGATGTAAGTATCCCTCCTCCATGGGCAATAGTAGAACACTCACATCTGAATATCGCACAACATGTTATACCTTTCCACGGGCCATTTTCCTCTCAACGAGAACTGCCAAACCAACCTCCATTAGTTCCCATCTTTGCACTTGGTTAGTAATGAACAACTGACCTCATAAACGACATTCGTCCTCAACACAATCGACCTCTTCAACTTACTCCTCACCGCCAGCAAACTCGCGTTAATCTCAGGTTCTTCCTCCTTCGAACGATTATTCGCGTACGACAGAATCGCACAATAGATCGCTCCAAGTTCTGAACATGTCGTGGCGAGCGTGGCTCGGGTGTATCGCCGGATTGTAGTTGATGGCGGGAGGAAGGAGAAGATGCTGGACGGAAGAGTTAATGGGTCGAACAGATGGAAGAGGAAGGAAAGTGGGAGGACGCACAAGGCAGCAAAAACGCCAACTGTGACGAGTAGGCAACGACGCTGTAAATTTGTCATTAGTCCTTGGCATGCGATATAGTGATGAAACTGTCTACTCACCCACCAAACCGTGAACCCATATCCAGGTGCCCCAGGGACGACCTGTGTAACGTCCAGATACGAATACCCAACGACCTAACCAGATCACCATTAGCTCTAGTTCAATCTCGAGTGATGAAGCAAAAAGGGCGAAAGAGCGAAAATGTGAAACGCATGAGAAGGGAAAGACATCATACCAAACAAATCGTAACAAAAAACACAATTTGCGTCATCGGCGCACCCGAATAATACAGCCTCGTATAAAATATGAACGGGCAGCATACCCCGAACACCACAGCGAGGCCGTATGGGTTTCCTCGTCCGGAGCCGCATGAGATGTACCTATGGTTCCGTGTAGTTAGAATTGTTGGTGTATATTGAGAGTATCGAAACAAGATGTACGAACCACATAGCCATCCCCACAGCCCCACCGAGGAATGTACTCGCCACCCTCGTAAAGAACCCAAATATCGTGTCTCCTCTAAACCTCGCTAGAGTGATCTGTCCCATAATTCTGTCCAAATTGTCAACTTCTCCCTTCCTCGACTCCGTAATCAAGATAGAACGAGATGGACGTACATTCCCCAAACGAACCGATTATCTGTTAGCCCCAATCCCAGCAATTAGCTCACCCCTCCTTAAACTCCAAAAGAGCGGCAAACGACTCACCATACGCGAACCCCGCACTCCCCCTAACAACACTCGGAATCCCCAAAAGTACCGTCAGCACCGCCGCCTTGATCGCATACAACACATTCCCGCCCGCCAACCCGGTAACAGAGTGATACACCCACGTCATGACGCTCTCCAGAAGCGTACATGGAGGAAAAGCGTCGGGGTCTCTACGCTGTGGGAGACCGAGGTCTGCTATGGTGGTGGGGTTGAGGCCTTGGATCGCGTCTGTGGAGGTGGGGATGAGTTGAGCATGAATTGGAGTAAATGTGATAGAAGAGAGGAAGTGGGAGGGAGATAGGAAAGGAAGGAAGGAGAAGACGAACCAGGATCCTCATCAACCTCCCCACCAGCCGCAGCAGCCGAATACGTCTCTGATACCTCCTGTTAAGGCAGAGCCTAACAACTTAGGTAATACTGTTTACGCTCGATGTCTTTGATAAACAAAGACAGAGATTTGTCAGCAGCTGCGGCTGTACTGACAACCTGGTGAGATTGACGAAGCAAGGGACTTAAAGGCGAAGTAGAGAACTAAGCAGTTAGGTAGATTGCCTAGGTCAAGCTGAGGAGCCTTGACCAAATGGTACAGGTTTATATACCTATCTAGTAGTTCTAAATATAGCACATGCGCAGCATGCTGAGCAAGTAATGAGTCATGCGCAGCATGATGAGTAAGTACATGAGTCAGTATGACTCAATGCGAGTCAGAAAGAGTCAGATAAGGTATAAGTCTCTCACGATCGTGAGAGATGCGGAGTAAGCATGGAAAAAGATGAAAAATGCGCAGTGATGCGCAGCATATGTGAGTAATCGTGCATAGGTAAGCGGGCCGGGTATGTAAGGAGAAACATGTAAGCAAAATCATAACATTACCTCTCGCTATCGTTGAAGTCTCCTGACTTCAATTCCTTCCTTTACCCCAGAAGTGACGGTCTATGCCCTTGTGGTAGCGTTGTGGGCAGCTAACCGGGTAATGGCCTGGGCCACGACGATGGCACAGACGACACACAAAACGAAAGCAATGACACTGTCGGTGTCTGCCTCCACAAATGTAGCATCTGAACCATCTGGGTGGTGGTGGTCTGTTGGCAAGGTATCCAGTGCGCGGCGCCTTCTGGGACGATATTGTCGGGGGGGAAGGTTCACCAGCGTTGGTGAGTCGGACTCTGGTGGGCTTTCGAATGCGGAGAGGTATGGCGTTGGAGGGTTTGCCATTGGGGTTGATGTTTTCCTTGTTGTCGTTCTGTTCTTCTTTGACGAAGGGGTTATGTTTTATTTTTGCGGTGGTGTGTAAATTGGTGACGGGAGGAAATGCTCGTAGGGTTCCGCAAACTTGACGTGCAGTGAGGATCGTGACTTCCTCTTCTTGACTTTCCTCAGGCCCCCAGGGATTGGAGGCAAGGGTTTCGAAGTCTGTCTCCTCTGGGTTGTTGAACCAGTTTTGTCGTTCGGGGAAGAATTCGTCGAGGAAAGCTGTTCCTCCAATAGCAAAGAAGAGGTCTGTGAGGGTCTCCTCCGTTTCTCGATCAACTTTGTCCAAAAGTTGATCAAGATCGTCAGTGGTTTTCGCAAATTGGTGGCGCAGACGAGCCACTTCGTTGCGAGTTTCGGTTCGTCGGTTTTGGTAAAGGGTTCCTTGTTCTCCCACAGCGGTGAGAGGGTTGTCGTCGCTGCTCCAGGCAGTATGCGTACGGAGCGCCGTAATAGCGGTATCGGATTTGAAGGTGTTGCGGATGATGGTGCGGTCGTAGGAAGAGGCATTTTGAGACATTGTTATATAGTGGATGTGAGTGGGTTTGCTATGTGGTGTCAGGTGAGTTTCTTCCTCTTTTTATACTCGGTGAGTATTTCCTTGGCGTTCCGCAGTTCCGACTCGGGCATCCATTCGTTGTCCGCTGATGGCCATCCCTTCCATTTTACGAGGTATCTGTGTCGCCCTTTGCCTTGTTTCTGATGGGCCACAATTGCTTCTATTTCGTATTCTTCTATTCCGTCGATTTCGTCAGGTGGCGGTTTAGAGAAGCTGGGTCCATGCGCTTTGGTGGAGATGTAACGGGTGAGAAGTGATGCGTGAATCACCGGGTGGATCTTCCATCGTCTTGGCAGGTCGAGTTTATAGGTCAGGTGTCCTTTACCTCGAGTATCTTGAAGGGTCCTTCTCGTTTGGGTGCTAGTTTCTTGGAGATGTTTCCTTGATTGAGATTTGTGGCTTCTAACCACACCTTTTCTCCGACTTTGAATGGGGTGAACTGTCGTGTGATCTTCTCTGCCATGCGTTGCGCAGCAAGTGCATGTGCAGCATTTGCTTCATCGCGTGCTAGCAGAAGTTCCTTGATCCGTTTGTCAACTGCGGGAATTTTGCTAGTGGGAGCAATTGATGGGAGTGCAGGTGGTTCGTATCCCATCATTAGGTAGAATGGGGTTCGTTTGGTGACAGAGTGTGTTCGGCTGTTGTAGGAGAATTCTAGAGTGGTAATCCATTTGGACCAGGATTCGGGGTTCTGTGCACAGAAGATGCGGAGATAGGCATCAATCTCCTGATTGATCCTTTCTGTCGCACCATCGGTTTGTGGGTGGTAGGCGGTGCTCATGTTGAGCTTGATTCCAAGAAGTCGTCCCATTTCTTGGAAAACTTTAGAGGCGAATTGAGGTCCTCTGTCAGAAATTCCTTTGTCGGGGAGTCCAAAGCGACGGTAAACGTTGTCAATGTAGGCGTTTGCAGTTCCTGTGGCGTCGATTTTCTTTGTGCAAGGGATGAAAATTGCCCCTTCGTAGCTCCATGGTCGACCACGGCCATAATGCTATCGAAACCATCACTCTCTGGGAGATCCGTGTGAAAATCGTACGTCACTAGCGAAAATGGCCTAGTGGTTTCGGATTTGATGGGCATTAATGGTGGAGCGGTGGGGTGGCGATTGATTTTCATTTGCTGGCACATTGCACAGCCCTGCACAAAGTTCTTGATGAACACTGACATCCCTGGCCACCAGTAGTCCTTCCGGACTTTCTCCAGTGTCCCAAATTGTCCAGGGTGTCCTGCGCTGGGTAGATCGTGATAACGTTGGACTATCTTCCTTCGGAGGTCTTCGTCATCTGGTACCACGCACTTGT
The DNA here is from genome assembly GCA_944990035.1 of Clitopilus passeckerianus. Lineage (NCBI taxonomy): Eukaryota > Fungi > Basidiomycota > Agaricomycetes > Agaricales > Entolomataceae > Clitopilus > Clitopilus passeckerianus. The sequence continues at coordinate 99,583 of CALYLX010000098.1, forward strand.
CCTTGTAGTACAAGATGCCATCGTCAAATTTCCAGTCTTCCAGGTTTGATCGGATTGGTGGGGGTCCGTCTTCTTTGGCGGTGCGAATGGCGTCAACAATCAGTTTGTCATTGACCATCTTGTGTACAATTTCGTCCTTTAGTTCAATGTCGATTGAGCGAAGGAAGAGCTTGTCGGGGAGGAGAATGATGTCTTCGTTGTCGGTGTCTTCACCTGGGATGTGGTCTGGTCGTCGAGATAGTGCGTCAGATTGTATCATCTTTGCACCAGGGGTGTGTACAAGTTTGATGTTAAACTGGGATAGCATCAAATTCCATCTTGCTTGTCGTCGGTTCAACTTCCGGGCTTCTCGGAAGTATGTGAGGTTTTGTGATCGGATAGAATCACAACTGAATGTTGGGATCCATGGAAGTAGTGTCGCCAGGTTTCTAATGCGCGGATAATGCCTAGAAGTTCTCGGTCGTAGATTTCATAGTTCCGTTCTGTTTCCGAGAACGATTTAGATATGAAACCACATGGGTGCCATGATCCGTTGGCGTCACGTTGTTGTAGGACTGCTCCTGTTGCATGTTTTGAGGCGTCGCTTTCCACCACAAATGGCTTCGTGGGGTCAGGCATCAGCAACACAGGCGCTTCCAGGAATTTGTCTTTCAGGGTGGTGAAAGCTTTGTGACATTCATTGGTCCATTCCCACTTCTTGTCTTTCTTGGTGAGTTCGTTCAGCGGTTTGGCAATTTCCGCATATTTTCCGATGAACCTGCGGTAAAAGTTTCCGAATCCTAGGAATGATCGGACTTCCTTTACTGTAGTTGGCGTAGGCCAGTCGCGCATCCCTGCAAGTTTGACAGGGTCCATGGAGATCTTGTTTGGTTCAATGATGAACCCAAGGTATTCCACTCTTGTGGTGTCAAATTGGCATTTCTCTGCTTTGAGGTAGAGATCGTTGTCTTGTAGTCTTTGTAAGACTCTGCGTGTGCGTTCTCGGTGTTTTTCTGGATCGTTGGAGAAGATGAGGATGTCGTCCATGTAGATGATGACCCATCCTTCGTCTATCATGTCTCGGAAAAGGTGGTTCATCATTGCTTGGAAGGTACCGGGTGAGTTCATTAGTCCAAAGAACATCACCATTGGTTCAAATAACCCTCGGTTGGTCTTGAACGCTGCTTTCCATTGGTCACCATCTTTGATGCGGATGTTGTGATATCCCCATCGAATGTCGAGTTTGGTGAAGACAGTTGCTCCTTTGAGTTTATCGATGAGTTCGCTAGCCAGCGGTAAGGGGTAAGCGTTAGGTATTGTTCCTTCGTTGAGTCGTCGGTAATCCTGACATGGTCTCAGGGCTTCCGAGTCTTTCTTTGCAACAAAGAAGAACGGAGATGCTTGTGGGGAGTTGGATTCTCGGATGTATCCTTTGGCTAGATTTTCCTTGAGAAACTCGTCGAGTTTTTCTTGCTCTAAGGGGCTGAGCGGATAGACCTTGCAGTCTTTTGGCACGAAATCTGTCTTCAGATCTATGGCGTGATCCCAGGGTCGGCTTGGTGGGAATCGTTCAGATGCTGCTTTCTCAAAGACTTTTCTGTAGTCTTGAAGATAGTCGGGGATGATTTCGTCAAGGGATTTCTTTGGTTCCTTATCTTCTCGTTTATGTTCCAGAGCTTGCGAAATTGATGTTTTCGCACGTATCCACACCTGCTGTGTGTGGTGTCTGGTTGCTGGATGGTGTGTTACCACCGTCTGTCGTATTGTGGTAGTTGGCCTGATTGGCCCGTACACAAGGTAATCCTTTGTGTGTTCCTGCGTAAGTGGGGGTTCCTCCTTGGTGAATATTCCGACTGCCGGTTCGTTCTGGCAGTATGCGATGAGAAAATCTTCATTGATCTCTTCTCCGTCTTCGACTATTCGGAAATAGTCGCTAAGTCCTTCTGATTTTCCGGGATTCTCTTCGGAACAATCAGGTGCTGGGGTAGGTGGCGTGTTTTCCTCTAGTAGTTGTTCTCGGATGGCTCTCATCCGCTTGATGTCTACTGCTCGCATCAATGTTTGCGACAGTCGTTGGGTAATGCGTGATTCGTCGATTTCGAGTGTGCCGTCGCTCCACGATATGATTGGATCTACCCGTTTTAGCCAGGGTAATCCAAAAATCAGGTGGTCTTTCCCGAGTCCAGTGACAAAACATCTTTCCTTGATGATGGCTGTCCCTATCTTGGCAATAACCCAGGTAAAGTGGGTAATAGTTCCTTGTTTGTTCAGGGTGCCATCAACGTTTCGTGCTGTAATCGGTTGTCGGAGTGGGAGTAGCGGGAGGTGATGTGTCTTGGCAAAGACGGAGTCGATAAATGACCCTTGCGCTCCAGAGTCAATGAGAGCTTTTGTGCCGGCGATTGTTGTATTTCCATCTAGGGGTCTTGTAGAGAGATTGGGATACGCATAGATTCAGCATAAAAATCAGTAGCTACAAGTACACTGGAAATATCAATCGGGCGAGGAAGTACTGACGTCGGCTTTGCAGTCTTCCTCTTTAAAACCCTCAGCCTCTGCTTCGGTGTAGAATTCAGCGGCTTCTTCTTGGGGCATGTCAGCTAGGACTGTTCTGACATATTTGATCAACTCGGCTCCCTTCTCAGGTTTCTTGTGGAAACGGCTGTCGTTGTTGCTGGGGTAGGTTCTTCCAAAATTCTTCCTTTGAAGACATTGTTGGATCGTGTGACCTTTCTTGGAGCAATAGTAGCACAAGTTGTTCTTCTTGTGATGTTCTCTTTCCTCCTGGGTGAGGCGGCGTTTGGGTGGATCAGTGGTGAAACGATCAACATCCATAGCCATTGGGTCTCGGGCTCCAGTAGGTGTTTTGTAAGCACCTTTGACCATATCAGATGTCTTGATGATACGGGTATGTCCCATGATTGTCTTGGCACGTCGCCAGTTGTTGTCAAACTGGACGGCTTTCTTGACCCAATCGTCGAATGTGGTAGGAGGGGAATCGGAAAAGAGAATTTTCTCTCGGAGTTTGGGGGTAAGTCCTTCCATGAAGATCTTGATCTTTGCAGTGTCACCGCTGAGATCAGTTCGTGCAAGAATATTCTTGAAGACGGTGACAAATTCGTCAGCTGTCCCATCCTGTCGTAAGGCTTTGAGTTGGAGAAGTGCGGCAGCTTTGTCGTCGGTAGGGGAAAAGGCTTCTTTGAATTGGCTGATAAATTCAGCGTAGGTGGCTTTCCTTTCAGCTGCTGAATATTTATCGTGAAATTCTAATCCCCATGCTGCTGCAGTTCCTTCTTTGAGGAAGGATAGGGCGATGCGAATCTTCTTGTCATCTTCGAGTTGGTTGAGGTTGTTTAGGATGAGGTAGTCTTCAAGTTCCTGAATGAACTTTCTGGTCTTGGATCGGTCTCCGGAGAACGTTTGGGGTTTGGCTCCAATGTCCTTCTTGTTGTTGTTGTCTTGTGACATTTCGTAGTCGAAATCGAAGTCGGTCTCTGGTTCAATTGTTTCTGCACTGGGGCGCTCCTCTGGCTCAGCTGTGGGGCTCTCCTCTAGCTGTTGTTGTACTTGGTGTTCTTCTTCTTCCTCTTCGGGCAAGACAGAAGCGCTGGTAGACGGGACTAGTGATGGGTTCCTGGATATTGCTGTGGGTAATGGTGCGAAGCGTCGCTGTTCCTCCTCGTCTACTTCAATGTCGTGTTCTCGTTGAGCTCGGACAATAGCAGGGGTCTTATGAGGTCGTTCAGGGGTAGGGAAGTCTAGAGCGTGGAAGTGTCTGTTTTCAACGGCAACGGTGGTGAATGTGAATTTGCCAAGGGAGAGAGAGGCGTAGCACCAGCGGTTATTGTTGTGATTAAAACCGCAGTAGCTTCCGTTGGTGAACTTGTAGACGTTGTTGGTTCCTTCTACTAGAGTGGTATTTCGTGGCGGGTGGTCTGCCCTGTGTACGACCGTGGTGACTGAGTGGTAGCCGCAACGGCAATCGGCCTGTTGCGTGCTTCTGCTGTGTTGTCGTGGGGTGGGCCTGCGCTAACAATGAGCGGGCCTTCTGATCAGCTTGACCTTTTGTTAAGGCAGAGCCTAACAACTTAGGTAATACTGTTTACGCTCGATGTCTTTGATAAACAAAGACAGAGATTTGTCAGCAGCTGCGGCTGTACTGACAACCTGGTGAGATTGACGAAGCAAGGGACTTAAAGGCGAAGTAGAGAACTAAGCAGTTAGGTAGATTGCCTAGGTCAAGCTGAGGAGCCTTGACCAAATGGTACAGGTTTATATACCTATCTAGTAGTTCTAAATATAGCACATGCGCAGCATGCTGAGCAAGTAATGAGTCATGCGCAGCATGATGAGTAAGTACATGAGTCAGTATGACTCAATGCGAGTCAGAAAGAGTCAGATAAGGTATAAGTCTCTCACGATCGTGAGAGATGCGGAGTAAGCATGGAAAAAGATGAAAAATGCGCAGTGATGCGCAGCATATGTGAGTAATCGTGCATAGGTAAGCGGGCCGGGGTATGTAAGGAGAAACATGTAAGCAAAATCATAACACCTCCCACCTCCTCCATTTTATCAGTCTCCCCGCTGGTGTCCATAGTCGGTTATGCGTTCGTTTTTTCTCGAGGGCGATCATTGTGTCCATCTGTTAGGGGAGGATATTAGTACGAGCTCTTCGTCAAGGGGAGGAAGGAGGAAGAGAAAAGGAAGGAGGAGGGAGGGGGAGAGGAGGGAGGAGGGAGGGAAGGAAGGAAGGTAGGGGAAGAAGAGGACAAAAACCGAACTCACCATCTCACCAACAACCTCAGCCAACTGTATCAAATGATACTGATACACAAAACAATCATAATGAAACAGGTACCGGTGGGCGGGCGTCTTCATCGTCTCTTCCTCCTCCTCGTCTTCCTCCTCTTTGTCTTTCCCATCCACTCCCTCTTTCTTTTCGTTCCCCTCCGCCTCGCCGTCATAGTTGCGACGAGAGCGTCTTCGTAATCGTCGCATCCTCCTCTCAAACGTCCCCCTCCACGGTTCCAACACCTTGAACCTCTCATCCCCTCGAAACCTCCCCAACACCCCCTCCAACACCTCCCTCCCTCTTTCGTGTGCTTCCCTCTCCCTCTCCCACTCCTTCCTAACCTTCCTCGGGTTAAGGATGTACCGAATACGCCCGTGTCGGGCTGTGTCGAGCCACATTTGGAGTGCGAGGAGGGAGGTGTGTAGGGTGGTGAGGAGGGGTGCGCAGCTACGAGGGAAAGTGAGAAGTTAGATGGTTGGGTTAAGACGAAGGAATGAATGAAAGATGAGAACGAGAGAGATAGCCATAAAATATGGTATAAAACGGGAGGATAAGACGCCTATGATTCGGAGAGACCAAATCGGGGAGGGAGACACGAGCTAGAACGTCCGAGTCTTGGAGGACCCGAACGCACGCTTAGAGTCCCAACCTAGCTTCTCCGCATGCGTATCCGTATCTCTTCATCCGACCTCGTGCTCCCACATATTCTTATTCATATTAGCGACTCGGAGGGAGAAAAAAGGATCCTCCCAACCCGCAGACAATCAACCATATGAAGAATACCAACTCACCTCTCCCCAACCAACCCCCTCCCCACCTCAACCCACCTCCCCGCCTCCGGATCCCTAAACCTCTCCAGCTCCAGGTTCATATATTTCTGGCTTTCGAATACACCCACCATCGGCTCTTCGAAGCTAGGACGGGGTTCAGTCAGTTAGTGGTTGCGTTGTTGTATGAATCGAAGGAGGGAGAGAAGATGGAGGATAGGAGAAGCGGAAGAAAAAGAAAAAAGAACTCACCGTTCCCTCCGCTTCCCAACCCCCCTCAACGCCTCACTCAACACATGATGATGGTGATGTCTCCAATAATGGTGTGTATGCGTGTGTCCTCCACCTCCATGCTCGTGGACATGTTTCCCATGAGGAGGTGTGCGAGTGGTTGGAGAAGAGAGGATCGAGTCGGTTCTTTGGTCAAAGAGGTGGGGACGTGGTGTTCCTGGAGTTTTTGGTGTCGCGGCTCCGCTGGCTGGACGTTCGGGGCTGGCCATCCTTGATCCAATCCGGCTTTGCACCCCACTTTCTTGCCTCGAAATAGCTCTGCTCATAACTCCCGGAGTTCCGAGTCCACCCGTGCCATCCCTACCCGCCCCCTGCCATCCTTCAACCAATTCAAAGTACACATTCAACCCATTCGTCCTATTCACCATCCGTCGTGCTAGATCCTGAAAAGGCTTATAGTCAGACGGACTATAGCGGGAGAACAGAAAGTCGGATGTGAGGAGGTGTGTTGAGGATGAGAGCGGGAGGAGGAGAGATTCAGCCTACAAACAGACAATTTAGCATACATGCATGGGTCGAAACGGATGTTTGGTTGCTTACTTTGGAGGTTAAGGACGCGATGGATTTGATTTTGATCGAAAATGTCTCTTCCTTGTCTTTATCCTCCTTCTCCCCATCTTCCTTCTTCTGGTCATCATCCCTCTCCCCACCCCCCAAAACCCCCCGATTCCCCTCAACGACCTCCCCAACCAACGCCACCACCTCACCCAACCTTCCAGTAAACACCGCACTCCCCGAGCTGGGGAATATCAGCAGCGACCCCACCAACGATATGGCGCTGTGTAAGGCCAGGGGCACGAGCACGGTCTTTCCGAGGAGGTAGAAGGGGGTTGGGAAGAGGGCGGCGGTGGTGGTGCATATATCTATTCACGAAAGGATGAGTAAGAGTATAGGAGGGAGGAAGAGGGAAGAGGGAATGGAAAACTCACCCAAACATATAATCGCAAACACACACGCAAAAAGAAACGGCCCCGGCCCCTGCACCGCCCTCACGTACAACCACACCATCGTCCCCACCGCCAACCAAACCAACATTACACCACTGCTTTTCCATTCTATCCACTCTCCCCTTATCGCTTCTTCGAATAATCTCGGCGAGGAAGTGTCGCGTGCGTAGGGAGGTAAGGAGGATAAGGGGTATGTGGTGCGAGCGAGAGAGGCAAGAAACATGCCGAGGCATGACCAGGCCCAGGAGAGGGTGGAGAAGAGGAGGATGAGGGTTTCGCGTTCGAGGACGGAGATGAACAGGTCCGAGGGCGGGGAGAGAATTGAGGCGATTAGGATTAGGAAGGCTGCCTGTGATGTCGTCATTCAGTTGAATTGAATAGGTGGACGAGATGAGAGAGTTAAGAGAGTTAGAACAGTTTGACGAGATTGAACAACCTCGAATCTCACCTGCCCCATAACCCTTTGCACACTCGGAATGATGAACAACAACGCGCTAACCCACGCAACCACCGCACACCGTATCACAGGCTTCATCTTTGACCACGTCCAGTTGTCTGGGATCCATTGTAGGCTGGGTGGGAGCGTCCACTGCAAGCGTGGAGTGGTTTTCTTGTCGGAAGGATCTTTCAAATTCGTCTTCTTCGCCTGGTCTTCTTTGGAGTGAGAGGCAAAGGAAGAGATCTTCCCAGCTTCAACGTCCGCGGAGGGAGGAGGCGAGACGAGGTCGACGTGCAGGTCTTTTGGGCGGGTGTTTCTTCCTCTGCCTCCCGGCCTACTTCTTCCTCCTGCGTTCTCGTTCCCATTCGTCAAAGCTCCACCATTCGTTGTCTCCTTGATAGTCGGCGTGATTGTAGTCGCAATTGGTGGTGGTGTAGAGCGTGAAGAGGAAGCAGTTGAAGAAGCAGAACTCTCCGTCGTATCCGTCTCCACCATCTCACTCTCACTCTCGTCCATATTCATCTTCGTTCCTTGTGGTTCGTCCATAGTTCCTTCTCTTATACTCCAACGTCCAGGGTAGACCAGATCCCTATCTCAAGACCCAGTATGACCCGAGCTGTCGTCCGTAGCGTAGGGCGTGTACGGCGAGCAAAGGTTATCTTTCAACCGCCTGTCGCCTGTCCTCGGTCTTCCGTGCCTCGGTTCATCTCAAGCCCAGAAGCCGTTGACAAGCACGTGCAAGCTGATGATGTCATGGGGCGGATATTTTTGGAATGCTCAACAACAAGCGCCGGCGGAGGAAAACCGGAGCAGAACGGGCCGACATAAGGGGATCTCGGGTGAAGGGAGGGAGGAGCCGAGTGCCGGTGGGGTGATCTTCGTTCCTTCGTCCCATGATAATGAGGAAGAAGGCAAGCCGGCGTTCAGCGTTTAGTGGAGGGAAGGAGGAGAGTGCGGTGGGGAGAGGTGAGGATACGACGGAGGTGGGTCCAAAATATTCATTGGAAATGTAGTCGGCGATTAGTTAGTGTATAGTCACTCCATAGTCACTTCGACGTCAGTACACGCTCACCCCTCCTCACTCTCATAGTCAAATCACACTCTTTACACCTTCAAAACTAAGTGCTAAAGTGTTCAATGGGGAAGACTATAGCTTGTAAAGCTGAGGAAAGGAAAGGATCGCCCGGGACTGGGACCGGTTATAGTGCGCGTTCGGTGTTTTACGCTCTATAGTGGCATGAAGAGTCCTACCCAAGACGCCGGATGGGGGGACCATAAATATATCCTACTAGTCATCGCTGTTTCACGGAGTCGTCCCCAGGACAAGCTCACACCATTGGCACCTCGGCGGTTGCGGGATCATTGGATGCATCTATTCGACGATTTGACCACTGACAATGCCAGTGGCTTCAAGATTGACAATTGTTGAGTATGAGCTTGGATACGGAATACTCCGAAGAACAATGCAGTACTTGAAGGATCGGATTCATCAGCAGCCGCCGTCGGAATGATCTCATGCAAGCAACATCAAGCTGAATTTAGAATTTGAAATTTGAAAGAGGAAGAGGAAGAGGAGGTGGGTGTTTCTCGTAGCGCGCGTGCGTACTGCGGAAAGGATTTACGTTGGGCTGGGATTCACTAGCACTGGCGGTCCGCTGCGGCAGCCATTGATTCGAGTCCCTTTTATACTGGGGAGCATCCGAGTCGACTATTCGTTACGGCTGAGGAGAGGTAAAGGAAAGAAGAAGAGCTTCCAGAGATCATGACCGCCAGTGGTGTTGCTGCTGTCAACGGCGACGTTCGTGCCAGTCCTTGAAAGAGCTACTGCCGTTCCCCTCCGTATGGGCCGATGTGAGCGTCAAAAGTAGCTACTATTGGTTGACTTGAGGACAGGTTGTGTGTTTGGTCATCGCAGGGTTTAGACCTCGTCGAGAATATCTGAGAGGTGGGGTTTGATAGAAGGCAGAGAGATCGAGCACGACCATGGCATGAAGGCTTGAAGGACGAATCTCAAGTCTCAAGCAATGATGGATGTAAACCAAGCTCAAATTGGACGGGCGACAGACTTCAGGCTCTGAGCTACATCCGCGAGCCTCGACGCCAAATTCACATTGCATAATAATAGAAAAGTCATGTTATGACCCCGGCCACACGGGCGGGGACAAGATGCGAGACGAGGCGTTTCAAGATCGTCCGATCTACGCAAGGTTTCTCAGTCCAACGTTACGGATACTGTATCCAAAGGACGAGTATTCGCAGAGTTCTGCATTAGCCGAGAACTCGGAAGGTGTCAATGAAACTGATAACGGGGCAAAGAGGTCGGGATTTGAGATGATGATATTTAAAGAAGGTACATTCGATTCTCAGTATGTGGAGTACTACTACCGAATCTCACCCCAGAAGCTACCCTACCTAGGACATCTGGCCAAACACGGTTGCATTACTCCTCGATGAGGTGACTCCAACTCGTGTGTTCCCCGGCCCCAGTTCAGAGAATGACTATCGAAAACCCCTCATACCAGTAGTCGACCCAGGGAAGTCCTCTTGGAGAGATGGGAGCCGCTCTAGCGGGGAGAGTTTGGCGGCGATATATACAGCGCAAAAGAATGAAAGGTAAAGACCAAAAATACTGGAAAGCATCTTCAGCACACAGCCTGAATAGTGGACCATTTGAAGGAAGATTACGCACGATCTTGGAATGTATCTGAGCCGTCGAAGAGTTGGGACATCCGCTTGACGAGGGGAGTTAAGATTCTGCCGACTCGACCTGCTGGCATCAGCGGAAAAGCCTTCCTAGCCTGCCGTAAAATGTTATACAGAATGGTCGTACGCAACAGGTAAGGCTTGCCATCAGAGGCCCAAGAGCGAACAACGAGAACGAAAACAGTACGAACCCAAGGATAACAATAAGCATCTTCAAATACAGACCCAGACATCCCATTAGGTACCAGAATACCCCGCTGGGTTCGGGAATGTCCGGGATCCGTGCGGCGGCCACGATAGTGATAAAAAAGAGGAACAAACCTAGCTCGATCACTAGGGCTGGACACCAAAGGTAAGTTGGAGGAGAGTACCAGGTAAGATATAAGGCCAATTACTCATGTAGATCGTTATGAGCAACGGATACCCGACGGCAGCGGTATAATCCTCATGGAAGAGCCATGTCAAGACTGGGGGCTCGAGAGATTCGTATAGGCCCAACCAGTAAAACCTGAAAAGGGGTCAGTTACGTAGAGAAGACAATGATGGAAGCCATACACCGTAGCCATGACTGTGCTCATAACGAGGTCAAGCCACGTTGCCGTCGTATTGCCTCCGTTTGAAAGGGCTTCTCGAGTTTTCGCTATCCCAAAGGACACCACAGTCGCGGTCATCAACACCCGGGTACATTGTCACTTTCACGAGAAGTGGTGGACGAGCATGACCGGCTTCTTCGAGTTCAAGTTCAGTGGAGGAAATGAGAAAAGGGTGGGGAAGGGATTGCCGTCTAGATAAACTAGGTCAAGATGTGAGAGACAATAACGATAGATGATACGCACGTAGAAAGAAGTGGCTGCACATCCTCCTGTACAATAGACTCGCCAACGGCCTGCTCGAAATTCCGTGTTCGAAATGATCTAATTAAAGCGACGTTAGCAAATAGTTGAATGAGCACAGAAAAGACATACAGTCGACTAGGGTTTGTTGTGGCGGTAGAGATTCCTCCTCTATTGCTGGACACAGCTGTGGTCGTCATGGAAGAATGGGAGAAAAGGGCTTCATGAAATCAGGTTCACTGTATATTGCTTTCAACCGCGGTGCTGGTTCCTGGCAGGCCATTTCCACTATTCGAGCCCTGTGCGGGCTTCAGTTGCAAGTATTATCCGACATAAAGATCGTGGTCGTGGATCAAGGGATTCACCGCGAAGGCCCCTGAAAACAACATGACCAAATACGTACCCTGAGTCGACTTCGCCCGTAGTAAACAGTTTCCACCTCCTGCCACTGCCGCTGTGGAAGGGTATCCTACCCTCCTCACGGGTTTCCGAAACCAGGTCGTTCCGACCTTCAAGATGGTTTCTCACTCGCTCTCCGTCAAGATTCCGGAGCTCGTTCATAGACAGTCAAGAGATTCCTTCGGGGATCAGTCTACTACTAGTATTTCCATTCGGAATCCACGTTGTGCATCAGAACCGTCAAGACTCCGGTTCCCTCGTGTAAGCCACGCACCCTCCCTGGGATGGATTGGAAAGGATTTCGAGGTCATATTTCTGTTTATTGTTTCTTTATTACAGTACATTACATTTTACTATTATTCTTCGTTCCAGGCTATTTCTGGTGCGGGTATGATCATGAAGATCAGTACCTTGGTGGACATAGGGTCGAGATCCACTCCTAGGACGCGTAAAAGGCACTGTTGGGGTCACAGTGCGCCTACGCGAGTGGAATCTCCCCGAGTCATTGCCATTCGGGTGCGGATTGGATTGTGATTGCCTTATCCGGTTGTAGACCTGCCTTTTCCGTAGTACTTCTTTTCGTCTCGTGATCATGTATTCTCGCGCGCGTCGCGCGTCTTTGAATGAATTAGGTTCTTGACACCTCACCACCACGATCAGATTTACGGTCAACCAGTGACCGTTCTCTCAGTTTCTCTTCAGTATCGAGGATCACACGGATCCTCACCTTCTCGGCAAGTTACAGATTAGCTAGCTGAGTATTTCATTCAGTTTTTTTTCTCATTCTACGTTACATTCGTGGTTGTGTCGGGAAGCCTACGGCTTCTCTTGCTACGCTACGTTTCCGACTGATCCCTCTCTCTTCCCCACTTCTCTCGTACTCAGGTACCCGGACCGAGCCCGGTAGAGTCGCCACCCCCCGCGGCTAGGAGGCTTCTTTCTTCCTCAATGCGTCACCCAAATGCCGACATCAGAGGCTGGTTGTCCGCTGGAAATCCAAGACGCTATCATAGACTCCTTGAAAAGCCACAGTTCCGGTCTTCTAACCTGCTCTCTTGTCTCTCGTCGATGGCTGAAACTCTCCCGGAGGCTGTACAGCAAGAACTTTCCAATTGTCGCTGAAATTTGGCCAATCTGTGCTAGTGGGGAATCCCTGTTAGAGCTTCTGGGCTCCCTAGATTGCACCTTCTCCCAATACGTCGAAAAACTGGTTGTTTGCGGCCAAGATTTGGCGAAAGATTTCGACTTTCTCGTGGGGAACAAGGGATGTTTGGCCTTTTACGAGAGATACGAGGACCTGGGTATCAAGATTGCCTGGTTCGCTCAAAATTTCACGAATATTCGATATATCAACCTCAGCCACTCGATATTTGGAGCCCTGACGTACGAAACCTTTGTAGCTCTTCAATCGCTTAGTCAAGTGATAGAGGTCGAAGTCAGCCACACGCTTTCTCCCGAACTCACTGATATCCTCGACTTCACGTCGCATTTCCCCCGCCTTGTATCAATACAGTTCACCAAATGGGCCTCAGTGACTAGATCTACACGAACACCCGGATCAACTCAACACCTTGCTCAATTGACCCATGCTCGATTATTTGGCTGCGAGGAACAAACAAGACGGATGTTCGAGGCACTTCTAAATCAACCTTCTAAACTTCGGGTCCTGGATGCCCTTGAACTAGAATGGGATAACGTACCCATATTTGGTCGCCCGCCGGATCACATTGGCGATCATCTTCTACTCCTGCAATTGGATCTGAAGTCTCTTTCCTCCGACCCGGTAGTTGGTAAGGTTTCTTCCTAATATTACCGTGCCCTGTATAACTAACTGAGAGCGTCAGATCTACCTCTTACGTTGGAACATCATTCTCATCTGGAGGACCTTCGACTGGTAGTAAATCCTTGAAACGACCACCCATCCTCAATTCCCTGGGTCTTTCACCTTCTTCGTTCAATCCGTTCGGCGCACTTCACTTCTTTCGAGCTCGTATTCGAGAGCTTCTCCACTTCCTGGCATGAGGACTGGAAAGTTGGGGATGTCGACTGGATGGGGGTCGAAGATCTTATGACAGATGAAAGTTTTTCCTGCAATGATGCCGACCTGTTCATTGTTCTTCGCCGTAATGCGAGGTCATATTTTCCCTTGGACGACAAAGCTGTCTTGGAGCAAAAAATCGAAGCAAAACTTGCGGGCCTTCGGCGTGCAAATAGGCTTCAAATTGTTTGGGAGGAAATCTTACGTTGATGGTTTCTATAGAGGCGTATTTACGTATCCTATTCGCATATCAGATAGATTTTGTACGACTACCTGGTAAGATAATGATTGTGTGGCTCGCCTATTTACCAGACCTTGAACTGTATACTCCCTGCACAAATCCAATTAGTATGTTCTACGATCTAAAACTCGAAGCGTCCACCTTCAACAACCCTTCCTTTTCGATCCCAGGTAATAGTCCTCGCATCAAAGGAACAAACGGGCCGTAAACTCCTCGCGGCATTAGCCTGTACTGACGAACGAGCAAGGTGATCTGGATTGACGCTAGACCAGCCTTGTGCATATTGAGGAGCACGGAATCTAGCTTGTTCCAGTGGACGTGCTCCTGTCGATACTGATTTTCCGAGGTCTGGTCGATGACGAATCCTAGTGTGAGTGCCTTTGGAGGCGCATGTAGCGACAGGAGCAGCTTCTCAAGCGCTGAAATGGTGGGTGCAATTGTGGGATTCGATGGAAGCCCACGTATTGATAATCGGTCGAGATTGGCGTTGCTATCCAGGGACGGCAGAGAAATGCAGTCCTCCTGACAGTCTGGTGGAAAAGGTTATGTTTTGTGACTGCAAAATTCTAGCTTTAATATCACCTCGAGTAAGATACGACAAGTAAGGTATCTCCACTGATAGGATTCGCAAATTGGGCCCAAGGTTCTCGATGAGCTTGACCAAGACCTCGTGATCTTCCTTGGTATTGACGTTCGTGACTTGAAGATCATGGACTTGGAAAGGCCGTGTCGCAAGAACACCAGAGAACCATGATTGCATTTCTGAGACCATCTGAAGCGACAATACTTCGAGATGTGGCGGGAATGGTGGGATAGGTTTTGGATCAGATATGCGTTGTTTGAAGCTCAATCCCTCTACAGCGAGTTGTCGCAATACAAGGAACTGGGAAATGAGGCTCGCAAAACCCTGAACATCTCGGAACGTCACGTCGTTTAGCTTGAGAAACGTAACATTTCTGGCCAGATTCTCGCCCAGGAGCTCTATCGTCTTCCCCGACAATCGTATCCATTCTACTTGAGAGAAGGAGAGCCTGCGGAGACCCTTGAGGGAATATGCGGCGTTACAGAGAAGCACATTAAACTGCCGATAGGCAGCGCGATAACGGCTGATGCCGGAACGCATTGTCGCTTGGTGTGGTCCCGTAAAATGCACCTCCTGAATGTACGGCATGAATGTCCCTCCAGTGAGCATGTTCCCTGTCAAGGGAAGAATGTTGGTGTAGTAGCGGGACTCGGCGGGTAGGGCAGCAAGGGTTCGCAGTCGAGAAAACGCTAGCCAGCGACATTGAGCCAGCCAACTTTTGCAGACAAGACTGCATTTAAGGAGTGTTGGGGACGGCGCTCGGTTGGCAATATTGAGTTCGTCGAGGTGTATTTCACCAAATATGCAATACAGAATTTCAGCTGGGAGGTTATTGACGTGCATGTCGTGGTCAGCGGTAAAGGGGAGACGGAGTAGGATGTATCCAGGGTTCACCAAAAGTCTCAGCTTATAGGAGAACACCTTTTGACTGCTTGGAGATCCAGGTAGTAGGCGCATAAACACATCATCTCAGATATATAAACGTCCTGAGTAGGGTCCCCCGCCTGAGTCGAGTAAAGATGAGGTTGATACCTGTCTCGGAGCTGCTAAGCGCGCTATCGGGGGACCCAGGAATTTGCACGTTGGCCCTCGGTTTGAACGTTAACGAGTTGAATCATCCCAAATTTACGTGGCCCATTATTTTGGTTCAGGTAGATCGACGTTTGGCAACATGTGAAATCCTATGGCGTATTATCCAAGAATCGAATGGATAAAGGGCCCTTGGATCCGTATTATCTGCTCAATGTCTATGTCATGTGTGCTGAATTGGATAGGATGACACGAACACTGACATAGCTTGTGTCCATACGTCACCGCAGGATCTCCATCCGAAGCATTGATAGTATAGCCCTCCCAGTCCACTCCCACCATCAACAATCTGGGATCTCCGCACTGTATTTGACGTTGTTGTCGGCTACTTCTCAAAATTTGTGAAGATAACAAGTCTAACTTGGGCCAATCTGCGAAGAAATTTTGCTGGATTCTGTCGAGGATGCCCATGTAGATGACGTTGCGACGCTCACACCGAACAAGGATGCAGTATGTCTCACTACGAATTTTCCATACCTTACTCACAGAACTCTCGCTGGTCTGCTCAACCTCTTCTCTCGGAACCTGAACACATCAGCGTACACTGGATACTATTTATCTGGCTCTGTCATTGCGTTAGATTAAATTGCTGCTTCGCTTCCTGGATAACGCTGCGCTATTTCTGTCCGTTTCATTTCTGTGTGGAGCTTCGACCCACTTCTCCCCTTTCTTGAGTTGACGCTATGTCTGGTGCGTCTAAATTATTGACTAACTCTTTGGAAGGTGTGGCGTTGCGGTAGCTTTTTACAACAGGTTTTTGCATTTTGTTTTTCCCTCACTGAGAATTTTTTTTCGCGTTTTACCCGTTGGTTTTTTGATGCACCCACAAACATCGCTCCTTGTAGCCTCCTCTGATTGTCTATATACTTGAGTCAACTACATACTGTGCCTGATGTATTAGAGCTACTTCTTCCGCGCGCCACTCTAATCCGTGGACCTAAAACATCACAGCGGCGATGGAGTTGATTGCGCCCGTGGTGCGTTCGTAATGAAAGACGCGACCACGGAACCCGCCGTTCCTGTTGAGGGACCTCGTGCGGTTTCCACACACACACACAAATGCCGAAGTACAGTAGCCGCTCCTTCAAGGCCGCAGCCATATTATTTTATTCAAATTCCTCCTTCTTATCGTACAGTGCAGCGGAGAAACCAACTGAAAGCCATCATGCGATAGTGGTGAGTGTTACAAGGCAGACTACCCAAAGAGTTGCCATTAGATTCCGAGAACGGGGCCTGTTTCCATCCACATCCCTCTCTAAGTACGGGTCAAGAAAACAAAAGTGAAGCTGCTCGAAGCTGTCAGAGGATACTGAACGTATCAATTCATGTGATCTGACCACGAAACCTCTCGAGGACGGCATTGGCAATCGTCAAAGTCTTCAAAGTTCGTGCTGCTTGCCAGGGACATTGGAAGAGTGAACACTATATTTTCCAGAGTCAAAAAAAGCTGTCTCTTACGGCGAGGTCGAGCAAAGTTGACCCAGTATGAGAAACCAAGCCACCAATGGCGGTTAGGTCGACGAGCTTCTCCACATCGACCGTGACTCGGATTGAGGTCAAATGACACGGATAATCCAAAAAGGGTCTTCAAGATTGGGGTGGCCCCAGGAGCGAATGCGACGTCAAGTGTCGTGATATTCGGTAGCTTCAAAGCTGGATCGAGTGGGGAATTAGGGTGTGTAACTCAGCGTCGACTTCGATTTTGAGAGTATTCGAGGATCAAAAGGACGACGCGGAGGGTAGTATGTCATTGGGGGTCCAGAAGAAAACCTGGGTAAACTTGCTTGAGGGCACTTGACCAGTCTAATTTCGCAGGCGGGTATAGAGCTCCAGTTAATTGCTTGGAAAGACACCGATTTGAGGCCGCGTAGGACTTTTAAAGCCCGGATCATGAAGTCACCCGACGTCCACACTGCGGCGGGTCCAAAATATTCAAAGCAAACCTGGCGAACGAGGTGAGACACTGGACACTTGAGGTCCGTCAAGGCTTTGGAGGTGGGCTGGTCGTCGGGATGCAGTGATCGAATAGAGATCTGTGGCAGAACGGCACCAACCTCCACCAGGTACCTCAGTCCCGTACGCTGGTCAAACGAAGGTCCATTACCCATAGCATGTTGCATGCATAGACGATATGACAATTCCGTTATTCTGTGATACACTACAGCAAATTATATCTTCCACAATACGCAGACCAAGCTGCATTCCCTCCCGTCATATCTATCAGTGCCATCCCAATTTTCTCTATCCTCAATCGACGACTTATGAGATTCCCTCAGATCATCCAAGACCTCTACGAACTGGTCCTCGTAACTCCTTGTTCTCTTCTTCATGTCTTCAATGGCGTCCGGGAGAGTGAACTGATGGCACTGAATAAGCACCGCAATACCGTTGTACAATGTCTGGTCGTGATGCCGGACTTCTTGAGAGTTCGCTTTCACCTCCTTCCTGTATGAGGATAAATCATTGATCAAAGTTGCGTGCGAAATAGCTATCTCTTGAAGATGTTGGAGCTTTTCGGTCCGCAAGTGGTCCGGGATCGAAATCCCCTCAACCCAACGTATACCCTCCCATGCGAGCCTATAACACAACATGAGCCTTGACCATCATTTCACGTCGATGTAAAACAAAACTAGGACATACCAACCACCCACATCTCGCAACCTATACTTGAAGTACTCATCAAAACCCAATGTTGAGCTCCTAAGCCGCTCCTTTTTGGAAGTCGCCGCTTTTAAGAAATCAAGTGTGGCAGCAAAGAGGGCTGTTCCGGGGGCGATTTCATTGATTCGGGAGCAAATATCTCGAAGGATGACTTCCGGAGCAGTCATATGACCGGGGAGCTCGCGGCTGCCACCACGTATAATAGTGATAATGCGCGGGATTTGATGTGCGACCTACATAAGGTAGTTTTAGTTTATCAAAGAGGACTGGCTGACACTGGCCGGTTGGTCACACCTCGTCCGGAGTCAATCCGTCTATCAAGTCATCGAACAGGAACCAGAATGTAACATATACCCCGTACACCTCCGTGCGTTCTCGGAGAGCCAGGGGAGTCATGACTATCGACCAGTCGTCTACGTCTTCCTTTGGGTAACATAACTTGCGGTCTTCAGATGGCCATTTCCAGTGTGCTAGGAAGTACTTCTGCACATTGGTAACAATTGCCTCCCTGTCTTTGTGATAGCGAGCCGGGAATTTGGAGATGAAGTGAGGGGGATCGAACAGTGGATTACCGGTGGGTTGCTGCTGGTTGGCTGGGTGATTCAAGGTGAACGACATTGCTATTGCTCTTTTTCGCTCCTTTCGGGTTCGATGGGGCGTATTTATGACAATGAAATCTGATTTATAAACATTGAAGTTGTCAGGATGCTTGCTGCTATCCTTCATTAAGGTCGCATTGACATATCATCTAATTTGTACAAGCACAGCTAGCTTCGTTGCTACTAGCGCAAGGAGATTTTAACTCCCCGATCCGGAACACTTATTTCTGAGGTATTAGTATGGAAATTCACTTAGGTGCTTCCCCGACTGTGGTGGACCTGGTTGAGTAGCATGTACTTGGGATGTACCCCGATGTCAGAGAACAAAACTTAGTTTTGCTAACCGAACTAAGAATATATGACCTTTGTCCGACCAAACCTCTCGATGTGTGAAAACTCGAAAACGTCCGTTTTCCGAGTCTTCCCTTCTCATTAGTATAAGCTGCGCTCTTATAATGCTCTACTTGATTTTGAGACGCGGCATAGCTCGTAACAGATACTCGTCTATGTGACCATGTCGGGAATCAAAGCCCTTATTGGGGTCCAATCTAAACAATCTGCTCCTACTAGCATAATTGGTGACCAGTCGTCGGGTAGTCAATGTACAGTCAATTAGTCATTTTTCGGTCGATGTACAGTCAACCCATAGTCATTGCACGATAGAAATTGTTAGAAAATGGTCAGTGCATCGTCTCAATTTGGTAAGAACACGAGGCAGCTCGAGCCTCGCAATCCTTTCATAGTTGAGGATTCGTGTTCGAGTCTATCAGATTCCAAGCTCATGTTCCAGTCATGGTAGAAATCTGACGGAGCCTGTATTCAGATTCCGAGCCTTACCTTCTTGACTTGAACGTAAGTCATGAAATTTGCCACTTTGCCACTGACAGCTACCGGTAGGCTTTCAAGGAACCTCAGTAGTTCGCTTAGCACGAGTTGGAAGAGAGGCGGTCATAGGTTATCTTGAAAGATAGGAAAGAAGCCTGGAATGCGTGCGATATCTGGACACGGCCCTGACCTCTAAGTACGGTGCAACGACAATGTGCACCGGCATCGTGGATAGATCACC
The DNA here is from genome assembly GCA_944990035.1 of Clitopilus passeckerianus. Taxonomy (NCBI): domain Eukaryota; kingdom Fungi; phylum Basidiomycota; class Agaricomycetes; order Agaricales; family Entolomataceae; genus Clitopilus; species Clitopilus passeckerianus. The sequence continues at coordinate 119,010 of CALYLX010000098.1, forward strand.
TGTCCCACCTCCACACTGTCTGTCGCTATGAACTACATTTCGACTTTCTCGCCCTTTCCTTCCAAATGATCTTCCTATTTCCCCGGTTTTATCGCAGGTCGCTCGTCTATTCTGAGAATGCAAGGAGAATCTAGCATCGCAGCACGAACTGAACGTGAGGTATTTTTATAGGGTATATTTATAAAGAGGTGTGCGAGGACATCCCTTCGATGAGGCACAAGTCCAACTGATGCGATGTGCATCCGTCGTATCACCTGTCCCGCCTTCACATTGCTCATCGCCTTGTACGGCCTTCTTCTCCCCAACATCCCGCCCAACATCCTACTAAGCTAGGATCTGCCTGCGTCATCCGTACCATCGCATGATTGGTCGTCTCCAGTGCCCGCATGCCCTCAAATGCGATTCTCAGAATAGCCTCCGTCCAGCCGCTCCAGCGGGCAGAAGCGGGCATCAGAACCTCTACTGCGCATGCCTATTCTCGAACCGTTACACGCACCCGAGTCATCGCTCCATATGTTTTCTACGCCCTGCTCTGCTGCGTACGCACGGGCTCGACCGGACTCGCATACGGGAGGAGGAGGCAACCAAAGAAGTCGAAGGCGTACTATTTTTGTACCTTGGCGGAACGATTGAAAATAGCCGAACCAATAGGATCGCTTCAATTGTTATCGGGTACACCGGTCAAAGAGATAAAAGGGGTAAGAAGGACTTTGAAGGACACGTGATGTCCAGCGGGCGGATAAACTAAAAGCCATGCTTGGCCTTGATGAATTTGGAGCTTTTCGTTTCTACGTTTCCTGGACTTTTGACACGACTGCGTTCGACGATTACTGGGGTGTCGGCTAGACTATTTCGTATATTGAACCTCACCTGAAGCTACCAGCAACGCCAGCGACGGAAAAGAACAAGAACAACTGGGAGATAACTATAGCTAGAGACAATCCCGAGGCGAGACTGCGTAGGACAGCCTCACCTGGGACAATTACTACTAGAACCTCTGAATTGATACGCCTGGTAAGCCGGAACCACTGTTACTGACTCGCTGATTGCTCACCATCTTTCGTCCACCAGGGTATCACTACCACCATTACTTGCCACTACACGACCACGACCCGCGTCATCCTCCACTACCCAAAACTCTCGCCTTCCCTTCAACTATAACCATGTCCACCCCAGACCTCTCCCTCTCCCCCTCCTACCCCGACTCCCTCCTCTCGACCCTCTTCAACACAACCCTCGAAGGCACAACCCCCTCCAAAATCCTCCTCCAATCATTCACCCTAATCATCTTCTCCGAAATCGGGGACAAAACATTCCTCATCGCCGCTATCCTCTCCATGCGGCACCCGCGTTTGCTCGTTTTCTCTGGCGCATTTGCCTCCCTCCTCCTAATGTCCATACTTAGTGCGCTGCTGGGACATGTGCTTCCGGCGCTGGTACCGAGGAAGTGGACCGCTATAGGAGCGGGTGTGCTGTTTTTGGTGTTTGGAGGGAAGATGGTGCAGGAGGCGAGGGCGATGGAGGGCGGGAATGGGAAGGTGTTGGAGGAGATGAGGGAGGCGGAGGAAGAAATCGAAGAGGACGACTTGGGTCACGACGGGAACTTACTCGAGATGAAGGAGATTGAGGAAGGGCAGAGTTCAGCGAAGATAGACGTACCGACTATTGAGGTTAACGGTCTCCCGGAACCTGTCTCACCTAAGACCTCGATACCGAAGCAGGAAGTGGCACCAGTGAAGAAGACGAAAGGGAAGGAGGGAGGGGTGAAGGAGGGATTGAGGAATTTCTGCTCGTTCTTCTTAGGCCCGGTGTTTGTGCAGGCGTTCGTGTTGACTTTTCTGGGCGAGTGGGGGGATCGGAGTCAGATTGCGACGATTGCGTTGGGGGCGGCGCATGTAAGTGCCCCCGTTCAGATTCTCTTTGATCCTGTTTTCTCTTCCTCGTTCCTTATGTTCGTCCATATTTTCTGTCCCCATTCTCGTTCCTTTCTATCCATCCATTTCTCCATTTCTCCCTCGTCTCATCCTTTCCATCATCGAATCCATACTAACCCGCCCACCTATAGAACGTCTACCTCGTTGCCCTCGGAACTATCATTGGGCATTCGTGCTGTACAGCACTTGCGGTGGTGGGAGGGAGGTATGTTAGTACGAAGATTAGTGTGAAGCAAGGTTCGTGTCCTTTCCTTCTAACCCTTCCCGTTATCCTTCTCCCTCCCTCGCCTTCTCCTTTTCCCTCCTTCCTCGAATTTCTTCTCCCAGCGTCTTCTTTTCCTTGTCTCCTCCCTGTCTTTGCTCGCCTTCCCATTCTTCCGCCTCGCTTCGCTCTTCCCATTTCCTTTCTATCCCTCTTTGTCTCCCCTCCCTTCCTCTTCCTCTTCCCCTCCTCTCATCCTTCCCCTCCTTCTTCTCAGTGAAAACCTAACTAACCCTCCCTTTCTCTCTCTCTACACAGTAACATTCGGCGGTGCCCTCCTCTTCCTCCTCTTCGGGCTCATATACCTCTACGAGGCGTTCGCGGGGAGCGAGGGTGTGGAGATGGCTATGCCTGTCGCGGAGGGCGGGAGTCTACCATGATGCCTTGACTCGAAGCGGCTTCGACGTGACTCGGGGGTGGCGGGTGTGGCGAAAGTCAAAAGCTGGGGTGGTTATGGGAGGGGAGGAAACGGGAGAGGGAGAGGAAGGAGGTGAGAAGGAAGGAGGGATGTTATCGTTATCACGATTACGATTGGGTTCAACTTGAAGGCAATGTTATCGAGAATTTTTTTTTTCCTGGGGTTTCTGGACACGCTTGCAGAGGTTTTGAGTTGAGCCGTGATAACTACACTACGGGGGGAGAAATGGTGGTTGTGCCGAACGGTGACTCGTTTGGGCCGAGTCTGGAGGGGTTGTTGAGATCCGAGATTCGAGTTGGTGAAGGTGCGGGTTAGGGTGGAGGTCGAGGGTTTGACATGAAGGATTTGACAGTCGATGTTTTGGCTGGGGCGGAATATGTTAGTCTTGGGCCTCTTGTTCATGGAGAGATACTAGAGCAAGAAGTAACCCATCACCTGTCGTTGAGTTCCTACCGACGTAGCTATCGGGGCTCAGGCCTCAGGGCTCGGAAATTTTGTTCTTGAGACAGTTGGGAGGGAACACCATGAAGGACTTTTCGTATTGACCTCATTTTAAAGAAGGGTATTCGGGGACTCTTGACTCGTACTTGGAAACATTTCGCTATATGACGGTTCAATGAAGAAGGATTGGTTTCATGACCTAAGTACCGACCATCCACTGAGCTCGAGTAGAAATTGAGGATGAAGGCCTAACCCAAGGTACCACGATTGAGTTATTTCTTCTTTTCAGACTATCCAAGACGAGTGTTCGCGAACAGGCGAATCAGGGCGTTCACGTATCTCCATCCCAAACAACACCAGTGTGAAGTGAAGCTCACATTTCTTTCGCCAGTCCATCATGAAATGCCAATGTGTCCAGTAGCTGTATATAAAACCTCCTACTTGGCCTCCTTTTTCTCAAGTCAGTTGCCTATCATTCACCGCCTTCAGGAAAGACGAAAAGATGTATCACAGTGTCTTGTCACCGCACCAAGTCTCCAGAAGCGAGGTGAAGGAAGGTCTCCGCAAGGAGGGTCGGCTCTCGAGCCCGTTCCTACCTTATACCATAGATCGTGGTGTCTCACCACCCTCAAATTGTCTTGCACGGATCCGCCGCACGTCACGCTCTTACCTCTCCCAACACGGCCGAAACCAAAGGATCGGACCAGATTGCACAGCAAGCGTGAGTACCTCACACATTGCCCACCGGCCAGCACTGATGTTACTTTCATAGGTTGATAAAGCCATGTATAGGAGTATGGATCAAAACGACAAGGGCTGCACCTCCCAACCACACAACTCGGACACCTGTCATGGGGAGGCTGCTATTCAGGGCGTGGTGGGAACGTCTCCATCAATCACCCCGGCGGAAAACACCCTGAAGAACGATGCGCACAGCGCCGACATTACCATGGTCCACGAAGTCGTTGAGGGACGAACGGTGGAGTCGGGAGTAGCCAGCTCTCTGCGGACAAGCATGGCAGGCGCAGACGCGGCTGTCAGACTCATAGAGCAAGAACACACGAAAATCGCGTTCAACATACAGAAAGGGCTCCATAGCCTTGGATACGATGGCGAATTTATCCTACAAGCAGGATTTAACAAGGAGCTCCTTGAGCGAGGTATAGAACTTGAGGAGATATTCATTATCCTGGATAAAGATCTCGTCGCGGATCCTTCTGAAATATCCAGAAAGCTGCTCCCTCACCTTGCTCCATTCTCTGGGACACTATATACTCCTTCATTTGTGCACCTCCTCCCCCCGCACCCAGGCACATCCGATGATTGTCAAGATGAAATTCCGCCCCTATCCACCTTACACCCAGCACCAAACACGAACCCGCCGACCAGCGAATTCCCGAGCTCAGCGCGTCCAAGTCAGACCCTTGGTACCAGCCAGTCGGGTCCCCAAGCCGACAATAACGTTAATGAGGGACCTGAAGAGAGGGGCAGTAGGGATGGCCAACCGCCACAGGTTGGAGTTGAGGACTCGCAATCGTTCGATGGGAATCACCCAAGGCCCAATTGACGTACTCTGTATCTTGATGTATGCTCCCCCCTCACTATCAAGTCAGCTAGTCCGAGAGGTCTACCACCCGACAACTATTCCTTTTGGCTGAAGACCTCAATCGAAGTAGAAGTAAGGGTTTTGTGTCTTCTTTCTATTATCTCGCTTACGACTCTGTCATTTCATAGCTGAGTAAAAATGTGGATGGAGAGGACAGTCCTGAGGGCCTACACATTCGCAACCCATGGTATTTTGTCAACCTTGCTTCTATCTTCATGTCAAGCGAGTCAAAAGAACTCTACTCTCTAAAGCACCTTCACGTGTCCGCAGAGATGACTCCTATACAGACGGGCCCCTATGACCTACCAATAATTCAGAACGCAGGAGGCGACGAGTCAACAGCCAAGATGAAAAAGCAGTTCGGGTGGCAGTTCGGTCTATCTGCTGGTCATCAAGGAGTTGGCATAAGCCTGGGGGCGACGAAACTGGATATTACTGGCCAGGAATCGACCAGAAGGCGATGGTGTATTACTTCGCACCGGAAGAAAGTACCATCACAGAACGCTCTTGTGGCCTGGACAGAGTACTCACACAGACCCTCCCACAACATTGGGGAAACCATCACGTGTGAGAGGTTCGAACCCGGGCCACACTCCATTGTCGCCTCCAGGTCTGAAGATGGTCGAACCCTGCGAATCAAAGTCAAGACCCTCTGGACTTCCATCAACTCGTCAATCAGCGAAAGACTACGTGGGATGTTCCCTCTTGGGGACAAGAATGCTCAGCCGTTTCTCTTCGCCAACTTCTGGCACGAACTTGAACTTGATCTCAGCAAGATCACATCGGAGAAGTCGTATGGCGAGAACTTAGTAGCCATTGAAGGCGATAACATGGAAGGCGCAAGGAACCCCCAGCATGGCCCTCACCCTCAATTCCCTAATTCAAATGTAGAGGTCAAAGAATGGTCGGATAACTGTCGAACAGGCACACCCCCAGCGAGGGAAGGTGCAGTAAGGCTACTAACCTGGGGTAGAGTAGAGTGAGGCTGTGAGAGCGAACTAGAGAGAAAAGAAGTGTAACTCCTTGTTGTATTAAGGTAAACTACTGCTAGTATTTATACAAAAGGATAGAGTGCACAGACCATGTATATGTAAGCATATTTAGAATGTTCTGTGCTAAATATAGTATGGAATACACAAGGAATGACAAAGAATGAGTCATACGTGAGTCATGATGATGTCATTGTGGAGCGGAATGTGCTAGAAGTATTTGTAATGCTCCATGTGTGTATGTCGTGATAATGACGCAATCAAGTAATGTGATTTGTAGTCATGTGGTGTCACGTGACTGTTCATGTGACAAAGATGTGAGATGCATCAAGTTCAACAATAACACAGTGCAGTTCAGAGTTCCTCTGAAGTGTTCGGTCACCAAGGCCCACGCAAGCGGCAAGGAGGAGGCTGTTCGAATAGTGTCGCATTGAAATATGCCGTAGTTTTAGAATTAATGAGGTCTCTTTCCCTCCTGGTGACTTGTGTAGATATATCTTTGTATTTGGGGCTGCGTAGTACTAGCGAGGTGCAGAGAATACAGATTGTGCGATGACTACGACCTATAATGGTGACAGATTGGCATGGTCTGGTTGGTGTTGAGAACGGTGATGAGAACCAGATTGCTTTGGAGGACTAAAAGGTTTTACAATCTCAGCAGCGAGCACTCACGACACTTCTTGGTCACGAGATCGCTCCAATATGGATGTTTAGACGAAAACACCACCTGATGTATATCAACGGTAGCCCACAAACGTCGGTGTCGACGGGGGTTCTAATGAGAACTTTGAACGTATTGCCACTGAGATCGTGGTTGAGAGTGTCATTTGCCTTTCAGCATCCTAAGCAGCGCGGGTGGCGGCAGCAGAGGTAAACATTGTAAGAGTTACGGCGGCAAAGAGGGATGAGGAATGGAAAGAAGGCATTTACGTTACTTGCTGGAGGATGGGGCGGTTATGCAGAATCTCTCCTCGTAGTCGCCCTCCGAGTGATCAAGCACTTCGTTCGTAAAAGAGGCGTATCCAGTCATCTTGTGGAAGGGCAGCTGGAAGCTATTGCCGTCTACTTCAGGCACGTGCTCAACGGCTTGTAGAGTAGAAATGACGGTAATATGAGGTGAAGCATCTTAGAAATAGGCATAGGCGGCGTGGCAGCTAAGTGGCTTCGGATTCGACATTGGGAGGAGGAGAAGGAGTCGCATGGATACAGGTGGAAAGTGGAAAGGCCCTAGCATGAAAACCAGCAGATGGTGCCCATCAAAAACTCCCACGAAGTCCGGTCCAAGAACACCACTCCAGTTGACTTGGGGTTTAAGTCAAAAGTTTTCGGGTTACACAAGAGTTACATTCAATCATCCGTCTCGAATTTGGACCCATGAATATAGCAACGACATATGGAACATCAGAGCAAGGTACAGAGCCTTAGTATCTTCAATATCAGCGGAAACGACTGGTTTCTCCAAAATTGCTTGAAAACCGAACACACGGCAAAGTAACTTGCACGAGGGCATCGTTTGGGCATTGGGGACTGTCTAAAAGGTCGACTATATAGTGTGAGTGCCCAAACCTGAGAGTTAACGTAGTTGTTATTCCAACCCGTATCCCATAGAACTGGTCTCATTGTGGTCAGATGGTCTCGCAAACCCGAGACATTTGTATCAGCAGTCTAACTATATCACGACAGGAGTCCACTCAATCTATGCCACACTCCGACCCAAATATTCCACCTACATGATCCCTGGGCCATATTTCTCCCCCCATTCCTCGCTGAACATAGCGGATGAACCGCCCAGACCATATTGTCAACACGACGCTGTATCTGCGGTACAAGCAGAAATGATAAGCGCTGAAGCGACTGCCAATTTTCTGGAAATAAATCAATCAAAGATCCTTTTTGAAATTCGGGAAGGATTCCTCGGCTTGGGGTACAAAGGCGACTTTATAATTCTTGCAGGCTTTAATGAGAAACTCCTCCAGACAGGGATAGAACATGCATCAGCAAACTCAGATTTTGGCACAGCCACAGTGGTAGTTGGCCATATTCGTGACCTGATTCTATAGCGCGGGGATAGTTGCCAGTAGTTTTCTTGATTCTCATAGATAGTTATAGGGGGCCATATTCCAACATGTTTTTCATAGGCGCCATAGCGTCAAGGGCTGATAGTGCGGCTAGTGCCAAAGTGTACCATAGCGCCCAAGAGATGCATAGTGCTGGGTAGTGTATGTCCAATTTGGGCAATAGCTCCCACGGCCAACCAAGGCGAGATGTTTGCAAGGGCATAGTAAATTAGTCCCAGGCTCTATTACAGAGTAATGCTAATATTAGCTGTCAAAAGCGTATAAACTCCTATTTGATCTACCCTGTAATCCACAAAAAAAGGTACTGCTCTCTCTACACAACATAGTGTCAACTTCGGCACAAACATCCCAAATGAAAATTCAGGCTCCGACCGAATTCGAAGTTCAACATGACGCGCCAACTTGTTGTTCATTTCTCATCACTTTCTCCCTCTCACCACCTCTTGGTTCACCACACACAAACAGCCTCCTCCTCGTCATATAAGGATGTGACAGTCTCCAGTAGGACGCGTATGCCGTGTAGTATTATCACCAGGTATGAGACTTATTGAGGGCGGCACTTGTTTAGCGCCGTCATCATTCTTTCATGGTTTACTAACTTTTTTCACAGCCATTTCTTCCAATATACGTGGACTATGAGAAGTAGATAGTACATACGCGCATGCATATCTAATGTCTAGGTAACACGGGTGAGTCCTAATGTGCACTGCGGTACCTGCAAATGGGCCGCTTTTATTCAGTAAAGGCTAACATCATATTTTCCTAGTTTTGACTACTCTTGCGGTAACGATAATCTGCCAAAACACCAGCATCACCTCCCATTCATATCTGGGGCACCCCAGTAAGTCTCAATATCTATCATGGCACCTTTATTTCATCAACACTAACATAGTTTCCTCACAGGTGCGACAATTCTCTGCAACACTAACTACACACGGAAGCTCAAACACCACTGCCATCACGCACTGCCAAACCCATTGCTATGCGAGAACCATTGACTTGCCGAAGCTGGAGATACAAAAGTGGAACACATTGGTCCCTCATGAAGTGCCTGGGCTGGCCAGGCTTGCTGCGGGAAAGGGTAACTTAAGGAGCCTGCATACTAGTATTGTACCCCATGTCGTAGTTAGCGTTGAAATTGGATATGTTTGATTATTCCTCCATTAAAAATTTGAGTGCTATTGAAGTGAACCATCTGGGAAAGTCTGGACAGCCTCTATAGTGGATAGCCTGCTGGCTAGACCTACTTAGAACTATGTAGCCAACATGGTAGCTATAGATATGATACAGAAGCTATCGAGAACTGTGTACGTGGTATACCCTTGCTACGGTGCTATGGCGCTATGGTGGCCTACACAGCCCCATATAGTGTACCAGGATTTGCTGATGTGAGGAGGTTTTCATCGTTCTGGAAGACAATCTTCTAGGGGATGTGCTTAGAGATGGCTCAGACACGGCAACATGCATTCTGTCGAGCACCCTCCTTCCAATAATCAAGCCGTTCTCTGGGATGGTATATACCCCTTCGCAAGTGCTCCTCCTCTCTGCCCAACCAGACCCACCCAACGACAAAAAGACGTACGAGCCCCTTATCTCGACCGCTTCCTCAGAAGTTGAATTTCCTGCTGGCTGTTAAGGCAGAGCCTAACAACTTAGGTAATACTGTTTACGCTCGATGCCTTTGATAAACAAAGATAGAGATTTGTCAGCAGCTGTGGCTGTACTGACGACCTGGTGAGATTGACGAAGCAAGGGACTTAAAAGCGAAGTAGAGAACTAAGCAGTTAGGTAGATTGCCTAGGTCAAGCTGAGGAGCCTTGACCAAATGGTACAGGTTTATATACCTATCTAGTAGTTCTAAATATAGTGCATGCGCAGCATGCTGAGTAAGTAATGAGTCATGCGCAGCATGATGAGTAAGTACATGAGTCAGTATGACTCGATGTGAGTCAGAAAGAGTCAGATAAGGTATAAGTCTCTCGCGATCGTGAGAGATGCAGAGTAAGCATGGAAAAAGGTGAAAAATGCGCAGTGATGCGCAGCATATGTGAGTAATCGTGCATAGGTAAGCGGGCCGGGGTATGTAAGGAGAAACATGTAAGCAAAACCATAACACTGGCGATCCGAGTCTCACAAACTGTTTCCATTCGACTCAGAGCCCAATAACTGGATGTCAGGAGCCGGGACATGGCGACAAAGTTGGCACTACTACCACGGAGAGTCGCACAACGCAACAGCAGAATCCAATCCCAGAGAATACTACGAAGAACAGGAGGCGGAATATCACTCTCGACGTAACGTCACCGCTCCAGATAAAAATACTCAACGCAGGCATGAAGACCCCCTTGGACAAGTTTTCAGATACGGGTGATTCGGACCATAGGTTTGAAATTTGAACTTGCATTGAAGTCGAGGTATGGCTAACTACTCTCTATTGCTTACCCCACTGTTATGATTTTGCTTACATGTTTCTCCTTACACACCCCGGCCCGCTTACCTATGCATGATTACTCACATATGCTGCGCATCACTGCGCATTTTTCACCTTTTTCCATGCTTACTCTGCATCTCTCACGATCGCGAGAGACTTATACCTTATCTGACTCTTTCTGACTCACATCGAGTCATACTGACTCATGTACTTACTCATCATGCTGCGCATGACTCATTACTTACTCAGCATGCTGCGCATGCACTATATTTAGAACTACTAGATAGGTATATAAACCTGTACCATTTGGTCAAGGCTCCTCAGCTTGACCTAGGCAATCTACCTAACTGCTTAGTTCTCTACTTTGCCTTTAAGTCCCTTGCTTCATCAATCTCACCAGGTCGTCAGTACAGCCGCAGCTGCTGACAAATCTCTGTCTTTGTTTATCAAAGGCATCGAGCGTAAACAGTATTACCTAAGTTGTTAGGCTCTGCCTTAACACCCACCATTTCTTATCAGTCGTTCTCCTTCTCCTTCCTCAGCTTGCAAGCAATGAAGACGGACACGACTACCCCACAGGCCTCATAATTCTGGAGCCTTGGTGCTTCTTGAACTTCAGCTCGATCCAGATTCAAAATTTCTCAAATTACACCTACTCCCTTGGAAGTGTCCGGGTCGCCGCCGAATTGACTCCCATCGAGAGTTTTCCTTATGACCTCCCCGTGACTTACCCAGAGGTGGATATGCGACATGGATCGAGCTTTGGCCTTTCAGCTGGTCAACATGGAATTGGTGTGGCTTTGGGCTTGGGCAGGACCGTTCAACACCTTGATGGACGGGACTGAGACGAACGTCGATGGGGTCTGGAATCTCTCTTAGAGAAGGTCCCGGAGCAGAACTCTATCGTCCTAAGTTCTGAATATTTGCATAACCCAAATCATGCTACCGGCCATGGGGGGTTGGAGATCATCGAGGGAGAGAAGTTTATACCTGGACCACATGCTGTTATATCTTCTCCATCTGAAGAAGGAAGGATTCTGTGTATTCAGATCAAGGTGTTTTGGTCTTCGCTGTACGGTATAGACCCCCGATCCTCTCCTTACTCCACAACCCAGGCGTCACTCTGGGATCAGCTCAAGGCAAGCGACAAAGTAGGGGATAGACAAACGTCTTTGATCGCCAACCTTTGGCATGAACTCTCGTTTGAAATCGATCTTAGTAAAGTTGTGGCTGATGATACTGTGTCCTTCGTTACTCCACTCAGGCAGGCAGTCATTGGTGCTCTCGCAGATGGGGAGGAGCGAGTTCAGGTAGACGCTCAGGAAGTATAAATACACATACACCGCTTTATCTATCCATTGGCCCTCGTAATAATACCTCCTACTATGAACGTGCCGATACAAATTATTTCAATCATACTGAGGTCAACCGAATTCATGCATATTTATCCTTCTCAGCCTCTTGAAAACCTCGAACAGATATCCAAAACGGTCGTTAAATCCAAAATTCCAGGGTATATCATTTCGACTACCAGAAGGTGGCAGTTGTAAGTAAAGACAGTGAGGTGCTAGCTTCGTACACTAGATCCAACAACATCATGCCGAACCCAGGTTTAGGCCTTGACAAGGACGGCGACGATAGCCTTGATGTCGATGTGGGCAACCACTTGGAGGGCAACCTTCAAGACGGCACAGAGCTCAACAGAGATGTCGGCGGTGATGGAGAGGACGAGCTTGAGTAGGGCAACAACGAGGGCACTGGACAAAAGAATATTAGAATCCAAATGGATTTCTGAAAGACATAGTACTTACACAACCTCAGCGACGATAGCGAGGACAGCAGTAAGGTCAATCTTGACGGAGATGCAGGCCTTGACGACGATGTCAACACAGACGAGGAGGTCGACGACAACCTTGACGATGAGGGCGACAGCAGCCTTGACGGAGAGGACGACACCGTTAAGAGTGAGGAGAGCGTTGACGTCGAGGTGGAGGTTGATGACGGCCTGGACGAGAGCAGTGACCTTGACGACGATAGCCTTGACCTCAGCGATGAGGTCAATAGCGACATCGATGGTGATGCCAGCCTTAACGGCATCCTCTAAGGAGATGATCTGAATGAGGGTTGGCATAGAAGAAACTGGGTTGGAAACTTACGGCACTTCTTGGTCAAAAGATCGACCTCAGCCTGAATGTAGACGAAGACGCCAGGGAGGGTACCGCAGGTCTGGCACTCTTCACCACGGCCGAGAGGGGACCCTCCCACGAGCTTGGGGTCGACAGTGCGGCGATCAAGGTCAGCAACTTCAATCTTATTGCCGTTGAGGTTGTTGTTACCGACGTTGTGGACCTGAGCAACAACGGGAACAACGTTGCCCACAGTGTTGGCAACGTTGCCTGCGGGAGGAGCGCCGGTGGGAGCAGCAGAGGTGAAGGCTGCGAAGGCGGCAGCGGCGAAAAGGAATGCAGAGCGGAAGGAAGGCATTGCTGTTCAAAGAAGGAAGGTTGGTGAAAGAGAGCGACGAAGTAGCGAGGAAGGTTTGAGAGCAGAGAAAACGACGGAAGCCGATGAGGATGAGGAAGGAGTGGAGGTCATCTTTTATACCTAGCCCAGCGGTTGGCGAAAAATTCTTCCCTAGTGACATCTTTCAGGGTGAGGAACGTGGAGTGGAGACTTGTTCGGTTGAGTGTGAACGTAACAATCCGCTGGCAATTCGATTAATAGAAATTTATCCTGTTGTTCGGCTTGCCAACCGATTATTGGTTGGTCGAGGAAACCAAGGCATGCTGTCTGTCAATGTCTGCCAATCGAACAGGCGGTACCGTACTACCGTACGAGAACGAAGCGTAGGATTCTTATTTACCCAGCAGCATCTGAAGGATGTAAAGTCCAGATTAGTACCTCAAACCCCCAAAGGATGACGGAAGACGCAATGAGAGATTTGATCTCCGAATGATGGCGGACAGGTCGAAAACTCTTGTTTGACTTGAATTCACCTTTCTGCCAGTGTAATTTCGCCTCATGACCTCAGGAATACTTTACATAGCGGCTATATAGCCTAGATACCACAAGTCGTCTCTTCTTCGAGCCATTTTTAGGGAAAACGCCAATGTCCTATGGAATTATCGACGCGTCTCGTTGAACGAAACGCGACGCTTCCAAACCATGTGATCGCGTCCCTGCCACTCGTGACTGAATCTGGATTTCGCGATCATTTCGATTTGAGGTTGTACCATGACCTTGGATGCTGGGGCTTAAACTCGAACGTTGAACTATTGGGCAACACCTCTGCCAGCGGCTGAATGAAGGTACATTGACTAGATATCGTCCCTAACACCATTCATAGATGCTCTTCGATTACGCCGAAAAATCCGAGTCGCTCCTTCAGAAGTTGGTCAACTCTTGCAAGGACTGCCTGGCAAGAAGATGTTGGCTCAATACCTGCGGACAGTACAACAGGCTCTTTGAATCATTCAATATGATGACGGCCAGGCTTAACCCATACTTCCACAACCAACAAGAAAGAATTCCACCCGAAGCAAACACGGGCCAAGCTTATGAACCGAATCCGCCTTCCGCTCCTTGAAACGTCGTTTTTTCAAGCTAGCCACATTTCTCGTCCAATATATCCTTCGGATAATTCTGCACCAGGTGCTGGGAGCTTTGGATCACGAACGACGGGTTGCGAGGTTCTCTTGGTTGGACCGAACGGGTTATCTTCAGGCAAGTGAATTAGAAGGATCACTAAATTCCATATACTGACCTCAATCTCACTCTACAGGAGCCTAAGCTCGTGCTTGGTGTTATTAGAAAGAACTAGTTTCCTCCGCAACTAGAAACACCTTTCGACCACAGCTATCATTGATTAGGCTGGCCCCAGCATATCCGAGGATCTCCGGTATCGCCGTTCTTGCCTCCTGCACTATGTTACGACTGAGATGCTTTGGCCTCGTCACCTCACATACGCACCTGGAGCTGGGACTGACACGCGCACGGGTGCCTGTTGTGAGACGGGTCGGGGAATTGAGGATCTCCTTTGGTGGTGGTGGCGGAGATGAGGAGGAACATGCTGCGAGAGAGGAAGCTCGTTTTGGGAAAGTTCGAGTCGTGGAAGAGGACGGCAGAGGCGGGGATGAAGAGGAGAGGTTGTAAACGTTGCGGAAAGTAGAGATGCGGAAGAGAAGCAAGAAGAGTCAGAAACAGTGGAGATGGTGATGGTATATCCTGACGCAGAGGTTCGTGATAATGTTTCCTTTCGTTGAGATGCTTTCGGTATTGATGAATTGCTCTTTTTATAGGCTGATTTGCTCGTCAAGGAAAAACCTACCGCTGGCCTTCCTTGGGGTCGTTCATGCGATTGTGTGAAGGATGCGCCCGAGGACGACCATGACTCCTCCAGCACCGATAACGAGGCTCCTCTCGGTGGCCACTGCCCTGCATGCAAGCGTCTGCGTCAGTTGTTGTTGAGGATGAAGGTTTCGTCGAGGAAAGGGCTAATGTTGAAGAAGACCAGCGAGAGATGTTGACGTTACTCCTTCCACCTCGAGCCTATCCAACCGCCGTTCTTACCGCCACCGCTCCCGTATATCCTACTGCACCAGCTGCACCAGCAGCCCATCTCCTCTTCCTCATATTCAATGCAAGATCCATCTCGTCACACACGCCGTCTGTTCCGATATACCTACCACTCTTACTCCAGGGTCTTCCACATGTGCTTGCCTTTCCAGATTCAATTGTCTCCATTTGTGTGCACTTGCACACATCCATGTTTTCAATGATCCCTTGACGAAGAGTCATTGCTGACACACACCTTCCCCAAACCTAGGTGGCCACAACGATCACCCTCGGGCAGAAACGAACACATAACCGCCTCTGGACACCCGCAGGGAGAGTCATAAAGTGGCGTCGGTGGGAGGTGCCGGAGAAGTATTCGGCGGCTGTGGCGGGAGGGGAGGTTGATGACGATCAGGGCTCTTACATCCCTCGAACTTGGGAGAAAGAACTAATGATTTGGACAGGTGGTTGGGTGTTCGACCTGGCACATCGACAACTTTTCTGCTGGTACCAGCTACATTGGCTTGGACCACCGTAAGTCTGCATTAATAGTCTCGTCTTACTCAAAGCTGACGTAGCCTTCCTGCAGGGAAATGCCCAGGTTCAGCTCTTGGAGTGTACAGATGTGCTATTCCCAATTGTGGAGTTAATTCTCATTCATGAAATTGTGTACTTTGTATAGATGTCAATGAACAACCATGATGGTTATGTCGGAAATTTACCTTGCGCTCTGATTCGGCAAGCTACCAGTGGGAAACGGGATGCTTGACGATGCGCAGGCTCGGGCTCCAAAGCTGAACCAAAACCTTTGAATAAAGGGGGCGCTCAGCGATGCCATTAGTGACAGTCAAACATAGCGATTCGGGGGCGATTTACTTGTCGATTCAGTTGCCGATTATGGAACGATTCTGATTCAATAATCGACCCATAATCGTCGCATAATCGTGCTAACTCTGACCTTCAGCGAGCACTGCACGAATACAGTGCGATTCATCACACGATCCAACCTTTCCCTTGCCTATATTTCCTTCTCTAAAATGACGACAGCTGCTGCCTTGGCTGTGGGCCATGTAGGACGGCCTCTTTCTTTGGGATTCAGCGTCTTTTCTTCAGATTCTTGTGTCACGTTACGTTTGCGAGGCTCGAGCCATTTCAGGGGTGGAAAGGGAGCTTGAGGGAGCGTTACTGGATACATAAACTCCAGCAAAGGAAACAATTAGGGGATTAAGATCTAGAACATGGAAGGACTCTAAATTACATAAATAACTTTGAAGATATACTGATTTCGTTCTCTTTCTTGAAATGATGAATCGAATCACCAGGCGATTCGGCCTAATAATCGACTCCAGAGTCGATTCGACGATGCAGCCACGATTCACCTTTCCCACGGTTCTGGTGGTTTTCTGATGTTCCCGAATCGCCAACATAATCGCTGACAGAATCGGACGTCGAATCGTTATGTTTGACTGTCACTATTATAAGACCAGATGTTGAGTAGATATATAAGCACCCTCAGGGAGGTAGATTACATCCCAACGTGAAATTATCAGGTAACGGTTTTGTGAACTAAATCCATCAACGGGTCAAAGTTAGGGTTCAACGGAGGTGAGGACAGCAACGATGACCTTACCGTCGACATGGACAACGGCGATAAGGGCAACATTCGAAGCGACGCAGGGCTCAACTGATATGTTGACTCCCAACCTCGTTGAGGGCTTCGCTCGCGCCAGCGGGGAGGGGATTCTGTGGGACCGTTGGGGGAGTTGGTTCTCCTGCTCCGAGAGGGGATCCTCCTGCTGCACCCGCAAGCCCGCCGAGTATTTTGGGATCGCCGATAAGGCGGGGGTCGAGGTCATTGTGGTTAAGATTGTTCTTCAAATTGTTGTTGGTTCGAGGAACAACTGCGGCTACGTTGCCAGCCTCGGAACCGCCAGTGGGGGCAGCAGAGGTAAAAACTGCGAGAAGCGCGATGGCGAAGAGGCATGCTGTGCGGAAAGAAGGCATTGCTACTGGAAGGCACGTTGGTGACTGAGGGAGTCGTAAGTGGGGTTAGAGAGCAAGAAACGACGGAAGGAGTCGATGGAGACGAGAACTGAGTCAAGATCAACCTTTAACCTTTATAGCCCAATTGCGAGCTTCGGGAAATTATCTAGCGGGCAGAATCTTCCCAGGTGGAGAGGGCGAATTGAATACGTTGGGGGTTGTTCGGTTCGGTGGACATCATCAGCCGCGCTGCAGACGTACGACGCCCTCTAGAAGCTCTGCTATTCGGCCTGGCTATCTTCTGCTGTATGCTACAATGAACATTTTGCTGGCCTTGACCGACGACTTGTTCCCCCGCATTGAATGTCCCGAACGGTATCCCGAAGAACAAACGGCCAGAAACGCTTGTCCTGTCAAAGTAACTCCACGGAACGCCCGCGCCAGAGGAGGAAAGGAATAGGCAGCTATGATATGACTAATGAAAGGTCCTCGGTTTACATTTTCATTGATTCATGATCGGTAATGCCCACTCACTGAGGTTGGCAAAGGCTTCAGCCTTTAGGGGACTTCCACCGCCGGTCAGATTGTGAAGATAATGTAATGTGTGAGCATTGTTATCTGTGAGGAGGTTTCTGAAGCAAACCTTGTAGTTTCTCGAAAAGAAGGCGGAACAATGTTGCCAGCGCCTCGTTGAATGGCCGTTGACGCACACTGTTCTGCCGTACGTGACCTCGTTAGGGTGAGTATGTGAATGGGAGTAGGGTTCCGAGTAGCAAAACTCATTCCGGCTACTAGTACTACTTATCTTTGTGAGGGTGCTACATAGAGGGGAATGCCCAGGCGTCCGTCATTCTGTCGAGCCAGGAGTGCATGCCGAAGGGAAAATTTTCAAAGACTCAGCATAGATCTCTTTGGGATATTCTTCGTAGGCGAACAGATACATTGAAATTACAGTGATTTACAACCTAAGGCCGAGGTTAATATGAACACCCTTCACTTGGGTATACCTATGTCCATGTCGTGAGTACGAATCACAGAATAGAAATACCATTCTTACGTCTCAAGAGCGTATTCTCCAAGCTCGCGACCGATTCCCGATTGCTTGTATCCACCGAACGGAACCGCGTTATCAAACGACAGCGTGCAGTTGACCTATCATGGAAGTTCTTATTAACATCCACATCTCAAATCTCGAGCCGAAAGGAGTCCTTACCCAAGCAGTCCCAGCCTCAATCGCATGAGCCATCCGAATAGCCCGACTCGAGTTTTCAGTATAAATATGACACGCCAATCCATACGTCGTATTATTAGCTTCTTCAATCACCTCTATCAACCACCACCATTCATATATCAGCTCCACCTCTCGCGATTTGAGAGAAACTAGCAAACGCACCTTCTTCCGTCTTGAACTTAAACACGACCCCGACAGGAGCAAATATCTCCTCCTTGGCGATCTTCATGTCACGGTTGACGTCGGTGAAGATGGTAGGCTCGATGAAGTATCCCGCGTCTCCCAGGCGTACGCCTCCAGAGGCAATTTTGGCCCCGTCTTGTTTGCCGGATTCGATGTAGTTCATCACGCGCTACGTAGATTCGTGTCAGTTACGGATGTTCAGTAGAAGTGCAGATGAGAGGAAAGGGAAAGGGAGACGTACGTCGTATTGAACCTGCGAGATTTGAGGACAATGTTGTGTGCTCTGAGCAAATGGATCGCCGGCGGTCGTACCAAACGCCTTAGCTGCCTCCGCGAACCGCGCGACGAATTTATCATAGATCCCTTCTTGGACGAAGATGCGAGATCCAGCAACACAGACTTGGCCTGCGTTCGCGCTATAGTATATCACCAACACCAAGTAACACCCATCAGTACAACTCTCGCTTAAAAGTCAGAAACTATGGCACATACAAAATCCCCGTCGCAACCCACTTAACCGCCTGCTCCAAATCCGCATCGTCAAACACGATTGCGGGGCTCTTCCCGCCCAACTCGAGGCTGACGTCTTTGAGGTTGGTCTCGGCTGCGGCTTTGAGGATCTTGCGCCCGACGAGGGTGCTGCCGGTGAAGGAGATTTTGTCGATCTGGGGGTGTTCAGAGAGGGATTGGCCGACGGTGTTTCCGTAGCCGTTGACGATGTTGACCACACCAGGGGGAATACCGGCTTCGTTGAAGAGGTCGGCGAGTTTTAGGGCTGAGAGGGGTGTGATTTCCGATGGCTAAAGATCGACTCAGTTATATATTCATCCTCGTTTTCAAGAGAACCAGGAACTGACCTTGAGAATGACGACGTTCCCCACCGCGATCGCTGGGGCAATTTTACACAACGTGAGGTGCTAGGAGAAGTAATTTTTGGGGTCAATACCGAATGCCACGGGTGAGGAAAGGGAGGAAGAGGAGGAATGGGAGGGAGACTGACTAGAGGTCCGTTCCAGGGTACAATCGCGCCCTTTAAGTAAGTAGTCCAGATCAAAAGTCACTGTGAACGCAGAGAAAATGCAACATACGACGACCCCATAAGGCTCATGCCTGCTATACGCGAACTTCATCTCATTCGTCTACCACCAAAAAATACCATCAGTATCATATCATCACCCAATCTCCCTCTCCCTCTGACGCACCTCCATAGTCTTCCCATGAACCTTATCAGCCCACCCCGCAAAATACCTCACAATATCCACACTCCCCTTCACCGTCCAATTCTTCTGCACCACATAACTCTTCCCACCATTTATAGCTTCGAGAGCGGCGAGCTCGTCACCGTGTTTCTCGATCAGGTCGGCGAGTTTGTTGAGGATTTGGCCGCGGAGGGTGCCGGGGGTTTTGAGGCCCCAGGTGGTTTTGTATGCCTAGGTGGAGATAGGTTTAGATCTGAGTTGGGTGGATAAAAATAGGAGGAGGAAGTGGGAAGCGAACCTTGCGAGCGGCGGCGACTGCGATGTCGACGTCTTTGGAGGAGCCGGCGAGGACCGTGGCGACTTTTTCGCCCGTGGCTGGGTTGATGACTCTGGGTGGGTGAGGGTGGATGAGTTCAACGAAAGAAAGGATTGACTAGTGATATGTGGGTACTTACTCGATTGTTGCATGGTCAACTGGATCGACCCACTTTCCGTCGATGAATAGCCTGACGAAGTAGGAAATGTCAGCGGAAGTCGTCGACATACGTGCTCAGACCAGACTGACCCGGTGTTAAAGGTAGCTTCACCCTTGTAGGTGGGAGTATCAAAGTTAATGCTGGCGGTAGAAGGCATCTTGGTATTGGGATAGAGAATATCAAGAGCTTATGCAGGGTTATATATACCGCCCGTAGATCATAACAGATAACCTAGAACCCTTCCATGACGAAATCTCCCACATAACGTGTAAGCCAATTCAATGTCCACGATCGAATAGCGTTCATATCTGGGTCAGCTGGTGCCAGTACAGGGCCTTTGAACGTTCATTACAAGCCGCAGTCGCTGATCAATCCCAGAAAAGGCAGCTCGAGGCCGGTTGAAGCCGTCCGGCGTCATATTGCTCTCGAAACCTCGGTAGGCTTTCCATGTTTTCGTCACATCCTGACTTGAGGCCAATTCTCGGCCAGCGTACCGTGTTCATGGCTAATCTACGTGTGTAGTGACGGGAAGCTTCCGACGACGCGTCTTTGTGGATGGAAAGACGCGAGTTTTGGGAGGCACGTGCTTGTGACTCGGAGTCGAGTTCCGCTTTTTGCAGTTCTGCTCTCCAGTTTTGTCGACTGGCGAATTGTATTTCAAACGAGCGCTCTACGCCAAACCCGTCCATGGCCCAACTGAAGCAACGGCCAGGTATACCGACCCCACTCAAATTCTCGTATCGACATTGTGAGGGATTTGAACCGGGCGTAATGGCGTCCATGTTCGAAATGGATGTTGGGAGTTTTTGGTGACAACAGCGAGTTTTGCAAGAGGGTTGTACTGGTCGGACCTTGGGCGAGTTCTGCAGGCAAGTGAATCACGAGCTCCTCACCAGTTACATATACTGACCTCCGCTCCAGTTTGCGGTTCTGAGTTTCGAGTTTCGTTGGATCGCCGCGGTATCATGCAACGACTGAACTGAACACCACCTGGACGCTGGTGTTCTCGTCGGCGCCGCTACCCTTCTCATCTCACTTTCCTCCTCCTCATCACGTCCACCCTCCTTTTTATTCAACGACCTCGTCGATCTCAATAGGCATGCGCGCCTGCACAAGATACCGAGGTTACATATACTGAGACCCCTATTCTCTGGAAGAACTGCAACTCCATGGGCTGTATCTCGCCATTCTTCTGGGCCTGGCGTACCCAGAGGCACCATGTATCCGACGAGCATCCCCTAGACTTCACGCTGGAGATCTCGGTCTCGGTCTCGCCGTACAGACTCCCGCCTGCACCTGGAGTTGAGTTACGGTGGGAAATGGCGTGTGCACGCGCAAGCCTGTGGTTGTGGGGCGGGCAGGGCGGGTTGGGGTTGGGGGGATGGGGAGGATTCGTTTATTGGCTGCGATGGGGAAGACAGAGATGATGTGAGGGAGGAGGCAGTGGCTATCAGTTCGGGGGATGAAAAGATCGCGTGGAAGAGGAGGAAGGTGGAAAGGATAAAGAGGTTGGAGCCGTTGAGGGTGGGGAAGATGTAGAGGAGAAGCAAGGAGAGTGGGAGAAGGCTGAGGTGAAGGCGGTGATGGTATACCCTGACCCAGAGGCCCGTACTCGTGTTCTTTCAATCGGTTAAGCTCGATGTTAAGGTTCCTTCTATACGCTCATTTGGCCACGAGAGAGAAACCTACCGCTGCGCCTGGACTTCCCTGCCCCATCTGTGGTCGTCCATGCGCCTGCGCGGAACTTGTACACAAGAACGACGGAGACTCCTCTAACACCAATAACGAGGCTCCTATTATCGATGTTGCCCTAGCGCAACAGGTGGTGCTAAGCCAGCAGGGCATGTCGAAGGAAAAACCTTCAAAGACAGCGTAGATGTCATTGGTATATCCTTCGTAGACGAAGAGATACATTCAAATTACAGTCATTTACAATCTAAGACCGAGATTGATATGAACACCCTTCACTTGTGTATACCTATGTCCACGTCGTGAGTACGAATATCACAGAATAGAAATATCATTCTTACGTGTCAAGAGCATATTCTCCCAGCTCGCGGCCAATTCCCGATTGCTTGTATCCACCGAACGGAACCGCGTTATCGAATGACAGAGTGCAGTTGACCTATCATTCTCATTAATCTCAGATCTCAAAATCTCGAGTCTGAATGAGTCCTTACCCAAGCAGTCCCAGCCTCGATAGCATGAGCCATTCGAATCGCCCGGCTAGAGTTCTCAGTATAGATATGGCACGCCAGGCCATAAGTCGTATTATTAGCTTCTTCAATCACCTCTATCAACCATTCATATATCATCTCCATCTTTCGCGATTTGAGAGAAACTCACAAACTCACCTTCTTCCGTCTTGAACTTAAACACGACCCCAACAGGGCCGAAAATCTCCTCCTTGGCGATCTTCATATCGCGGTTGACGTCGGTGAAGATGGTAGGCTCGATGAAGTATCCCGCATCTCCCAAACGAGCGCCTCCAGACGCGATTTTGGCGCCGTCATGTTTGCCGGATTCGATGTAGTTCATCACGCGCTACGCAGGGTCAGTTACAAATGTCGAATATCCAATGTCGAATGCACAAATACAAGTGAACATGATAGGGAAGGAGAAAGGGGAGGAGAAGGAGAGACATACGTCGTATTGAACCTTCGAAATCTGAGGACCATGTTGGGTACTCTGAGCGAAGGGGTCGCCAGCGGTTGTACCGAACGCCTTAGCAGCTTCTGCAAAGTGTGCGACAAATCTATCGTAGATGCCTTCTTGTACGAAGATGCGAGAGCCTGCAACACAGACTTGACCTGCATTCGCGCTATTCGTATCACCCAAGCATCAGTGCACCCAGTCACCGTACACAAGTTAAAAAAACGCAAACACGCACAAAATCCCCATCGTAACCCACTTAACCGCCTGCTCCACATCAGCATCATCGAAAACAATAGCAGGGCTCTTCCCGCCGAGCTCGAGGCTGACATCTTTGAGGTTGGTCTCGGCTGCGGCTTTGAGGATCTTGCGGCCGACAAGGGTGCTGCCAGTGAAGGAAATTTTGTCGATCAAAGGGTGTTCGGCGATGGATTGGCCGACGGTGTTGCCTGGGAGGTACAGGGGATGGCTTTAGAAAGGGGAAAGAAAGGGGAGAAGGCAGGAAGGAGGGAAGACGCATACCGTAGCCGTTGACGATGTTGACGACGCCAGGGGGTATGCCGGCTTCGTTGACAAGGTCGGCGAGCTTCAGTGCTGAGAGGGGTGTGATTTCTGAAGGCTAGAATTCCGTTCAGCTCCGGCTCCTATATTCCTCTTCAAGAGCAGTAGGAGTAACGGACCTTCAATATGACGACGTTTCCTACAGCGATCGCTGGAGCGATCTTACACAGCGTGAGGTACTAAGAGAAGTACTTTTGGGGTAAATACCAAATGACGGGTCAGGAATGGGAGAGGTGAGAGGGAGACTGACTAGAGGTCCGTTCCAGGGTACGATCGCGCCCTTTAATTTGAAGAGAAAGTCAGGTTTGTGCAGCCACGGTGTGATTGGAAAAATGCAACATACGACGACCCCAAAAGGCTCATGCCTACTATACGCAAACTTCATCTCATTCGTCTATTGGGGATGAACAAAACACCATGAGTCTCATATCAAATTCAAATTCAGCAAAGGGATTGATTCTGGGTCGCACCTCCATCGTCTTCCCATGAACTTTATCGGCCCATCCAGCGAAGTACCGGACCAGTCCAACATCACGCTTGACGCGCTGTTTCTGAATCATGTAACTCTTGCCGCCATTCAGAGCTTCCAACGCGGCGAGCTCATCCCCATGTTTCTCGATCAAGTCGGCGAATTTGTTCAGGATCTGGCCGCGGACTGTGCCTGGAGTTTTGAGGCCCCAGACCGTTTTGTATGCCTTGGTGAATATACGTTTGAGTTGGGGATCTAAGTGTTATGAGGAGGGAAATGAACCTTGCGAGCAGCGGCAACTGCGATATCGACGTCCTTTGATGATCCAGCTTGGACTGTGGCGACTTTCTCGCCGGTTGCTGGGTTGACGACGCTGGATGAATTCCCGTGTATGAGCCCACCAGGCGAAATTTTTCGTTATATGTGTATCTTACTCGATTGTAGCATGCTCAACCGGATCGACCCACTTTCCGTCGATGAACAACCTACGAAAATGTCAGTAGAGGTCTTGGCCCTATGAATTCACAATCGACCGACCCGGTGTTAAAGGTAGATTCTCCTTTATAAGTAGGAGTATTGAAGTTAATGCTAGCGGTAGGTGGCATCTTAGGCACGAAACTGTGAATGTGATTATGATAGAGACCTCAAGTCGCCGCTTCGACCGTATATATACCTGTCGCAGATACTCTGATTAGGATACAGATAGAATGGAGTCTTTTAATTAAATCCCACCTACAAATACCAATACAATACCTAGCGTTCGAGATCGAACATCGCGCTGCAGGGGGATCACAACTCCCTTCGTCATCAACGGTTCATCAACCAGCAAACAGCGTCTGTACTGCGGACTAGTAGCTAGAAAGGCAGGTAAAGGCAGGCCGAAACCGCCTGGCGTCATATATGTTCTCATAACCTTGTACCCTGCGCATGGCCAATCTTTGTGTAGTGGTGGGAAATACTCCCGAAGACGCGTCAAGGTGGATGTCAAGACGCGTAAACATGTGGTTGCGTTGGAGGAGGCCTGTGACTCGGATTCAAGTTCCGCTTTCTGCTCTTCGCTCTTCGTTTCTGCCCCTCCAGTTTTGTCGGCTTGTTCGCAAACAGACGACAATCGCATGTCAAGGCTGAAAGAATGAGTTCGGCACGATTGACGCCTTTTCTGGGTTGACAGATTTACCAGCAGTACCTCCAACCTTAAGGGCTCCAAGAAACGAAATCAATATGCTCTCACAGTTTATTCCTTTTAGATATATATTGACAAACTTTCCTCCGGCTTTCAGGTGCACCTACCCCTGCTACACTCACGCCGTCACGGAATCACCGCCTGCGGCACATGGCAGGAGGAGATTCACACATTCATCCTACGGTAAACGTCCATCCAGGTCGTGACGAATGCTAAGGTACGCTCGTCCTCACCTCTATTTTACCCATAGAACCAACGTTCGGTATAGTCTAGTCGTGCACCGTGACGTACCTTGTTACATTCCAGTCCGGTGATGTATGGATAAAGTACTCCTCAAATATTTTCACCATTCCCTTGATTCGTATCTTAACACGGCGTATCCAGCCTCGTATGTTAAATCTCCCCAAGTATAGATTTCGGCCTGGCGATGACGTCTTTCCATCCCTATTGACAATTGTGGCTTCGTCTATCAGTGCGTGGCTACCGCCCGACAGCTAGCAGGTTCGGCGTCCATCTTATTCCACTCGCACCACCTCGTAGTGACAGGACGTATGCTCCGTCAACCCACATATGTTTTATTATTTTAGAACTCAGGGTGAGGTACTTGGTGGTGACCTTCACACGACTCAAACGGACTAGCCGTCCTCGGCATGGGTTATTGGAGAAGCAACATTCTACCTGCTCACTTTGACAGCAAACGTGGTTTCCTTATGACGTTTTTGGCTCCATTGCAAGCCACTCGAATGGGGTCCCATAAAGGGCCCTTCGAATTGCATTTTGCCATCTCTACCAAACAACATATCGAATATACCTTCTCCCTCACCTAACAACTACTAGTACACACACACATACACCATGTCCACCGACTCGAAAAACGGCTTGTCCCCCGAAAAGACAGTCAAGATTCTCGAAGCGATGACATCCAAGCTCCACGCGCTTCAAGCTGATACCGTGACCTCGGGCGAATTCACAGACGAGCCCAGCGATCTAGCTCGTGCCACGCGTACAATCAACCATGCCTTAAGGGACGTCGAGGGCCTGCTCGGCGAAATCGAGGATCTTCAGCCGGGGGGACTTACGTCCCAATTCAGGAAATTGCACCAGGTGAACTCTCTCCCGATTCCCTATATCATAATCCTTTGTGATCCATCTCTCCGATTGATATATACTGATGAGGGTCTTGGTGGATAGGGGTATATTGAGATATTACGAGAAAGCCGTGCTCAATCGAAAGTGGCTAAATCCTATTTTATCGGTAAGGTTCCTCCACCACGGTACTCCATCCTGTGAGAGCCCTTGAGCTTGACCTCATATACCGGTACCTAGATTTCTCGCAAAATCTGGTCGAGTACTTGAGAAGGACCGACAGAGGTGCAGCTGATAAAAAACGAGAGATCGTAAGGTTTGCAAATGTAAAGTTCATGCTTGCTTACACTGTGATATAATCTTCTGGCTGATGTACGACTTGCAGCAGGTCGCGGGGAGCAGTCCAGGCAATACACATTCGGAGAAGTGGAGGAAGTACATCGTTGAGCTTATGTCTCTCAACGACGACGAATCCGGTCCTAATAGTCTCGGAAACTGCACCGTCGCTCCTAAAGTGGCTGAACTGGTTCGAGACAGAGTTAAACTCGATGATCCTTTGAAGCGGTATGTCTCCATATGTTAACAGTGACTGTTGCTGACTGCAGATATTCGCTTATTTATGTCACAGAGCTAATGAGCGGGTCAGTGTCACTGCGCGGCGATCTGGGGGCTTGAGTACTCATAGGACGGGTGCCTAGATCGAGAAGGCTGCAAGTGATAATGCCGGGATAGGGGAGGGCATGTATGCGCTGAGTGCGTTATATTACGTGGCTCCATGCACCTGTGGCAAGGTTTTGGTGAGGACGTCTTCCAGTCGCACCCACACAGAGCGAATCTGATACATGACGTTTTATTTCATTATAGCTCGCTGGTACAGAGGCAGCAAGCGGTGAAAAGGATAAGGAGCTTTCAGCTGCTGTTGGAGATAAGAACGGTACGTCGTCAAGTGTTGCCTTTTATGCTGAAAGTCGGTGCTGAGTCCTTTATTATGTATTTGCAGAATTGGAAGATGATGTCTTGGCGGCCGAAAGAGAGATATCTTACCAAATTGGACAAGGCAATGGAGATTTGGAGCCGGTAATGAAAGCTATGGCTGAGGTTGCGATTCGACATTCTAGGAAGATGCTGGATACGGTGTATGTCCTTCTTGGGCCGATTATGAACATGGTGTGTGCGTGTGTTTTGGGGCGTCGCTTGGTTCCGGACTCATCGAGACGTATCCCCTCTATGTACGTAGCTTGTGGTGGATTTGGATCAACTGTCTGGGATAACCTGGACTGGGGAGGATAAGGTAAGGTCTTTTATAGTTTTTTGCATGGCGACTCCGCTGATGACGATCAATTCTTGGACAGGTTTTGGGGGCAAGATTGGAATTCTTGAAGGTGGCGTATGGAGCCACGGCGGTGGCTCTCGGAGAGTATGTTAAGAAGGTAAATCCCGAGGATTGTGATTTGTGATTGAAGTCTGGTTTTCAAATTGCCATGTATTCGTATCAATGCACAATCCTGAGCCTTTTTGTCCTATTCTTTCTGCTTAGTAGCGTAGTGTATACTCTACTCATGCTGTCTTCCCTTGAAATGACGAGTTTGTCTATGAGGGTTTCTCTGAATTCTGTGGCGCGTCTGAACGACACGCGAATTTGGCCGAGCATGTGATCGCGTCTGAGGCGCTCGTGACCGGATCCGGTTTCTGGTGCCATTTTCTTGGCTTGGAGCTAACGTTGTGCGTTCAAACGACTTGGAAGTCCTTGAAAGAATATCTGGTGCTGGCCAAATCAAGCTAAAGATGCGTACAGATCCTACCCGTAGTCTGTCTTCAATGTCGCCGGAAAATTTGAAGTCACTCAGAACCGCGTTTCTCTTCGTGGACCCAAACCAGGAGCAGTCTTTGTCACCTCACCGAATGTTGGGTGCTCTGGATGAAGAAGAAGTAAGGGTACTACGAACAACGGACCTTGAAGGCTTGATGGCTGGATAGAAGAAGGCGTACTGTAACTCAGGCAAGCGAACTCGGGGAATACTTCATTCGCAGGTTCCAACCGTTCATCTCAGGTCGACAGTTCCTTACACACGAACGAGCTGGCCTTGGTCGCTCCTACCCTCGATCATTCCGCGACTGCAGACACATTCAGAACGCATAAAGTGAGGATTGTTTACCGGCATAACGAAAGCATGCTAACTCCTAGCATCGTCAAAAGAACTGCCTCTCCATGATCATGGCCCAAACCTGCAGAATGTTGTACAGAGAGGCCCACGCCCGCCCTCCTCCTCCTCGACTTTCTCCCCACTGGTATCCCTTCCCATCCCTCCGTACCCTCCGTACCCCTCCCCCTCCCTCTATCCATTCCTCATCGTCATCGTTACCTGCAGCCCCGGATCCTTTGCGAACGCGCCCCGCCTACTATAATGATACGGAGGACCGGGAGGAGATACCATGTTATACCTAGAGCATCCTCTAAACCATCGCACACGCCGTTCAGACTCCCGCGTGCACCTGGAGCTGGAGTGGGAGTTGGGGATGGGGATGGCACACCTGTTGCCTGACGGTGTGGGGCGGGTTAGGATTGGAGGGTGAGGATCCGGTTGTTGGAGGTTGTGATGGGGAAGACGAACAATACAGTGTGAAGGAGGAGGAAGTGGCTGTTGGTTTGGAAGATGAAAAGATCGTGGAAGAGGAAGACAAGTTCTGGTTGCCGAGGGCGGTGAAAACGTAGACGAGAAGCAGGAAAGAGTCGAAGAAGCCTGAGGTGAAGGTGGTGACCCAGAGGTTTGTCCATTTTATCATCGGTTCCTATATCTGGTTTCGTTGAGGTTGACGGATTGTCGTAGGCTTGTTTGATCATTAAGGAAAGCCCACTGCTGGACTTCCCTTCCCGGTCAACAGTCTGTTGTCACTCATGCCCATGTGAGGAGATGCACCCAAGGGCCAAGGACGAAGAGGACTCTCCTCCAACCACTCCTCCGACCACGAGCGTCCCTTCGTCTGGGCCACCGCGTGGTGAGGTATGGTGCAGGCATATTTGAAGATCGTTACTGTGGGGGAAGAGGATAATACAGAAGGTGACTCGGAAGCGGAAATCGCCGACGAGGTCCCTTCTGTCACACTCCCGTTCTCGATTCTACCGGGAGCTAATTGATGAGAAGGTGGAGGGGGAAGGGCCTGGGGCTGGGAGGTCGGAGGTGGAGGTAGAGCCTAGACGGGAGGTTGAGCAAGTTGTCGTTGGGTCAAAAGGTGGTTGAGGAAGAAGACCAGCAAGATGCAGACGGCACCCCTTCAAACCCCCGAGCCAATCGAAGTTCCACCAACTGTCGTTCTACCTCCGACCGCACCGACCGCTCTCCCCTTTCATCAGTAGCACCAGCAGTACCAACAACCCCACTGAGCTCTCCTCCTCCTCACGTTGAATCTAAGATTCATCTCGTCACCCTCGTCGTCTGGCCATTACCCATGTTGCTACGCCTCAAATACCCGCCATGTTTACTCCAAGGCCTGCTGAGCATGCGCCTCATGCGCCTGGAGGAGATGACGATAGCTTCGAGCTGCCTTTTGACGAGATGAACCACTATGCACCACTTTTGGACGAAGCGTTGGATTTACCCAACGCTTACGAGGAACATGCTGGGATGTCCCTAAGACCCACGATAGCTTCGAGCTGCCGTATGATCAGTTGTGGATCTACCGTAGGAGGATACGAGGAGCCTGTTTTAAGGGAGAAGGAGGGGTAGCCCGACGAGGAGGTGATGGTGGCGAGGGGATATGTTTTTACGAAGCTGGTGGAGCCGTATTCGGGCACGGATGGGGATTCGACGGTGGATATAGTGCAGGCGTTTATTGCGGAGTACGCCAGCAAGCGGCTGGAGTACAGGAGGGCCAAGGGCGGGTCAGGAGCTGATGGAAGGTAGGACGTCCACGACACTGCCCATGATTCTGAAGAACGCGAAGATGACCCTAGGCTCGACAGGACGACGCCATGGTACCAACCGTCGAGGTGAGGGAGGATAGCAGCCAAGATCATATTTCGACTGCAACCTCCGGTCCTCTTTTGGATACCCCCCACGAGCTTAACGAGGCCCTAACCCACATCCCCTTCATACTCTTCTACATCCACCGAAAGTCAAGCATACCAAAGGGCTGCAGAAACATGCCAAGGTTGTTATGGGGTCATGCGCCTTCATCTCCAGCAACAACGATGAAGCACCTTCCTCGATTAGCACCCAACTTTCCTGGGAGGTAGTGCAGGATAATAGCTAGGCCATTGCTGCAGCTGAGGCCTCCACAGGTGTCCTTTTCTCGCCGACAAGGAACACAGGCTCCTTACCTCCACCCTCGCTACCAGCATTCCTCTCGTGATTTCGTTCGAGAATATCCCCAACTTCGCCAACTACCGATCCGCCGCACCTGAGTTGAAGAAGAAGCAGGAGGAGACCGGCGCGTTGTGAAGATGTTCGCATCCAAGAGAGCTCATCCGTTGGTTTATGGTCGAGCAGCATGATGGTGGCAAGGCGGAATTCGTGACTTTCCTTCAGAAACCTGTTGCATCGATGAAGTGGGGAGCGCTCGTCAAGGTGGTGACATCGTTCTTGGAGGCACGTCTGAATGCAACTCCCGAGGGATATGCCGCTTTCATCGACTATCAAGCAGAGCGGGAGAGGAAAGAGAACGGGAGGTTGAAGAATGGTGGGTTCTAAGACTCTACAATCTGTTTATAGAGGAGCCTTAGACGGCGGCGATGATGACTGTTCCATTACATTGATGCACATCCCGACTTTATTTATTTCTGTTTACGGTTTACACTTTCCTAGTTTACATGGTTTAGTTCTGTATCAACGTATAATCGCAGTTGTGATGTTTCCTAGTAATTGCTTGCTCAATTGATCTGCTTTGATCTCCAAGTGATGAATCGAACGACTTCCTATTGTTGTGACTAAAATTCCCACCAGTGTCTTTCCCTCCACCTAACTACATTCTTCCTTGACATAACAAGCTAAGATCATGGCCATGGCAGAAGCACTGTTCACCGATCTTCCACGAGAGATTTACCCTATCATCGCCACTCATCTCCCGCTTTACGCAAGCCCCTCTACTTTGCTTGCCCTCGCGTTGACCAACCGCCGCATCTCATAAATTGCTCTTCCTCTAGTTTACTCCCGGATAATTCTGAAGAATGAGGCAGACGCCTCACGGGTCCTACAGAAACTCCTGGACGATCCACTACTCGGGCGCGCCGTTCGCCAACTACACGTTATGTCGGATCTATCCTACGAAACAAGGATCCAGGATCCTCCTTTGGATGTCGTCAGGCGTGTTACGGACGTTATATGAAAGGGTTATCTACCATTCATCCACAAACTGGGTCTGCATCTATCCTATGGATGGTATTATGACTGCCAAGACGAAGACAGGCCAGTGAAGGGATTTGGTCGGACAGACCATCCTTTTCTTACCAGCAACCCGTCGACAAACCATCCGTGGCTGAACAGCCCGCGAAGCAACAGCCCGCCTACCCACCTCCCGTCCACCAACAACCCGTTGGCAGACAAACATCAGGCAGCTACCGTCAACAGCCGATTGACAGGCTTGGGAAGAAGGTCTGGTCTCAGATCAAGGAGAAGTTCCTAGGCTTCGTGCTCTCGCTCTCAGTGGCTTCGAGAATTACGTAGATGAACCCTGGGCCCAAGATTCGGGTCTTCTTGAGATTCAAGTATTAAATGACTCCCTCTTGAACGCAGTCTCCGTTTCTAATTGATTCTGCGGGGTATCACCAGTCTTTCCCTGCGTCCCGTTGCATTGACGATTAAGGCTTCGGCCAACCATAAACTCCTCAAAAAGATCTCATCCATAGCCCTCTCATTACATACCACCCACCTGAATCTGAGTTGTTCAGAACCCATGTCTACCTCGCCGATCTTCGAACTTGAGTTCCCTTGCCTACAATCCTTGACCTTGGCGTCATTCTCAGATGTGGATACGTTGGAAGCCCTGGCTTTTTGGCAGCGGCATCCCTCCATTGAATATCTCAGTATTGCGTTGAATTTCCTGCCTGAAGCCAACCGTTGGTTCGCACCCGTGCTTCGAGTCAATGTTCTTCCAAAACTTCTACACCTTAGGGTACGCAGAATCTATATTCGAGCAGGCATCTACACTAAATATGAAATGACCTTATGCATTATTGACAGGTTTGTTGGGAGGATGCGCTGCTTCCCGCGCCCATCCTGGGCCAGTTGCTCAGCCTTTCTATCAATAGAAGTGTCAATGCTCAAATACCTTATCTTTTCCAATCTGTTTGCTCAGACGGGTTGCCAAGGTTAAAATTCCTGGACATTGGGCAGTCTCCTTCGTCGAGTTATAGGAACAAACACCTCGAGGGCAGTCTGTGGTACGAAAGGGAAGACGGCAGCTTTCAGCGTACGACAAACGAAGCGTCCAGAACTGTGTTCAATAGTTTCATGCATTCTATTGTTCGCGCTGCTCTGAACTTAGAAGAAATTGGATTCCATGGCGGCCGATTCCCACTCTCTGAGTTTGTGAGTGCCAATGCATCTTATCATCCCTATCAGACTGCACATCTGAGGGCTATTCATCTCATTACCTCATCTAGATTTCAATCACTGATGATTCAAATGAATTCACACATCTTAAGCATCTTTACTACGACGAGTACATTGATAGGGATGATGGGTCACATAGTGGGAGAATTCCCTTTCGCTGTCAATGGCAAGGCCAGCAAATCACCTTCGCATCTCAAGCGATGAAGCTCGCCGAGACAGTCCCGAATTTGGTGTCTATTACCAATGTGGGCACGTTGTATAGACCTTTCATGGTGGCCAGAATAACAAGGGGAGAACATCGCCAAGTTAGTAGCGTTGAGGTCGGGAATGGATACGGGATGAAGATTGGCTACGAAGACGAGGCTTTTCCTTGGTCACCATATGATTTTATTTAACAAATTTGTCAGACTGTCACGAATTATGTTTGTTTGTGAAGGTTAGGCCAAAGTACTTGCGTTCGCACAAGATGAGTTAGTTTCTCCGACTCCTCTAGAGTAAGAGCCTGAGTTGTAGGGCATTTTGTGGTTGTAAACTCCATTCAAAGTTACAGGTCCAGATTTCGCACTCGGTTTGTGGCCCCGTCCTAAGGGAAAATACGGCCGACAGCCTACCGAAGCGGAGCAAATGCTTGAGAACGTGATCCTATAATGACTTTATAGAAGCCAACACTACTGCATCAACATATGGCGACTGGCGTCCCGACTGCCATACAAGAAAGAAAGCACCTTTGGCTATTTTCCAGAAGTAAATACGCATACCCCTAATAACGCGAGCAAGCAATACAGATAGGGATCGCGGGATGCACTGATGACCAGGGTACGCGTGAATTAGTATTCGTCCTAGTCGAGACAATCGAACCCATCTCACAGCGTCCTCTATCTGCGAGACTATGCCTCTCTTTCAAAATCTCCAACCAACTAAGAGGCACCCGTCTTTGATGCCGATTGGGAAGCCTGCGGGAGCCGTAGACACCCAAAGGAGAGCCAAATATCAGGAGGATCCAGGTAGGAACGGTGATTAGGCCAGTCAGAGGTGTTTTCCAGATCCCCCCCCCCCCCCCGAGATGGTCCGGCCGCACAGAATCGCGAAACCTGCTTTTGTTCTAGCGTTAGCATGTGTCCTTTGTTTCCGTGTACGAAAGCAACCGGCAGCTGTTCATTGAAAAAGCATCGGAAAATCGCGGTTCCGCAAATTTTCTTCTAAAAGTATAACAAAAGTAGACGTACACGCTGGTGCAAAGCAGTGGAGAAATCGTCCGACGTCTGTTTTATAGTCTACCTCAAATAACCAGGTCAGGACTGGTGGATCAAGGTCTTTATATTGGCTCAGCCAAAGGAGCCTGGGGGATGGTCGTAAGCACGAGTCTTAGGGCAGTGCCAGGTGTGTAAATGGATGCGTACCTCAAAGAGACAGCACCGCCGAGTACCAGGTCCAACCAAGTCACTAAGATATTACCTCCTTGGGAGAGGGCGGCTTTGGTTTTAGCAGTAACAAACCCTACGGTGACCACAGTAGAGAGAATAAGATAGCCAGTGACTCTAATCTGCACTGATGCGAAGCGCGTGAAATGAAGCTAAAGGTGCGTGAAAGAGAAAACTCTATCCACACAACACTAACACTCAAACCACACACAACACGAGTTCGTTGGGGCTTATATGAACCAATAGACACCGTAGATACACTTAGCACGAGCGTAGTATAGCCGTGAAATGTAGTAGGTAGTTCAAAATCAAAGATTTTGAATGCAAATCAAATAAACTCGCGCGCACGCAAGTGAAATCCTTCAATATAACTCAAATGACCTTAGAACCCGCAGTTTCTTTGGTCGAAGCGCTCGCAAGTAGGAATCTAAAGCAGTCACAACACAGGTAATGCTCGAATTCGGTCTCTCGATTACTTGGGGGATTCTCCCGCTCATGCTACAGTACTTATACAAAATGGTTGTGTCTACAATAGGAAATAAATAGAATATTCTGGAAGTCGACAGGTGGGTTCTTTCATGTGAATGCTCCGGTAAAACATCCATTATGGGTATGAAAACCTGTTGTGAGGCCCAATACTTGAGAAATGGAGAGAAACCTCGGAGATTGATGGACCGCGCTGGTGCCTATCGAGACGAGGATCCTGATTGGTTGGAGACATAGCATGACTCAGAGAAACTAAGAATAGCTTTTCCTTGGCATATCTAAGCCGGTACAATCGCAAGTTCACGTGTATTTTATGGCGCAATACACATTTCGAGGACGGGGTCTCCAGATGATCTTCCCTCTATGCCGGGCCGGCAAGGTGAAGTACCATCATTTCATGTCTCCGATAAATCCGTTGCCCATATGGAATCGCAGGCAATCAATGCCGAAGCTTCTCCGGATGAAGCGGACCTTAACACCGTGCATAAGGAATTCATCTCCTTGTTTCGTCAGGCATCGAGATAACTCGTGCTGATCCTGGACAGTTCGGAGCTCACTTCCAGGCTTCGTTTGTCCAATAATATTCATTAGGGTGGAATGTAATACATATAAAATACACAGGAATGCGAAATTTTAGATGTATATACGGCAGTGCCGTGTCAGCACCAACGGTCTTTCACCGATTCTAGGTTGATTGGTTCCGACAGCTGAGCTGGGGTTGGCCGAGTCCGATGTTGGATTCTCGACGTCGGATTGGTGGGTGCACGCCGTTTCGAAAGCGTCGGAACTACGATGAATGTTTGAGAACTGGTAAGGAGGGGTCAGATTTTGGACGCGAAAGCACCTAGCTCTCACAGACTCTTCATCGGATTGGTAGTCAAGAAGCTCTGCCATCTCGGTGCTGGTGAGTAGTTCCCAACAGCGGAATAGCAAAATCTTCGGCCTACAAGGCGGCAAATGTCACCTTTCAGAGTGCCTTGGGAGCGGAGCAGAGGAGAGAAGACGTGTTCCATCAGTGAATCTTGCCAATAAGTTATACGCTCGAAATGGCGAGGACGACACCGTCATCCATCAATTCATCCAAGTTGGCAGATGGGCGCTGATAATTGGTTCTGTTCGTTTGAGAAGGGATCACCATGTGAAGATCTTATTGAAGTTGAATGATTGGACTCATCAACTGAGCGAGCAATCCCAGAGGCTTAAGCATAGATTCTCAGCTGCGGGAAAAGGATGTCGTTTTATTCCCATTCAGATACCGGATAGGAAGGACTATCTTTTTGATGTCTTTGTCTGAAGAT
Source organism: Clitopilus passeckerianus (assembly GCA_944990035.1). Classification (NCBI taxonomy): domain Eukaryota; kingdom Fungi; phylum Basidiomycota; class Agaricomycetes; order Agaricales; family Entolomataceae; genus Clitopilus; species Clitopilus passeckerianus. Next base: position 154,499 of record CALYLX010000098.1, read on the forward strand.
CCATGCGGAGTCTTCGGGCGATTTTCAACAAATAAAGTACATGTATTAACACCACCGGCGAACCACAATCAATAGGTTCCATGCATGACGTACGAGTATTTAATCAAACGGCTTCTCCACGTCATTGACCATCCACCCTCGGAGGTCGTCGAGTAGTCAAAATAATATGGGACCAGCATCAGATTCAAACCGAGGTAGAGAAACGCTGTAGAGAAGACAAAACTTAGATTAATCGAGCATCTAAACAGAATTTGCGCTTACGATGGAGCCAGAACCGTCGCATGTAGCGGCGGAATGGCAGGCTGAGGGCTCCTGGTGTTGCTGCCATGATGGTCTTACTCTGGAATGTGCGGTCTTGAGTTTTCTCATTTGAGGTAACAGGTGATGAATTCACTCACCGAGACAAAGGTGAGATAAGCCAGAGCGACTATGGCAATTGGACGAATCACAAATCCAACCGCGGCCAGCAGAGTTAGTATGAGTGCATTGGGAGCCTCTCCGGGTGACATTGGGATTTCAATAGGCATCCAGTTCGTCAAATCGGTGATACCGAATGGAATTCTGGATAAAGCGAGGTAAAAGGTAATCGAAACCAAATCTAAGAGGCCACGCTTGGTCAATAGTGAGCCCAACGCTTTACTTTGGAATGACACTCACTCATTACGAGAATTCCGAGAGGGAGGTAGAGTAGGTCGTATGTATAGTCATCCTGGTAGAACCATGGAGCCACCGGCGGTTGACTGGTTTCATACGATTTCAGGAAATACCATCTGTGCAAGCAAAAGGTCAGGGGATAAGATATGGTGGAATGAGGCAAATCCTACATGGCTGAAATCAGAGCAATTCCCACCCATTCGATGCCCGTCCAGGTAACGGTTCCGTGATTCCGAAATTCCAGGGCCTTCCCGACACCAGCACCAAACAGGACAGCGCTCGTACTCAGACGGAACCCCGTCGGTTTGAGACCGTTTGACTCCAGCGTATGTGAGCGTTCACTTTGGCTAGACGATCCTAAAGGGACCTTGGATAAGCCAGAAATATCGGTGAGTCCAAGGGCTTTCTCGCCATCGGGACTAGGGATGTATTAAGTATAGTATTCAAGAATCATTTCAACGAACCAGATCCTGGAAGATTCCCGGCTCACCTTGTCGTATTATTCACTGCAGGCTCAGCCATTCTGGTGTCAAAAAGGTTTTCGGTGATTAGAGTTTTGTGATGGGCTACTTTGTCGATGGTAGAGTTTAAGAATCAACAGTGCGCAGTAAAGGAGCTGCAACTCCGTGCATCGCCTGAACGTTTCACTGCCCTCGATCTCTCATAGGCGTTCTGGCCACGCTGTGGCGGAAGAGAAGCACAAGGCCATGCATAGCCACCCGATGGTCGCACCCGGGTAAGGAGTACAGTATGGGACAACTATGCCTCGTTATCGATTTATCAGCTGCTGCCCACTTTGAGCAGAGGGCAAAACACTTCCTCGTCAGATTCAAGAGCAGCATCGTAACAAGTATCTGGATATCGGATGCCAAGGGCGGAGTTGAGGAAGAATAACTTACCCAGGTTGCAGTAATGTCCGATTGTCGAGAGGCCAGCCGTCAGAAACGTATGTAGTCCAGAAGGTCCAGATCTTATCAGAATTTACGGTTATTTTATCTTCCCCTAGCACAAAGAGCACAGATGTCAGAGTCTGGTCAGAGCTAAGGAATAGAACGTTTTGGTCAACCAGGAGAGTGTGTGCACGTTTGGACCAGAGGTTGTTGAGCTTTCGGTCCTCGGCTCGAACTCCCGCGTCTGCCTACCACTACTGGTGTTCCTCCTCTATGTGTCAATAAAGTGCAAATGGCAAACTTGGGGCTTGACTCCATTATCTTGCGTGCTCCAGTAAGGCTACGGCCAAGGGACCATACCTGAGGCTTGGGAAGGCAGCTAAACCTACACTATCTGAAAAGCACCATTAGCTGAACTCCTGTTGAGGCTTCTCTACCGAGCGGGGTTGATGGTGCCCACAAAGTGTCAAAGAAGTTGAAGGAAGGCTATGCACCACAGTTTGGTCTAGGGTATATGAGAACCTTCTGGTTTGCTCGGTCTTGTACTACAGTCCGACTACCGAATATTTCTCTCAGGATGGCACTTCCTTCTAGGTATCTCTTCCTTCACTCCCGGGTTTCGGTCAATTCTCCAAACTTGCGTATCCGGGTCTCAGAACTATGACAAGCTATATCAGTGATCTCGAGACCGGAGATGCTTCAAGAGAACAGATTATTTCTCGCCCATCTGCAGCGTTATCTAGGCCGAGGTTGGCCTCTGCAGCGATCAACCCATCATACACCCCTTCATTTCTTCACAGCTTGCAAGCCATAAGCAGGCTCGAACCTTCGATCATCATGAACTCCTCCAACTTGGCCGCCGCAACTCTTGCCGTAACCGACCTCGCATTAACGGAGAATCTGGACCAGCCACTGCTGCTGATCAAAGTCAACGGTTATCTCCTCCTGACGAGCGCCGTCACACTCACCTTTGCTGGAGTCAAAGTAGCAGCTTCCTTGATTCAAGGTGGCTCTGTCGCGATTGGTTGGTTAGACTTCTCATTCGGTGGAGTTGTCGCAGTTGCGTACGTCCTCGTACAACTTGTGAATTACTAGATTTGCCTGACTTACATCGAACGCAGCTTGTCATGGCTCGGCCAATACAAGGACGTTGACCCTCCCGTGCTACAATGGCTGTTCCATGTTGACTATGCCGTGGACGTCATACTATTTGGGTTAATTGTCGGTGGGTCGCCTAGGCGTAGTCTTATTCAAATGAACCAAGACTGATATCCTTATCCCAGGCGCCATGACGCTGTATCTCACATTGGGCGTATGGATCTTGTCTGCACTCATCAACTATTCTGGTACAGCGCGGTACTGGAGCATCCTTGCGATGGCGTATGCGGTGTTTATTGGGTTGCTCTGTCCGCCTTTTCTTCTGCTTCTGTGGAAGGAGTTCAGGCCGGCATTCTGGCTTAAAGAGCGGCTTGTGTCGAAAGTAAAAAGTCCTTTGATATGTGCTTTACTTGCTTTGTTACTGTCTGGTATAGTACTGATGGAAGAACTTTACTCGCCTAAGCTGTAACAATGTGTCCTACCCACACCCCAACTCATAATTCAGAGGTTTGCGTGGCGCTCGAGAGATTCAATTTGGGTCTTGGCGCGACCTGTCTCTTGAACCTGAAGCATAAACTGACGAGCAACTCATACAACGGATACCGTCATAACCACGCGCACAGAACTGATCCATCCTTTCCTTCAATCTGGTCGCGGATGCATTACAAGCTATTTTCCATCGAGATCGTGTACAATACACGAACACAATAGATGCGAATACCAGCATCAACCCCAATAACCCAACCTATCCACGATGATACACAACATCGCAAACGTTCCCCAAGCACTCGTCCACCCAACGATGAGCATGGTGGAGGTGTACAGCCAACCTTTGTGACGAGCTTTTATCAGTCTCAGATGTTCCCATATAGAGAGATAGAATGGGCTCACGGTGAAGATCCCCCCTATCAGTAAACCGATCGTAAAGATAGTCGAAATTTCTTCCTAAGAAAGCAGATACGACGGTTCGGGTTCGACGAGGGAGTAGGGTGACGGAACGGTTCAACTGGGACATATCGGGGGTTAGTGTGGAAACTAGGCCCATACACTGCAGTATACTCACCAGGTACTTAAGAGCAAGAATCGGCCCGAACCATGCAGCAGATACGACGCACATCGTGAAAACAGAAAAAAATGTTATCCAAGGTATAAAGACGAGGAGAGGCAAGGCACCCGGACCGGGTTTGTATGTCGCCAAGTTCATGAGATACATGCAGGGGAAACAATAGAGGGAAGCCATAATCATGAAGACGAAGCCGAGGAGTGCTGCGATGGGTCGTGGAATCAGGTCAGGTTCAGAGCTGGACCAGGGGCCACTCACAGCTGACAAGGATTCCGAGAGGCAAGTAGATAAGGTCTAGCGAGTAGTCTTCGTGGAAGAACCAAGATGCGACAGGAGGGTGTACGGATTCGTAGAAGCCCAGATAGTACCATCTGCATACATATGAACCAATGGTCAGTTTCTCAAAACAATAGATATAATTGAGATAAAGTCATACATTACCGCAACCAATGCACCTCCAACCCACTCCGTCCACGTTGCAGAGAGAGAGTTCCCAGCTAGGGATTCTAGAGCCTTCGCAGTTCCGAATGTGAGAATAATAGCCATGGTTGAGAGTCGATACAGTGTGAGCCTGACGATTGTTGGCTCCTCAGCCTTGGGCCTTACAGGCTGCGGGAGGAGATCTTGAGCGTGGCCATCCGAATGAACGTGTCGATCTTCCATGAGGCGTCTCTCGAAGAGAGTCCCGCCCTTCAAGTGTACGACCGACTTGCCGGAGGCGGTGGGCCGTTCGGGATAGGTGCTGTTGTGGTAGGAAGTGAACCAAATGTATTATGTCGAGGCACAAGATTCAGGTCAATCAGGTCACAAGGCAATGCAGGGATGTTGAGCGGGTGTTAGGGCTCTAAGGATATCGGATATCCTCTGTTCTGGGAAGGGGTAGCCATTATCAGTGCGCGCGCAACAGAAGGCAAGAAGAAGAATGTTTAGAGAAGCTGAAGACCAAGTGGTTTAAGGAGGTCAAGGGAAGAAATAGCAAAAGATTGTCGGTTCGTCGGATCTCGGGTTTACTACGCGTGTGAAGGACCGGACCGGCCAGAACTCAAGCAAACCAAACCTCTATCTTCCTCATATTCTACCGACATAGCATGCTTTATCTCTCTCTTGAGCACTTTCTACCTGGAAACAGGAAGTTGCCTTTGGAACTCTTGTTGACGTGTTTGAACGAGACGCGACTGTAAATCATGTGATCGCGTTCGAGGCACTCGTGACTGAACCGGATTCGTGTCCGGTACTACAACCTTCTCCATCTACTAGTGCTTCAAGCTTCAGCTTCAAACTCTTGAGAAACATACTTGATACGAACTCAGCGCAACCAATTCTGCCACAACCAAGAACTTGACCGCAAGCGAACCAAGGTTCTGAACTGGATCGGCCTTTTCCCTGCCAAAACGTTGCCCACTCGAAACGACTATGCACTGCATGCCGGGAGTTCTTGATTACGAATGACGACCTTGGATTTTCTGCTGGCTGAGCTCAACCGGCCCTACCCCAAGGCAAGCGAACCAGCAGGCTCACGTAGGTTACATTTACTGACCTCTGTTCCACCTTACAGGAGCTTAAGCTCAAGCTTCGCGTTGTTGGAACGAAGTTGTGTCTTCTGACACTAGAGCCACCATCAACCATGCTTGCCGCTAGCATATCCAGTGACCCTTGAAATCGCCGTTCTCGTCTCTTGCGCTATACCACGATTGAGTCCTCTGGGCCTTGTCAACGCACATCCTGCCAAGTTTCCGGCCCACAGGATTTCAACCTCGACCAAGACTTCCCCATAATGGATGGCGAGATATGAGGCTTACATACCCCTCATCAGTCCATCTCGAAATCCCTCCTGGCCTATAAAAAACGTCTCTCCTCGACCCCTCTTTCTCTCGGAGAACTCGTGCACCAACCACCACCTCGAAGCAGAAACATCCTCAAGCTTAGCAAGATGTTCTCCGGTATTAGCTTCAACGTTGATCTCAAGGCTGCTGCGAGGTTGTTCAGCCTTCGTCAGGCAATTGATAGGGTTCTCCTCTGGGTGGCGAGGTTCATGTACTACACCCAGTATGCATTGGCCATCGACGCTGGAGGTTATAGTTATGAGGAGCGTCGTACCCTCCCTCCTCCCATGGTCGTCCTCGAACATCCCTTCGACAAATATAGGGACGCTTTCAAGGTGTTCGAGCCCGACAGCCTCCTCCTCGCTCGGCCTTCCCCCACCGCCAGCCACCATTACCGCGATGCCCTCCCGACCTGGTTCCAAATCATCTTCAGCGAGTATCACACCCCTGCATTCCTCGCTGGTGTTCCCGTTTGCGCTGTTACCCTCCTTTCCCTCACACTCGTTGCATTCACCGTTGCCTTCATTATTCAACGCCGTCGATCCCAGCAAACCTCCGCAGATGAACAAGACTCGGAGGTCACCTATAGCGAGACGCCTATCCTCGCCAAGAAGCACTGCGACGACAGCAACAGCGGCATCTTCTCCCCATTCTTCTGGAGACAACGCACCCCTATCCATTCCGAGTCGTCAGCCCCCGGTCCTTTTACGAACGCGCCCCTATATGGATCCGGAGGAGACACCACGATATATGGAGAATACCCGCTGGATTTCGCGCTGGGGATCTCGGTCTCGCCTTTCCGCCTCCCACTTGCACCTAGAGTTGGGAATGGCACGCCTGTTATTGTTAATCAGGTTTGGGTTGGGGGGTATGGTGATGATCCGTTCGTTGGCGGTGGTGGTGAAGAGGAGGAGGGGGCAGTCGTTTTGGAAGAAGTTGATGTCGCTCAAGAGGAAGGTGGAAAGAACGAAGACGTCATAGTCGTTGAGGATAATCAAGATGTGGAAGAGAAGCAAGAGGAGTTGTCGGAGAAGGTTGAGGTCGCCATGATATGCCCTAACCCAGAGGTTCGTATTCATGGTTTCTTGCGTCCGATTGTTCTCGATGTTGATGGCCTTTCTAGGCTCATTTGCTCGTCAAGGAAAAGCCTTCCACTGGACTTGGACTTCCCTGCCCCACCTGTTGTCGTTCATGCGATTGTGAAGAGGATACACCCAAGAACGATGAAGACTCTTCCAACACCGATGACGGCGTTCCTGTCCTCGAGGCCACCGCAGACAAGAATATAGTGGAGGAATATTTGGAGATCGTTATTGTGGAAGAAGAGGTGGAGGAAGAGATTAAGGAAGAAGAGAACGCCAAAATTGAGGTCGAGGTCCCCACCGTCACCGCTCCGGTTCCCAGTACTACCGGGGAGGGCGCTCATCCTGAAGTGGAGGTTGAGAATGTCGTCGTTGAGGAAGTTGTCGTCGAGGAAAAGGCTGATATTGAAGAAGTTGTCGCTGAAGGCGAAGTTGTAGTCGAGGAAAAGATTGACGTCGAAGAAGATGTGCAAGACGCGGACCCCACCCCTTCGCTTCCCGAGGCCATCCAAGCTCCACCAACTGTCATTCTACCTCCCAACCCTCCCAGAGAGCCTATCCCATCAGCAGCACCAGCAACACCCTCTCCTCCTCACCATATCGAATCCAACGTCCATCTCGTCACCCCCGTCGCCTGTGGCAATATAGCCATACTTACTCCGGAGCCTGCTCAGCAGATGCCTGGAGGGGACGACCGTAGCTTCGAGCTGCCCTTTGACGAGATGAACTACTACGCTCCCCTTTTGGACGAAGTGTTGGATTTACCCGAGGAGGACTACGAGGACGAACCTGCTGAGGACATGCCCAAGGCTGAGGCGGATGAGACCTTCGAACTTCCATATAACCAGATGGCCAAGTATTCTTCTATCATGGACGAAGTTATGGATCTGCCTGAGGAAGACTGCGAGGAACCCGTTGTGGAAGAGAAAGAATGGCAACCCAACGAGGAGGAGAGGAAGATCATCCATTCTCTCGCTCCTTGGAAGGAACAGCTTGCTCTTGAATTCAACGCACGACACCCCGACGGCACGATGCAGCAGTTCATGATGTTTTTGCGAGCAACGGTTATGGCGATGAGGAAGAGGGAGAAGGAGAAGGATGCGGAGATCTTCGAGATGTTCTTGCCGTGGATGTATGAGATTGTGGCAGAGTTTGACAAGGAATATCCGGGAGACGAGGAGGAGGAATTCAAGAAGTATCTGAGGGAGGAAGTGATGATGGCGAGGGGGTATGTGTTTGCGAAGTTGGTGGAACCATACTTGGAGGCGCATGAGGATGCTACGGTCGATGATGTGCAGGAGTTTGTTGGGGAGTGCGCCAGGAAGCAGTTAGAGGAGTACAGGAGGGTCAATGACGGGTCGGGAGCTGAGAGAAGCCAGGACATCCAACACGCTGCCCATGACACTCCAGTGCAAGAAGACGTTCCCCAAACTCAACAAGACGAGTCCATGGTACCGACCATCGCGGTGACGGAGGATACCAGCCAACATCATATTGCGACTCTAACCTCCGGTCCTCTTTCTGATATCTCCAACGTACTCAAGGAGGTTCCTAATCCTTATCCCCCTCACGCTCTTCTCCATCCGCCGAAAGTCAACCATAACCAGCGGCGCGAGAAACTTGATAGGGTTATTATGGGATCATACACCCTCGTTGCCGGAATTTCCTGGGAGGTCATGCAGGATACCACCCTGGCCATTGCTGAAACTGAGGTCACCGCTGGCGCCCCTATTCTCACCGACGAGGAACGCAGGCTACTTTACTTCCATCCCCGCTATCAACACCTCTCCCGAGATTTCGTTCAAGAACATTCCACTGCCTCGCCCGTCGACTTCGCCAACTATCTCCGATTCACTGTATCCGAGCTGAAGAAGGATCAGGAAGAGGAAGACCAGCGCATTGTGGAGATGCTCGCACCCCAGAAGGGCGAGCTCATCCGCTGGTTTATTGTCGAGCAGCCTGATGGTGGCGAGGCGGAGTTCATGGCATTCCTGCGGGAACATGTCGCAGCGATGAAGAGGGCTACATTCATGGAGATGGTTACGCCGTTCTTGGAGGTTCATCCGGATGCCACTCCCGAGGAATATGCAGCTTTCATCGACCATCAAGCAGAGCGGGAGAAGGAAGAGAACGAGAGGTTGAAGAATGGTCGCATTGTGCGGCTCTATGATCGATTTTTGGCGGAACATCCAGATAGGAGTGATGATGACTTTTCGGACTACATTGATGGACATCCCGACTTTATTTAGTTCTTTTTACGCTATACACCTCCCTAATCTACCTATTCTAGTGCTGAAGCTACGTACAATCTTGTTATGATATTTCCCTCGTAATTACTTCCCTAATTGAAGCCACTTGTACATTGAAACTACAATGGATATTCTAAACAGCTTGCAAAGGTTCGCCTCCCTAACTGGTAAAGCACATACTCGATGTCTCGAAGCGTGCCGAGGATGTCCCTTGTCACGGACTTGCCGACTATGTACCCCATCGTTATGAGTTGTTGCGGGATGAAATGAAGAGTGCCTTTTCTAATTTTCAAGCCTCACATCTCTCAACTTGGTCGAGAACAAGAAAATAGGGTACAGTTGTCCACCAGATGTACATACATTCAAGCAAGCAATAACTTATCGCTAGGTATGTAATCAGTGATGCAAGACTTCAGCAATCGAAGTCAAGTAGTCATTCTGCTCCTTCCTAAAATCATCAGGTATCATCGTCACGTTAGCGCCATTGAGCTGAATAATCGCCTGGTTCTTTGAGGTATACTGGCCCCAGCGAGTACCTAGTGTAACAATAGTATCAGCAACACGACGGCGGGCGATGCCAATGGAGATCCGCACGAGTGTTTCCCTTGCTGTCGTTGGGATCCAACGACGTTACAAAGGAGATCCAGTAGTCTATCATCAAAGCGCTGATGACCTTCCCAGTTGGTGTATCAGGGGGTGCACCGTACACAAAGGCGACCTCGGTGCTGTGAGCCACTGCGGGGAAGTATGAGTGGATGAAGCTGGAAACGACAAGACAAAGACATACCTCCAAGCCCCTGCTCAACAAACACCGGGGTTTCTTCAGTAAACAGATATCCGTAGCTCTTGAGACCGAATCGATTAGCAGCGTTCTGGAAAGCACGTCTTTGACACAAGAACCAAACATCCCCCTCTGAGGTAGGAGTAAGCAATGCCAGGCGAGTTGGGTGAAAAGAACCCACGGATAGCAGCCGCTTGTTTATAAGCCGAGGTACGGCCAAATGTGTTATTTCCGGTACCGTATGGAGAACCTTGTGCTGGGACGTCGGGATAGAGTTTGAAGATCTTGTCCATGGAACTATTGAGCACAGAGGGGCTGACGACAGGAGGTGAGAAGTTGGCGATAAGCCAACTCTTAAATTGCGGTCCTGAGTTGATGTAATCAGGAATAAGTCCAGTCCCTTGAATACCAACGTTAGAGGCAGAGGGCATGCAAAAGCTTAAAGGAACTAATCCTCATCAAGGTTTGTGCCGCTAATGAATGGAAGTCTGGCGAATTGACCACGGGCAAGCAGGGTTGAGGGGTAATCCGGGTACAGACCGCCGGGTCCATCGATAGTAGGAAGGAAAGGGAATACCTCCGGAGCCACAGCTAGGGAGTATGTTAGGCCCTGGAAAATGTCGCTCGAGTTGGCCATTTGCAAGCAGTCGAAGGTTTGCCCGCTTTTGATAGTTGATGCACAGCTGGAAACACCCGCAACGAAGTCTTGCCAGCTGTTCTCTCGGCGGTCAGGTCCGTATATTACTGGCGTTGCTGCCGAACCGGATTCCAAGATCTTTCAAGTAATCAGCGGAGTGCTCTCAAAACATGTAAAACATTACTTACGGCACCTCGGGCATACTGAGCAAGTGGTGAATTGAAATACAGAACATGATTCATGACTGCTCCGGCACTTTCTCCGAAAACGGTGACCTGTTAATTGTGGGTATATGTATATCGTTTTTTTGGGCATGGAGCACTAACCTTGTCTTTGTCGCCTCCAAAGAAGCCGATGTTTTTGTGAACCCATTCAAGAGCAGCAAGCTGGTCTCTCAGCCCTAGATTGAGTGCCTTTCGTTGACTCGCTACAATTAAACCATCATTAGCATGCGCAACCATGCAGGTTGATGAATACCAACCTTCCCGGCCCTGTGGCCATCCCAAAGGCCCCAGCCTATAATTGAAACTGACGTAGATGATGGGTGTACCCTGCCATGTACGTTGATAAACTACTCCTCGACGACGAAATGATTGTAACTCATACCCTAGAAACACTCTGTGCAACAATTGCGCTGGCGTTGTAAAGGTCCAGTGAAGATGTGCCAGCAAAGAATCCTCCACCGTATCTGTCAACAAGTGAAGTTAGGCTTTTGCGTACATGAAGACCAGATCTACTGACGTCCAGAAAAGAACCGGTACAGACGCGTTCTTTGGTAGACTCGATGGTCTTAAAACGTTGACGGATAGACAATCTTCGTTCAAGGTTTCCAGTGGGTATTGCTGCATGAAAGCGTCAGGTTAGTCGATAATCCAGCGAGGGAAGAATACCATACGTCTGTAGGAGCTTGAAGGCATGAATGACCGTAATTGGACGCGTCGAAAGTTGAGACGTTCAACCGTGTCTTCAACACAGGTGGCTTCAATCGAAGAGGACCAACAGGGACCTCCGCATAGGGAATACCTGCATTCGCACATATAATCAATCGTCTGTTCCGTTCTGCAAACACGAGATCCTCACCTCCAAAGAAATCTAGCTTCAGTCCAGTAATATCTCGTCCAACGAATTTGGTGCCACCAATCTGAATTGATGGGGCAGCCAAACAGACAGTGGCCAAAGAGGCGAGGAGGTTGGCTAGGAGGGCCTTGGGTGGGATCATGGAGGCCAGTTACCCTGAAAGATTCCAGCTTTTAGCATTATATATCGTTCCTATCTAGTGACCGTTCTGCCTTGCGTTCTGCGACAAAAACGGGGAAATAGCGGCAGCCGTATTGTTGCCATAAGGTAGGGGTTCAAGGTGTGTTGAGGCCTTCGGTGAAGTACCAAACCATCGACCTCAGTTCACCTCAGCGTGGTCCGCGGCTGAGCCTGATTTGGTTCGAGTACGTTCCGGCTCACATAACTCAGCCCTCACACCCGTAATATTCTGGAACAACGGCCGAAGGACCAAATAGTTCCGCCATCACGCAAAATTGCCGCAAACAACCCGATGACTTATAAGGCGCTGGGGCAAAATTGCCTCCTCTCTGATTCTTCCCTCTCCGCCTCTATCATCTCTACCTTCCTTCGTTCTCTGGTTTATCGACTATCGCATTCTTTTGACGAACTTTACAAGGCATACTCAATTCAACCCTTGATAGGGGCATTCATGAAGCCTCAAAGGTTGCTGGAGGCGGCTTTCTTCTGATACGGATGATATTGCTTGGCTTAAGGACCTTGAGGAGGGGGGATAGGTTGGCTCGGTCGAACTATGGCCTTAAGGTCGGCCTTCCCTCGTTGGTTCGCTCTCACTTAGGCTCTTCGTTATCGCACTTCCCACTCCATCGGCCTTTCTCTCACCATCGCCTTTATTCTCATCCTCGGCCTCTTATCTCAGTCTTCTTATCAGTCGACTTCGTCATGTGGGGGTCGACCACGCGGACCATCTCCGTATGCCCTTATCCGCCCACCATATCTGCGATCCTTCTCTGAAGTGCCTCCACGTTGGTCTTCTTCTAGGAGCACCATGTGACTGACTCGGGAACTTTGGAATACTCTGCGTTGACTCGGGAACTTCTGAAGTCGCTGCTATAGTACACGTTTGACAAGCAAACGCACATGGTACTTTCGCGGCCCGCGGATAATCGTCACCCTAACTCCTCAAATATCCATCCAGGACCTCTGGCTAGTGTTGCCACAAAGTGAACTGAGGCGAATGGAGACCTCAAACGCTGATAGCTCGATCAGATCTCCTTGTTCGATTCAGTTCGAAATTTTCGGGCTCCCCTTGGGCCGATTGAACGCAATTCTATGGGTCAATATTTTAGAGGCTTGTTATTTGGTTTACATATAGAGATTCTAGCTAGTAGATACGGCTCAGAGTATTTCCCTAGAGACCATCAAAGCCTTTTCAGAATGAAATACGCCCAAGATTTCCCGAACAGCAATTTGCAGCCTGAGGACAATCCTCTGAGGCTTATCCCGAGTGAAAAGGATGAGGTTGAGTGTCACGAATGTGAAATGACAATCGAGCTTGGAAGCGGTGGATTGGCAAACTACTACACCCACCATTACAAGTGCGTCTCGTATCGAAAAAAAATAAGAATAGAATAGAGGAGGTTCGGCGGAAGGCTGGTGCATGTTCAAAGCTCATCTCACATCCTTCTTCAAGCGTCAAGCACCTTCGGATCGGTGAAGCGCACCAGCTCGAGGTTCATATATTTCTGGGACGCGAACGCAATAGCTTGCAGTGGGAAATATCGCACCAGTCAATTCATTGCTGCACTCAAGCAGACCGAGGTCCATATAGTGATACTTGGCTGGGATATACGTTTTCTGAGATTTTTTGCTAGTTAAAGGGCCAATTCCTTTCGTCGACGCGTTCAAACGAGAGTTCGGGAGACGCGACTTCAAGATCATGTGATCGCGTCTCAGTCGCTCGTGACCGAATCCGAATTCCGCTACCATCCTCGAGCAACTTGAAGTGCCAAGTTTCCTGCTTCAAGCTTGACCTTGTACCATATCCTTTACGTTTACTGGGCTCAAACGTCAAACTCTTTAACGAATACTCAGGCAGCAGCTGCTTAAAAGTATGTAGGCTACTTGGCAGAGAAGAAAGGCTCTGATTCTTTGGCTGTTTGCAGATGCTCCCAAGTTTTGCCAGAACAATCGCTCGTTCAAACGAAGTCAACTCATTAGCTGAGGGCATGAAAGCAAGCTTCCCGGATAATTCAATGCTAGGTTGACCAGGTTCAACAACATCTGCCATCAACGAGAACTTGACCGCGAAGCAAACCAAGCTGTTGAACCGGATCGGCCTTTGGTTTGTCAAAACGTCGTGTTCTCAGACCAGCAATTCTCCTGGCCCAGTTTTACTTTGGAAAGATCTCCACGCTAAGCGTTGGGAGCTCTTGCTTCGGAATCACGAGTTCTGTGTTTCTGCTGGCGGGTGGATTCAGGCAAGTGAACCTAGAAGCTCGCCTGGGTTACATGTCCTGACCTCTGTTTCACTCTGCAGCAGCTTAAGTTCGTGCTTAGCATCGCCGTAATGAAGTTGCTTTTGCGCCCTTATCATTGATCCTACTGCCAGCAGCATCCACCGTGATACTCAGAATCGCCATTTGCCGTCCTTTGCATTATGCCACGACCGACCTGCTTGGCCGTCGGCACCCCACATCCTTGCAACTTTTAGGCACCCAACATTCCAACCTCGACTAAGAGCGCACAAGAAGTCCATCGCGCGATATGTGCGACGGTCCCCGATTCCCTGCAATCGTCAACGCCCTCCGAACACACCCAGCTTTAGGGAAGGAACTCAACAGCCCCCACCCAACACAACAAGCGAACAACATAGACGCTCTTCCTCGCCCACTCGCGTCGAGCATTTCATGAACGAACGACGGCTATTTGCTTAGTACTCTATCCCCTCGATCCTTCTCCCACCACTCTTGGGCTCAAGAAACGACACAGCCCGTTTTCCGATTACATGCCCTCGTCACATAAAGGCGTCACATTTCGTCCTCGACCAGGCTTGCCCAGAAAAGCATCGCCCCAGTCCATCGTCCACTATGAGGCTTACATACCCCTCATCAGTCCATCTCGAATCCCTCCACCAGGCCTATAAAAATCTCCTTCCTTGACCCCTCTTTCCCTCGGAGAGCTCGACCACCACCCACCACCTTGAAGCAGAAACATCCTCAAGATCCGACAAAATGTTCTCCGGTCACTTCAACGCTAACGTCAAGGCTACTGCAAGACTCTTCAGCATTCGTCAGACCATCGATAGGGTCCTCCTTTGGGTAGCGAGGTTCATGTACTACACCCAGTACGCATTGGCCATCGACGCTGGAGGTTATAGCTACGAGGAGCGTCTTACCCTTCCTCCTCCAATGGTGGTCCTCGAGCATCCCTTTGACAAGTACAGGGACGCCTTCAAAGTATTCGAGCCCGACAACCTCCTCCTCGTTAAGCCCTCTCCCACCGCCAGCCACCTAGTTCATGACGCCCCCACATGGTTCCAAATCATCCTGAACGAGTACCATTCCCCTGCATTCATCGCCGGTGTCCTCGTTTGCGCTACTACCCTCTTCACCCTTGCCCTTATCGCATTCGCGTTCGTCTTCATCATTCAACATCGTCGATCCCAGCAAACCTCCGCAGATGTACAGGACACCGAAGTCACTTATACCGAGAGGCCTATCCTCACCAAGAAGGCTCACGACGACAGCAGCAGCGGCAGTTTTTCCCCATTCTTTGGCGCAGGCGTACCCCTTTCCACTCGTCAGCCCCTGGCCCAAATGGGAATTGGCTCCTTTTCGGAGGAGACACCACGGTATACGGCGAGCATCCGTTGGATTTCGCCGTTCCGCCTTCCATCTGCACCTGGAGTTGGGCATGGCACGCCTGTGATTGTTAATCGGGTTAGGATTGGGGCTTATGATGATGATCCGTTTGGTGGAGGAGATGAGGAGCATGATGCGAGGGAGGTGGAAGTTGTTTGGGAAGAATTTCCAGTTGTGGAAGAGGATGAGTCGGTTGAGGTTGTTGACGACAAGGTAGATGTAGAAGAGAAGGAAGACGAGTCGGAGAAGGTCAAAGTGATGGTATGCCCCGACCCACAGGTTCGTATTCATTTCTTCCATCCGGTTATTCTCGATGTTGATGACCTTTCTAGGCTCATTTGATCGTCAAGGAAAAGCCCACCGCTGGACCTGGACTTCAATGCCCCACCTGTTGCCGTTCCCGCGATTGTGAGAAAGATACACCCAAGAACGAAGAGGACTCCTCCAACATCAATGACGAGGCTCCGGTAGTCGAGGCCACTGGAGAACAGCATATTGTGGAGAAATATTTGGAGATCGTGATCGTCGACGAAGAGAATCAGGAAGAGGACCAAGCCGAAATCGTCGTCAAGTTCCCCACTGTCACACCTCCAGTTCCCAGCGCTACCGAGGCAGCTAGTGGGAAGGTGGAGGTTGAGGAGGCCGCTCATTCCGAAGTGGAGGTCGAGAGAGTCATTGTTGAGGACCTTATCGCTGAGGAAGAACTTGTCGTTGACGAGCAGGTTGTCATTGAAGAAGCTGTCGTCGAGGAAATGGTCGTCGTTGAAGAAGACGCGCAAGATGCGGACCCCACCCCTTCGCTCCCCAAGGCCATCCACGTTTCAGCAACTGCCGTTCTAGATCCCACCCCGCCCACAGAGCCTACTTCATCAGCAACACCAGCAACACCCTCTCCTCCTCTCCAAGTCGAATCCAACGTCCATCTCGTCACCCCCGTCGTCTGTGGCAATAAACCCGCCACATTTACTCTAGAGCCTGCCCAGCAGATGCCTGGAGGGGACGACCGTAGCTTTGAGCTACCTGTTGACGAGATGAACTACTATGCTCCCCTTTTGGACGAAGTGTTGGATTTACCCGAGGAGGACTACGAGGACGAACCTGCTGAGGACATGCCCAAGGCTGAGGCGGATGAGACCTTCGAACTTCCATATAACCAGATGGCCAAGTATTCTTCTATCATGGACGAAGTTATGGATCTGCCTGAGGAAGACTGCGAGGAACCCGTTGTGGAAGAGAAAGAATGGCAACCCAACGAGGAGGAGAGGAAGATCATCCATTCTCTCGCTCCTTGGAAGGAACAGCTTGCTCTTGAATTCAACGCACGACACCCCGACGGCACGATGCAGCAGTTCATGATGTTTTTGCGAGCAACGGTTATGGCGATGAGGAAGAGGGAGAAGGAGAAGGATGCGGAGATCTTCGAGATGTTCTTGCCATGGATGTATGAGATTGTGGCAGAGTTTGACAAGGAATATCCTGGAGGCGAGGAGGAAGAATTCAAGAAGTATCTGAGGGAGGAAGTGATGATGGCGAGGGGATATGTGTTTGCGAAGTTGGTGGAACCATACTTGGAGGCGCATGAGGATGCTACGGTTGATGATGTGCAGGCGTTCATTGCCGAGTGCGCCAGGAAGTAGTTGGAGGAATACAGGAGGGTCAAGCACGGGTCGGGAGCTGAGAGAAGCCAGGACATCCAACACGCTGCCCATGACACTCCAGTGCAAGAAGACGTTCCCCAAACTCAACAAGACGAGTCCATGGTACCGACCATCGAGGTGACAGAGGATACCAGTCAAGATCATATTGCGAGTGCAACCTCTGGTCCTCTCTCGGATATTTCCAACTTCAACGAGCTTAAGGAGGTTCCGAACTCTCATCCGCCGAAAGTAAAGCATAACAAGCAGCGCGAGAAACGTGAGGCTGTTATGGGATTATGCACCCTCATCGGCCCCGCCGACCATGAAGCATCTTCCTTGATTGGCGGCGGAATTTCCTGGGAAGTCATGCAGGTCACCGCTGGTGCCCTTATTCTCACCGAAGAGGAACGCAGGCTACTTTACTTCCACCCCCGCTACCAACACCTCCCTCGTGATTTCGTTCAAGAACATCCCACTGCCTCCAGCGTAGACTTCACCAACTACCTCCGATCCCTCGTATCTGAACTGAAGCTGAAGCAGGAGGAAGAAGACCAGCGTATTGTGGAGATGCTCGCACCCCAGAAGGACGGGCTCATCCGCCGGTTCACCGTCGAGCAGCCGGATGGTGGCGAGGCGGAGTTTATGGCATTCCTTCGGGAACATGTCACAGGGATGAAAAGGGCTGCGTTCATGGAGATGGTGACCCCGTTCTTGGAGGCTCATCCGGATGCTACCCCCGATGAGTACACAGCTTTCGTCGACTATCAGGCAAAGTGGGAGAGGGAAGAAAACGAGAGGCTGAAGAACGGTCGCATTGTGCGGCTCTATGATCGATTTTTGGCGGAACATTCAGATAGGAGTGATGATGACTTTTCGGACTACATTGATGGACATCCCGACTTTATTTAGTTCTTTGTACGCTATACAATTTTCTAATTTACATACTTTGGTTCTGTAACTACCTGTAATCTTGTTATGATATTTTGCGAATAACTCCTCGCCTAATTGACACTTGTACACTGAATCTACAACGGAAATTATAAACAGCCGGTAGGAAACTGTTGTGACCGATCACTTCCTCTCCTCTGCATGAATATTTCGAGTTGAAGGGGGACCTTTGGTCTATTACAGTATATCAAGATGTAAATCCGCGCGATTGTGGAGTCTAGCCGCCTCCATAAAGCTTCTAATGATAGCCCGGTATTTATCCCGCATCGCTTTCGTATTATTCTCTGTGCAAACCAGAACGTTCTGTATACATCCCGAGTAGCTGTCTTGCCCCGCCCTCGACCATTGCCTCTCCAACATGGCCGCCAAGGCTTCAAAATCCTCGCCTGCAAAAAACGAGGAAACGAAACATGACCATAGGGGCATTGTGAGAGGTTACTTGGTCTATTCCAACCTTCAGCAATTTCAGGGCAGGGAGGTGGATCCTGGGCGTTGATGGCGAAATCGAATATGCTGTGTCCATAGTCTCTCGTCCAATAGTTAAGTTGAGTGTGGTGAGTTGATCACTGCTGGCTAACGCACGATGCACTGCACGTGTGGGCAGAACGTAGCGGTGAAGCGAGACATGGGTGAAGCGAGCCCATTTGAGTTCAAGGAATGGGAAGTGAGTGTTGTCGTAATATCGGGGGCCAACAGTAATGCGAGCCAGGTGAGGCATCTGGCTCTCCAGAAGGGATCCTGTGAACGTAATCCCGTCCGGGAAATTAGGATATAACCCTTCTATGTATAGCTCTCGGGCCGAAGGAAAGTACGTTCCTCCTTTCTGTGGTAGAATATCGATCAAAGGGCCGAAGGATGACGGATGCAAATCGAGGGATAGCATAGAGATACATTTCGTGCTGCCGGCCAAAAGGGCACGAAGGAACCGTCTCACCGTACCCTCTGGAGATCGCCTACTCGTCCCCGAGATTGTGAGTTTCAATGGACACCGTTGGCCTCGACGAAGAACCTCGTGAATGGCCTCGTTCAAGTCTCTCCGCTTCCTAAACCGAGCGTGGACGTTACTCCAGAATAAGGGTTCGTTGAGAATGAGGTTCCTCCAGCTCGAACAGGTCCATGATAGCGTCCAAACAGACGGGTTTTTTCGAAAGTTCTTTTGGAAAGGAATCTCGACGTACTCGAAACAGAGGTCAAGGATGCGTAGCAACGTTTCGACGGAAAGATCAGCCCAAGATCTCCTGGTCCGCAGGAAGTGATCGTGTTGCATCACGCGAGTCGCCCTGATTTCGTCCCCTCTGATCTCTGCGCCTAGACGTTTAAGGTCGATGCGGCCTAAGAGCTCACTTATTTGCTCTGTAGTGGGACTCTCTGAACTCTGATGTGCATGGTCAAGTTCTCTGATGAGCTGGATATTCAACGGAAAATGCTTTAGACCTAGGGCGTTCTGAAATACTGCAAAATGCGTACATACATCCTTTAAAATCTGGTTTTGCTCTTGGGAGGTCATCTCGAAACAGTTGTTAGGGAAAGTAGGTGGAAGTGGGAAGAGGCTATGAGCTTAATCAGCTCCAGCCCTAAGACCTAAACTCTGGCTAGATTAGTCGACTCACCCACGATATTTTGTGAGTCCAATCACAGCGACACTTGATTTGGTATTAGCGGGAGGAGCAGGCCTATGAATTCCATGAAACCAGCCGCTTCTTAAGGTATCATTTCCGGTAGATTACCAGGGGCTAGTGACTAGCGGATTCATTTACGCCGTGGGGTACTACCAGTTCAACCTATTATTTCAGGGTATACTCCTCCATAGCCTATGATGAATGAGCGACGTAGAAGCTTGCTATTCCTCATGAAGCAGCTAGGGAGCTGTCATTGGTATACTCTACCTAGTTTTCAGATTCTGTCTGACCTTCATTCTCATCTCCCAGATCGGGTAAAGAACATGCAATACGTTCGTGAGCATGAAAACCTCATGGTGACTTTGTGTCCCAACCTCGTGTATGATGGTCGCTTTGTCTGGCGAGTTCGGAAGCGGAACATGCGGAAATTGTGGGAGTGTTCTGAACGATCAAAGTCCAAGTCAGCTTGAGCACGTACATGGGCATGAGCGGAAGAAACAACTTGAAATAACGGATTAATGAACTGTGGGTCATGTCATTTTCCATGTGTTCCCCGCCGAAGTAGAAACGCACAGATCGCCAAGCCTCCGAGCTCCAGAACACGGCAAAGCAAGTGCTGTTTTGACCCTATCAAGAGCGCAGCGGATCGACATCGAGACATTGTTCTCCTTCAAGTCAGAGTTTCAAGAGCAAGTGGACACGAATTGCGTTGAAATTGACAGCAGAATGCCGTTGTACACCCTGAGTCACCGAATTTGCGCCAGGCCCTGCACGATCCGCGCCTGTAATTACGTCCACTCCAGGGTATGATTCATGTTTCCTGAGGAGAAACGGGCTAGGAAAAGTTATTTGTTTATCTTGGGTGCATTCTTACATAGAAAAGATTATAGGCTTATTGAGGAGGAAAATGATGAAAACTTTTGAAATGTTTCCTACGGTACGACGCCCAAGAAACGTGCATTGTCTTTCTCTCGGAAACTCTTTGGGGAGGTTTTGGATGATTCTATCCAAAAGAGGTTAAGTTTTTCGTCTAATCATCTCATCAGAAACATTCATCTTAGGGTATTTCCATAGTAAAAACAAAACATGTTTTCGAAATTTACCATGTTTACTCCGGAAACATGCAAGAAATTGGCTAAATTATAAGTCTTTTGCCTAGAAATGTCCGACTATGTATGTTTCCATGGAAATCATTCGACAGGAAACTTAACCTTTTGTTGACTAGAAACACTCAAAATTTCTCTGAAGGGTTTCCACAAGAAAAACGATACAAGTTTCTTGAGCGAATACCGTAAGAAACATTTCAGAATTTTTCATAACTTTTCTTCTAGATACATCTATAATCTTTCCTACGTAAAAATGTGCCCAAGAAAGACGAGTAACTTTTCCTCACCCATTTTTCCTCGGGGAACACCCATCACACCCCGGAGTGGTCGCCAAGATGTTCTCCCTCATTCAAAACCGGGCCAAAGCCTGGCATTGTTGTCTATTTGGTTTCTGGTGCTTGGTTCGCCCAAGTATTTCTGGCCCGGATCTCGAGAAATTTATAGGCAGAGTAGGTCTTCAAACGTTTCCTCATTCGACTCAGATGTACCACGCAGCAGTTGAATGTCAAGAAATAAATAAACGTTGAATAAACTGTCAATTGGCACGAGAAAGACTAGAGCTCATTTGGAGGTCAGCGGAGAGAATATCCTGGCCTACTAACTCCGCAAACCCCAT
Source organism: Clitopilus passeckerianus (assembly GCA_944990035.1). Taxonomy (NCBI): domain Eukaryota; kingdom Fungi; phylum Basidiomycota; class Agaricomycetes; order Agaricales; family Entolomataceae; genus Clitopilus; species Clitopilus passeckerianus. The sequence continues at coordinate 175,582 of CALYLX010000098.1, forward strand.
GTGTATTGATAATTGTGGCGGAAATTACCGGCTGGCGCCCACTGAAACTGAGCGACTGAGGATCCTCTTCCATAGCACAACTCTCCTGATCGACTCCTCACGCTGCTCAAGTCTTTGCTCTTTATGACGCTCATACCCGGTGGGGATGAAGGAATTGACTCAAACCTGGAAACTTCTGGCTTTGCACTGGCCTTTGCGGACATGCCAGTTAGGGGGCGTGAAAAGAGAGTTACGCGACTCTGGAACGAAGAAATTGCACCCTGTGTTACGCGCTGGAGCGCCAGAAAGGTGGACCCGAAGATGACGAGCCGACAACAAGCATTTCCTGAGCCTCGTTTCGCTGATAGCACGGGCAGGCCACTGGCTGAATCTTATAAATACTGGCCAGCTTTCGCTACCAAATCCTCATCGACATCTAGTCGCATTCACCTTTCACGAACACCTTCTAACGTCTAGTCATGGTTTCCTTCAAGTCTCTCTTCGTTGTTGCTGCCACCGCTCTCGCTGCGTTCGCGTCTCCCGTCCCTGCTCCTGAAGTTGGTGATTCCCTCGCTGTTCTCGGTGCCCGCGGCCTCGCTGTCGAGAGTGCAGCTGTCTCCACCCGTGCTGAGTCTGCCGTCCTCGGCGGCTGCCAGCACGGCTGCGGTAGCTTGACTGAGATCATCGCTGCCGTCCATGTCGACGTTGCCGCTGTTATTGCCGATATTAGTGAGTCCCATTATTACTTCGTACCGTGTCCATCACTGATCAAATATCTATAGACGTCGCTGTAAAGGGCAACGTCGATGTCAAGGTCGTCGTCGGCCTCATTGCCAAGATCGACGTTATTATCAAGGCTGCTATTGGTCACGTTAAAACCCTTCCTCACGGTGGTGTTGACGTTGATGTTAACGTCTTCGTTGGCATCTTTGTTGTAAGACCCACCTTCACTTAATTGTTTTTGCCTAACTGATTGGCTATCTAGCAAATCATTGCTGCCCTTAACGTTGCTGTCAAAGGTTGCGGTGCTCAGGCTCATTTGATTGCAGCCATCATTGTCCAACTCAAGTAAGTTTCGCGGAAGTTTCTTAGACGCGGTGTACTAATCCTCTCTGCAGTGTCAGCATCTCTATCCTCCTCAAGGCCTGCTTCAGCCTTGTTGTTGGCCTCGATGTCAAGTTCTGCGGCCTCCTCGACGCTAGCGTTGTTGCCATCATCGGCCAGCTCAAGCTCGTCGATATCATTGCTGTCATTAAGGTTCACCTCAACGTCAACCTACTTGGCCTCATTGGCATCAACCTCGGTATCAACCTCTAAAAGGCCAGCCATGGCTCGTGTTCGGAAGGTGTTTATGTCCTTACGATGTTATGATTTGCACGACCTTGCATACTGTAGTACTTGTTTTTCTGCTGCTTCGTAATGGATTCCGTTTTTTTTTGGCAATCTTGAGTGTGCACAAGTTCTCTCAAAGGACAACTACCTCCCTTGCATCCTACCAGCATCCTACTACCTAAAAGCCAGAAGAAAGCCGGAGGGCCGGCCCGCTCAAAGGAATCGCAGGTCCTGAAGCGTGGGAATCTGGAGCCGAGCCTCTAGGCAGTCACCAACTCCCTCTCCGACCTCTCACTTGGGCGTCCGGCATGAAGGTATCCAAGGCCTCCAAGCTTCAATTTATACATAACGCTTCAGCTCAAGGCCATTCGTAGCTCATAGGACTTTTGACTACTACATCTTGGGAAGCGAGCGACACAAGAGTAGGTCACGAACTTGGCTTGTGCCAGGATGGTATCATGGTAGGCATGCAAACATTCTCAGCGAAGCGACCATGCCCACATTTCTGCCAGGTATCCAGCTGAAGATGACGAAGATGAAGGGTTGGAACGAATGAAAGGGCAAGATATGAATTCAGAAAGACTCGATGCTCAGAAGTGAGTACCCCATCATGATCCTCACATCATTGACCAAGCTCACCTTTTCTCCAGCAACACGGTTCAGATTCTTCGCTCATGTACCAATAAATAAGCTTCAGCCCACCTGAACGGGTATGTGTTGTCATTCGTAGGATGTCAGTCAAGCTAATATTGACCACCTAGGGGAATCATGCAAAGTGGTCGCAACCACTTTTCATACACGAGTTCCATAATGGAACGTTTGGCACGCTCTCATGCTCTCAGGGCCTACGTCAAATGAGACAAGCCTTCCCTGCATATCTCCACCATTGTCCAAGGACATCAGCATTCGTCTACGAGGTACGCTGGCTATCTGAATACCAGGACATCAGGCAAGTGTCAACTTACCCAGTGACGAATGAAACCGACTTACCGTTTAATAGCCCATCAGAACAAATGGACTTGAAAGAACTATCTGGCGTCGGAAACAGACATGCTGTTTGGATCCCTTGGCTCGGACCTCACACGGTCGCCCTACACAATCCTGACCATTCGTCCTCGCGCCAGGCCTGAGGTTGCGACTAATACACAACTTGCGCTACAACGTAATGGCTATATCCTTATAGCATATCGATTCGCGTCACATCAACACCTGCAAATCTGGTCAGAGCAGGCATTTCAGAGTCGCCCAAGGAGGCTGGCATTACCAATAATAGCCTTTTGAAGGCTTACAAGAGCAGAATGCAGTTCATCGCCCAATCTCCAATTCTTCCCATAAAAAGCAGGCCGCTTTCGCATTTCTTCCTTCGCCAACTTGATCTCCTCCACCACCAGCAACAGCAAGATCCTCAAGAAACCCCTCAAGAATATGCTGTCGTACTCTCCGCTCGTTGCCGCGTACGTCTATGCGGTAGCGTGGCTCTTCTCGTTCTATTCCTCGCCAATGAGGTTGCCCACCATCGGTTCAACGGTGCTTCGTCGCATGCTCACCATCGACCCCTCTCCGGTCCTCCTCACCCTGTCCTGCGGTTCTTGGGGCACACGAGATTCTACCCCGGCTCAACATGGTTTCCTCATCACCGTCCTTGGATTTATCGCCACCGCCTACAATGAATACAAGATGCTCCTACTCGTCATCCCCGGCATGGTTCTTGCTGCTCCCGCCCTGTGCTTCTGTCGTTTGCGTTATTGGGCACATAAGGGCAATGAAGCCACTACGGCCACTGCTATTAACGCCGGGGACGAAACCCTCATCGGCACTCCTGCTCCAGTCAAGAAAAAGGGCGACCCTAGCCTCTTCGGATTTGCAAATGGACCAAGCACCCCTATCCACCGCCTACTCTTCAATCGACCTGAAGTCAGTCCAGTTCAAGTTTGGAACGTCAGACTCAACGGTGTTTTCGGTGACATCGTCAGTGGCCAAGACGGCAACGGAAGCATCCCTGGTATCCCGGTCGCATATAATTCCACTCCCCCTCGTCAAGGTTATCATCAAGAAGGAGACTCATTTGGAAAAAGCTTGAACGACATCGATTCGTCTGTCATTGAAGACAACTCACAGATTCTCGCTGGGCTCAACCTCGCTCCAACGGTCCTCTCAGCTGCCCAGAGTGCCAAGGCAAGGCGACCTGCTTCAAGGCAGATTGAAGTTGAGGTTTGTGGCGATTTTTTGATACTTGTCTCTCGGTGTTGATGTCGATGTTTAGGGTTCAGATACTGCCGCTCAAGCTGTCCCTTCTACAACCGTCTCAATCTCCACGGTCGCTGTTGGCCAAGGTTCCGGCCCCGAAATCAAGCATGTACCCGCCGTTCGTGTTGCAGGTGTTCGGCACTCTTTTACAAGGAAGCGAGCTGCCACCACGGGATCGTCGGCTGGAGCTTTGGCTCAACTTCGCGTTCGTAGCCTCCTTAACGTCTACCAAAGACTCAGTTGCTAACGCTCCATTTTAGCGCCTTGTTCGCCCTTATGTCAACACTGGCGTTCAGACGGACTCGGCTCCATGCAAGGTTTATGCGGATCAGGGCACTTCCGTTGGGGTGAGACCACATCATGTACATCCGCTTTCCCCGTACTTAATGTTCCCGACAGGATCTCGTCGATGTCTCCAAGCCTGTCTCTCGTTGCATGAACAGTGTAGGCTGCGACGCCTCGCCGGTGAATATTGTCCAGGAGACCAAGGTCAGCTTCGTATCATACTTGCCTTTCGCATTGTACTCAAGATCGTTTAATAGGTACCTATCAAGAAAGAGGCTGGAACTGGAAATGACAGCAAGGATTCGTTCGACATTGCTCTTACCGCATTCGAGAAAGATCACGAAGCGGACTACGTCACCCTGACGAAGGCGATGCAGCAACTCGCGGTGCTCGAACAGGCGCAAGAACAGGGCCCTGATCAAGCGTCACCTCCCGTCCTCAACGTCATCCCTCCTAGCCCTCCTTCTCGCCAGGCCAAATCACCTGAACCTACTTCCGGTCTACCGCAGTTCAAGGCTTCTTCGGGAATTCGTGCTCCTTCCAGTAAAATTGGATCCTCCTCGAAGGCCAACCGTTCTACCGTGGTTATTGCTTCGCGCCAGAAAGAAACCATCTCGGTCATCACCCCGACCTCCCAGACTGTGGTACCAACGCCAGTCGTTGACGACAAACTGGGCCGTATTTTAGGAGTCATGTACCCTCACCTGAATCGCCTCGCTCCCCTGATCGTCGAAACCGGACCCTTCTGCACCACCTCCTTGCCTCCCTCCATCATTACGAGGCTCAAACTGGAGAAGAAGAGCACCAAGTATCTTCTTACCATATTCGGCCCAGTCGAGGACAACTTCAGGGCCATCTTCCACCGACTTAACCCAAAGGGCTCCGGAAAAGCCTTCCTGCAGTTCCTTCAAGACTTCTTCACCGCCACGAAAGCAGAGGCAATTGCACGGTACCTCCAGACCTACCCCGGCCTAAACTCATCATCATCAGAATCTGACGTCCTCGCATATGTGGCCCTCCTGGACGAGAGACAGCTAATCACGCCCAAATTCGCTGTTCATTTCAAAAACTTCGAAAGCATGTACCCTATGCGGGCGAAGACAGAGTTCCGCGAATATCTGGAGACCAACCTGCCCAGGGAGAAGCCACTCGCAGCAGAGCAGAATGGGAACGAGACGGAAACGCTTCGTATCCTAAAGGTCTTGTTTCCCGACCACGAGCGTCTGGCCGCTCATATCCTTCAGCAAACACCTGCACCCTTTCCTTCAAAGAGCGACCGACAGGAAAACATCCGCAACATGAAAATGTTTGGCCCGGTCGAGGTGGAATTCAAGGCCGGCTTCCACAAGTACAGCCCCAATGGGTCGCCGAAGGGATATCTGCAGTTCCTCCGCTGCTACCTGGACGCCAGGGAGATCCAAGGAGCACCCCAGGTCTCGCTCCTCTACGACCGCTTCGAGCGTGAATATCCAAATGGGACCCCTCGACAATGGCTTGACTACATTCGCTGCCACCTCCCTCGGATAGAAGCAGAGTTGCTTGCGAAGGAGACTAAAGGAAAGCGACCGGCTCCTGCTCCTGCTCCCCGTGTATTGGCGAAGAAAGCTGCTCAAACTGGAGTTCCCGGAAAGCAGGCGAAGGTGGAGAAGAAGGTGGAAAAGCGCATCACTAAGGGACCTACAATCGTCAGCAGGCTGCCTCTCAAGCCTTGTAACGGTGGATCTAGGACCGCGAAGGGCAAGGAGAATGTCTCCCCTCCCAAAGCCCGACTGTGCAAGGAGAAGGCGCAGGCCAAGGCTGTCAACTCCAAGGTCACGACGAAGAAGGTTCCAGTGTCCACTACACTCGTCTTTCGCCCGACTCCTATTCAGCGCGCCCCGAAGGGACCCACCTCGAGGCTGCAAGGACCTGCAAAGGGTTGGCGTTAAACCATTCACATCTCGTATCGTGATTTATTATCGCTATTATTATTGCTATTTATGTTCTGTTGCGTGTTGTATATTTTCTGGACTTTTTGCCGACTCTTCTTGTACTTTACATGGTCTGTTGTACTTTTACATTCCGTTTTTCCGTCGTTCTTTCTTTCTATACCCCTTCGTTCTAGAGTAGTCTTCTTCTCTAGCGGTTATGGCCTGCTGCCCGCGACATTTTGTCGGTCCGAGGCGTTGGCTAGCAGTTGATTCTCGAGTCTCTGCTCATAATCAGCACGATCCCATTTTGGCTTTGGCTTCCACAATACCTTCCGTACTTTTAATTAGGTTCATATTAATAACCTTATATACTCGAGTAGTTCGAAGAACTGGATTGCGATTTAATTGAATACATTCATATTCAACGCAAAGCGTAGCCATAGACAAAATGTTGCATTCTCCGCTATGAGTGGGTGGTATTACATCTCTCCCTAGAACTCGATATCGTAGATGTCCATGATAGCTCGTACAATAGCAGGTGACTGATGACCAGGAGCTCGTCTGAGCGGTAGGTTGGAAAGATGAGATGCGAGAGATGGCCCATTGATCATGAGCGTCGTGAGCGCAAAAGCTAACAACGGGAAGCGAAGCAGAAAGATACGGCCTGTGTATCTTCCGTAACACACTGCTTATATCTGCTCATCTGCGGAGATATAAAGAACTTCCAGAAGAAATGTGAGATTGGTCGTATGATAAAGAACGAACTGCACGCACCATTATTACCACGAATGAACGCGTCTCCATACTTGTTAGTCACTCTTCCATTGACATGTTCTTCAGTCTGCTCTAGGGCAATGTTCATGTAGCCATCGAGACATGAGAGAATCCCTGTTTCCGAGCGAAGATTAGAGATGAATGTAGGCAGGGACTAGAAAAGCTCACCCTTGTAATCAACGCCCGATGTCAGTCTGACAATCACTCTTTTGCCCACCACGCCCTTCAAGAAGTCTGTAGGCGAGCCAGTGTGTCCAGTAGGTTGAGCTGGCGCTGGTGATTGCGCATCGGGAGGGGTGCTCTCGTCGGCCATGGTCACTGTCCTCTGCTAAATCGGCAGCGCCAAATCCTTGCGACGAGTTTAAGGCCATTGCCAATCACGCGCAAACAAGCTTGGCTCTTGCCTCCAAGTTGGTACGTCCTTGAGTTTTGGTACTGCAGCAGCTTGTGGTCCTTGTACTTGTGCAACTCATTCACTCGCTCACTGTCAACACGGAATGCCCATTTGTGGAACTTGAAAACCATTCGGGGCTGGTCACTCTGGCTCAGGGAAGGTGCGTTCATCAAGGCTTCATTCAGGATTTTCTGACAGGTGCAATGAAGAGATCCTTGCTTTATTGGATGGGTACCGTGGCCAGGGTTCTTTTTAGGGTGGCTAGCCAGTCGCTCTGTCACCGTATTAGAAGATTCGAGGCGTATACATCCAGGCAGCTTGCTGCCATGGATACGAGTTTTTCCTTTCGAGGTTCTTGAAGTCGTTTGGTGATCTAGAATCGACTGATTCTCTCCTCTACCTGAAGTCTCCATGAGCGGCCAAAAAGTGTCAAATGTCAAGGCCATCATCCTACGCCACCTGCCATGTTGCCACAGCGCTTCCAGCACGCACTGCCTTGATGCATGTTCACCTTCGAGCTCTTCATACCGATCGCTCTATGTATCTCAATTATACGACTTCGAGTAATATTGACTGTGGAATTCCTCATGTTGAGGAATCTTCTCTTTGTTCTCCTTAGCCCGTAGGGGCAGCGACACCTGCTCTACCTCTTTGATCTAGCCAATGATACCCTACCTATGAATGCGTCATGAATGATGAAACCCCCCACCCAAGCCGAAGAAGATGTCTATCGCGTCACAGCGCCTGTCCTTGGCCTCGTCGAGATCCGAAAGCGTGACGAGACCCTTTCTTAACTGCCTATATAAACCTCACCTGCCACATTCCAAATCCTCAGCAAACCGCATTGCTACCAACGAAAAACATCTTACTACAACAATGAAGTTCTTCTCTATCTCGACTCTCGTCATTCTCGCTGGGATCTCGAGCAGCGCTGCTGCTATCTCCTGCGCGGCCCAAGGTGGCAGCTGCCAAGATGGCGGGAGGGACTGCCCAGCTGGGACACGTTCCGTATTCTGGGACAGCGGTTGCAAGACCGGCTGGTGGTGGTGGGAGAAGGACGATAAATGCTGCGTCTAGAATTGAGCTACCTTCAAGTATGTCTCGTTATTTTTGATTCGCAGACGTATGAGAACTAATCACATATGCACAGACATTTGGATTGTTTAAGCAGTCTTGGTCGCTGCTGCGACAAACCACGGACGTGTCGGACGCTGTATACGCATTATCAGGATTTCACGGAACTATGTAATATATATTCTTGAATGCGATTATGGAGGACTCGCTCTATGGATTCTAAGACCGGGTCGACGATGTCAGCATGCGCCAATTCTCAAACTCACAACCTAGTAATATAAACTTCGAGATATGTACGAAACTGCTCGTGATGGAGAGGCTAGGTCGTACTCGAGACCGTAGTACGACTCGGGTCGTGATACCCATGATGATAACCTGAAGGGACCTGGACGCTGCTCAATCCTTTCCATTGAAATACACTTAGTGACCTACATTCAGTCTAACCTGACGCAACGGGAAACCCGTGGATTCCGTGACATATCCTACTTTCCATTTCCATACATATATTGGCTGGATCAACGATGTTGTAGTGCTAATTGGGAGAGACAGAGAAGTGTAGCTTGTTCTGGTAGACTAACGTCGGTAGGTCAGCTCTTAAAGCAGCCCCGAGTCCTGGATCAGCCTCTAGACCATGCCAAATGGTACGCAGTAGACGTATCCGAACTTCCGGCAGCTCCTCTAGCCTGAAGCGTGCTAGAAGGACATTTTCCAGGGATCGGAAATTATAACGTTTCCGGAAGGATTTCAGATCCGTTGTTGAACACAAAAAGTCGATGCTGAGCGATTTGAGAGTAGGGTTGAGAGTGGCGAGTGTGCCTAATAGGGTGCTCTGCAAAGGGTACTCGTCAGCCAGTCGGATAATCGCTTCCTGTCTGAAGTGCTCTAAGTTGGTGTTTGTGGAGAAGGAGAGTGGGTGAAGCAACTCGTCATCTGTCAAGGAAGGGAATTGGCGACGGACGGGAGTGAGTTAGTTACCGTGCTGCGCACCTAGATCAACGTGTTCGAGATTAGAAGCGCATTGGGATATTAGGACCGTCAACGGATGGAGAGAACTGGTGTGTTCGTATGGGCCCACTGCACGAATTCTCTTCATCCTCGGATTGAGCGCTGCTAGATGGGAGATGAGTCCTTCCATTTCAGGGATGAGGCACAACAGTTTGAGATAGGAGATGGGAGATATGTCCCACTGTGCGTGAGGAACGGTGGTATCGTCGAAATGAATCCAATCGAGCTCAAGTGTCATGTCGGAGCGCGTTCCCGGCCCTACGACAACGGAGAACAAGTCGTTGGTATTTGGGAATGTAACAGAGCTAATCCGAATGCGGCGGACATGCTTCAAGGCGCACAAGGCAGATTGACTGATACGGTCAAGTGTACGCCAGAAGACTGCTACCAGTTCAAGAACCTCGACGGTCTCAAGTCGGGGAAGGATATTGCAGATACAAAACTGTACGCTTTGCCAGGTCTCTTTACGCTCCCTAATTTGGACATTCTTTATAAAATACCCAAGCGTGGATTCGCGTGCAGAAAGAAGCTGCGCAAGCCGTAACATCTTGTGCTGGTCGCTGAATTTAACGACGTAATCGGGTAGCCAGTTCGCTCGGACAGCGTTAGAGCGCAAGAAGCGGGTGGACACAAGCCGACAATTCCCAAGCTCGTATTTTGTGCGTCTAGAACCATCTTCGAGCTCGCCAAGTATACGATCTAGGACTTCATTGGGAATGTCGTCCATGTTGGTGGTATGATGATAAGGTGTTTCAAATAATCCGACATGGACTGAGACATAAAGATCACGTTCCGACGAGCGTGACACTACTATTATAACTAGAGTTCGGACGTTCCTCGACAAGCAGTGATTCGAAAGAGCTGTCCGATTATCGATGGTTTTCAAAACATCGAAGGCAACTTTGAGGCAACTCGAAACGTGGTGCAAGGAAACTGGTTGTTTTGGGCAAGCCGACTCCGTTTCGGCCTGATTGCCGATGCTTTCCGGAAAACGAGCCAAGAGGAAACTTGGCATGTTCAATTCGCATGCTTTGAAAGACGAGCGAAAAAGTCGTCCAACCGAAAGTACCACCCAAGAGATAAGCGCTCGGAAACGCTGAGATAGAACGGCATTGAGAGAGACAAGCGTTTAAAAGCTTTAAAGACCAGATAATTAAAACCGGACGCCGTCAAAGAAACATCGCCCTGAAACATGGATTTCAGAGAAAAAGACGATTAGGACGGCGAACAGCATCCTTTGGTTCAATTCGACTTCAAATACCCAGTGGATCTGATCTTTCCTTGGAACCACCAGTATTTTGTTGGGTACAAAGGTCTCGTAAAGATGAGAAGTTGAACGCGCACGTTTCCTATTCCTCTAAATTTGGAAGACTTCTTCCACCACTGGCATTTGTCCGCCATCATGTACACAGGAGGATCTAGGTATAGACAGTACTTCACGAGAGCTGATCTTAGTCCACCTGCATCGTCTTCAAGATCAATCTTCCTCCATAGTAACCAAGGGCCCAGCCAGTGTATGAATCAAAACCAACAACGCGTTCCAGCACCAAGTCCACTCAACGTTCTGGCAGACGCGTTTGTAGTCACGTGGTCAGGCCTAGAGGACCCGTGACTGCGGATGGCATCGCTGTACAAGGCAGCGTTCCTGCTGAGAGTAGTACTCTTTACGCCTCAAAGTCCACATAGCGATGGTCCTCGTCCTCGTCATTGGGGACCTTCACATTCCTCATCGGATTCATGACCTACCTGCAAAGTTCAAGAAGCTGCTAGTTCCGGGGAAGATACAGCAGATCCTGTGCACAGGAAATGTGTGCGACAAGGAAACATATGAATACCTCCGCACCATTGCTCCTGACGTGAACGTTGTTCGAGGAGACTACGACGAAGTAAGCAGAGAATTATATCTCCCGTTGTTGCTGTATTTGATGTCTGTATATTGCAGAGCCCAACGTTTCCGTTATCAATAACGGTGAACCATGCACCGATCAAAATTGGGGTTATCCACGGGCACCAATGCATACCTACTGGCGACCTAGACTCTTTGAACTCTCTGGCGAGGCAAATGGACGTAGATGTCCTTGTGTCTGGGCATACCCATACGTCCGTTAACACCCACCGGTCTCAATCTTGTAGCTGATGCTTACCCTTGGCTCAGGTTCCAAGCGATGGATTTCGACAACAAATTCTTCATCAACCCAGGATCCGCTACGGGAGCATGGACCGGTGCTTTCAATGGGTCAGTATAATGCCTTGTTGCTCACCTCAAGTTGGTAAACTTACGACGTTGCAGTGAACCGACGCCGTCCTTCGCACTCATGGATATTCAAGGACCTGTGGTCGTGACTTACGTATACCAACTTTTAGAGGGGGAGGTCCGCGTTGAAAAGATTGAGTGGCGAAAAGAGCAGGAGCCTGTGCCCAACAGCGCTGCTCCACGTTCTGCTGCTTTGCCGCAAAATATACCCAGCCCAACAACGCCAAGCAGTCCTCCGGGTGGCTCATCAGTCTGGTAGTCGGCGCTCCTGTACTTGTATATGGTTAGTTATACTTCTACTTCGCTTGAACATCCTGAACTGACTATCGCCCAGTAACACGCTTATGACCAGATGCAATGGTATCTTCTGTAAACCACGAAGACCTCCAATTAGAGAGTTACGAATCTTCATTTTTGCGGATCAAGACTGGCTCCTAAGATCTAAGACACCTTCCGGGCCTTGACGCACATGAAATCTGATGAATGTGAAGTATGTGGGTATATCACCACTGAATCATTATATTCAAGATGAATGGGTATGTACTATGTAAATTGACCGACTAAAATAACCAATAACGAATGCGATAATGTCGGAAATAATCAAGCTTTGAACGAAAGAAGGATGGTATCCTGTTGGGTATCTACATTTGACTTTGGTCGAGGGCTTGAGAGACAAGGTCGAAAGCTTTCGCCGACCTAGGCTTAACTGAGCACTTGAACTGTTCCGGGTAGCTAAAATGCAATGCGTCAAGGTCAGTATGGTGGACCGCGTCTATCAATGGAAGCGAGAGACGAACCTTATGATACCAGAAGTGTTCTCGTGCACAGGTGTAATCTCAACGCCATTCTCGACGGCCTTCGAGATATCAAAGATAGCCAAAGAGTTGGAGACAGCAGAGAACAATGAGGCCTCGGCGAGGTACATTCCCGGGCATATCCTGCGACCATAGCCGAAGCAGACAGTGCGGGGGTCACGCTCAGCCGGCTTGCCAGGCGCCGCGATGTGGCGTTCTGGCCTGAACTCGAATGGATCGGAATAGACTTCGGGATCGTGGAGCATGCCCCTAGAAGAATTCGTGGTTAGCTAGTTGTGCTTTTCTAGGCGTTTTAAGGAACGTACCAGAAGTTGCAAAGGATCATGGCACCCTTCGGGATAAAGTGACCGCCGATGTGGCCATCCTCCATTGCAGTGTGGGGAACACCTGATTGGGGAGTTCAGTCCAGTGCAGAAGCGGATGTCAAAGAATGGGGCTAACCTGTTGGTGCAACGCTGTTCCATCGCATAACCTCGAGCATGACAGCGTTCACGTAGGGGAGATGGGGCCTATCCTCCAGAGTCGGGAGCCTGTCCCGACCAATAACTGAGTCAAGCTCGGCTTGAGCTTTCTTGCAGACGTCTATGTGAAGTGGATGTGCTCAGCGGATAGCATGTAGACCAAAACGAAGCTCACCAGGGAAGAGGACCATGGCGAGGAAGAAAGCGTATTCCGCAGAGACCGTGGTATCTGCGCCACCTAGACGAGAAATTCAGTTCGAGGAGTTTAAACGGAGTGGGATGAGATAACTTACCACCATACATCGAGCTAGCGGCGAACTTGATATCACGGATCTGATCCTCAGTTAGACTAGCCTCATCCTCGAGCATAGTGGAAACGAAGGATGGTGGTGCTGAACCCGAAGCCTAAAACGCCGGGAAATCAGCTGTCGAATTCAGATTATTTTGACAAGCTACTAACCATTTGTTTCTTGGTGTAGGCGTAAGGAACTTCGACCATAGCGGCGGTGTCCTTGGCCCACCTTCGAGCCGTCTCCATGAAGCCCATGCCCGGAAGCCATTCGGGGAGGCTCTTCAAGGAGGGGAAGAAATCGACGAGGTAGGCACCCGGAACGGTGGCTGCAGAGAAGTTGGCGTTTGCACCTTCAATGAGATCAACGAAGGGATCCCTGTCCTCCTGCACCTTAATACCGTAGGTAATACCAAGAATAACACCACCAGCCAACCTAAACAGTACATTAGTATCTATGCCGATGCAATTTACCGGGTACTTACTTGCGAAGATTGTCCATCAACTCAACAGGGTGCGACAGTTGGCGCTTGAGGAAACGGTGAGTCTCATGCTGGATGAGGCGCTTCTGTTTCTCGACAGGCTGAGGCCCCAAGAAGTTGGAGAAATGCTTTCGATAAGTGCGGAATCGGTCTCCGTATGGGATGAGGACGAGAGTTTCGGAGTAACCCAGGAGTTCTCCACCCATCTCGAGCTTCGGCCTGTCGGAGTAGACTGATCCTTTCTTATCGAGTTCCTGCATGATCTCATAGGAGTTGACGATGATAATTGGGCGCCCCATGACTTGGACTGACAGGATACCACCTGCATGGAAAGAGAGAAGACGACTTCAGACCTGGTATGATCGACAGGGTACAGGCCAAGGCAGGAAACATACCATATTTCTGTCCCCATTCCGCGTAGGTTTCCCATTCCTTCTTTGTCGGCATGTCAGCGGCATTCTGGTTCGGCGTCAGTGGGGGAGAAGAGTTGGACGGAAACCATTGAATCACTCACGCCGAGCAGGGGTAGCCCTGGAGGACCGGGTGGGAGATTTGACTTCTTCTTGGGAGAAAGTAGGCGTTGGAGGATCACCAGACCAAGAGCTGCCAGTGCAATGTCCAACTTTGTGATCGTCATTGTCGAAGAAAAACCTCTGAATCGAGAAGATAGGGAACGGCGACCTCGCTGTAGGTGCCCGGCGGAGGAAAACGAATAGCAAACCGGTAAATCGCAGCCTGCTCAAATATTGAATCTTTGGACCCTCACTGTATGTAAGCGAATTGGCGACCAAAGGAGATGCGAAATTCTTCCTGGTTGTCATCTGACAAGATCTGAGGTGGGTAAAGTTACTCCCCTGGGCGACCTGCATCGTGTCGCTGTGGGGGATTCGAGATCTCCCGTTCGTGGTGTGTAAGTCCACAACGAGATCTGATGATGATTTGTGGGCCATCAGCAGCCGGTAGCTATCACGGCAAAAAGATCCCTGCATGAAGCATCCAGTGTGTACAACCTCCTCCTACAGGTCATAATTACCCGCTGGTCGACATAGATCAGAACGCTTGTCTGCCCCCAAACTTCTTTGTGCTAGCGGCTTCTTCGAACCTGGATCGGAAGTAAAATCTCTTCCTTGCGTGAAAGATCTTCTCAAGCCTGAGGCCCTGAGGGGCTCCACCGTGCCTGATGTAGTGGCTGCGACCACGACGCTCTCAAATTTGTAGCTTACAATATGGAGGTATCTCTGCCAATTCGTCCATTTTGGGTGCCACAATTTCCAACGTACGACTACACGTCAAAGATCAGGCCAAAATGCTACCGGATAGACGTTCCAAAGAGAAAACCCACCACCCGGCCTTGCGCCCATAAAAGATGATTTTGTAGCCAGATTTCCGGTCGCCATCACCTCTGTGGCCGACGGTCGCTCATTTGCTGATCCGACAGGGTCTGGAAGTTGGAACGGTGCCGCGACCTGAAAAACAGACATCTACCGTGTCCTCCAGGTTGCTAGCGAAAATTGCGGATTTTCGTGCAGAAAGAAAATTATTACAGCGGCAGTTACATCCGCTGTTAGTTCGAAGCCAAAGGCAATTCAGTCTGCTGACCGAAGCTTTTGACAAACATCTCCAAATTTGATGAGCCAATCAGGGCTAGGTCTTTTGGAATGACAAGGGAAGCCAGCCAGGTTCATGGTTCTCATGAGTTCCCCGTCGCTTACTCGTTTCCAAGTGCCGTAACCCATGGGAATCTAATGGAATCTCGATTAAATTCAAGGTCACACCTGCCGTACTTATGAAGGAGGCGTTGGCTCCTGGTCGTCTTGCTTGAGCCCAGCGTCGTCGCTGCCTTGAGATACCACTCCTTCATCCCGATATTCCATACCCGCTCGTTTCCATCGTTTCCTCGAGGTTTACGAACAGCTCACTCAAGATGTCACCTGTTGCAAGGATTGCCGAGCAGATCGACGAAAAGTAAGGCGACAACCAAGACTTGGGCTTAACACAGAGAAGCTGACGAGGTGGAAAACTTTCAGCATTGGTTCAATGTTCCTCGGTCTCATCGTCAGCTCTGTTCTCTTGGGAGTGTCTCTTGTGCAGACGTTCTATTACTACTCCAGTACGTCGATCATACTTCACGAAGCATAAGGGAAGGTAGTCATGCGGTTCGCTTTTCAAGCTTATCCTAAGGATCCGTGGTATCTTAAAACTTTGGTATGTCAATGCTTGTTATATTCTTGGGAAACTCGCGGTCTGACAAGAAAACTCTAGGTTGCAATCACTGCAGTCTTTGACTCGGTGCATTGTGCCCTCGTAACCCACTCAAGTAAGTCGATTGCCCACCTCTTCAGGCTGTTGCCTTGCTAATCATTATACAGTCTACCATTATTGTATCTCGAACTTTAAGTGAGGACTTCGTCCAATCCGGACGTTGAGCGTCGTCTAACCTCCTGAATATAGTCGGCCCGCTGAACTTGAACGTCTGGTTTGGTCTGTTGTCGTGCGTATACTTCCTTTTTCGTCCACGACGTCCTACTGACTTGCCACAGATGGAAGCACTGTTTACGGTATGCCGAGATGCGACCCCCTTTTGTTCCGTTACTTACGATTCTCGGGAAGGGTGTGACTGGTTGCCTCGTGCAATGGTAGGTTCTCCGTCGTCTCATCAGTTAACATGCCGATAAAACCGCATTCTCCAGCTTCTATCTTCAACGAGTATGGCGATGTCAGTGTGCCTCTTTATAGGTTCTCCTTCACCTCCTGACCTCGTTTCTCCTTTCAGTAAGCAAGAAGAACTGGATTCTTACGGCCGTCATCCTCGTTTTGGTCCTTGGCGATGCTGGTACGCCTAATCATGTCGTCCGATTAACCCGGCTGAAACTGACAATCATTCATAGCTTGTGGCACAGGCATGTTTCCTTCATTTTCCCTGTCAAATATTTTTTGTCTGATCCCGCTGCCTCACGTCAGTTTGGGTTATCCTTGCGTACGTCGACTTTCCGCTCTCCGGAACGCCACAGCGTGTTCTGATCGTTCATTCTTTAGTATCCAGCTCAAGACCTATCAGCAGCTCCTCGACATTAGAGCTGTCACCATCACGATCAATGCACTCTCAACAGCTGCAGATGTCCTCATCGCCGCTAGTCTGTGGTACATGCTCGCTAAGGCCCGAACTGGCTTCAAGAGGTGCGTAAAAGTCTCACTCGACGCTAAAACCTAACTCTGACGCATTTGGCACCTTCAGGTCAGACACCATGATCAACAGACTTATCTTATTCGTTATCAACACCGGAGCGTAAGTCTACCTCATCGCCCTACCCGATGTGCTTGTAACTAACCGATTTCTTAGATTAACTACGTATGTTGGAAACATTCCGATCTTTTTGAAGTAACTAACGGGGCTGCATTGTATAGCGCATGTGCTGCTGCTTCCCTCATCGCGGTATGTCGTTAGGCCTTCCATCTTGGCTTCCCTTCTAACTTCCTGTTATAGCTGGTCGCCTCTCCAAGCACACTTATTTATGCCTCATTCTACTTCTGCATCGGTCGTCGTAAGCACCTAACCCCTAAACTATCGCGTTTCATTCTCAGCTTTCTCCAGTATACACCAACTCCCTCCTTGCCACGCTCAACGCGCGCAAGACCCTGACTGGCCAGGTCGACGACGTCAGCCACATGCTGGTATCCATGCCTAGCACGCTGCTCAATAGCGTCAACGCTCAGCCGAAAGGAGGAGTGAGCAATCAGAAGGGGTCCAACATTGCTATTCGCATTGAGACCAGTACCGTTCACGACAATGGAGAGCATCGTCATAGCGTAAGTTTTTGCTCCCTGCACCCTTGGACGACGTACTTAGCGATAACCTCTAGAAAACCATTGAGAAGCTCGACTTCGACTCCAAGGTTAACTCCGAAAATCTCGTGAGCATCATCTTTCCTCTCAGACGAAACGTTGAAGCCCTGAACCTGGTTTAGATCAACCAGAACACTCAGATTACTCAAACAGCGGCCACCCAACGACACAAGCGAGAGTCTTTTGGCTCTGACCCGTCCTATGTTTAAACTCGCATAATATGTGAATATACTATAGATCTTCTGCTCAACCCTTGATCAGGGATTCCGAACACAAATCCGACAAACCCGACACATCCACGCACCTAAAAATAAACCATCCAGCAATAATTTTCTTCGCATATCAAGAAGCTTGAAGACGAGCAAAAACCTCATATACATTGACCCGTCCCCCATTAGCCCCGCAATGCAATTCTCAAACATCACGACCACGAATCCCAGGGAGCCTTCGGTTAGACGGAGGGAGGGACGGCTGGAAACGGCGTTCGTGGAGTGTTGTCCCCGTTCTGGCCAGGGTCACTTCCAGTTCTCGAACAATCAGCTTGTCGCATGATGTACCATACCCACCCTATTAATTTATACCACTTCACTCTTGTACGGGCTGTACGTAGTAATACAATTTTTGTCAATGATTCCGTTCCAACTATCGCTCGGCCGTAATTTGGTACGTTTGTCCAAATTCTACGATGAAATCTCATGTGAGGCTATATAGCTTTATTATCCGCTGCCAGTGGTTCGCCATGCAAGCCAAAGAGGAATATTCTTCCAGCCAGAACCTCTGGTGGCAAGAGAGAGTATCGTCGTGAACTGATGAACACACCTGCTGCTAGAATCAAGCTGGAATGGTCTCGTATAGCCCTTCCCGGTGGATGCATCGTCACCATCATGAACTCTAGAGTGCGTGGAGGACAAATGCTAAAATGCGCTCAGAAGGAGGAGCTTCGCTTCGCTTATAATATGCAGTGCTCGATGCAAGAGGGTTCCAACCCAATGACCAGACAGCGAAGTCTGTAACAGTGTGACTGGAGGGAGTTAGTCGACAGCATAAGTGAAAGAATTGAGTTGACCAAAGGCTCCATGCAGCTCCAGACAGGTTGCCCTTGCCGCCGCGGTTGGTCGGTGAATGCGCCGAATATATTGTGATCAAAGTAGGTTACAGAGATGCACTTTCGGCATTCTAAGCTTCTCGAGGGAGAGTTCTGACAGTAATGCAAGTTTAGCTTGTCACGCATGCAAGGGAGGAGTTTCCAATATTGATTCATTCGGTGACTGGCGGGGATAGCCAGTAGCCCGAGGACAATCTGAAGAACGTCATTCGAACGAGCTTGCTCCTAGCAAAGCCATTTGTTCCAAGAAATAACAATGTGGGTCAATAGATGCTTCTAGGTGATGGGTCCTTCTGATAACCAGCTAACCGAGCATTAGATGCAGGAGAGGAAGTCTTCATTGTCAGTCCGAGGGCAACCTCAAGTCTTCGACCAAAGCGCCTGCTGTAAGTCAGAGCGCATGCGGACAGATGATTCTGCTGGTGGCAGGAGCTTGTCCTATCACGATGGTTGGCAGTTTTCGTTTGAGGGGTATGAGGGGACGATACTCTACAGCTCCCGCACCTTTGCCAGTTGATAGTTGAAGGAGGTCCCCTGAAGTATCCACCGGTTTGTAGTCGCCAAGGTAGCTTCTGCCCCAGCGACGGCACATCCACAAGGAGAGAAGCCTAGCTCCGGATAACAGCAGGTGAGCCACCAATTCACACAAACTGGTGGGGATCAACGACCCGGTGGCTGAACTTATAGACTTAATTCCGTTGACGCAAACGAACTGGAAGATGGACAAGACACGGGAGGGCTCTGCTGCGAAATTCAAAGATCCGGGGATGGTCGACTGGCACGCTCTTTACTTGCGTAAGTTGAAAGGCTAATCTAGCACAAGGATCCCCTCAGATGTGCCGAAGCAGCAACAGAACACAAAGGTGCCATCGAGGAAACGAGGTGCATCACATGCTTGGGCCGCCTGTTTGTCCTACTACCTCTTGTTTCCGGAATACAACACGGAAGCTGCGGTTCTAATCCTTGGTCTGAGATCGTGGGTTGAATAACATTTTGTTACGGGGTCGAGGAGGGGACTCATTGGCCTTTCAAAGCTCAACTTGGGTTGCCCATGGCTCGGCCAATCGACCCGCCGATATGACGGATCTGAACTTTCGGTCGGCGTGTGCCATTCAAATTTCAATCACGCGGATCACCGGTCAAAGCCTAAATTTGAAATTCAGCGCCGGAGACTCGTTTGCATGTTCCAAGGAAAGATGAAGAAAACTGATTTTTGACATCCGGCTGAGATATTGATTTACCTCTTCGTGTGTCTTGATTACGCCCAGAATACCGCTTTATTTGCCTGTATAACTAACAAAAGACGAGCGAAACCGCCGGCGAAGGGCTCATTGGGACGAAGAAGTTATACCCTCCGTCTGACACGCGGCGAGAGAGACTAGACCTGTAGGCAAACGCAAATCCATTCCTGTGCTCTCATATCGCTCTATGTGGAGATACTGTGGACATACGTCAGTTTGTGTATCTTATTCGCTCCCGCTAGGTACGCACTGCCAATGACTGTCAACGACTCCCCTGGCAGGTCAAGTCCTGGTGGAATCGTTCTGATAAGGAGATTTTTACTTCATACTTCCATAGAAATCTCAGCCCTTGGGTAGGTAGGACAATCCTTTCGAATGATTATCTCAGAGACTCTTCGCCTCGATCCTATCGTGTCCATGAGCCTCAATCACCATGATCAAGGCATGAATGAGAAAATCTGGAATAATTCTCCCATACAACCCGGATAAAATCAATAACGCAGACTATATGAAGCCGCTGGTTTCTGTACGTTGGACAACCACGCCTTTTTTCTCTCCTTGGTTTCGCCGGCCCGTATCGTAGCTGACTTTACAACTAGTTGTGGTTCTATGAAGGAAAAATACGCTCCAGACTGAAGACGAGAAGTGAATTCAAAGTCCCTGGTGTATCCAACGTGGTCATGAGCGAGGTATTCAATGGACGAGACGGATTCTGAATGAATGCGTTATACACGAGGTTGAGCCTCAAGTGCTGCCTAGTAGCTTGGGGTGGGATCGCCATCTGTCAATTGCACAGGGAGGTGCGGCGATAAGACATTGACAGGTGGTGCAACATCGACACCTGAAGGTGCTTCCATTTGCCCGTGGCCAGCCACCATCCGCCAGTGCTGATGTTGTTTTGAGAGTTGAGCGCGCTGATTATGATGATAGATTGCAACTGTGTGGCAAAACTTCGGTTAAAGACCAGAAATGTACGTATGAGGACTCCGAAAATACCTCTCTGGTGTCACCGAGATATCAGAATGTTCACTTCGCCACGGCTCGGGTGTATGATGCAAAGACTCGGCGGTACGACCACGAGTAAGTATGACGCACGAACTAACTAAATTGGACTCGGATCAAGGATGCTCATTTTCATTGTTTTCCACGAAATGCCAAGTACGGCGGGGTCGTCTCCCATAAGGCTCCTTGTCATGCCTGGCGGAACCGATGCGAGCCCACCAACTTGAGCTCATCGGGAATTGGTCATTGATCCTGGCGTGGACTGAGCGAAGTCCAAGTGGCTGGCTGTTCGCAAACGCTCTCAATTGACATCTCCCAGAACCTTCAAGTTATGAAACTCAATCAAACTTCCTGAAGACGATTTCCAAAATGAAGAGAAGGGTTAACGCTGTGTCGATTGCGCATTCTCTGCCGAGGATTGCGCCTTCAACGAGATCTCAGGAGACTTCCACTATTTGTATGTCGTCGGTGCTTCGATGTCCGGTTCAGCTGGGACATGAGAAGGGGCATCGAGAGGGACTCTATCGAAACAAAGATACGTCTGAAGGGCGCCAGATTGCGTGCTATGGCCTGCAAGAGGTATTTAACTCTCTCGAAAACCTCCAAACTATCATCGGCTCTTCGTCGTACTTCGGCTCGAGTATTCTTCCAGCTCTTCACAATTCTCTACAATGGTTTCCTTCAAATCCCTCTTCGTCGTTGCCGCAACAGCCGCACTCTCCGTTCTCGCCAGTCCTTTGGGTGGTGCAAACCAAGCTGTCCAAGCTCGCAGCGAAGCCATTGAAGGCGTCGTCGCTCGTGGTTTGACTGTTACGCGGGCCCCAGTCGTTGTTGGTGTGTGGGATAAATGCTGAAAAAAAGTACACAGAAGAAATTCCCGTTGCTCTTGCTAAGCGCGAAACTGATCTCCTCGAACGCGGGTGGTGGTACACTTCCCAGTATCTTCGCCGATGTCAAGGTTCAGATTCAAGCCGTTGTCGATGAACTCAGTAAGTCCCCTGTCGTATTTATAAATATGTACTCAACGACCAATGACCTCTAGATGTTCACGTTGCTGCTGGTGTCAAGATCGATGTCAACCTGGTTATTGCCCTCGTTGTCAAGATTAAGACCATCCTCGCTGCTGCCATCGTCAGCATCCAAGCTATTGCCAAGATTGACATCAAAGTCATTCTGACCGTGAAGATCAACGTCTTTGCTAAGATTGTCCTTGATGTCTTTGTGCTAAGTCTATTCGAACGCCCAGGGCCTTTATTTTAGACTAAAGCCGTAATTCCCTTTCCAGGTTATCATTGTTGCTCTCGAAATCTCCGTTAAGCTCGTCGCCGATGTTGATGTTAAGGTAGTCCTTGCGGTCGTTGCTGAAGTCGAGTGCCTTATTCAGACAACTTGTTCCTTGTTCTTGTGTCTGATTTTCTTCCAGTGTCGTCATTGCCGCTCTTCTCAAACTTGTGTTCGGCATTGTTGTTGGCCTCGATGTTATCTTCGACGCCCTCATCAATATCAACCTCGCCCTCAAGATTAAGGCTCTCGTTCTTGTCAAGGTTGTCGGCGTTGTCCAGGTCTACCTCTCTGCCCTCGTCTTGGCAATTCTCAGCATCCTTCTCTAATTGATGATGCTCTATTATAATAAAAGGGAACTAATTAGAGGTCGTTTAGTCTCGGTTACTTTGTTGTCGCACGCATCGTTATACATCTTGTCTCTTGTTTTCTCTGATGGAATGAATGTTGTCTTTGGGCCGAGATTGGGAAGATGGTACGTATCGAACTGTTCTTCGACGCCAGCCGCCCGCGGACTGCAAGGTGATGAAGAATCAATGTGCTTCGTGGCACGGGAACTCCCAGGACACACTTTCAGAACAACCATACGGGTTTGAGGCTGCCACGCTATAAAGGGTGAGCTTATGACGAGTTCACGACCTCATCTTCTTTCATGTCGTTCCCCGGCAATCACGACCGTCCTGACATGTGGAGTGGGGACGAATCAAGAAGCCTACGGATGAATTCAAACACAGAGACAATGGGAGCTTCCCCTTCGAAAAGCCTATACCACGGGTCAGAGGCAGACCTCCGACCGGCAACGCAAGGCAAGGTGGACGAAGGTAATGTTAAGTTACATGGCCAGCCCATGGGCAACTCTGGGGTACCACAATTGACATCCTGAAAACGGTGTTCCGGCTTGAAGCGTGGACAGGTTTTTTGAGAATTGAAGGTCTTGGGCTCAGCCACGAAACGCATTGGCGCGCAAGAGAAATAGAAAATTGAGATGGCGTGCTTCCAAATGTCAATCCGTACCTCCGCCGTAGGCAATACCCGATCTCATCAAAGCACCCGTCGGACGGACGGCACTCTGACTATAGGTGGGGGCCTCGCAGAGGAAGAAAAATTAATTAATTAATTCAGAGGCAAGTACAGAGTAGGTCGGATCAGACGGATATACCATATATAGTATAACGTTTCAAACTCAGCTACATCGGTCCGCGTCTGTCTCTATCAGAGACCATGCCTCCGTCCGTCCCTACGGTATGCTTCACTCCGCATGGCGAGCCTGGTTCTTCTCTAGCTGACCTGTGCACAATTTCGTTTCCATAACTTCTAGAAGCGTTTCGACTTCATCCAATATGAGTTGCTACAGTGTTAGGCACCGCCGTGGGTGCTTTTTTTTTTTTTTTTTGAATCCACAGGAGACCCCTCCGGGGGTCTCAAAATGTATTTTAGACTAAACAAAATACACAAAAAATTTCGTTCGCAGTCCCTAGGAGGCAGGCTACACCTAAACCGCCGTGGGTGCTAATGGCCACAAACACGCAGTCAATCGGATTATTCGTGACTCTATGTTTTGGTCGAAGGGACAAGACCCGGGAAATTTATAATATAACAAGTTAGTCGAGGTACGGTTGTACGAGGGTAACAGGTGTATGTAGAAGCCCGAGGTTCATCGTGAAGGGTAATCCCAGCGCGTCAAGGAACGAATATCATGACAATAATCAAAATGAACTAGTCCTAAGGTTAACATCAGTTAATAATATAAAGCTCAATCAGAATGGGGAAACTAGCGGTTACCCGGCAATGGGCCAATGAGTGCGTCCTCGATCTGACTTGATGGTACCGGTAAACCCTCGACTCGACTTGTCCTGTAGGGTTTGGTAGGGGCCCGGAAATTCCTGAAGTTATGTCATGCCAAACCACACCGAGGTGCATATATGTGTCATCTTATAAGCAAGCTTACCTGAAAAACGATATTTATTTTCTGCTTGCTGTCTGGTGTCTTATGTCTCTCACGTTCTGTCTATGCTATTTCTCTATGTACTACGGTAGTACTACTACCACGGCACAAAAATACCTGTGCATGACGGACAGCACCTTGGCAGTACCGATCAGCTAAAATTGATATCTCCACATTCAGATGAGTTGCCGCTGCCCTCCGATTGGTTCGAAGCAAATTTATTTTGATCACCGCATCAATTCCACCAATTGAATTGTAGTTCCGAGTACCATAATGCTTCTGACTGGGGACATCCATGTTCTTGGAGGAAAACAAGCCCTTATTTCGAAGTGATAGACCTGCTTTTGTTCCGTCTCACGATTCATCTACATACCACCTAGCGCCAGGAACTCGCCGTCTGGTTGGGTACTCTGTAATGGTCTTTCTAACTCCGCGACCAAATTTGCGTCCGAATTGAGGACATTTGCTTCCTTCTGCTGAGCCTGCCTTGTGAGACTGGCCCCGTGAGAATGTATAAAGCTGCTGCAGGTCTACTAGAAGTCCTCATCGACACCAGTCGTTTCCGAGCTCCTAAACAGTCTCATCCACCTTAACAAACATGCCTTCTCTCAATACCCTTTTATCCTCGGCGCTGCTGCCCTCTCTGCCTTTGCTTTCCCCGCCGCTGGATCCTCCAATGGTCTCGTTGCTTGCAACGAAGCAGTAGCTCCCGTCGCTCGTGCCATCAGGAGATCGCCATTGCGAAGCGTGAGCCTGAGGCTCTCCTCCCTCGCGGTGGCTCTAACCTCCCCGACATCTTTGCCACCTGCCAGAGTGGCTTGAAAGGCCCACCTCCGTAAATAACTATCTTCTTCGCACTACATAGATAATATCTGACATATAACCGATTGAATAGTCCATATTACCGTCCACGGCACTGTTAAGGTCGATGTCACCATCATCGTCGACATCGTTGTCCAGATCAAGCTCCTCATCGAGGCCTGCCTCGCTGACACTGACAATATGGCTATCATTGGTCTCGGATTGAATAACATTCTTACCATTCAACTCACCCTCCCCTTTATCATCATTGTCAGGCTCATTGTCGTACGTGGTATTCAGTTGTGGAAGTACCAAGCAATCTAACCCTACTTTCCCCAGACTGTCACTGCCTGCTTCAAGCTCTGCATCAACGCTTGTGTCTCTGTTGATCTCCACCTCGTTCTCGATGTTATCGTCCTCACTGGGTAAGTGCTAGTCCCCAGTTTCCTTGGCATTCCATTAACCAGGCCTCTTCCAGTGTTACACTCTCTGCCATCCTCAGCGTCTTGGTAGCCTCATTCTCGGCCTGTCCGGTCTCCTCATCCTTATCGCCAACTTGACCATCGGCCTCATTGCCGACCTCAAGCTCGTCGGTCTCGTCAAGGTCTGCGCCTTCCTCAGTATCCACATCTAAGGATTTAATTTTACTGTACTATGGGCACGAAAAGTGCTGTTACAATGCTTGGTGTACAGTATCCGGATTCATCGTAACCTATTATGATCTCAATAGAGATTCCTCGGTGTTGGATATCATTTTCCTGCCACTGAAGCGATGGCTGTCGAGTATTGGTAGAAACTAACCTACCAAAGCGCCGTGCAACTTGCTTTAGGTAAATAAGCCGTCGGATTGCGCTGCCGACATCTCCTTTCCTCCCGTACATGAACCATTGCGCATGGCATGTGGCAGATTGCACCTGTTGAAACGGACCACCCGCAAGATAAGTTACATCCAAAGCTGCTAGGTGGGAACGAGGGCCGGCGTCTGATGCCCGCAAGCGTCCATTCCCGCACCAGAGAGGATATAATACATTGTCGTCATCCAAGCGTAATGCTTTTCTTTGTTCTTCTTCATCAAGAAGGGGAAATATCGCGATATGTGTGTTTTTCCAGACGACGAGCAAACAACGAGGCTGACCCGAAGTACCTGGAATAACAAAACTCCACTCAATTAATTGAGATGTCACAACGCAATCAATCGCCCGAGGCCGTTTGCTTTTCCGAGGGCACTTATGATCATGATCGGATGTCACTGATGTCATGGATTCACAGCGGAGCGTAAAATGTGAGAAACGATTCTTCAAATCAGAGAACAAGAATGCTCTGCTAGCAATTTGATCCACGCTGAGCATGAAAGCGCTGGCTGGGATGCTGTAGTTGGCGAAGTTCTGGAAGTGACTTGAAATGTGATATTTACGCAAACAAATTACAGGCAACTTCAGGCCTTCAGGGAGTAGGTGTATTTCCCTTCAAAGAAGAATCACATCCCGAAATGTGCATCCACTCTCATCCGACAAGCTTTACGTACGTACCTGCGTCCTATCGGACAATTTAGAAGAAGCTTCAGCGCGTCAGCGCCTGCCATTACCGTAAGATCGATCTTCAGCAGGCGACTTGGCCTACATCATACAGACGGTTGTTAGCGTCCCGTTCAAGGCTTCAAAGCACGGGGGTGGAGCTATGTCAAGATTCAGCATGTTCGTTTCTTCGACCATGGGTATGTTGACTTGTCATTCCATCCTCTTCCAGCCATGTCAATTGACTTCCGGGGCCTGAGTTTGACAAGTCTGTCAAACGATACTGACCGTGTTTGATCACTCGCACCGTAATTTCATTCACCTGCGGGTCATTGTGGGGTGAGCAATATTACTCCTGAGAAGCGCTTCCGCCACTGGGAAACATCACCCACAGATTTGCGTTGGGACGGGATCAGGTCGATTCAGAGCCACCACCATTTTAATGATTGGTTGACGAGTGGAATCAAGCTCATAGACACGCTGTTTGCACTTTCCGTGAAGATATATCTCTGATTTCGGAGGAAGAGGTACAGGCCCTAGATGTTTTTTTGCGGCCAGAGTGCTGTTTTTCCAAGCAGAAGCAGAAGCTTGAAATCGGGCAGAACTGTGCGAACTGCCCAGTTTCGGCACACAATGTTGACCCGTGTCCCACTTAGTCAGCGGGGTCGGCTTTGACATGGTTTGACTCGGACCAACCATTCAAGGGAAGTGCCTTGAGGCCTCACCCTGCCCCTTGTATTCTTTGGCCACTCCGCTGCTTTCCTGAGCTGTGGAGAATTATTTCTGACATATCTTCGAACGACTTGCTCCATCGTCTATAATGCGGAAGCGAACACGGGATTTACTTCGAATTTGCGGACCTTGTAACTTCGTGAAGTGCGAAAGGCCGTTCGCTGCATGGTTTTCCTCGAGCATTCAAAATTTCGTTCCTTCATGGCGATCATCAGCCGTGCGTCTGGTTCCCCGGGTACAAGGTATGCGATGCAGCCTTGGCCTTCTCTGTCACATCGCAGACAGATTGTGATCTAATCATGTAGCAGAATGCAGAAAACATAACACTCTTGATGCGCCCTAACGGCGAGTAATTGAATGAAGACGTCAGACTTATTCAAATTAAAAGACACATCATGCTTGTTCCTGTCAAACGGCTTTTTTAGCTCCACAACCTGTGTGCTCATCGCTACAGTCCCCGGAATCTATTTTTCTGTTATGTTTTTTCGAGAAACCGCGATTCAAGCCTGCTTTGGAGGGGTATAAAGGGGCTGGGGTATCTGGCCTCAAATCTCATCGACAACTAGTCGTTTCTGAGCTTGTGAACTCTCTCACTTCAGACCTCTCAGCCTCATCATGCCTTCTCTCAAGTCCCTCTTCGTTCTCGGCGTTGCCGCCCTCTCTGCCTTCGCCATGCCCGCTGCTAGCGGTGGTGATGCTCTTGCTGCTCGCAGCGAGGCCGTTGCTGTTGTTGCCCGCGACATCGCTGTCCCCCGCGTTGCTGGTGGGTATCCCGCTTGGCTTCTGTCGATCTTCCGATACTGATTTTGATTTTAATTTCAGAGGTTATGAAGCGTGAACCCGAGGTCATTGCCCGCGCAGACGACAATCTGCCTGCCATCTTCAAAACCGCCCAGTCTGGCGTTGATGCTTGCAAGCAGCAACTCCGTGAGTACCACTATCCATAGTCTGTTGATCTTAGCTAAGTTGGATTTCTTTCAGTTGACCTCACCGTCAATGGCACCGTCAAGGTTGACGTTAAGGTCCTCGTTGAAATCATCATCAAGATCAAGGTTATCCTCGAAACCTGCCTCGCCTCCATCAAGGCTATTGTCCACCTCGGCTTGAACGTCATCCTCACCATCCAGCTCACGGTTTTCTTGAGCGTGATCGTCAAGCTCATGGTCGTAAGTACCCTTTCCTTGCTTCAAGCACTCTCTCGGTCTTAACCATTCCGTGCAGTCCATCACTGCTTGCCTCAAGCTCTGCATCAACGCTTGCGTTTCCGTCGACCTCCACCTCGTCCTCGATGCCTGCGCTCAGATCGAGTACGTATTTCGAATTTTCGTGCCCGTCGAACAAACAAGCTGACCTCTCCTTTCTCTTCATCCAGTGTTGCTCTCGTCGCTGTCCTCAACATCCTCGCCAGCCTCATTCTCGGCCTTGCTGGCCTCCTCATCGTTGTCGTCAACTTGACCGTTGGCCTCGTCGCCGACCTCAAGCTCGTCGCCCTCGTCAAGGTCTGCGCCTTCCTCGGCATCTCTATCTAAGCAGCCACATTTTCTGGCCGTTCGGCCTCGAGAGTTTCGCAGCTCGGTGAACGAATTTATGACTTAAAATGGACCTCGGTATATACAGGTTATGTGTTGTAAATTCTACATTGATCCTGTTTGTTGTCGATATCCATTCTTTCCATCCAATCAAATCTATTTTGAACTTTTCCTCGCCCAGATCGTTGTCAGTGTTAAGTCGCCGGCCCCAATTTGATTTTGCTTAAAGCCGTCGAAATCTTTATTGGTTGGTTGATCCGCAGCTTAGAGACCATTAGCCCGAGGGCCATCATGTATCATGTGGTATGCTCCATATGCCTTCGACTCCTTTGAATTGAACAACTTGAACAGAAATCACCCTGGTCCATTGCCTGAGATGGCACCCATAGTGAGGACGTTATCGATTTTACACTCTAATAGGACCTACTCGACTCGCCTCCATCATCAAACGATGCGAATCTTGGTGGGTAATCGTACATTATATGTTCGTTAGAAATGTTGCCAAATTAATACGCGATATCGACTGGATTGGCACACTCGGCTTCAGATTTGTCCCGTTCATCTTTCAAGCGGAGCCTGTATTCAGCTCTGGTAGGCAGTTGTTTTCCACGATCTTCCCAAAGATAGTCCCAAAATAGACACGAGACCCACGTTATTAGCATTTGTCAGTGGGCTTGGCACACCGGTTTGCAACATTCGCCGTCATCTGTGTTCCAATATCTGGCAAGCCTCGAGGCCACACCTTTGAGACCTCTGGAAACGATAAATACGGGGCTTTATCCTTTGCGATTTGTTCAGTCTCATCCCATAACCACGACAGTTTAACAAGTATGAAACTTTCGTTAACCGACACGCTTTTGCCCCAACCGCCAAGTTTCATTAAAAAGAAGTCCTATGAGATCCAAGAAGTTCTAGGCACCGGGACGTTTGGCAAAGTAGTGGTGCGTGCTGGTGCTGCGCAAAGCGCGAACCGGTTATTCTTCTTTTGTGTGACAGGATGTGCTCAATCTTGATCTGCTTGATGCTTCTTTTAGAGAGCAACCTGGCACGTACCCCCGGAACAGATTGGGGTCGCTCAACGAGGTGCAGCGGCGGAGACATTCGACGAGCCAACAACTAGTAATGGAAAATCGACCCAATCGAAGCCAATAACGGTTCCTAATCACTCGAATGGCGGAAGTGGGAAGAGTGGAGCGAGTCATACAGGCGTCGCCTCGGCCAGCAACAAGGGTATCCAGGCCGATAGCGGGATGAGGCAGGATGTTGCATTGAAGATCATTCCAAAAAAGAAGGTCAAGGGGAACGAGGCGAGCGTTTGGGGCGAAATGGACGTCTTGAAGGGTCTTGACCATCCTAATATCGTATGCTCGCCATATCGCTCACTAATGCCGCGTTGTCTGACCCATGCATAAACAGGTCAAGTTCTATGAGTGGTTCGAGTCACGGTCGAAATACTACCTATCTTTCGAGCTTGCTGTTGGCGGTGAGCTATTTGAACGAATTGTCAAGAAGGGCAAGTTTACTGAACAAGACGCTGTCGGAGTCGTCCGGTACTTCATTTACTTCATCTTCGGACAAGCAGCTGACGAGGGCTTAGGTCGATTCTTTCTGGTGTTAAATACTTGCACGAACATGACATCGTGCATCGTGATCTCAAGTAGGTTTCCCAGATGTATCAAGTTTTCCTCGTCTCATTGCTATGTCTACAGGCCAGAAAACATTCTTTACCGAACCAAAGACCCAGAATCTGACATTGTCATTGCTGACTTCGGAATGTACGTCGAACCCTTTTTCATCCCTTGGCCAAATCTTAAGTCTCTTGCAGTGCGAAACATTTACACACTCCAGACGAGCAACTGCAATCTGTTGCAGGGTCGTTCGGATACGTAGCCCCGGAAGTCCTCAATAAAGAAGGTCACGGAAAAGCAGTTGATATCTGGTCTACAGGGTCAGTTTCGCCATTACTACCTGAGAACCTTGACTAACGCCCGTGTAGCATCATAACATATGTACTGCTCTGCGGCTATTCGCCATTCAGGTCTGAAGACGTTAAAGTCCTGATCAAGGAGACGACGGAAGCAAGGATCGAGTTCCACGATAAATATTGGCGGAAGGTCTCAGATGAAGGTAAGAGCCGTCATCAACATCAAGACGAGCTGATACTCACAAATATACAGCCAAGGATTTCATTCGACAACTCTTGCACCCAGACCCCGCCAAGCGTCCCACAGCAGTTGAAGCACTTGCAGACCCAGTACGCTTCCGTTTGCAACATTTCCTGAAACCAGATTCTGACATACTCTTCCTTCAGTGGCTAACCACACACGACCCCTCAGTCGAACACGATCTCGGTGAAGGTCTTCGTGAACACTTCAACCCGCGTGCCAAATGGCGTTCTGCTATTGCATCTGCTCGGGCCATCGGCCGCCTCAACTCTTTCGCCCGGTCTGCATCCAACCAAAGCGCCAACAGCAGCAACGGCGTTGCAACACCCGAAAGTGGAGGCTGGAAAGGCGGAGGCAATGTGTTGGATTCGGATGATGATGATGATGATGATGTCGTTGCTGCTGAGAAGGAGGTGTTAAAGGTCCCAGCGCGCCCAGAAATTGGGAGATTGTCGAGTCATCCGGAGGGGGAGGAACATGATGGGCATGGTCACAAGGACGGAGAGAAGGCACCTGACACGTTGTTGGACCTACCCGCCCATCATGCTGGTGTCAAGGAAGCTAGGTATCCTATATCGCAGGCCAACTTCTCAGCCTCACACGGTGACGATAACCCACTCGTTGTCGTCGACGAACCAGAAGCTGTTGAGGACGAACATGACGCGCCCACCCCACAACATCACGAGCACGAAGAGGAGGACCAAACGTGGATGATGCCTGGCTCGTTTGATGGTTTTGGGCAGGCGTCAAACGGAGGAGCTAGGAAGTATCCTAGGGCACCTGGTTATGGTCAAGGTCAGGCTGGGGACCAGGAAGGCCAGCAACAGGGACAGGTGCACCATGGAGGATGGTTGGATATGTTCAAGAAGCTACATGTTTCCAAGTGAAGGTCGAGATTCCAATTTTATGACCAGCCTCTCGTTTCTATTCGTAATTTACGACTTGTTTATCTGCCCCTTGCATCTTTTTAATCTTTCTTTTATTCTTCCTGTTTAATGACCCGTGACGACTTCTCCTTTGCTTTGTAACTTATATCTTCCATATTGTACACTGCCTTTTCATTTTACGCTTGTTGTAGTCTGCGCATGTTTATGACAGACTCAGCTCCTTTTACATATCTCTCAACGCCCTCCACCGCGTAGAACTAGAACAAGTACTTGGATAGGTAAAGACCCAGAGATACCCTCTTGCATCAAACGCAACGCCAGACCATCCACATCGTTTCCTGTGGGTTGTCCCGTAATCAGATCGACATCGCTGCATTGTTCAGCACACCAGCAGAAACTGAAAGAAGATACTAAACCACCCTTATTTCTGGCACAAAAGGTTGTGTGACAAATACCAACGAATGCACTGCCTTCCACTCCACGAGCGAAGGAAAACAATTATATTTATTGGAGGTTCATTGTATGGAAGTTATCGTGACTAGTTAGAACCCTTAATCAAGTCTGCCGCCTTCTCTGCGATTGCATAGAGTGTCGCCTCCATATGGGCACTGATCTGGAAGGGCATGATCGACGCATCCACCACCCGGACATTGGTGGTGTCATAGATCTTCAGACGAGCGTCGACAACCCCTAGTAGTAGTACCAAAGTCAATTGAAGCCCTCAATCAAAAACTCAATCACCTTACCTCCCAGTCCTCGCCGCATCATGGCTGCGGTACCTATTGGGTGGGCAACAGCTCCGAAATTCTGCTTAATCCATGCCGTCCAATCGGCGTCGGACCCTCTGTCTGCGTTATCGGGGACCGCAGATCCTGGAACCAATTCACCGTTCGTAAGGTTGCTAGAATACGTATGGGCTTAAGTCGTATCTGGCTGGGCAGGACCCACTGACCTGAAAGGTGGGCTTGAGAAGACTTTTCGAACCAGGCGGCAAGCACCAACTTGGAGATCGAGGTCGATGTCCGCTGCGAAGTAGTTGACGAACACGGTGGGATAGGTGAAAGGGTCGGTACTCTGGTTGAATGGTTCTTAGAACGAGCTCGTTTGGTTTGACCCCATAGACTCACGTTAATCCAGACATGACCTCGGCTGAAAGGAAGGAGATTCCACATCGAGACGACATGGCCATAGCTGCACAAAAGTGTCAGTAGGCCAGATCGGCCAGCACTGCAAGGGGAAACGCACACTGGAGGGGCGTTGACATAGAAGAACTCAGTGGTGGGAGCTGCGAATGATTGAGTACAGTCATCACCATAAACAGCTACCCACTTCATCACCTTTCTTATTCAAAATGAGATCTGCTTGAACGTTGAATATGGTCTCGAATGCATCTGCAGAATAACCTGACTCTGGCGCCTGAGCCTTGGCCCACGCCGCGATTGAGTGCTTGACCTTAGCAATGGCCACAGCAGAGTTATTGCCCAGAACTTCATAGAAATTAGGGTAGGCAATAAGATCATTGGTGGCTGGGCCGCCATAGTCGAAGTCAGCCCCAGCAGCAGCGAGAATGTTTTGAGTCTAGCAAGCCGTCGGGTCAAGAATCCGAACGTAGGTGGGGAATCTCACCTGCTCTTGCAAATTCCTCCCGACCGTCTTGAGATTTAGGTGTGCTGTGATTCCGAGGGAGGATAGAAGCTTGGAGTCACCAACGCCGGATAGTTGGAGAAGTGCAGGTGTCTTCAGAGGTATTCAGTAAAATCATCTCATGTGCCATCATTAGCGTACCTGAATAGCACCAGCGGCAAGGATAACCTCTTTCGAGGCTTTCGCAGTGTAACGGGTTGACCCTCCACTCGACGGCGCGAATTCAATGCCCATAGCCGTCAGAGGCAAACGAGTTGAGTTGGCCCACGTTATTTTGGTGACCTATCAGTTACAGTTACAGTCAGTCAGATACAAGAATGTCAAAGGGGAAATCACAAACCATATGTTGAGTAAGAGTCAGCCAATTAGTCCTTGTAGATTCAACGGGTGTCAAATATGCATCTGCAGAAGAGCAACGGCGGGTTGAATTGAATTTCACCGACTAGAACGTTGTCAGTATCCAATCGGTCTCTGGGAACATATTTTTCGAACGCACCAGTGGTGTAAGTGAAACGATGTTGGGGCGCCCGCCGTTGACATCTTTGGTATAGGGTAGACCAGTAAGGTTCGAGATGGTCTTGGAGAATTCAACCTGCTGTGGGCCACCCCACATTGGTTCTGGGAACGAGACCGAGACCGGTCCTTGAGAACCGTGATAATCTGGAACATATTGCGCGCCTCTGCTGGCTTGTTCGGAGGTAGGTGGGTTGAATTTCTCGGACTGACATTCGCATCATTACTGGCCGGGCCAGATGAACCATAATGATAACGAACATACCTTCTTCATGTAGTAGTATAGACCGTTCCAGTTCCACCCAACTGTGGCATCGGCTGGTTCGAGGAACGTCGACCACGCGTCGTACTGTTCTTTCTGTCCTCGGGTGTAGGCTGCGCCGTTGATGGAGGCTGAAAAAGATCAAAAAACCTGGCTTAGTTGGCGTGATAGGAGGGGCAAGGAATTGCTTACATCCACCACCTAGAACCTTTCCGCTGGAATGCGCGCGTCAGCGACACATTCTCCAATAAGAACGAAAAACATACCCAGACATGAGCTTTCCTTGGTCGGTGAGCCAGCTCCAATTAAGCTCAGAACCTGGCGCAGCTGCCGCATTAAAGTTGGCTACATTATTAACCAAAGGATCATCCCTCTTGTCCTCCCCAACTTCAACGACCAAGACTGCGATATCAGGATTCTCTGACAGCCGGGAGGCCACAGTCAGTCCTGTTAATCCACCACCGACCACAATATAGTCGAAGGTTTTACCGTCTGCATCTGCTGCGGAGGTACTAATGCCTGAGGTGGCGCGACTGTGAACGCCGGGAAGCGCGCTCGAGGACGCGACACCAGAGGCCAGCAAGCTGATGTGGAAGCATAGAACGAAGGTCTTGAGTGTGATCATCACTGCGATGTTTGGGTTAACGAGTGAAGTCCCAGATTTACTTGAGCTGAAACCTCTTTATAAGGACATAAGGACCGGAATGCCAGGCATGAGGGGAAGCTCAGAACTTCTGAGCTTCCCCTCAACGAAGCCTCCATTGCTCCAACCTGATGTACACATGAGCTACATTCCATGTGGTTGAGGAGGTTAAGCCTCTACTTCAGAACACCTTTCATCCGGTATATCCCCAGGAATAGTGACTATCGACCAACCGGGTCGAAGGATGGAGCCGGCCGTCGATAAAAAATCGGATTTACGCCCCAACGGGAAAATGTTTAACCAGTTGGTATCTTCTTCATCTGACCACTTCGGAGTCTGCCCACTGGCCTTCTTCTTCGTCTTCTGATGATCCATTGAATGCCTTCATCGAATTGTATTTTGTGGTTACCATCCCCAAAGACAAGCTTGCAGAACGTAGATTCACCGTTTGTAATCAGCGAACGCTAGAACTGGATGAGGTGCGAAAGATATGAAGGGTGAAGCCAGAGGCGATGATGGCCAGATCAGACGTTTTGGTTCGTGTTTGGTTCCGTCAGGGTATTGGGTGGTTCGCTAGTTATGACAAGAGATTGACTGAACTACCTTTCCCCAAAACGAAAAGAAGTGCTCTAAAACGAACCGAAAATATGTTGACAGAGTTATCTAGTACAACAGGAGAGAATTTGGACTACACAACTTAAATGAGGTATAATATATGTCAGAAAGTTCAGATTGATACGGTATAATTGTTGGAGTAAAAGAGTGATGGTAATGAAGGAAGGTATTGGCAATCAAAGCAAACGAATGTCAAATGTCCAAGTAGGAGATATAAAAAGCGTATAAAGTCCGCGAAGGTATATCTCAAGGCCAAGAAGCCTTGATTAAGTCGGCAGCTTTCTCGGCAACGCCATACAGAGTAGCAGACAGGTGAGCACTGACTTGCATGGGCATAACTGAGGCATCAACCACACGGACGTTGGTGGTGTCGTAGATCTTGAGTTGAGCATTGACAACACCTAAGCAAGATAGTCAATAACCAGCACCAGATCAACACAATCATAGCTACATACCACCGAGGCTACGGCGCATCATGGGCGCAGTGCCGACCGGATGGGCGACGGGAGTGTATTTGCTCTTGATCCAAGACTTCCATGCAGCGTCCGTGCCACGTTGAGCGTTGTCCGGGACAGCACCGGCGGGTGTAGTTTCGCCATAGGATAGTGACCTAGTAGGAAAAATTCAGCGCAAGTTCCCATCTGGGTGGTCGACCGGAGCCTACTTCAGTGGTGACGAAGTCAAGATCTTCCTAGAAAGGCGGGCAGCACCAACTTGAATGTCCAGGTCGACGTCAACGGCGAAATAGTTGACATTGATGGTGGGGTAGGTGAATGGGTCCGTGCTCTGCAAATCAAAATGAGCAATGTCCAGAGAAGCCAACAGGATAAACGCAATACCTTGATCTTAACATTGCCTCTGCTGAAGGGCAAAAGGTTCCAGATGAGGATTCCATGGGTGCTAAAATAGATTCAGTTGACCCTCCGGGGGATGGGCATGAAATGAACGCACTCAGGATATCCAACATCGTAGAACAGTTCAGCAACAGGGACTGGGTAGTTGTCAGACAACGTCTCAGCAAACGGAACGTGATAATCCTACCGTTGTTATTAATAATCATATCAGCCTGCATGTTGTAGATAGTCTCCAATGCCGATGCAGAAAGACCAGAATCAACAGCTTGAGCGGCAGCCCATGTAGGAATGGATGACCGGATCTTGGCAGCCGTAGCATTGGCAGTGTCAGGAAGAATTTGATAGAGATTTGGGTAGGCGATGGTGTTGGTTGGTCCACGTCCACCAACGTCGAATCCGTTGCCGCTTGCGCCAAGTACGTTCTGAGGCTGCACTACACGTCAGTATGGTATATATGAGGGTGCTGATGCTTAATTACCTGTTCCTGGAGGTTCCTTCCGACGGTCTTGAGGTTAACGCGGGTGGTAATTCCGAGGGAGCTTAGAAGCGCTGAGTCACCGATACCGGAGAGCTGAAGAAGAGCAGGGGTCTGGAAGCGACATCAGCCAGAGAACAGATGGACCAAATATGAAAATTTACCTGGATAGCACCGGCAGCGACGATGACTTCGCGTCTTGCTTTGGCGGTGTAACGGGTAGATCCACCAGCAGCGGGTGCAAACTCGATGCCGGAGGCGGTCAAAGGAAGGGCCGTTGAGTCGTTCCAAGTGATCTTCGTTACCTAAGAAATAAGGGTTACAACGGCGTAGTATCCAGGAAAGCGGAATGAAGTACCATGTGTTGTGTGAGCGTCAACCAGTTCTTACGGACAGTCTCAACAGGAGTGAAATAAGCTTCCGGGGCAGAAGAGCGGTGGTCCTGCTGGTGCCAGTTCATGGTCTGCAAGGGGCGTCAGGCAGATTAGCTTGGAGGTCATCAGATGAACGAAACTGCGTACGAGGGGCGTGATCGAAACGCAGTTGGGGGTTCCTCCGTTAAGATCTTTGTAGCGTTTGATGCCAGTCAGACCAACGATGGTGTCGATGAAGGCTTGTTGTTGGGGGCCGCCGTACATGTCGTCGGGGTAGGTCACTTGAACTGGACCGTTGTACCCATGATAAGTGTCGATAAACTGAGCACCCTTAGCGGCTTGCTGAGAGTTGGGAGGAGAAAAGGTTTCGGACTACGGGAAAAAAAGAGAAAGATATCAGAAGGCAGCACAGGAACAGGAAGGCGGACAAGCCTACCTTCTTCATGTAATTCCATAGTCCAGCCCAGTTCCATCCAACGTTCGCTTCGGAAGCCTCGAGAAGGTTCGACCATGCATCGTATTGTTCTTTCTGCCCTCGGGTATATGCAGCACCGTTGATTGAAGCTGACCAACAAGGTCAGAAATTAACTTCTGGAATCCGGCCAGGGATTCAAAAGCATCCAACTACTCACATCCGCCACCGAAAGTCTTCCCACTGCAGGTGATGATCAGCTAAAAATCTTATGAATATTGAAAGCATTTGACAAACCCTGGCATCTTTTTGCCTCCGTCCGTAGGCCAGTTCCAGTTCATGTTAGAACCGAAGAAGTTCCCGTAGTTGTAGACATCGTAAACTCCAGGATCCTTTCGTCGATCTTCACCAACTTCGACCAACAGGACGGTCACACCAGAGTTCTCCGCCAAACGAGCGGCAACCGTGGTGCCTGTGAGTCCACCGCCCACTACAATGTAGTCAAAAGTCTTGCCATTGGCGTCACTTGCGGCTGTTGTGACTCCCGAGGTTGCGCGTCTTTCAAATGGTGAAGCCAAGCCATAAGCTGCGAGAACAACGCAGACAAACGCGCGCCGGGTGGGGAGGAGCATCGGGGAAAGTGGTTAACGTTGCCTCCATCTTGAAACTAGTATTTATGGAGACTCCGAGCTTTGCGAAAGGCTAGTACGCCCCGTAACTTTCAGCAGGGAAAATGTCAACCGAGATGAATGTGTTACCGGTCACGTGATGGGAGTTTTGACATGATGGCAACCCCTTGCCGCGGTTACGCCACTCGTTTCCCCCGAGTGGGAACGCAGGTATGAAGTGCTACAGCGTACTCTCCGACTAGCTCGTAGTAGGCAATATCTCGAGGCCGATTCTGGTTTGCGTGAGCGTCGGGGCCCGAACCCATGATAGGACCTGTACCGCCACTGTAGGTGTGGGCCTTGATTCACTTCCACTGAACCCTGACACAAGTTCCTTCGGTGTATTAAGGCCGTCCTGCCTCGATGGCAAAGATGCCTATCTCACAAGCAGGGATGCCGCAAAATGCGGAGTACGTATGTCACCAGCCAACCACGAATTAAGATTTCTGATGCTCGCTCGTGATTAGCGTAAGATTATGAGAGATTGCGAAGGTCGACCACGGCCGATGGAGTGGTCGTCATGAGCTTTTGGTCACGGTCGAGGAGTGAGGAGCACACGTTGGGTTGGCGAAGCCGAATCCAAGCCAGGTGCCAGGCTGCCAGCTCCACGACCACGATGAAAACATTGGCTCTTACTTTTTATCCGACGAAAGGGTCGGACCGCCTCAGCCGAACTTGAAGCAACAACAGGGATGATGCCAGTTGATTGGCATTCGAGGATGACTTGAGCTGTCATAGGATGTCATCAATTTATCCTTCGGTCGATAAAAAAAAGTGCGTTGCTCCTCGTCGATCGCTGCCGAGAACGAGACCTTAGAGCCGGTGGCAATGCCCACTGCCAAGGCTTGCCATTCAATCAGATATGCGCATCGGAGCCCCAACCACCTATTTTCTGCGAGGAAATGGTACCGACTTC
Source organism: Clitopilus passeckerianus (assembly GCA_944990035.1). NCBI lineage: Eukaryota > Fungi > Basidiomycota > Agaricomycetes > Agaricales > Entolomataceae > Clitopilus > Clitopilus passeckerianus. The sequence continues at coordinate 214,304 of CALYLX010000098.1, forward strand.
TAATGCTGGTGCCCAAGGTCTATTTACCGTCATGTAGGCTTGGGTGCTGCATAAGGCGTAGAACACGGTGGACCGTGGGCCTCGATGGGACCTACTCTTCTGATACAAGCATTACTATATCGCTTTATTGCCAATTCCTCGGGTTCAAAGTCGCCGACCCCACTAACAAGCACTGATCCCCGTCCTTTTCTCAAAGGTTCTGATCATCAACTGGTGATCCAACCCTCTTCTAGTGGAAGTATTTCGCGCGAGGCTTGCCTCCTCGCCCTCTATTTGGTATTATTCTTTACTTTGAGAGCCGCAATCGTGGTCAACGGTGCCTGCCTGACGAAAACCTGATTTAATGCAAAAATCTCTGGAAGCGACTCCTTCAATGCCTGGCACGCTGGACGCGGGCTTTAACTCGCCGCAGCAGGTCTTCAACTGCGTTAGGTCACCATTTAATCTCCTGGTCAGTTCTGTCGATGTTACATAGAGATGCCGTGCTATTGTCCGATAATTTCTCCGTTACAATCCCCCTTCGGTACGAAGATAACGCCGCATGAGTTCATCTGCTACTCGCGACAGCACCAGCCCCCGTCAATTGCACACTTATACGTCAGTCGATGGCGCTCTGGATGGCCCCCTCTAGCTCCCGGATGACTTCTGTTCGGACGATTGCAAATTTCTCGAGATGCTCCGACCTGAAAACCTGCTCAAGAAGGATATACCGATTCTCATTGTTGCTCATTTACCAACAGCGAAGGCGAGGGTTTAGCAAATCGTATTTGCTGCGCGTAATAATACGATCTTGCGAGGGCGGTTCCCTCACGGCCTACCGGCGTGTCCGCGATAGAGGCCTGATAGGTGTCATCGATATGCTCCAACTTTACCCCCTTGACCCTGATGAATCTGGACACCTCACTTGCGATCGTGTGATCGTGGAAACGAGGTTTTTTCATTAGTAGTACTTTGCAGTGGCCTCGTCAGGCTCTGCGCCAACGATAAGCAAAATATTAGCATTGTGAATGAGTTAATTGGGGATATATTCCACAGAAGAATGAGGTCTAAAGAATTCTAAGGAGAACAAAAAGGTGTAGATACGATATGCATGTGTGAGAGGTAACGTGCATTGGAACCGTGGCCCATCGTCACATTTGAGGGTAGCCGTTTGACTGCGAACTCCAGTGAGAAGACACCCCAACAAATTGTTGCGTGCTTTGATCGAAAGCGGGGAATAAGCCTGACGAGACCCCCGATTGAGGTTGTATGCCATGGTAGGTCGATCGTATATCTGCCGTGCTATCAGAATATTCTGTCTGGTAGTCAAAACGTGTAGACGCGGTGCTATAGCTCTCATCAGCCCTGGTGAATGGACATCGAATGATAATTTCAAATCCGAACCTGTAGTGAGTTGAGTGCCTCAATTCGGTGAACATATCTCCAATGTCCGGATCCGTCCCCCTTGCCGGGGTTGGAACAAGTTGTTCGTAGGCATAATCCCTCGTCGGTGCACGGCAGTGTTGCCCTTCTGGAGAAAGTGGGCTCATTTGTGGAAATGAGGTGGATGTGTGATGAGCCGTTGTAGCATCCAAGGGTGCATCGAACGCAGGCGATACGGGCGATTGGAGAGGGGTCGTTGAATAAAGAGTGCCATAGTTTTCCTGCCGAGGTCGCCGCACGCTCGCTGAAGGTGACCCCCTTTGTCCTATTCGCAAGTTCGAGGGCCGAGAATGAAGGGATCTATGCTCGGAGAAGGAGGATGAAGAAACGTAGTCGTTCGACATCTCTCCTTTGATTGTTCCAACTGCGACCATCTGGTCTGAAGCTACGGAGCTTGGGCTGCTAGTAGCCAAGTGGGTGGGTGTGCCATCCCGTGAGATGTCCGGCTGGATTTCACCCCCAGGAAATTCCTCCCTAGAACCGGCAGCCTTGAGCTTTGGTTTGTTTGGACCACGAATACGACCTTCCTTAGCGTATTCACACACGAGGTTCCTATTGATGCAGCGTTTGCATGCGGGATGTTCTCCACTGCACTATTGAAGGCAAGCGAGGGTAAGAATGAATCAGGGTCTTTTGAGAAATTATTCTCGTACCTTAGCCTTTCTGGTTCTACACTTCTCACAGGCTTGAGCGGTCCGCAGACGAGGATGCTCAGGAGTGCGATAGAATATTCCAGTGGCAGGGTCAAGAGAGCCAGCGAGAGTAGCACGGGGAAAGTTTAGCGACTCCATGTCTAGTTGTGAGTTCAGAGCGTCTGATGTGTTTCGGAAATGCTCGTAAACGTGAGCCGGTGTAGGGAAGGTGCGACAAGGCTTCTGGTGAAAGGGTGGCCATTCAGGTGGGTCGGTATAGTTGTGCGATGGGATAGAGTGGAGTCTAGGGTTTCTATCGAAATCATTTCGTATATCCTAGTCGTGTAAGAGTAGTCAGTGCCTTGGTCAATCCATCTCGGGCTAACCCCTCGACTGTCTTACCTGAAACTGGTAACGGCTAACTGGCTGATGGGTCGGAATATGTCCAGGGCTTGGATACGGGTTAGGCTCATCCGGAAAGTTGTAATGATGTTCACCGTCGAAGGTTGATGGCTGCATCGCATGGTCCAAAGGGTGGTATTGACCACCGCTGTTGACGTTATAGCTATAGTCTGCATAAGACATTTCTTTGAGAAAAATATAGACGATAGAGAGGGTTGGCAGATGTGGGTTGAGATTAAAACGTGGGGCTCTAGGTTTGGCAGCATCTGATGTAAGTATATGTCTGCACCGCGTCCCGGTTTACGACCGATTTCGTCGAGCTTTTTCGAGTGCTGCTTCCCCGTCCAGGAACTAATTCTCTCGGCGTAAATGTTACCACGCTGACCCGACTCAAATTTGCATCTGTATGGACGAGAAAGAATTGCTGAATTGTCCTCCGGAGATCTAATCACCATATCCGGGGTGCCTTATACTCACTGGATGTCTAAACACTTGCAATCGAATATCCGCGGCGCGTGGATCATGTGGGAGCTGTGGATCGATTCGGTTTATTTGCTACGATGCAGATGGGATGCCATCATTTGATACAGTCGAATCAGGATCGAGACAAGGGTGGCTTTACCAGAATAATTATACCTTAGCAAAGCGTAGTCTAAGTGAAAGCTGTCCTATTCACCCAGAATCTGAGAGACATTAATCCAGGATGCTTTGAGTGACACTCTTTTTTACTTGCCATTGTGGCCTCCAGAGACTCCGATCAAGCTCTTTTCAGGGCACCAACTGTGAAGGCTGATCCGGTTATAAAGCCAAACTGTCGGTCGGTTCGCACACCTTTTCTTTATTACTCTGCTTTTCCAGTCTCAAGAACCTTGTAGCAAAAAAAGTGACGGAAAGCCTGACGGGCACTTCCAGTGGCAACCCTCGACACACCTCTGGTGTCGCCACGAATAGTCCAATGTCTCGCCACAGGAGTAAACCCCACGCTTATGAAGAGATATGACTAAAGCCTGAGGTGATTCTAAACGAATTGGAATCGAGAAGCATAGATCCTAGAGTAGGACGTCAATATCATCTAAGAGTGCCTTCCTTCTACTAATCGCGACCGTGGAAATCCAGAGAACAAAGAATCTCAAAGAATGACACATTTGCTGGACGGGCCACCGCCGAGGACAGTCCGTGTTACATACCCTGTGTAACCACCGCCGGTTGTGAACGGCAGCCAAAGAACAAAGTCTAAACACAGGTGTCGGCAGCCTTCAGTACTTACCAATCAAGCCCCTTGTTTTTCTTGGTGAACCGGCAGAGAATGATCACTTTTCGGAGAAACCGGAGAAGCTCGCGAGCCCTGCGCCACAGCCATCGGATCGAGGGCAGAAAGAAGCTTGCAAATAAGCTGCCGCCGGCTCTAAGTATCTCGTAATTCAGCAGCTGCCATGGTAAGCCCAAGTAAGAACAACAATATAGTGCCATTGGCCGATCAATCTAAACACACCCAGGCAAAGCCATGAACTCTTCACGTATTACACATACTGGGTCCGGTCTCTGTACTTCCGATCCCATAACGTGGTAGTTCGTGGTACGAGAGGCCCATCGAGAACAATGAACAGAGGTATAAGTGTGGATGGTGGCTCGACAAGGAGAACCTCTCCTAGAATATCGGGGAAAGATTCCTGACTTTTATTCGCACAACATATGTCGGAGCTTGAATATTTAATTTTAATTGAACATTTGAGTGTGTGGCCCACTTCCTCATAAGCTCAGGCGAGGCCCGAGGATACGATGTATAGTCCAAGCAGGGAATTGAGAGAACATATGTTTATATTTGCGAAATAAGGAAGTACAAATCATGGAAACATGTATGACCCAATCAGGTCCACCAGACTTCCCCTTGCCGATTCAACGATACAGTCAAGTTACTGACAACAAGCTTCTGTTGGAGAGCCTCATAATTCCAGCTGGCCTTGGCCTGTCCATCAACTTTCACGTGAGTAGGTTTCGACCCTACCCCAAGAATGGTGATTTCTTGGACTTGTTGTTGAACCTTGAATGCCCCTCGGCCGGAGATGGACAACCGGCCCTTCTGAGCGCTGAACGTGATTTCTCTGCTTGGACCAGGTGGATAGCTCACACCATCGTCGATGTAGGCCGTCCCGAAAGCATGACCGTTCTTCGCTTGGGAGATTAGGAGGGAGTAAGGGCCCTGCTGGGTTTCGTAGACGGTGTATCCTGGCTTCGCGTGAAGAAGAAGTGCAGCGCCATCGCGAACGTGGACGTTAATGTGCCCAAGGGGAGCCGAAAGGGTGGTAGGCGTCCCTACGGAAGCGTTCACCACGTCATGTGTGTACCAATCGCGCCAAGTCACATTTCCTCTTCCAGGGAATAAGCCTAATTCACATGTCAGCAAGCGATCCAGCACTGCGCTGAAAAATCTTACCGTCGACCGTGGTGACATTAGGGCTCAGAACTGGGGTGACGAGGATGTCGCTTCCCACCATTAGTTGTGTAGACACGTTGTAGAGCTCCATCTCGTCCGGGAATTCAAAGAAAAGGGCTCGAACTGGAGGTGTCCCATATGTCGAGGAGTTCGCGAAGAGCGTATACTAGGGACAAATGAGTTACTTATTTATCAAGAAAGGTCGATACCTACCCAGTATGGCAGCATAGAATAACGGACTGTTATGGCAGTCCGTGATGCATTCGCTACGCTGTCCCATCGATAAGGTTCTTGGGATATTGCCCCTTTGATATTATGGTTCCGATAGAACGGTGTGAATGCAGAGAATTGCATCCACCGGTTGCAGAGTTCTTCATCGGTATTTCCGTCTGGAAACGGCATTAGTACATGGTACACGTAATACTGGGATCCACGTACTGAAGCCACAGGTGTCCGCACCAACGAATGGAATCTGGAAAAGCTGGAACTGGAGGACGCCCTAGACGCAAATCAACAACAGAACTATTAGACTAAGTGTGGAACCTACAGCGATGTTGTGACGTAGATATGACCAGAGGCTGAAATTATCGCCGAGCTGGAGGTATCGTCAGTAAAGAGGCATTTCAGGATGTAGGCTGTACATACCCAGTGACCAGTCCACTTGCCCGAGGAAGCGAAGGTCGAGCGGCTTATAATGAACGGACGTTTCCCAGGGAAGATTTCCTTGAGGGAAGTGTGTGTCGCCTTCTCTTCCATCAAACCCCAGAGGTTGTGGACATCAAGTTCGGCTGCTCCTCCTGAGTGCGTGGCATTTGTCGCCAATGCATGAAGAGAGAGCCTTCCATTTCCTAAGGAGGGTTCACACCTCGTTTGCAAATATGGATGAGGTGCACTGACCGTTATGTATGGCGTATGGTGGGGTGTTGAGATCAACTCCGCTTTGACTTCCTGCTCCAAGGCCCCGCCTTTCCAGAGATGAATCTGGCTGGCAGGTCGAAGTCCCGTTGACGGTCATATTACCGCTCGGCCCCGAGACGGAAGGATCATAGCTAGATAACGAAAGAGAATCTTAAGCAAAGGAATCCGGAGCTGTCCAAGAGTTGTCCCACCATTCAGGGTAGTCTGCAGGTAGAGCGGGTCAGCAGGCTCCACAGCACCCTGACGCGCGTGACGCACCTAACACCGGATTGCCTGGCTCCCCCGGAAGGATGAAAGGGACACTCGTGTTCGTCAAATTAGCCCCTGTACCACTGCGAGCCAGAGTAAGAGATCAGGAGAACCTTGGACAGCGGTAGGAGAGATCATACCACGAGCCATCGCAGAAAGAACTTGCTTCGTTCATATCAAGCCATATTCCGGCATATTCGACGCCCGATTGACTCCAGTTTTTCAGCGCAGCCGTCCACCAATCTTGGGTGGTGTTGGCGAACCAATCGGGGAAGACCTGTTGACTGGCCTGAGGTATTGTGACATGGAAGCCTCGCAAAGCACGAACCGTGTATCCAGGCCAAACTTGGCCAACGTATTCTGAACCATCAGGGTTCTTAATGAAGACGTCTCTGCAATCATCTCGTCAGTGACGGTCACCATCTTATGGAAAGTGTCGACGAACCTTTCAACACCACTGGTATAGGGGTCATACTAGGTGGTATTCGTGAGCTTTCCAAAGCGTAGTTAAGTCGTGATCAGGGGAACGCACGACGTCAGATGAGTTGACCTGCTTTGGAATAGCAGCATCGACAATGGGGATATCTACAGAAACAGCCATGTCAATATGGGTCGGGCGGCGGAAAACCCTAACTGACATCGCTGATGGTTTTTCGCCTGAGGAAGCATGAGAAATCATTGTTCGGCGGAGAAGAGATAGGAAACATACGAGTTCCCGAGTGAAGCCACGAACTTCCTCTGCCGGGAAGGATACGGGATCGCTAGTGAAATCTCGGACGGCGTGATAGAGATCGATGTCGTTCCACATGACTGGCACCAGAGTTAGCTCGACCACCTTTCTCCAAAGAAAATATAACATACCTTCCAAGGGGATATTAGCCGCCCTCATGTTTTCAACCTGAGATTTGGTGTCGTTGATATCCTTATAGCCCCACCTAGATTGTGGTTAGTTTGTGGTTCTCCCATAAAGATACCTCAACCGTGAATCTTACCGGCAAAGCTGGAAGCCAAAGCCCCAATCCGGCTGCCAAGTGGGCAAGCCGACGAGAGCACCATACTGCTCGATTATGCTCTTCGGAGTGGGCCCGGAGAAGAAGTAGAAGTCAAGAACGCCACCAATCATGCGATACTGGATCAGCGATGTGTTGGCGTTCTGCGGGGTCAGAAGTAGGACGTCACCTCCAGCAGCACTAGGAAAGGTAAGCGTCAGCCTGATGCAAAGCTCATCAACGAAAAGAATACCGACTTCATGAGAAAAACGCCATGGGACTGTGAACGACCGGTAGCTTCATTCAATCGGTGTTCCAGATACAGTGGGTGTGAGCCGTAACTGGAGGTAATTTGGTCAGCGAGAATTAGGGTACACTGTGAAAGGACCACGAACATGTTTTCGTCAACAGGATCTGCTATGTCCCGGGCCCAAAAGGTTTGTATAGAACCGCCACCATCTACAAGGTTACGTCGGAACCCAGAACTTGCGACGACCTCGCCGAGTCCATAAATGTTGGTGTCACGTGGTAATGCAGATGTCACCTTTGAGTATCCAAGTTAGCGGGGAAGAAAGCAACAAGAAACATTAAAGGTTACCTGGAGATACTGTTTCTCGAAAATGAGCGGGAATCCGTCCAACGCCGTGGTATTGTCACTAGCAATCACTGGTCCGACTGGGGTTGCAGGCAAGGATGAAATTCTAGTGTCAAACAGAGGCGCAGCCTTCGGTTCACTGCGTCTTGTGATCCAGAATGCGAATGGAGACGGCTCGTAATTGAAGACCAAATCTGATTTGCCTTTGGAAGCTCCTGATGTTATCGGCGGACGAGAAATAACCGATTGCGGTATGGTATACTGTTCATTTGCTTGGTCTGCGATCAAGACATGTAACCTGCCATATGGACTGGTAAGCATGTGAAATTGGTGATAAAAATAAAGATTCACCTTGTGGGTGTCTCGTATGATACTTGAATGGTCAGATTTGTAAAATCTTCTCCAAAAGCGTTGCAGGCCGTGCCAGCGAGTGACAGATGGGCAGATAGGCCGTACGACGTCTCAGAAAGGCCATCCAGCGAATAACCTAAGTCATTTATCAATTACGTTCGGGATCTATCCCAACAGAACGCACCTGGACAGCCCGAGGTTGAGTTCTGAGCACTGTAAGAATCATTGTTGGTATTCAAGGAATTGAGAATGAAAGGATTCTGGGAGTCAGACCTTGTAAAGCCTAATCCAGCCACTATGGAGGCTAGAAATAGTCTTAACATGACCGTTCAAGTTAGGTCGGCCACGATTTTCTGGGCGTTTTGGTCGGCAGCGGAGTCGTTCGTAAAAGCAAAAAGGGTCCCGAACTAGCCTGGCGTCATCTCTGACCACTATAAAGCAGTCTTCAATCAGGTGCTTCCGTCATTTCGCAGGCGACGATGACAAGCAGAACATCTGTTCCATTCTCATAGCCGAATAGATGCTCCACGACGAGCAACGCGGGGGCGACGAGTGGTAGATGTAGAACTGGTGCATAGAACGCTGGAGGCTACTTTCGTCAGTTTCCAGAAGCCCAGAAGGAAGCGATCAGGGTTGAGGCGTGACTTACACGGACACGTGATCGAAATTTAACTTTAGGGTAAATTTACGTAAATAACGAAAGCCCCCAACCATAGCGATTGGCGAATGGGTTTACACGCTAATTTCCGCCACCGGCCTGGCAACTCAAAATCGTCTCTTCCTGGAAAGGTGTTCACAACGAGGTTCAATAGGCCACTTGCAGGGGAGATGAAGCATACAATCTCCACGTAAAAGGCGACTCGTATGCCATCGAACTGAGGTCCTTTCGGAGGTACAGTCTCCGGGTCAGTGACCTGTGGAGATACCTTCACAATACAAATTTCGAAATCCTTGATCTCGCACGCAAGTCTTTATAAACGAGAGATACTTGGACAATGTAACAAGACAACAAACGGGTGGTTTCAACGCGCACATTGACATGAGATGCCTTCTGAAGATCCTGAGACCGTCGTCGCCGTTGAGCAGCGTCAGGGACGTATGCGACAGCATCTCACCTGCCTTAAGACCGTTTCTATCAATGTAGAGTCACGTCATGGGAAAATCCCCCTTCATTCGAAGCGCCACAAAAAACATTGACGCTGACTCTGGAAGGCGCACTGAGCTGGGTCAAGGGCGTGTCTTTGTGTGTTGCCTGGCTGGCGAGCGTAGACAAGAACAATTGGCGGAGGCATTTGCCGGCAATTGTCTGGTTCCCTTCACCAAGTAAAGAAGACGTAAAATGTCCAAACCTTGCTGCCTCGAGCAATGGAATTTTCTCAGGCCAAAAAACTTGAGGACCCTGGACCCATTGACCTGATGATCTAGTCCGTTTGACAGATGTTATTCCGCGTACACTACGCGCGGAGGCACCTGAGCCAGCCTTTTCGTCAAACATTTCGTGCCCTCAGGCCTCATGCTCATGACAGCGTACATCTTGCCCCACGCCATGGAGTCATCCAGCGCCTCTTTCTCCCAAAGAGTGGGGTCTCGCACATCTCTGGAAGATTTTATCACACACGTTCTAGCACCCCACTTTGGTGCCTCTGGGCCCCGGGGACTCCCCGCTGGAATCGCATTAGCACACCTCTCCCCGCAGTCACTAGCCATATGAGCAACTGTCATAAAACATATCCGCATCTCAACCTAATTGATTGTGTCGCTTGATTGGGAGGCGGGCCTCCAGCCGTTACCGTCTGTCGCGATTCGGCTCTCGAGAAGATGTGTTGTTTGTATGGTGACAGTCGTGTGTAAGACAGGTGGTGATGACAGATAGGGATCGTTAAACTTTCCAATTACTCGATTTGTGAAGCATCCTAAGCGAGCGAAAGAACTAAACTCTGTCGACGACCGCGTCAAACCCGGAGGAGTTGCGTATTGGGCAAAAACAGATTTCATGTCGGCGAGGGGGAGTTGTCGCATCGCTCAAGCATACGCCGACCTGGGGGTCTCGGGGAGCATACGGAAGGCGTAGGCCAAATGAGATAAAGGTCAGGATCCTCTGAGATGACGGGGCATTTGTAACACCTCATCATTCGTTTGTAACTTGGGTGGGGGACCGAGGCTGTGTTTTCGAAGCATGACGGAGTTAGATATCACAGATACGCACGTTGGGAAGGCGTGCATGAAGTTGATGCAATGATAATCAATGTGGAACCATGCGAGGAGAGAGAGGTATCACGAGAACCAGTTTAGAGCAATTGAGGGGGGAAAGAGGGCGTTGATGTGGACGTGGAGAAAGTCCTCGGCCAGACTACCGAGACAGTCCAGATTTAGCCACGTAACGATCAGATAACCTCGTCTAATTTCCGAGAAGTCGAGACCACCAACCGGGGTGAAGTATCCTGAAGCAGCTTGGAGCTAAGTGTCTGGGGGAATGTTGAAATTGAGTGGATAAAATCCAGGCAGGGGGCGAAATAAATATATTTCGCCCCTCGTAATATTTGCTGAGTTCTGACAATCGACGTTCAAACAGCAGACGAGAAATACTTCCAAGTCGTTTAATCCAACGCGCGGCTGGAATCGCTCGTCTACCATGCACTTCGCGGTCATGTTTGCACCCTCGATGCGGAGGGCATGACTGAGGAAAGAGGAAATTACCCACACTAGGGTCTTTCTAATTGTTTGTGTTGACATCTACATACCGTAGAAAACTATTTTACGCTTGGATCTCCCAAACACTTGTTTTCTCCGGATGAAGCCGCTAACCCAGGCCCTCAGAAAAAAGATGACCCTCTTAGAACAAAAAACTTACGTCCGAGGAAATGCCAGTGTTACAAAGCGCTTCCAACATGCTCTGCGCGGAGGTTTCAGACAAAGATGTGATGAGGCATACGTTATACACACCCGACCAGTCCATCGCTCGAGCTCAACGACGCGTTCTGGGGTGATAAAATCCTGAGAGGTACGAGAGGCAAAGACAATCTGAGCAGCGGCAGCCCTAATGACCGTGTCTGGTGATGCAACAGGGAGTGTTGAGATGATAGGAGACGACGGAGCAGAGGCCGCCGGGCTAACGGGATGTGTCGTAAGCGGAGGTGCCTCCGCCTTCTTTCCCGTACGTTGTACCCTCCAACAAGCGGCGAGGTGATAAAGGTGGAAGGTTTCCATCTTCGGACATCTTTAGACCTGAGGGTCTGGAACAAGCTATACGGGAGACCCTCACCTCCAGGGTTGCAACCTTCGGCACCGCAGTACGCAAAGTCTCCAGCAAATCAGAGTTCTGATCAGGAAAAGAGGTTTGTCTCCCCTGCGATGAATAGAAACTGGAGAAATATTTCAGCCTCCGATTGGACGTAAACAAGTATAATAAGGGGACCTATCAGCAGACGCATTGACCGTGCCTGCCAGGATCGGATTTTCAGTTACGTTATTCTCGGGAGCCTTCTGCTGCAACGCTTTCTGAATCTAACAAAATTCGTTGACTATGGCTGATCAACAAGGAGAGACGCGGCATATACTTCGAGATGAAGAATATTGTCGGCATGAACCTTGACAAGGGAGGTCATTATTTTGTGGTTCGTATGCGAGTCTTCGGTTTACTTACTGGCTTGCTGATTTTGTACGGAGATTCAACAGAGCTCTCCGGGTTGACAAAATCGAAGTCTACATTTCGATTGATCGAAACGCAGGATTCTGGAACGACGACTGTTCCAACAGGAACGTCGACAAGAGCGCCACAAGACCCTAACCTGCCCCAAGCTCAACGAGACTGAATATAGGTGTGAAAGCAGACTAACCTGATGATACACACATCGCCACTGACGCATTCTCGCACCTCTCTTACAAAAAAGTCCATGTTCGGACTTCCCATGCCAATACTCACGATTGAGACAGGAGTTCCCTTGTAGCGGCCTGTGATCGTCAAAAAGCCTCTTTCGGATGACAAGGTAAAGGGCTTGGGATCAGGATCGAGAAACTTGGCTATACGGTTCGCTCTGGAGGGCGATCCTACTGTCACCTGAGAAGAAAGCCAGGCTCGTGAAGGCTCGATGCTCCCAGTCTGGTTGTTTTGCTTACGATGCGGTTTGCGACCTCGCCGGGGCGCAATCCTAGATGATAAACACGCTGATCTGCGGTTCGAGGAAAATCTGAATTGAAATGTAAGCATCAACTTCCTGTAAAGCGCTTCGTGACATCGAACAATTCACTTGCGTCGGTCAGAAGATCCTTCATTGGTGATAAACAGATAAATCGAGTCTTGACGATGAAAACGTCGAGAATCAGATTCCGAAATCTTGTCACTGTCACGGCTGTGACCAATCGTTACATTGCCATGTTTTATTTACCATGCAAGTCTGACTCGGATTGCATCTTGCAACGAACGAAGGTCCGGTTAGGCTATGACGATTGCTCATTCAAGTATAATGGATGTCTAAAAGGCTTATCCGTCTCTGTCCTCCATCCCTATGTTGCTGAAGATCTCTGTTTTCCTGTGGTGAATTTTCAGTCGCCGACAAGACCTTCGTTGTTGCCCCAGTCACCCGGAAAAGGGTTACCACCGATCGATCATAGATGATCGTCTCTCAGGCTAGGGACGCTGTGGCAGGCTAGGCGCGGAAAGAAGTCAACACCACCTGCCGCCTTCTCGAGTCACGCGATGGAAAAGCTAATTCTTCTGACAGTTTTGGTATCACTTTCATCCCATGCATCCAGGTAACCTTGCCATGTGTCTGGTATCAAAGATTCGGAACGAGCGGCTTGGGACCGGCCCTGATATACCCGCTCTCCCCGTTCTACCTCTCAGCTGAAGGGATATCATCGACTTTGTTGACCCGGTGCTTCTGTTATCAGTCCTAACACCCGAGGTTATACAGAGAAGCCTGCGACATGTTAATAACCGCTGAATTCATAGGATAGAAGTCTGTCCCTCGACGTTCCCCCAGGATGCATTTTATTTCATGAGTAGATTGGAACCGAATCAGGCTGCTGAGCGAGCGCTGGCAGCTCTGCTTCACCATATACCGACAAACCACCGACATTATCTCAACCTGACGTTCGTTCAGGTCAAGCGACCTCGACTTGAAGATCGATGGTAATGACAAACCTTTCTTGTTCTTCTCTGAGGCTGGAATACGCTGACCGCATCGACGCGCGGCTCCCAGCTGTCATGGCGGAATTGACCCATCACTGACTGCGTACTGGCTGTTAGCGTTTTCAAGCATCTGATCACTCCGGGCCCCACCTACAACATCATCCCCATCTGCGAGCATCGCAAGAAGCCGTCGCTAAAATTGATGCAAACAGGCGAATTCGTCGTGTTCTAGGTTCTGTTTCCATTTGGGTACCCTAGGGCATCCTCTGCTTTCATCAAGTGGCCCTCGTTAGGCTTCAGGACTCGATCCTGACTTGGAGGCCAGTTGCTTGACTCCGTCGGGGAACGGTGGGTGATTAGCTCCTTCAAAAGATCAGCAGTGTGTAAATCATCGCCGACAATGTATTGAGCACCGGTAGAGGGAAGATGATCAGTCATTGGCGGACTCACACCTGGAATCGAAGGTGTCGAAGGTGTCGAGGCTGCTTTCCAGTGCCGCTGATCTATTCCGCTCAACTCGGGGCCGGACGGCTTCTTCTGTCCATCACACGCTAATATCACCCCACTGGTGAGGGAAAATCCTTGATTGTGGTACGCAGAAATCCTCTGAGTGATTTGTCCTCTCAAGGGGACAGTGTCCTACGTTAGAACAGTTGTTTACTCGATGAGCTCCTCCGAGGCTCCGAGCCGCCGTCAATATCTGGGTCTGCCGGCGCCAGATCAAAATTGGGAAACAGGCCCAGGGATATCCGTAGATATGTCTAAATTTGAACGTCCTGATTTGTGCCACCCCAAATTATGTTTGGTGTGAACTCTGTTCCTAACTCACTAGACTAAACCATTCTAGGAAAGCACCAGGATTCATGGGACTCGACGGATTGCAACAATGACGTCTGGGAAAGGAACGGTGTGGCTTCTGGTTGGATCCTGCACCCATGTTGAGGGTCTCTTTTCGGATATATCCGTATCGAGATTTCCAGGAATATGGGTCGGATGGTCAACTGAAAATGGCAATTTTGGAAGCAGGGTGTAGCCAGTCAGAGCTTCCTCCGACTGTTTCGACGAAATACCGTTGACGGTACCTGTGTAACCCTGTGTTGTAAGGGTTGATCATGCAAGCGGTGTCATGCTCCGCGAGTCGAGAATCGAGATTCACTCAGAAAGATCGAGCTGACCTGTTTTGCAATCTCTCGGGTTAATACGTCAATGGTTGCTTGCTTCTGCATCTCTGTGCAAACAACAAAGTGAAGAGGTTTGTTCTCGGATAATAGCAACGACCTTCTTCACTTCCACCACCAGGTTCCCTTCTTCCCTTCCACCACAGAGTCACCAGTTTCTCTTGGCCCCTCAGCTAGTCCGGCACCGTTAGGCTCTACCCCAGACCCTATCGGCCACCACTTGCCCTTCAAGCCACGTGCGAGAACCTACAGAACTAACCAACGTATCCCTCATGAGTCCGAACGGCTTCAACGGCGCGTCTCATCTGCAATTGGACACCTCCCACCACCCATACAAGTCAAGCGTTCATAGAAACGGCGGCGAGGAGAGGGGGTCAATATCTGGTTCAGACGATGGCAATTATCTCCCGTATACAGATGCAGTAAAGTACGAGGTGGACTGCGAAGGTGAGTAGGTTTTCGCTGAGGTCCAATAGAGGTCCTGACTTTCCCTGCCAGATGATAATGCTGCCCTCATATCTCAAACTCTAAATACGGACGGCACTCCAAAGCGACCCATGAATGCCTTCATGATTTTCGCCCGCCGTAGACGGCCTCAGGTATCATCTGAGAATCAAGCCATGAGAACGGGAGAGATTAGCAAAATATTGAGCAAAGAGTGGAATGCCATGCCGCCTGTGAGTTTGACCCGTTCGGAACGTGGATTAATGCTGAATTATAGAGATAGGTAGAGAAGCAGTTTTATCAGGACCAGGCTCGTCAGTTGAAAGACACTTTCAATTCAAAGTATCCTGATTATGTCTATCGACGTCGGCCAAACCACTCCCGTCGGCCCCGTCGAAAGCACGATGGTGGAGACCCCCAAAACTCCAGCTCCACATCAGACGACTTTGGCCCCGACGATTCTTCAGAATCGCCGACAGACACCAGAGACCAAAAAGAGCTGGATCACTTCTCTAATCTTCATCGGACGACGTCAACGGGCGCTGGGGAGCACAACGACATCCCCAGGTTCCCTTTCAATCGCGCTGATTACACGTACCCCAACCCGCCATCGTCCTTTCATTCCAACGACCAGTCAAGCAAATCATTTGGCTCTCATTCCCTAGAAACCGGAGCTGCGTCTCTGCCTGCGATGTCTAGCCTTTCCGCCAATACTCAAAGTCGCCCATCGTCGATGTATAACACCGAGAACTCCACTTCAAATGGGAGCTGGGGGCTTCCACCCGTCAGACCGTCGTCGTCGTCCTCTTCATGGATAGATGGAGATGTCAACCGCACTTATCAGCCCGTCGGCATCCATAAGTCTCCCTCGTTCAACAGCGGATGGCCACGGCCACCTTCCAGTCTCTCGGGCACGACGACATCTAACTATGCCCTCCCTCAGCTCATGGGAACGGAAGCAATACTTGACACCTCTACGCCCCACTCTTCGACAACAGCCTACGCCGGCAACGGAATGTCGTCCGGTGCCTTCTACAACTCGCGACACTACGACAATCATGGTCATAATCTCATGGCACCTTCGACCACCCCCTCCGGTCAATATCAAAACGGTTCTTTCCGTGACACAGCCAGCTATTTAAATCGCAGTGCATCACAAGAACTCCCTTCGATATCCAATTACTCGATGCATTCGGCGTCTCACACTGGGACCAATAATATACATGGTAACTGGACTAGAGATTAGGTTGGGATTATACCCTAATTGATATATTTTCCCTCTGTGCAGGAATACCTATGCCTTTACACTTCCAATGTTGATGATCGGTTTCAGGCCTTCGTTTCCGTTGTATCATACTTAGCTGGGTGTTATTTTTCGTTGCTTTCTGAACACTACACACCTGCTCTATTGTTCATATACTCGTCCTAATCTCGCAGCTCGTAATCTTTGCTTATATGTATATACCATTATTTGTTGTTACCCCCATGTTCCGCACTTGTATCGTTAGGTATTTTGCTGCTATAATATGCATTTGCTCGTGGACTTGTCATAATGAATATTGGGCCATGAAGTAATAAGACACACCGATCAGGCCAAAATTCCGCAACAAGGTTGATTCCCTACATGCGCCACATGAAAGGCGACTGCAGAAAATATTCTTCTGGCTCCTTGCATAGGAAGACGGGCAAGTACAGCAGGGGTTCGTCTGTCTGCCGTGCTACCTGAGAACGCACGTTCGGCATGGCGGCATTAGGCAGCGTGAGAAGACGGGGATCCGTGCGTCCATCACGATTAAATAAGAACATTGCAATTGTCCTCATGCTAAGCAAGTCTCTCGACTAACGCATAGAGTCCACCGACAATCAGCGAATTACAAAAGTACATACATGGCCACAAGGTATTGGAGCACCAAGAATGAGTAGTGACACTGCGGCTTTGAAGTCTTGAGTCCTGGCCGCGTTTTGACACCCCCACGATCACTGATAGACTATTGGGTCGTTTGGTTTACGCGCCGGTGACCAGGGCTTTCTTTCCGACATCCGGCTCAAAAGAAAGGCACCATTTTGACTTGGACTTGTCGCTTTCCTTGCAAAATAATGTGGCTCCAACCAAATACGTTCTCTTAGGGTGCGGCCTTCCTTAGAAGCCACCGAAGGCTAATTGGTGGTGCTGTATCTGATATTCTATGCAGAATAATCCCTGACCTTCAATCTCCTGGAAAAAACAAGCGTAAGACGCGTGCTCATCATGAAAAATGTCGGCAAAGTTTTGGCCCCATTACACCATGGCGGGAATCTTTTGAGCCAACTTTACAGGGTCCATCCCCGTCCATCTGGGCTGCTGAATAGCCGCTTTGTGAAAAACATATCGTTATCAGTCCACGGCCATCTAGAGTAACCCACTCTCTTGCAAGCATATCTGACACTGGCTTTGTCCTTTTCATTGGACCTCTTTTGGTTTAGATCATGACTCGAATTACATTAAGGCCCCTTAATAAGGCAATGGCGGATTCAGATGTCCACATAGCCCCTTTCTCGGACGGAAGTATAATCTAGGTAGATCACTCACATGTCAGCCGTCCAAGTGGACCAACACTTGCACGGGGTCACCACCTGGAGAGAATTTACAAGGTTCACCACTCACGGATTGTGGTGTCCCACCGTTCAATGTCCTCGCTGTGCTTCTGCCCGGTCAAAAGTCGTAAACGGATCATCAAAGATGCAGAACCTCGGCAGAATCGGGCGTTCCGGGTAAAATCGTCAAGTCGAGCACCGAAAGAAGTTAGCACTGAGGGACAAGTTCTCGGAATAGCAATCTGAAAGGGCGCTCGTGCCTGTCTACAAGTTCTAAGCTTCTGATTATGATTATTCCGGCAAGAAGGGCGGGACCATGAATAATTCTGCCTTCAAGTGCAGCGAAGGGAAAATGTGCACTTAAGGAGTTGATGCGTAGCAGGATTTGCAACATCTGCAGGGGTCACAAGATTTCGGTGAAATCCTACCATTCTTGACGGCTAAACGAATGATGCGGACTTGGACCAGCAAGTGACGTAGTCTCCGGGTTATCCTTCCAACAGACTTTTGACTCTCTTGACTCCCATCATGGGATAGCAACGACGCTGACTGAGCCTGACTCTGGGCAGGGAGACCTGCAAGCGACCACACCGGCTCTCGGTAAACATACGGCGATCGCAGTCGACCTTTTCTCAGAGTCGGGGAGGAAAAATGCGATAGGGGCGGTCCCAATTTCCGAGATATGATCGAGAAAAGAGTGTCGCGGACTGGTCTCGATCATTTCCACCAACCACGGCACGTTTACCCTAGCTGAAAACCCAGATATCGCCTCTTTTCGTTCTCGACGGTTTTCTAGAACAAAAGAACTACTTGATTTGGGTAGATTTTCACGAGAATACGCGTTTGAGATCTCAAATGATGTGATGAGGCAAGGATACCACGAGCGTACCATATAACCTACCATCAAAACATAGCCCTAAGTGATGAAATGTAGGCAGAAATGGAATATCATGGACAATCGTATGGTACACAATTTCCGGATGCACATAGCCCTTGGATGGAACAACATGAGTGGACACGCGACAACAGCTACCTCGCCTGCACCACACTGAGCCAACAATGATGCCCACAACCTCCTGCACACAAGCGACCCAGTATCTTCAAATCTTTTCTGCTGAGGTCCGGATCAATCAAAAACCCAGTTTCTGCATCGGCGTGGGGCCCGGCAGAACCACTCTGTTGGCCACGTTTTTGACGATCGTTTCTGGCTGAAGCGGCGGGGTAGACTCCAGTGGCTCGAATGCTGGCAGGTGCGTTCTGTTGGTGATAATCTCGGTAACACTCCTGGTGAGCACCATGGTGACAGATGGAACATTGCATGGAAAGCGTCCGTATCGGTAATCGACTGTAAAGCAGAATTGAGGATGGGCGGGGTGAATGAAATACCCAAGCGAAACACACCAAACAACGCAACGAGCTACGTAGCTTTGACACTTCGTGCAGTAAGAGTGACCCCCTTTCACGAGGTTCCCTTGATGGCCAAACCCTTTGGGAGCTGCAATTGGTTTTCTGCATCGACCGCAGGCAGTATAGATAACCGTTTCCACCTTTATCCGATATTAAAAATCCCGCACATCATATGAGTGGTCACAACGCACCAAAGTTCTATTTCGGATGGACTCGATCGAGCAGAATTTGCGAAGATGTGCAGCACAAGCGTAGAGGCGAGAGCGCTGTAGCAAGTCTGGTCAGGGAGACATCAGTCATGCTTCTATGGCCGAATGCATGTGGACGGACCAATATACGAATCCAAGAAGCGACAGGTCCTGCTCCTGGGTATTCCCAATTCTTCGGCAGCAGTGAGTGCTAGCATAGCGCACATTTGAACGTTGCCCTGCATGTTATATCAGTAATTTCCCAAGAGCGTCGTCCGTTCTCCCACATACCTCGTCAGCGTAAGTCTCTAAAGCATCTTGAAGTGCAGTAAAAGCCAGGTCTCGAAATCGCTTTTCATCAGCACGAACGATTTCAATTCGACGTTCAGTCAGTTTGTCTGACTCTGGATTTTCCCCCGGGTGCTTATGACCTCCATTGAGAAGGCATGGTTTGGTGAGGGATGTACCTCGATGGCCGATCGTAGTAGCCATGCCGCCATCCAAAGCGAAATCGGAAAAGGGAAGCGACCTCCGCCTGTCGGGGTCTTTCAAATCTCGCAGGGTTTCCTCCACAGCTAGGCTTCTAGGGAGAAGCTCCGCATCCTTCCCATTGTTCGATAAGTCCGCGGCCAGCACTGTCCGTATGCTACTCTCTGAATCTTGCCGAGAGAGCGCTGGGAGTGGACGGGATCCAGCAGCAGGCGTGGTGCCGGTTGCAGCCAGTAAGGCAACGGTAGAACTTCTCCGTGGGCGCCCTTTCTTACGAGAACGAGATCGCTGATGTCTGGGTCTCTTCGAAATTGATGTAGACCTTGCGCGAGTTGGTGTTCTTGCATAAGCTGGTCGGCTTACGCCTTCGTTCTCATCTGAATCTGGCTCGAATTCGGCTTCATTGTCCGTAGACCGAGGAGAAGGGGATGTTTCTTCGTCTTCATCGTCTCGTGGAGCCCAGTCGTCGACCTCTCGATTCCCATCCTGATGGGAGGCCTCGTCAGAGGACCAACGTTGCTGCCCAGCCACCCGAGACAGTGGGCTGGGAGTCGGAACATTGCTCATGCTCCGCATGTTATGCAGGGCAGGGGAGGT
Source organism: Clitopilus passeckerianus (assembly GCA_944990035.1). NCBI lineage: Eukaryota > Fungi > Basidiomycota > Agaricomycetes > Agaricales > Entolomataceae > Clitopilus > Clitopilus passeckerianus. Next base: position 234,304 of record CALYLX010000098.1, read on the forward strand.
CACCGGTTGGAAGAGGCTGCTGCTCACAGGAACACCTCCAGGCCCGTTGAGCCCATCACTGGACTCATCACCACCATCTCCGTCCATGACAGTTCCACCACCAACCACCAGCTCTTCATCCTCATCCGAATCGGAGTCGTCAAGTGCTCCTTCTCCTACATGTCTCAAGCTTCCACTCCCTCCACCAGCATTAGATCCTCTCTCCGCGGGGCTCAAGCTGTGAGAACCATGGACGGAGAATGATTGTCTTCGATAGACAGAGATTGAGGATCGGCGGGAAAGATCTATATCACCAGTGCCGTAATCGATGGGTCTAGAGCCATAGAAGGAGGGGCGGCGAGGGGTCAAAGAGTAAGGAAGGGGAGGGAGGCCATTGGGCAGCTGACGAGGAGACGATTGCGTAGACGACACAGGTGTCAATCGGCGGGATCGCGAAACTGAGCCAGATGTGCTTCTGCTTGGAGGTGGTGGAATGACAGGGGCAGAAGTGCTATGTCCGCTCGGACTCGCTTTGCGGAGTTGAGAAGGGAGGATCGGCTGTGAGGTTGACGAAGGTGGAGGAAAACTGTAATTGGAGGGAGGTAATGGCGGGGACACCACGGGTACATGGGCAGGTGTGTTTGTTCGTGAGACGGGCTTCCTAGAAGATTTTTTCTCTGCAGCTGCTGTCGCCAGTTCGCTCAAAGATGCGCCGAGGAGAAGCCATGTTTGGCCTATCTGAGCCTGCTTGGCATCAAATGCAACCTACTCTCAACCAGTGTGATAATGTTGATCACCACGCAGAGATGACTACTTACCTGAGCGTTTAACTTGCAAACTCCAACTCTATCCCTTTTACTCTCTTCTAACGCTGTCCCGGTTTCATCGTCGCCCCAAATAACATATCCCTTCGCGAGTCGCTCAAAGACTTCCAAATTTGCTTCCGCATCGTCGACCACTATTGTTCCAACATCTTGTTCTCCCCTTGGAGTATACCGGGGATCACCGATCGCTTTGAGCTTGACGTTGTACCGGTCAGCGTTTTGGCGCTTATCCGCAGGTCTAGAGATGTGCCTCAAGTCAGTTCCTGGTTTTCGCAAAATCACACCCACTCAAAGGCTAAGCCTTAGGGGGGTAAATAAAAACTCAGAAAGAACCACACTTACATGTCATCGTACGGAATCTCCCATCTGCTATGTTTTGTCACGGTATTTGTGACAAACGTGAGAGAGCCGGAGGCATCCCACGTCGCAGTTGACCGAGTGATGCTATCAATAGGCTTTGTGCAATCCCTGAGATCAATCTGAGAAAAGGTCCCCGAAGAATGCTGGGTCCAAATCACGTCTGATTCAGACCCAAAAACCAGGTCTAGAGCGCAAAAAGGTCAAATGAGCGCCTTGTCCAAATCGAGAATCCCCAAGAGAGAGACGGTTGGACCTTACCTGTCACGCTACCCTCGGCCGCCGACCCGGTAACTGACCACTTTGCAATCCAACCCCTCCTCACATCCCAGATCTCCACTGCATCCCCTGCCACGATGGCTGCACTTGGCCCTGCACCAATTGTAGCCGCCCCTCCCAAGCGACTTTCGGGACCGAACCCACTGGCCCCAGGCAAGGTCGAGGATCTGCCACCGACGACTTCTGACGACAACCGTGTTGCGCCGCTGCCAACCACACCCGTCTCCGCTCCTCCTCCCCTCGCTCCGCCGTTTGCGAAATGAGAAGCTGATGAACTCTGCATTCCTCCACCTCCCTGCCCGAGCAAATCTGGGTTTGACCCTGGTGTAAACTCGGCATTCGACACGACCGCGAGTTCACACTCGTATTCTGGCCGCCACACGACCCGCCTGACTGGGAAGGAGGGATGCAGGATATACGTCGGTCGATTCCGCATTTTCCCTCCTGCTTCGCCAGAACCAGTCGAACTGTTTGCCGCTTGTGGTATGGCAGATGTGAGATCCCAAACTTTCACACAGCGATCCAGACCGCCACTGGCGAGCCATCCCAGGCCGTTATTTGGTGAGGTATCTGGCAATCCGCCGGCATCGGGGCCGCCTGCACCGGACAAGGATATATGAGAGTGGGCAGACGTGGGTATGGCAAGTGGTGGATGAAGGTAAGAATAGCTGTAGCTGGCAGGAAGGCGATTACACCAATCAAGGCTGGTAACCGAGCCTGAATGTGCTACTGGCAGTCGATCGAGGCATCCACGTTGGCCCATCGAGAGATCCCATCTGAGAAGCGAAGTGTCAGAAACGTCGTCATGAAAGGCGGGGAGAAGAGTTGAGACGAGGGACACGGATTGGGGTCACGCTCAGGCGAAGGGGAAGAAACGAACCTCCAAATGCTCCCGTTATCTTGGCCGACAATGGCATAGAAGGGGTGTGCGATACTCGGCGAAAATGCGAGGCTTCTGACAGCTGCCGGATGATGTACACGGAGGATAGAGCGGTCAAAACTCCTCAGGTCCTGGATATCGTGTTAGACAATAGACGATGATTTTTGAAGGCACAAGACTCACCCAAACGCGTAGATCACCGTCTGATGACCCACTTATGCAGTAATGGTGTACGACATGGGATACACACATCGCGTTGATAGACCTAATATGGTCTCTACATTTTCGTTCTGTAAGAATCTGAGGGTCAGAATCTGGCCATAATCACGAGAAGCAGGCTGAAAAATATGCCGCAAGACCAGTACTCACTTACCGAACTTGCTAGCATCCGTCCTGTTGATATCCCATAGAATCAGCTCCCCGTTTCTTGCGCTGGTGATGATCTTGTTGCTGTAAGCTAGTCCTTCAGTCAGCAGATGCCCAAACCAGGGGCTTAGCACAGTTAGACGTACTTCCCCATCCCCAAGCGACATCCGTGCTGGCACAGTCAATCTTGAGACCGCTACCCTCCCAGAAATTCCTTGATGCGTCAATACGGTATCCGCCTTTCCCGACAGAAGACTTGTGTCCTGGCGCCGTGTTGTACGAACCATCATGAACCGATATGATTCTCAAGGCTGAAGCAGAGGCACAATTAGCCCTCAAGAACAAAGTACCAGAAAGAACACCGAACGTACAATCTTTTCCCGTAACAGCACACATGCGACCATCTTCATTCTTTGATATCGCGCCTCCACCACTTGGAGTTGCTCGATAGAACCGAACATACTTTGTTCGACCCAAATCAGGCCCGGTTGACCTTGGGTCTGCGTATATTCCGTGGCCGTCGAGGTTGAGCCGAAGGTTGACTAGTCTGTTGCTCATGGCATGGAGGCTGGTGGTGTTTGTCGCTTGTTATGTTGTCGTTGGCTCGAATGGGAAAGCTGATCCCACCTTTGTCACCGACGCCCACGATGCATAACACTCTTTAAGCAACCAGCAACACCTTCTTGGAATTTCATTCTCGAAGCCTCCTATGATGAAGAATCCGTCTACTGGATGATCTTTGCCGACGCGGCCAAGGGCCTCCAGCTACATTTGCACCCAGCTGGGTGCGACGACCATCTTTCCACCTTTAACAACTGCCCTCAAAACCACAGAAAATCTGCTCTCCTGGCGTTTATTTTCTTATCGTGCTTCAGTAGCGCTTGAAGCTTGCATACGCGCCAGGTTACCCAGTGAGCTCGTTGAAATCCTCCTGCCTGTGGCCACTCGGAGTCTTGAAGTTATCAGCACAACCAAATCAAGCTTTGATTCGTAGCTCAAACTTAGCACGTTAATCCAAGTGAGTATGTCTTTGCTCAACATAACCTGACAGAAATCAACGGAACATCGTCTACTATAGCGCGCTGCTTCTCCGCAAGGACCCACTACCACACAAGACCGCATCTCAGAACCCAAAGTCTGGTCTAGCGAAGACACGTTTCCTCTTCATACTACTTTCCCGAGTGCCAACGCGTCGCCGATTATGCTCTTCGAGGTAGGCCGTCGACGAATTGGGCCTCCATTAGGGAAGGAGTCATAGGATTAGTGACCCTATACGCTTGGTAGACAGAATGGAAAGAACTTTTACCCAACCTCACACGTCCCGCGAGCATCCAACATCACACAAAATGAAAGAATGAGAAGCTTCATGTATTCGCTTGAAATAATTCTCGACCCGCTTGGGCTTTCTACAATCGATAAATCAAATAATAGTCTGTCCAAAATTGCATCTATCTCCATCCTACTCAAGGGGACAAGACAGCGAACCCACCAATCATCATGCTGAGGAAGATTACGAGGCAAGCGACAGCCCTGGCAGCCCAAGCATCTCCGCGAACGATGCTTTGAGCGGTATTCCTGTCACCATCGTTGCGTCCATTGCCCGAATTGTTGTTATCTGCGTTATTGGCGCCAGTGGCTTTGGAACCGATTGGGCCGGTCTCAGTGGTCGGGACAGCAGCAGTTGAAGTAGCAGATTGATAACTGCCGAAGATATTAACGGTGAGACGAGGGTTCGTGATAGCAAAACTTACGCAGCAGAAGCTTTGGAGGCATCGGTATCTACGTTTGCAAAGACATCGTTGATGTAATGCACGACACCATTCTGGACCAAGGCGTCGGACCTCACGATTCTTGCAGTAACATTGCCATTGATAACGTAGGTACCAGTAGAGTTGGTGCTGAAGGAGAAGTTCTGACCAGAGGCGGACACAACGGCATTCTCTTCGCTATTGAGCTGCGGAGAGTAGAACGTGGATCCATTGACATACTAATGAAGGACGTTAGAATTGGCGTAAACATGTATACGAATGATATATGCTCACATGATTGCCCAGAAGAGCACTAACGGCAGTATCGTTCGCAGTAAGTGTGGTGAGTGCAGTGCCAGCGGCCCGTAGGGCATCATCCGTTGGGGCGAAGAGCGTGAAACCTCGAGTGTTATTGGACTCCAAAGATTGGACCACGAACTGCGAATCATTATTCATCCTTGAAGAGGTCAGGACACCAGTGAACGAGGAGGCGTTTGGGTATGCTTCCAGAACAGACGTCAATCGCCCAGGAGGAGCGAGAACACCGTTGATCCCAGCCAGAAGAACATTGCCATTCAGCGCCGTGGTGTTAACAACGTCGACTTCAGGTCTAAATGCGCATAAGTATGTTATGTATAACGTGGGAGAAGGCGCAACATACGATTGATTGAGGAAGTAACGAGTATCATCCGAGCTATTGCGTGTCCAGACAAGCACTTGGCCTTTGCCGCCTTCCAAGTTGACCATGGGCGAGTTCGTCAGCAGGGTGCGACCAACAATGACAGAGGGCAAAGTAGCAGCATCCAGTGAGGTAGGCCCAGCAGTATCGTTGACGAAGCTTCCTGGAAGGACATGGTAGGACAAAGCAGCAGCAAGCTCCTCCGGCGTGTCGTTGAGGCCCGCTAGATCTGGATCGCTGACTGTAACTTCTGTCAGAAAAGGCGCATATATCCACTTTCAAGTAGCAAATACTCACATGCGGCGTTGTTGGGAGCGAAAACGGTGTGATTGCGATCGCCAGTAGAGAGCTCAGAGACGATGCGTTTACCAACATCAGTACCATTAACACTAGCCAAGGCCTCTGCAAAGGCGGTGAATCCAGCATTTTTCAGCGCATCCAGAAGACCAGAAAGATTGGAATTTGAAGAGTTGCCAGACGCCTGCGCCTGTACTGGAGAAATACGGAAGGAAAGTGGGATTAAGGCCGAAAGACCATAGAGTGCGGTACGGGTAAGATACATAATGGCGGGGAGAAAAGAAAGGGATGAGGATATCCTGAGGTGAGGGTTTATATAGGTCACTAAAGGGAGATTCGCTGAATGACGTCGATGAATTAAGTTTATGTGTGTTTATTTCGAGGGCTCGTCGTGCTGAACCCACAGGCAAAGTCTAATCTCATCGGTATTGAATAACACAGCAGAGTCTCGCTGAGTTCGAAGTGTCTGTTCCGTTGGTGAGCGATTACGTTACCGCATGTCAAGTTATCATGCCACCGATCGTCCCCGACTTGGTCTCCGACCCAATTGTTCGGTAAGATTTGGTTGTAGATTAGCCTGGAAGGTACCCAATGGGGCTTTAATAATCGCGATTCACACAAATGTCCGGTGTGTGTCCACTTTCCAGGTTGTTGGCCGTGAAACAGGTAGAATTGCACATAATTGCACCCGATTGCAAGCGTGTATGATTGCTATCAAGGATTGCACCCGAATACCTCTTTAACGCGACGCGTTATTTTGGCATGTTTGGTAGACAGCGGCTACAGATGAGCGGTCCGCCACGGACCATTTTTTGATCACCGGCATCTTCCACTGGCAAGGCCGTTCACTCTCTCAACACCTGTCACCAAAAGTACTTCACGTTCACGGTTCACGCCTCAAGTTGAACACTCAACTACCGTTGCGTTCAATGAAATAATGCCGTCGTATTATTCTTAGCAGATAGGTTTAAAAAAATTCAAATGCAAGCGGGGGCACGTTCTCTGGCGTACTTCGTGTTCCGATGCAATGATCTCGACGCCTCTATTTCTCTCCATGGCCAGGCTATTCGCAAAGCAGGCTAACGCTGAGCCAACTTTTATGCGACGTCTGTCTACCAGAGGCTCTGAAAGGCGCTTTGTTTGGATGACAGTGCCTCTATGTGCGGAGTCCATCAGGATGCCCACCCCGCAGCAAGGTTCCTTAATTTCAGTGTCTTCTTGAATAATACATTCTTGAATGGGATTGGCTGTAATAAAACTTTGATAGCTACGGTCTGGCGCTTGGTGGCTGTATCGAAGGTTGATTGACCCCGGTAGTCAGGATTTCTCACCGACTTCCAGAAGGCCCTTATAAAGTTAACAGCCATGGTTACCACACGGTTCTTTCTCGCTATGAACCTCTCTTCTATATAACAAAATTTTTGGACGCCCTCGTGTCTCTAAACCCTCTTCTACTACTTTCTTTGCAATATGGTATTTCCTCATCGACTAGATCGTGATGACGCGGACAGTCCTCAAGCACCAGCCCAAACCAATGGAGTCAGTATTTACCTTTTGTGTTGACCACAAACCTACTAACCAGGTTCGGGGTTGGATGAACAGTACATAGATGGTAGGCTCCACATCGTTCTCTGCAACCTCTAGCCTTCCGCTCACCAGCAAGGATAGCCATTTGCTTGACCATCATTGTGAGTACCCTGCTACTGCGCGAGTGCGTGACATCGTACTCAACCCACGCTCTGCGACGCATAGGTCTACGATCTGATGTTGACCCTTCCCCTCGAGGTCAGCTTGATCTGGAGTTCCAAATGGAGCGTGACAAAGATACTGTACCTCCTCTCGCGGTACTTTCCAATATACGTTTTCACCTTCTACCTCCTGTGTAAGCTTAGCAGAAGTTACGCCCAGCATGCCTTAACGTTGACTTCCTTCTCAGACGACGTTCCCTCCGGACCGCTCGCGGCTTTTGCGGGTAGGTCGGGCTTGGCCCCAAAGTTGTCCGATTGTACGACCTCAGCCCTTTCACGATCATCGAGATGTTCACAATATTCGCAGGGCTTTTAAACGTCAACTTAGTCGTCGTAGAAGGTAAGTCATCTCTATCTTCCTCAATATCTTTAGCTCAATCTACAATTCTATAGCTCTATTTTCCTTACGAACATGGGCAATCTGGAATAGAACTCGGGTTGTTGGGATTCTGTTACTGACACTCTTCTCGACCGTATGGATCACAACCTTCGTGCTTCTCATCCTGGTTCAAATTGACAAATTCGACAACAACATCTTCACCCCGCTCAATTTTGGCATGCTGACGGGATTCTATTTCTGTGAGTAGTAACACCTACCCTGGTGGCCAGAGATATCGTATCTGAACAAATCCTAAGGTACCTCAACACTGATGTGCATAAGAGCCCATCAGTCCTGTAAGTCCTCGAACATTCGATCTCTTCCTGAAGCACGTTAATAAACCGTATCAGCTCTACTCCCTGGAACGAGTTTCATGAGGACTATTAACTTGCATGGTCAGTTCAATTGGCATCAAATGATGGTGCTCGTTCTCACTTCGCATCAGGCGTCTTCTACTACATATTCCTGTTCATTCTCTCCCTCTTCTCTTTGATATTCTCTATCGTGCATAGACGTGAAGTAAGCCCTCGTGTCGCATCCACAACTCTTACCATCTAATCATCTCGTTCCTTAGGTTCAGCAAGTGCTACCGAGGTGAGCCGTCATCCCATACGATTTCATCGCTTGACTTTAATCATTTTCAGAGTGCTACAGCTCCTCTTCACCATCATGGTCACCCGCATGACTCTCAACTTGCGAGAGTCCGGAAGACGCACAATGCGAGGTGTTAACACGGGCTTGCACACCTCGGAGTTCTACAACGTCCCGACCCAGACTCGGTCCTTTCGATAGCTGGCGATGCAGCGACCGACATTGATCCACGCCGCCAAATGTCAAAGAATAAAGCCCGGATCATGTACACATCCTAGAGTCGACCCGAAACAGTCCCTCACGGCACGTTCTTAGCCTTGCCGCAGACACCCGCCCCGTGGAATGGGCGTGCATGACGCCAGATGACGCATATGTCCGGGGATGTTTCCGGATAATAAGTAACTTGAATAGCCTAGAGTCCTCTCCTTCCGATGAAGCGACAAACGGTTCAATCGACTTCTCCGCCGAACTCATTCTCTCATCGTTGGGGTGAGGGTCAAATTCAAAATTTCGATTCAAAATGTCAACAACAGAATTACATACTACAGTTAGAACAAATAGATCTACAGGCGTTACAATCGTTACGGAGAATACAAAGGATGCACCAAGTACAAAGTTGGTTGTGAATCATGAGGATACCTTCAACGCCAGTCGGAGCGTCGACTCTATAGGGCATGATACAGTGTCTTCACCACAATCCCACGCGAATTTATAGTCGCCAACCTCAGCGCAGTAGTATCGGTGGCCCTCGATGCTGTATGTGTGTTCACGGGAGCCGCAAAATGATTCGCCTTGGAGGAAGCATGGGACTTGTGAGGGACGGGCATTTTCGGCGGTACAACCCTGGAAGATAACAATGGATTCAGTCAGGCTGGAGCTATCGACAGGAAGACCAACGCACCTGTTCGTTGAAGTTTCGTCCGATATTGAACGCAGCTACGAGGTCCAGGAAGAACATGTAGAAGAGGATGGCAAGTATATGGAGCTTCAAGCAAACTTCATTCAGCAACACGATAAAGGACAATGACGCGTCAAACCCACCTGCATACTTTCAAATTCTTCGTAAAATTTCGTACAGGCGATTCAACAACAAGAACGGCGGCAGCAAGGGCAAAGAAATGCCTCTGCAAGAAGCTTCATGTTTTATAGGATCCGGCAATGCTTCTCCTAAACCATATCAGTCTCGAACATCAGCACTGCCGTTGCCTTCATTGACAGCCATTAATTTTGCAAGGCTTCTGGTCCCTGGAACACGAGGGACGTACGGCCTAGCATTGACAGACGTCACCGATGCCTAGGACGGTCGTATTCGTTTGGAAGGTGGTTGGCCGAGTATAGGGGCATTTGTGATGGTAAGCTAGCCATGTGGCGGCTTGGCAGGGTTTACGTCCTCTCCAGAGCTCATTGTAGGCTCGTTCCGCCCGGCAAGATCATGGCTGTTGTAAAATTAAAACGATCTTGACTGGCGCATCATTCGTCCCTAGGCACTCTCGTGAATGTGGGTCGTGATATGAAGGGGGAAGGCAGGAATTATTATGGATTCTGGAGATATATTCGTAAGTGTGCTTGGGGGCGAATTGACCCTTCTCTTGGTTCACGTAGGTTTGATGGAAACGAAGAGAGGGCTCGGAGGAGTTTCTGTTCGTCCTCCTGATCATGTTTTCTGAAATACAGCTGAACCGAATAATGCGAAATGTCAACGGAAGGCGAATAGGTCAATGTCATCCCGGTCCGACTGCTCCAGAAATAACTCCTGGAGATCTAGGTGCTTTCCTGGCGGCAGAACTGTACTTGGATTGACATTGCACCAACCGCCGAATGAGGCGTTTCTTTTTGAGTGGAACTCTCGACCGTTCACCCAGGTGCCCTGCAGACCTACAGATTCGATGAGCAACATGGTCGTAGCTTACGCCACGGCAAGGAATCGCCACTAACCGCGTGTTGGAAGCAATCTGATACTACTTGCGAGGCACGCTCGTAGTTTCGGCATCAAAACACAAGAACCCGTCAAGACCATTCGGTGTTCGACGAGCACCCAGTCATTGGCAATAGCCTGAGTTACACCCGAAGTATTCGCTGGATACCATAGAGCGCGGTTCGTGCAAATGACATTTCGAGGGAAGCATAGCAAACATTTGGAAAGATCTTCGCTCACGGAGTGGGCCTCGCAGTGTCTGCGACTTGCTGATACGATTCGTTTACATAGCTTTGAATGCTTGAACGAGGGGTGTTGAACGGTATTATCATTATATGTTGGTCATAACATGTCTATTATATAAAGCAGGTTGTCTCCTCAACGAGGTGGATTTTTTTTGGCGAATCTAACAAAAGAGCTTGTCAGCAGTTGAAAGCAATCATAAAAACGTAACGCACCTAAAGCACCCATACGAAATACAACTCAAAGAGTTTAAGCCGGAATCATGAGGTCACCCCATGTCCGCACGGCCAGAATGCCACCGAAGAATACTGTGAGGCCAGTCACGATGTTGATGTTCCCTTGAATCTTTTCCGGTGCAAGAATCTCATTTTGGATAAACCTAGACGAATACTGCTGTCAGTCATGTCTCTTAACGCTGTGACGCAGCAACAGCTGTATTTGACGCAAACTCACCGGGAAAAAGCAGACTGGTCCTCATCATCACCAGCAAGCTGACGGCGCTGAGAGGGGTGGGGAACGAATGCAGGTCCTGCGGAAGGTGCTGAGCGACGGGCCATTTTGTGTGAGTGTACAGCTGTAAGCGTCTGTGTGTTGGAGGGCCTTGACGAAGTTTTGGCCAGCGTTAAGGTTAGGGTATGTTTCACGTGATGGGAAATGCTTATGTGATGGACGCTTCGACTTCACGCGTGGTGGCTACCAAAGGTTTCGGTTTTGTGGTTGCCCCGGTCACCGACGGGCATCCACCTGCATGCATCAAACCCCGCGGACAGAATGACAGTGCTATGTATCATTTGACGTGATCTCTGATGTCTTGGATATCGAAACGTGGGGTATTTACGAACTGAGAAGCTGAAACCGCAACCCACTTGGATTCTCCTTCCGCAACTGACAATGTCTCACATTACAGCGAGGCGTGCGATTCGGCATTCTCTGCTGTCTGTATATAACGGAGATCAGCACTGCTTCTCTGTGATCACTCTTGAGCACAACCACCGACTTCTTGTATTCGTCAATAGGGACGACGCGTCTTGATGACTATATGGGCTACTCTCTCTCAATTAACCCTGTAAGTTCTGCTTGCTCGCTGATCCTTCCATCTGCTAACGTAGATCATCACTAGTTTGCAGATCGTAATAACCTTTCCCTAGATGCCGTGTTGGAGGAAACGCTGACGTTGTCCATTTCTTCCAGTTGCTTGCTTGACCGTTCTGGTATGGTATTATTGGTTGCCGCCTCACAATCCCTCGTTGACGGTGAGCAGATCTACGAGCTGTTGGACACATTTCACCTCGAGCAAAGATTCATATGGAAACAAAAATGGACTGTGACAAAGGTTTTTTACGTCTTTGCCCGTTACTTCCCATTCATCGCCTTCGCGATGTTCTTCATCTGTAAGCCGGTTCCGCTATGTTCAACCCAATCCAGGATTGAATTTCCCTGCGTTCATAGATGACCGGGATGATATCGAGGATGAGGAATATGGAATCCTCGGGGAAAGCCCACACGAGAAAGTGTCTGAATGTAAGTACAATCGGGAAGCCTGGCCAATGACTGACATTACTCACCTGGTAGCAGTCCTTTTCAACGTGAATCTAGCGGTCGTAGAAGGTGGGCTCTTCGTTATTGATTCCTTTACCTGAACTGTAGTAATTGTGACGATACAGCCTTGTTCACTATGCGAGCATGGGCGATCTGGCATCGGAGTCCGCCCGTCGGGATTATCCTCGTCGTCCTCTTCTGTGCACTCTGGGTACCAATCCTGGTCTGCTTCATCCTCCTAGCGCTCGATATCCTCGACTTTACTCGCTTCGCCCAAATCAACTTCGGAGGCTTGACGTTATTTTACCTGAGTACGCTCAATCCCCACTTTACAAAATTTTAATTTGAAAATAATACCCGCGAACAGTTACATCCACTTTAATGTCGATCCGGGCCTATCAAGTTTGTATGTCATAAGGCCCTTTGACACCATTCTCAGAGCTGACCGAAATCCTAGTGGCTTATACTAAGGGTGCTAACTTCCTATGGATGGTTCACGGTCAAGGTACTTGTACAGTTTTTGGAGGATTGAAAACATACTGAAACCTAGCAATCCAAATGTGCAGGACTCTGCTATTATCTCTTCCTCTTATTCATTTCGGCCTTTGCCTTCATCTGCGGGCTTATTCTAAATGGAAAAGTGAGCCTGAGTCAATATTTTCTAGAAATAATCCGGTTCTAACATCGACCATCCTCCAGGTACGCATCCTTATCCCAAGGTGATTTATTTCAAAACAAGCTTTCACCGCCCCCCCGGAAGATCGTGCTAATCCAACCAAATCAATTTGTCGATTTTCTCTAGGCTTCTTCAACTGCTCTTTTCTGTTATGGCTACCCGTATGACGCTCAACCTTCGACAGCTCGGAAACCGCACAATCAGAGGCCCCGGTATCCATTCGGAGGATACTCTTGACATATCGACCTTCCATGTCAGGCCCCGGGAAGGCGACGTTGAAGCTAACACAGCGCTCACAGCAACTTTGCCCACCACATCGAATATTTGATTCCGACTGGTTTGTCGGCCGTCGGTTCCGGGTTACTGTAATGGGTTTTCAAAGAGTGTTCCGAGGGATTCCTCACTGGAAGGAGAATGCGGCCAGTCAGGTAGGCACCGCTCCATCGAAATTTATTCGATTTCAAACGATTTTTTGACTTTTGACAGGCCTCAGTGGACGCTCTTAATGACGGTCCGCTTCTACCAAGAAATGCCCAGCTCGAAGAGTCCGCTCCCAGCGGAAACGCTCGCACACGACCACCTACGATATTTGAAGCAAACCTGACGACGGTAGAGGTGATTAAACATTACCTGGGTCGCGGGAGGACAGCAACAGACGACCCAGGGCATCTCGGGAGGCTGAGGCGTTGAGTAGGCAGGATTAATCCCATGAACACCATGCTCTGCGCCACCATCCAGCCACCTTTTCCTCTCTTCATCAACTAGCGCTCAGTTTGCCGCTACTATGAATGATCGATGGCAAACTTTCTTGTTCGTAATCACGATGACGGTTTAGTGTTGGGTGGATTGGGACCTGTTGAGGCTCGTGTAACGATAGAGCTACCCTTCTCGCTAAGACACCCGTTTTCACAAGACGGTGTAGACCGATACAGTACTCCTGTATGTACATTCTCGTAGGCACCAAATTCGAATTCCTTAGTCCTTCTAGCTCCATGACCACCCGTCTTGATTGACTTGAAGGAGAACCATACAAACACGGCCTGGGTCATCAGTCACGTTCTTGATCTAAGCGAAGCCCGATCTTGTCAATCCCCCTCAAAGGAACAAATATTTTTACCACGATCAGCAATCAATTCTGGGTGGATGTTCTCTTGGATGCAATCTTTCTTAAGCATGTACCTTCTTCCCTCCCAGACAGTTGTGGGGAAAAAAAAATTGGTTCCGCTCCATATCAGCCGTCTTTTGTTCTGTTCAGCAAGGTTTCGTGCAGGGGTAAACAAGAGGACAATGGCCGCACATCATCGGGATAAGCATTAAAGCGGACAGTAGGTTTATGTTTGGACCGAAAGGCAAACCCATGCGGTAAGTTTACCGAAACTGCAACGCCCTGCAAGACCACGAGGACAACTCCACTGAAGAACAACAGGGTATCGCCATTCCAGTCATTCCAGGCATCATCATCTTCAGGTTCTACAAGTTCGCCAGACATTCTCATTAGATCTCATGAGAGGTTCTAGATCATGCACGCCTTTGGCTGATGATTTGACCGGTCTCCAGCCAATGTGCATCCGGGACTTATTTTCATCCAGTATCCAAGCTTTAATTCCCGACGTTTAAAAAAAGGGCTATCATCTGTCGCCCCGTCTACGATAACGTTGCCTTCGACCCTGCAATTTAAGGGCAATACTGTTGTGGTCTGCAACATTATTGGTGGCATTTTTCGCCATTTTTCTCTTATATACCGCTACGTCCTTGGCCGACGGCTCCTCATTCCTTCCTTCGCGTCATCAACACCGCCTGGGTCCACCTCCTTCTACGCATCGGATTCGAAAGGACCTCAAGATCGATCGGATAATATGGAAGCAGCTCTACCTGCACTAGATTCTACGTGAGTCCGGTCATCCATCCTCCTTGCGGCTTGGTATCTCATAACATTCCACGATTTTTTTCGCGTTCTTAGAATGGGTGCCATGCTCATTGGCGTGGTGATCAGCGCAGCTCTCTTCGGTATATCAGTTACCCAGGCATTTTGGTACTTCAGTGGTAGGCCTTCTCGCACCCCCACTTCCTACGAATTGGTACTAATTTCGACCTTCATTCAGAGACTAGCCAAGATGGAGTGCTGCTCAAACTGCTCGTCTTCGTTCTCATGGTCTTCGATGCCACCCACTTGGCTCTGATTTCTCATAGTAGTGAGTTCCCTCTTTCATACCCGTCGGGCTTTTACTCACCACTGCCCAAGTATATTTCTATACCATCAGTAACTTCTTGTCAGTTCGCCTCCCTTTCTACCTCATCCGACCAGTCGGCTTATCTCTATCGCAGCAACCCTGTTGTTCTCGGAAACCTTGTCTGGTATGTCTCCAACTATCATCCACATTTCCTTCTTGCGACTAAACGATCTTCATTCAGGTCTCTTGTGGTATGAATCTTGCCTTCGTGCTTTTGGGTATAGCTGACATGATTGGCTGCAGGTCGAGGCTCTGTTCACCGTACGTGCTTCGTATTGTCATGCAGAATGTATCGTTCCTTACCCGTTGGTGCAATAGTGCCTTACCGGAGCCCTCGTGCAAATGTAGGTACTCCTCTCGCCTCCCATATTCACGTCGCTGATCGTTTCTCACAGGTTCTACACGCATCGAGTATGGCGACGTGAGTTCATGGTGGTTCCGACTGCGTTGTGCCCTCATTAACCGCTACGACAGTCAGCAAGGGAAACCTTCCGATTACCGTTATACTGATCATCTTGATCTTGGGCAACACCGGTGAGTCTAGTAGCTTCCATCAACAGATCTTCCCTTTGCTGATGTCTTATCAGGATGCCAATTTGGTGAATACAATTTCTCCTCATCCCATAATCCAGACTCATGACGACGACGTTTAGCATGGGTCATCCTGGCTCTGCGTGGCAAGACTTTCATCAAGCTCCTCGGCATCTCCGTTCGTGGCACCCAAGAAAAATTTCATGCGGGCAGAACTTAACTTGTATTTTTACAGAAATTAACGCATACCATCAACGGGCTGACGGCTGGCATCGATGTGATTATTGCAGTGGCATTGGTGACCATGCTCATCCGTGCAAAGACTGGGTTTAAGAGGTTAGTACAGAACACCTGAGTAGAATTCAATGGGTTGACAAGACCCTCTTAGGTCGGACACTATCATCACAAGATTGGTACGCCGAATTCTATCTAGAATATCCATTGGCAAGGTTGACTAACGATATACCCAGATTATCTTCGTTGTCAACACTGGAGCGTGAGTCTGGTCTTCATTTGTGGCTTCCTTCATATCTCAATGGTTCCTTGAAATTCAGTCTGACGAGCATGTGTGCCGTCGCTTCACTCGTTGCTGTGGGTCTACCTTAGTTGCAAGCAAACTATTTGTGCTGACGCCATCTCTATCTCAGCTGGCGGTGTCAACGACGACTCTCATCTACGCGCCCTTCTACTTCTGCATTGGTCGCCGTGAGTTTACCATTATCTTGCTAGGCGTTGACCGATATGCTTACCTCCTGTTCTAGTCTATACCAACTCCCTCCTCGCTACGCTCAACGCCCGGCCCAGCATTCGAGGTGACAGCTCTAAAGATCCCAGCCACATGCTGGTGTCAATACCTCAGAATGTTCTCTCCGGTTCAGGGTCTGGCACCAATAGCAGAACCCCTCACGGAATTTCCATTCGCGTGGAGACTACGAAAGAACAAAGCGAGCCGGTGGGTTCTCTAGATGTCGAACTCCATTCCTGGAGGCTAAACATGCTTCCCGTCTAGGGTCATTCCACTTCTTTGAGAAGCGCCAGTGATGATGAGGCATACTTGCAGAAGAATAATGCTCTGTAATAGACGAAATGGGTATTCCGGGTACATTAGTTGTTGAATTAGTTGCACATATTGTTACATCATACCTTCGTTAAGATACCTTCTCTTCCGAGAATTAATTTACTATCGTTTATACCAAGTATCGAAAGGTGGTTGGGCTCGTATAGGGAGCCATTTGTCCTTTGTGCCCTTCAAGCCTACCGACGATCATAAAAGCGGCGGATCGCAATGAATGAAAGGCAATCATATTCTCGAACTCATCCATTGAACGTTAAACGTTAGATAGGTGAACGTCAGCGGGCTCAGCGGGTACGAACGCACCGCTATTAAATTATTATTGATCGCGTGAGCAATGTCCTTTGCCGGTAAGAAAAGGTTCCGATGGCAAAGACGTCACGCCCTCTCGGAGATAACAGTGGCCTTTCGCGAATAGACCATGCGATTAGCCCCTTTGGCAACAAAACACCTTATTTCGCACCAATGAACTCGAAGGTTCAGGTACCAAAAGACTTTATTGTTCGGGAAGCAACCCGTGCAGATCTCCCTGGGGTCCTGGAAATATTCAATGAACGAATCCAGAATTCCACGGCTAGCTTCTACTACGAACCTGTGACCCTTGCGGAGAGACAAGCTTGGTGGCTCGATCTTCAGAAGAACGGATATCCAGTCATCGTTGCTTTGGATAATGCCAAAGAACGGCCAGTTGCGTACGCAAATCTGAGTTCATTCCGTAACAAGCCAGCCTATAGAATGTGAGATACGATCTTATGAATCAGAAGGCTGACGAACCAGACGTCATATCGAATACAGGACAGCTGAGATCACAGTCTACGTACACCAGGACTATCATGGAAAAGGGCTTGGGCACGCGCTTGTCAATGAGCTGCTCAGAACAGCCAAAGAAATGAATATCAAGAGCGTAGTTGGTGAGTCAGACTTTCTGTAGTGTTCGAAGAACATGGTCCTGATAACTTCACGCAAACAGCTTCAATCGCAGCGGGAAACGACGCCTCCATTGCCCTCTTCAAGGCGGTCGGGTTCAAGCTTGTTGGAACGTTCCGCGAGAACGGGTTCAAGTTTGGCAAATTCCATGATATGCATTTTTACGAGCTTATCAACGACGAGGTGGTCTGTACATCGGACAAAGCGCAGATCCGAAGCTTTCCCTGGGGAAATTACTTGTATGGAGAGCCCTTGTTTGAGCAAGGGGCATAAAAAAGTACTCAAAGGGTTGTATTTCTCGATGTAGAGCAGAAAATAGAACATATAGTAACTCACTGGCGATAGCAACTTCGCTGCACCAGCTACACACGCCGCCTCGTGAAGCTTTCAAATTGGCGGTTTGTTATCAATGCCCTTCGGGAAGAATAATCCAGAGAACGCAGATGTAGAACATAATAGATAGATTCATTGATTGCATATGGTTACAAATTTTACGGACACCGACTTCAAGCAGTACTTAAGAAGATTTCGCAGGAATGGGAGCTTCAGCTTGAGGCGTAAGGCGGACTGCGTGGCGGCGGAAGGCCTTGTCGAAATCAGGCGTAGCAGAGTGCGCAGTCAGACGGTTGTCCTAAAGCTCAAGGTCAGCCACTTTTCGTGACATCTAGAGTAAACTCAATGCGTACCCAAACGACAACAGTTCCAGGCTTGTACGAGGCCCTAATCTGGAAGTCGGCACCCTTGGAGAGGTGGTCGAAAATGAACTTCAAGAGGTACTCGGACTCTTCGGTCTTAAACCCAACAATGCGCTTGGTGAAGCCTTGGTTGACGTAGAGAGCCTTTTCGCCTGTGACGGGGTGGACGCGGACAAGAGGGTGCTAGGTGCAACCAAGTATCAGCGTACCGATCTAGAGGTTACAGGAGGCGAAGACAAACCTCAGTCTCAACTGGCTCACGTCTAACGGGGCCACCTCGCTTCTGAGAGAATTCGGCCTGAGGAACAGCGCTGTGTACTGCACGAAGGCCTTCAAGGACTTTCTGGAATTCGGGAGAAAGGCGCTTGTAGGCTTCGACTTGAGAGAGGAAGATGGTGTCACCACCGTTGGTAGGCTGGTCGAGGATCCAGAAGATGGTGGTACCAGGAGGTTGCTTCTCGTAGGACTGGTATGAGGTGATAACGAATTAAGTGGGCTGTAGAGTGAAAGACGACGAAAGGAAACTCACGACATCCGAGTGCCAGCTGACCTGGGAGATTCTGTCATTTCCGAGATATTCACGAATAGAATCGTGCTGGTTGTCGCGGTAGACTGTCAAGGGTGTTTGAGACGAAGGTCGGCGTCCGTAACGTTGATCATGGGCTTACCGACGTGGAACTCAGGGAATCCCATGACATTGCCAGAAGTAGGGTGCTTCTGGATAGGACCAAAATAGCTGAATGGAGGCGTGTGATGAGAAACCATCGCAAACTCCGGAGAACGTAGAGACTCACTTAGCGATCTCAATCTGGCGTTCAGGAGTCAGATCCTTGAAGTCCTGGTCGCGGAACACCAAAACCTTGCGCTCAGCGGCGAACAGTGCGAGCTCGTCAAGGCCCTCCTTGGTGAGGGAGGAAATCTGAACACCAGTGATTTCAGTGCCGATGTAGGGGCTGATGTGGTTCACGGTGGTGTTGGGGTTGAGAAGATTGGGCTTCTCAGGGTTGGCTTTGAGGCCGGGGTCGGTGTGCTCTTAGGAAGTAGTCAGTTCTGAACGAAGATTAGGCGTCACTGAATCGGCTTACCGAAAAGCTCAGTCGGAGGGAATTTCTCATCTAAATCCCAGACAGGATAGTAGAAAGGGTAGCTGGGTTTCTGTCGTTTTAATTCTCGCTCAGCGATTGGCCTTTGAAATATATGAAAACTGGCTTACATCGTTGGGATCAACTTGCCCGGCATTCTTCAAGGGGTATTTGGGAAGGGTAGATTGTGCATTGACAACTTCGAGTTCAGCGACAGAGGGAGCCATTGTGTTTAGGAGCCTAAAACTTTTTTGAGGTCTGCTTCTTCATAAGCGCCTTCTCTCCTCTTTTTATACCCTCCCATTGCCGTCGCCCCCATTGTCTCCGTTCGCATGCTGATCATGCAATCCCAACTTCAGACGACGTCTTTCTCCAAAGTCGCAGCCTTCGCCCGAAATCCTTATCAGAAAGGCGTCAGATGACGGTCCATAGGAGTGCGACGTTCCTGGTATAGGGAATGTTCTCGCGCTGGGATGGCGATCCTTTGAGGCGGCATGGCGCAAACTCATCAGGTCTCCCCAGAGGGACGGAAAACCAGCCGAGTGAACAGTAAGCCAAGATGACGCTACAGGTCCACAGACACAAGATTGCTGCTGTGTACGAGAGATAGAGGCTGAGAATGCGCCATAGGGTGGTTGGGTGGTGAATGTTGGTCATCCTATGACGCGATTCAGTACTTTCGGCGAAGAAACCAGCAGACGGCTAAGCTTAGGCTGGTTCCAGCTTTAAGAGCAGAGGCTGTAGCCACGTTCGCGGCAGAAACACGTGGATTCAGAGCGCCTGCAGATGGCTGCGTTGAAGAAATGATATAACGCTGCAAAGAGTTGAGGCTTCAGTATTGCAAGATACCCCTGCTAGAGGTCGCTCTAACTCACTGCTTACAGGTCTATTAATTACCCGAAATGTCCCCTGGAACCCTGAATGTTTGCAGAATGGCATTTTACTGTCGGCCGAATCTTCATATGTGCTGGTGTCGTCGAGGTTCGAACGTGCTGACTGTGGCAGGCGGCAATAATGGCGGCATTGTGGCCCAGCGGTTATTTAGGTCTTTGCCGTCCGTGGCTCTTCAACTTCAAATAGCTTGAGCCTCATTGGACGTTTGGCGTCGCTGCTGTCTGTAAAGACTATCAACCACCTCCGTCACCATCGTGTCATCTATAAAAGCGTGCCCACTTTTTCTGAAGGCTAACACGCCCAGGTGCCCACATTTGTCTTTGTGGATTCGGCTTGTCGGACCGCATCATCATTACTTGGTGGAACCCTCCAGGAACATCGCAGCGTTGAACACCGTTGTGGAAGACCATTGAATTACCATCTATATATCAAGCTCAAGATGTTCTAGGCCTTGATTGATTTCGCTGCTACCCCACCCCCAAGCAATCGATATAGTACTCACTCCCGCCACCTCGAGGGGGTTCATTCTTTGAGCGCTTGGAGCGAACGCATTCCCGTGCTTGCCGTCATAAGAGGCAGACTAACTTCTGGGGCGATAAAACCTAGTCGATTGCAGACCCATGAAACGTTCGGATACATCATGGTACCACGGGCCAACCTGATATTAGCTGATGAACGATCCCATTAATCTGATCTGAGCTTCTGGAAGTATAGTCGCATGGTCGGCGGCACACGACGGCGTGTTCAGCTCCTATTATCAATGACGTTGTCCTGCCAGAAATGAACAGAGAACGCGTTCGCGGGTGGCGAATCATGTCCGACTCCAATCCTCGTTGGGCACCCTCGGAAGCTTAGCCATGCCTTTTCTCGTCGTTCAGGCCTATCTATCCGAGTGGCGCAACCAACAGGCTCGTACAATTTGAAATGGCTGTAATCCATTTTCAACCCATGGGATACAAGTCAATTTTTTCCCCACTGATATTCTTCCTCCGTGTCGGGAGATATCTCGCGGGAATGCTTATACGGCATTCAATCATCTCTACCCATGCAATAAGTGGGGCCAGTGTGAACAAAGTAAACTATTGGTAGACTGGCTCCAATATGATTACTGAGGCTTATTGGCTGGACCGCGCTACCGAATCCACCGAACGATGACCTACCTGGTTTTGGCTTTCGGTGGCCCAGGGCTGCATGAGCGTCTCCACTTTGAAGCCTTTTGAAGCCTTCGTGGGGTCCGTTGGAAGCGAAGGTATCAGTCATGTGGAGCGATCAGTGATGATGTGCGGAAGTCCCGATTTACATGTGAAGCCAATTTTTTTTTGCCAAAAATCCTCGAAAATGGAGGGGATATTATCCTCAGATACGTGGTCGCCAGCGAGGACGACGGCGAGCAGCTGAATTGCATCATATCAGGCCGTAACCGTGGCGACAGAGAGTCCCGACCATGCCTTGGAGTGGAAACCCCGGTATCGCAAGATAAGGCGGGTGCAAAGATGAAAAACACGCGTTTGCCTTTTATGGAAACCGGGACCAAGGACGAGGATGAAAGATTGCAAAAGGCAGGTGGCTTCCAGTCCTTTGTTGACGGCAACGGCGGCAGAAAAGTTTGCGTTTATATCGCTTGGACCAATGGGGCCACTTTATAAAGTGCCACCAGCTGGCATTTACTTCCACGTTCGTTGAACGCGCCTCAGGCCTTCAGTTGCTTCAACATGACAAAGCTAACTGTCGAATTTCCATCAAGCTGGCGTGGTTGGGATACGCCATCATACACGCTCACGTCTGCCTTTGACGATGCACACGACCTGCTCACTGCGGTGGTAGATCCCGACGCATACTGCGATTACTACTCCGACTCTCCTGTGTTCCGAGCTTCCTTCTATGATAAACGCGGAGGCCGCTCAACGACCGTGGCCCTCAAGTTCGCCATGCGTTCGGACTTGGTGCCTTACCTTGCTAGAGAGGGCGAGCTCTACGAGAGCGTCCTCAAACCTCTACAAGGCTCGACAGTACCTCCTTGTCGAGGACTGTACGTCGGGACACGGGATGACGGCGAAGAAATTGCCTGTCTCGTGCTTGACTATTGGGGCGAATGCCTACGCCTGCCCTTCTCCAAGACCGGTGCTGATGTCAGGTAAGGACCCTCTCCTTTCTTTCTCTCTCTCCTCTCATATCTCGGGGCTGACATCATCTAGGAAAAAAATCTTCCAGTGCCTGTGGGACCTGCATCAGACCGGGTTACTTCACGGCGACTTCGCTGAGCGAAACGTCCTCGTGCTGAATGGGGACGTCCGGGTCATTGATTTCGACGACATCATACCACACCAATGCGACTACGATTCCGACCCCGAAGAGCCGTCGTATCACGGACGTTCTATCTGTCCTGACCTGTGGTCCATTTGCCGCGCCGTGCACCTCCGTATCGAGGTCTGAAG
Source organism: Clitopilus passeckerianus (assembly GCA_944990035.1). Lineage (NCBI taxonomy): Eukaryota > Fungi > Basidiomycota > Agaricomycetes > Agaricales > Entolomataceae > Clitopilus > Clitopilus passeckerianus. Next base: position 256,671 of record CALYLX010000098.1, read on the forward strand.
ACTTCGGACGCTACGAGAAATTTACGGGAAACAAAGAAGACCGGCTTGGGAGACGATACCCCTCATTCAGGCTGGAGACTGGATCTTGTATTATACCACCCATCGATGATTCGGATGCACTACATTACTTGTATATTTAGACACAACCCCCGTCCAAGCTGTACCATACCCAGAATGATCAGAGAGCGCTTTTCACATTCCGCGAACGAACTCCTATAAGACATCCATGAAACATATTAGTAGGTTGTTGAATTGAGGGCGAGAAATGCTTACTTGTCGACTGGTCACTGCATTGGATGAGCGAGGAAGGGTTGAGCCTGTCGTTTATGAGAGTCGGTTCATGGACCAAGCCCAAACAGCTGGTTGCCGGCCGAGTCACCCGAAAAAATGAAATGAGACAGATAAAAGGAAGCACTGAGAGCCAAGCAGGCGTCGCGAATTGTCGTCAGTACTGACGAGCCTCTAGATTCTCCCATCAAAGGGGCGAAGTGCAGAGGTGCCACAGCACACTGTGAAAGCGATGCGGAATTCTCTACTTCGGTGCTGCTCGCGCTGAATAGGGAGACCAACAAGGTCAAGCGTCAGGTATGAGCTGGGGTTATCCCAGGTACTCGTTCGTTCCTGGCGTACGCCAACGATTCCGAGCCTGTTTCCTCGGGAGGGAGCACTCGGGATGTTACCATCGTGAGTTCATCGGTCACGAACAAGCAGAGAAACGCGGATGCAAGCTGGGTGTGTATTGCAAACATATTACTTGACTACAGAGTTTACACCACGTGCTGGAGGAGGAAGTACATTAGGTCTCCGAAATTACACATGGAGGATGAGACTTACCAGATAGATATTCCTTTGCACTACTCGCACTCTGAAATGTAGGGTAAGCACGAGTTGTATGGTCATGCGCTTGAAACGCTTACGAGGCTCTTCACGATATCATAGACGCTCTTGTCGTGATAACGAAGACCAGTGGCTGGATCAGTATATGGGGCCTGTAAAATATTAAGATATTGTAGATAGCAGCTATAGCAGTTTCTTATTGCACACCTCGAGCCCTGTGATATCACAGTAGTGCCGTTGAGGTAGCAGGGATGGTGGTGCCTCGATTGAGGTATCTAGAAGGAAGTATTTAGCCATAAGGTCAATTCCAGCCCTTCGAGATGTACTGACAACTTGGTATCTCTTCATCTTCGCCGTCAACATCCATGCTCATTCCTTCAAGTTTCTCCTGCCTCCTACGCTCTCGCTCTGCTCGTTCACGTTCACGTTCTTGACCAAGCACAGATTTCAAGTTCTTCGCTCGTCGGTTTACATTCTTTGTATAATTGGGGTTCTTGAAGGGCTTTGGGATGTGATTGTATGAAAGTTGTTCTGCCAGACTCTAAAGGTCTTCGTGTGAATGCCTTGTTTGAACGGATACTGTGAGCAAGACGCACCGGTCCTAGCGGTGTCTGTGTGCCGTCTGAGGCACCAGCCTTCCGTTTTGGTCCTCCTTTCGGTGGCCTGTCCACGATATGAGCCCCGTAGCAGTAACAGAATATAACACACTGCTCACATTGGCGACAGTAACGATTTTGAGCAATAACCTGCTCAGCCCAAGTCAAGGCTTACCATGAACGAAGCGATGAGGGTGGCAGGCCAGATGGAGGTCTTTGTATCAAAGCCAGGATTTAGCCAAACAAACCCATTTTCGGTAACCAAAACTTTCATTGCCTTCACTGTCTGCAACGGCGTCGACGATGCCTACTCTAACGAAATCGTCCAAAAAGCGCTCAGCGCCGACCCAGTCTGGTCATAAAGCGAAAAAGGCTCACTTTGACAAGCCGGAGAAATCTGAAAAGAAACGCAGTCGACCTGTGACTGCTCCTCAACCTCCTACTGCTTCTGGGGACTCCGGGTCTGATTCTGAACAAGATCAAGAAGAATGGACTGGAACAGGAGAAGGAGATGAAGATGCTGAAGTAGATGCTAATGCTATGGACGAGGATGCTCCCGAGTCTACGCCTAATGCATCTGCAAAAGATCCAAATGGTCAGTTTGATTGTCCTACTTGCGAGCTTTCAACTAAATTGAGATCGTCACAGCCAACAGGCAATCACATAAAGAACAAAAGCTGTTACAACAGCAACGAAGGGCCGCAAAACCACATTCAGACCTCATTGTAGATGCCAAGCGGGTATGGGCAGCAGCAAGGCAGACAAATATCCCCACTACGGAGCGGAAAAAGCACATACAAGACCTGATGAATATTATTCGGGGTCATGTGAAGGATATTGTGCTGAAGCATGATGCAAGCCGGATAGTGCAGACTGCGGTGAAGCACGGAGGACAGAAGGAGCGCGATGAAGTCGCCGTGGAGTTGAAGGGCAAGTATAAGGAGCTTGCACAAAATAAATATTCAAAGGTTTGTTCAGTTCATCCTTCTAACGTCTATCACACACTCTCTGAATCATTGATGCCAGTTCCTGGTCACAAAACTAATTCGACTATGTCCCACCCACCGAGCATCAATATTGCAAGAGTTCCAGTCTCACGTCCTGAGATTGCTTCTACATCGAGAAGCTACATCAGTTCTTGCAGATGCATTTGAACTCTATGCAAATGCGTACGAGAGGACAATATTGTTGCGGGACTTTTACGGGAAGGAAACCGTCTTGTTCACCACTACGACAGGATCTGAGGTCGAAAAGGAGCGGGCGAAGAAGGGTCTCCGAGGTGTGCTTGAAGGTGCTGATACGGAGAGGAGGCGCAGGGTGTTGAGTGCCTTGAAAGAGAATCTCGTTCAGATGTAGGTTTTCACATCCTCACTAAGTCTACATGGAACTAATCCGGTGCTTAGATTCAACAATCCAGACAAGGGCGCAGTGACACACGCAGTCGTACACAGAGCACTGTTGGAGTACCTTAGTGCTCTCAATGACGTCGAGGATCAAGCAGAACGCGAAAAACTGCAACGTGAAATATTTGAGACGTGAGCCCATGGTCTGCGCTGCTCTTCCGAAAAGTAATAATCATTTTCAGATGTCAAGACGTTCTGGCCGAGATGGTGCACACCAAAGATGGCAGCCGCGTCGTCCGAGAGTTCCTCGCTATTGGGACAGCGAAGGACCGGAAACATATTCTCAAAGTCCTGAAGCCGCATGTTGAACGAATGTGTCTGGACGATGAAGCCCAGCTCGTGCTTTTCACTGCTCTCGATGTCATCGAGTACGTCCATCTTTACTCAATGTTCAAGCTTTCCTTAATATTAACCACATCTTTTCAGCGACACCAAGATGGCATCGAAGGCGCTCATATCCGAGATGACGGCACCTGCAATGAAACTCTATACCTCCCCTCAAGGCCGCCGCTCATTAATATACCTCCTCGTCTCACGAACACGCCGGCACTTTACGCCTGCTCAGATTGCTTCCCTTGCCGAGACTGATGAAACACGGTCAAGGACGAGTAAGAAGGATACCGAGACCAGGGAGGGCGAAGTTAGGAAGTTCGCGAGTGATGCTCTCATCTCTTGGGTTGAAGGCAATGCGCCTACCCTTGTTAGGGAACCGGGTGGTAGTTTGCTTGTTGGAGAAATCATGCTTTATGCAGACGGAGGTAGGTTCTCATCTATTCGGTGTATGTCTTTGCCTCATGCTAAATATACTCGTTCATTAATGGTAGACAAAACTAACGCGCAAGAGGCTCTCCTCAAAGCTATCTCGAGCCCCTATCCCTCTGAAGATGCTGCCTCGCCGCACCTTATCGACCTGCCTCACGCCTCGCGGTTATACAAGACCCTTCTCCAAGGTGGTCATTTCAACCGCAGCAAGAACGAGGTGGAACGTGCTTCAGGGTGGGATACAGGCGCATTCGCTACTGTGTTCATGGAGCAGGTTAGTAAGGACGTCACCGTCGCGATGTGTACGTTGGGCGAATGTAACGGAGCGTTTGTCGTGGCGGAGCTGTGCGAGGCGCTGATAAACTGTGGGAAGGACAAGGAGAGGGAGGTTCTAGGGGGGTGGTTTGATGATGGAGTGAGAAAAGCCGTCGAGGATGGCAATGCGAAGGGCAAAAAGGTTCTCCTTGAATCACTTGGTCGATTGTCGACTGTATTGTAGTTGCTCGGTGTCTTTGAAACCACGAAGAAAATCACATTCATTCAGGAGACACGGTTGACGGTCGTAGAACGTCTTTGTTCTCGACCTCGGATTTCATGCTCGATATCCTCCGCCTTCTTGGACCCATTGCGGGCAAGCTATAGCCCACAGAGGATTTTCCAAAATCAAACAATTTGGTGGGTAAATTAAAGCAATCAAATTGGGCGGCAGGCTTGTTTGTCTTCTTCAGGGTTGTGACTCCACTAGTTTATTTCCTCCCTGCCATGACAAGCTTCTTTTCGCTTTAGGCTTAGACAGTTTTACGGCACCCATCGCTCGTCCCGAATTGCATGGAATACGAAAAGTGGCCTCTGGTCAAAATTTGGTCACCTTTCTGGCGTGACTCAACCACACCATACGACTGCAATGAATATCAGTCGCTATGCTCCCGCTAGCTGAGGAACTACAGTCGCTGGAGAGTATGCATCTTCATATTCCGACAGCGGTGACCTTTGACCCTTGCCGACCATATCCGCCGGGCAACAAGTTTTTGACGTCTGCATCATCGATCGAAGCCCATTTTATGATTTCCTACACCGGCCCTTCGTTTCTGGGGCAAACAATGAAACATATTTGGACTTTGTGGAGTTGCAACACGCCTTCACCATAGCTTCCCGTACTGTTCTAGACGCATAGCTGGACCAAAGCTTGACGAAAAAAAAAATTCTTCAAGGACGAGTTCCAGCTTTCAAAACTAAAGTAGGCTAAAGAATGGGCAAGCGGGTATGCCAGACGTCTTCTATCAGTGCGGCGCAAATCGAATGCCCTAAGACGCGCCGAGCCGAACAAGCGTCAGAATCTTCTATCCCAAGTTTTCCACCCTGGAGGGCGCCTCCACGCGAGGAAATTTTTTGTAAACATGCGCTCGCTCGGTTTTCCGAAATGGACGTAATGAATTCTCATTCTGGGCTGGGCAGGGTGGCTCTTTGGCTATAAATAATGGGGTCAATTCACTACTCGTCCTCATCGGCTTCTGTCGCTTTCTGTCTGCTCTCCAAACCCACACTCGCTACTTCGTCACTCTCTTTTACCAAACCCTTCCAACAACAATGCCTTCCTTCCGCTCCGCATTCCTCTTCGCCGCTGCCGCTTTCGCAGCTTTCACCTCTGCTGCCCCTATCGACGCACCTTCCGGTGGCAATGTCGCCAACACCGTCGGTAACCTTGTGCCTGTCACTGCCCAAGTCGACAACGTCCTGAACAACAACCTCAATTACAATGAGGTCGAAGTTCTTGATCGCCGCGTTAACGTGGACGCTGGTGCCGCTGCAGCGGATGTTGCTGTCCGCGGTGATCAGTGCACATCTTGCGGGACACTGCCTGGTGTCTTCGTCTTTGTTCAGGCTGAGGTTGATGTTTTGACCAAGAAGTGCCGTAAGTAACTTCACTGTCAGGCATCTGTGCGTAACTCTGACAAGGCTTGCAGAGGATGCCGTTACCGCTGGTATCACCCTCGATATCGCCGTCAGCCTCATCGCTGAGGTCAAGGCCCTCGTTGTTAAGATCACCGCTCTCGTCAAGGCTGTCGTCGACCTCCATCTCGATCTCAATGCTCTCCTCACTCTGAACGGTGTTGTCATCTCCGTCCAGGCCTGCGTCAACCTCATCGTCAAGGTCATCGTCGACCTCCTTGTCTGCCTTGACATTGTCGTCAAGGCTTGCATTTCCATCAAGATCGATCTCACTGTTGTCCTTGCTCTCGTCGCTGAGGTTGTGTAAGTACACTTTTATGTCCCGATTAAACCTGAGTCTTATGGGTCTCTTCCAGTGCCCTCGTTGTCGCCCTCCTCAAGATCGTCATTGCCATCTCCGCTAACATCTCTGTTGTCCTCTGCCTTACTTTGACCGTTGCCCTTAAGGTTATTGCCTGCATTGACATCAAGGTCGTTCTCAACCTCCTCCTCTCGGTCGTTGCCAACGTCAAGCTCCTCTAAGTGCCCTGCACTGTTGTTGGATGTAGTGTACGAAGCTAGCACCTGACTGTCATTACCCAAAATACTTCACTGTAGTCTACCCTTAGGGGACAGTGCATAATTATATACCATATTTTTTTGGATCCAAACCTCCTTGTGTGATCTGCTCATCCTACGGTCTGATCGATCTTCCGAATATCTGCGATTAATGCCTATCGCGTTCTTGGTGTATTTTATTTCAGTATTTTGTTCCTTATGATGAGGTCCTCTGTTGCATCGTACTCAAATGCGCACGTGGGATGTCATGGGTAAGCATGGTTTCTATCTTATAACTTACTATAGGTTCGTGCACTGTCTTATTCAGCTGCTCCAGAACTTAGCACTTGCTTCCCGTTGCAACAAGGCGCTTCTTAATGAAAACGATGTTGATAATTTGCCATAGGCTCAAGTGGCTTCTTCGCCAGTTCAAAGTCCCTTCGTGAAGATAGTGGCAGTCCAAGAAATGTGAACGAACGCAGGAGCCAGAGCATCGGGTTCTGTGTTCAAATGTATTCAATCTCCTTGTTCTGACACGCATCTTGTAATAAGTGGGTCCAATAATGCGGGGTATATTATTCTGATTAGGAAGGGGTACAACATAGAGTAATTAACCAGTGCCCGCTTCGTTCCCAATCTGCCGTACGTCGAGGCAACGCCCTTAAGCTTTGATGGAAGCGATGAGGTCAACGACTGCCTGAAGCTTGAGGTCAACGAAGACATTGATGGATGCCTTCACGGCGGCCGCGATGGAGACGTCGATATGGGCGACGAGGCTGATGCAGACCTTGAGGAGAGCAGCGATGAGGACACTGAATGCAAAATTAGTTGGCTAATTAAAGACGACACTAGATTTCTGATCCTACCCAACTTCAGCGCAAACGTTCAGGACGACAGTGAGGTCAACCTTGGCGGTAGCGGTGACGATAACCTGGATGGCAGCGACGATAGACTATGGAGCGGTGGTCAGCTATCTACCGTATGTCACGAAAGAGAACAATACATACCAGAACGAGGTCGACGATGACCTTAGCACATGCCTCGACAGTGAGAACCTTGCCATCGAGAGTCAGGAGGGCGTTGACATCCAGGTTGAGTTTGACGATCGCGTTAACGTCTGCGATGATAGCCTTGGCGAGGACCTTGACTTCAGCGAGGAGGTTGAGAGCGACCTCGACCTTGATAAGGCCGGCATTCACGGCAGCATCTGCAGAAAAGTTAGTAGAAGTGAGAACTGAGGAGAGTGAATATAACGTACTACACTTGTCAAGGAGAGCCTTGACGTTGACATTCGCGTTGACGAAGACATCAGGCAGAGACTTGCAGTCCTCGCAAGCACGACCATTCAGAATATTGACCTTCGTATTCTGGCCGTTGTTAGGGGTGTAAACGTTGCGCCGAACAGCAGGAACCTTCTCGCCATTGAGTAGATTAAACTCAGCGTTCTGGCCGTTATTCGGGGTATAGACATTACGGCGACGAAGCCCAATAACGTTATCGTCGTTCTCTATGTGCCCATTGCCGTTGTTAATGACATCGCGGCGCAGTCCGACAACATTACGGTCGCTCTCGACATAGCCATTGCCGTTGTTGAAGACGTTTTCGCGGCGGAAGACGTGGTTGTTGTTCAAGGCATCGATCTTTCCACCTTGAGCAGTATTTGGTGCGTAACCGGCGAGACCAGCAACGTTGTCGTTGTTGGTAAGGCCACCGCTACCGTTGTTGGTGGTGGGCGGAGTGCCAGCGGGGGCAGCAGCAGTGAAGGCGGCGAAAGCGGTGGCCGCAAGGAGAACGAAGGAGCGGAAAGCGTGCATCGTGTTGAAGGTGAAGTAACGAAAGTGGGGCAGCTAGCGAGCGACGGTAAAGTGAGAGAATGAAGAAAAGGACAGGGGTCGATGTGGACGAGCCTAGCAGGTGATCCTACTTTATACCTCTAGCGATGTCATCTGGGTTGCTCAGGGTAGGAGAACACACAGACAAAATTTTATGCCATGACAAGCAGAAGCGGTATGTTGTTCGGGTCGGAAAGCAGAATTGTTGCATTTGTCGTTTCGAAATACGAGAATACACGTCCTCAACCGAAGAGGAGGGTTCGATCCCAGACGACAAATGTCATATTTCATGGATCTATTCCTGGAACGGTTCTTGACTCCCAACCATTTGATTCTCTTTTCCTTCGGGGAACCACCGCATTTCGACTTCCTGGAAGATGGCGACGCGTTTGGTCGTAGCAAAACCGAGTTTTTCGAAGAGGCGAATGCTAGGGTCGTTGATCTCAGAGATACGAACAACCAGACAGCTCGGTGGTATTTTCAAAGGGGAGTTGAGGAGCAATAGGTGGTCCGAATTACCAGTTGCCCTATCCTCTGGGGTGCGAGAAAGCCTCGATCGGCGGAAGAACGACACTGGGGCAGCAGTGGCGTACTGCAGCATCAACTCAAGTGTTTCCAGTGCATAACCCTTCCTGCGATAGGCTGGTTCTGTAACAAGAGCCCATATGTAAACATTTGGAGTTTAAAAAAGAAGGCCTGGCCTTCCTACCTGCGATCATCACTTCCACCTCTGCCTCAAACGGCTCCTCTTCATCGTCTTCGGTCGGTGTTGGTCTCCGGAATGACAGGTGGTCGGATGTCTCGGGAACGTTGCTCTTAAGGAAGATATTGACATCTCCAATCATAGGAGAAGCTTGGACGACAGGATCAGTCGGTGACAGGTCGTTCTTCCCATCGATCTCGCCGGAATCGTTTCTAGCATGCACTATGAACGTGAGCTTGTCTTTATCATGAAGCCAGGTTTCTGAATAGAAGAAACGATCAGGAAATGTGTGGTTTAGGCGAGTTTTTCCCTACGTTGCATCGTATACTCTTCTTCCAGAGTTAACGGCTCACTTGCAGTCATTTGCAGAAGCTCCGCACTGGACATCCATTCGTGGTATCGCTACGAGGTAAAATGTGAATATATTCCGTTACGATTCTCATGGAACTTGACCAAACTCACAGGAACATGGCTTGGAAGATAGGGGACGAGTATTACTCTTTTCCCGACAATGACGGTTTCTGCATTGGCCCTCATGATACGAGTACGGGTGAGAGTGTTATTCTTGGAAATTTTGATCAAATCCAAATCAAACGTTTGTGACTCTCTTGGCACCTTGAACTTACACTTCTGGTACTTCTTCCTGCCTCATTCTTGTTTTCTCTACACCTATGAAGGTTGGCAATCATCTAACCAGATGCGCTCTTTGTCGTTGGTTTCCTGAACGACCGACTGAAACCGCAAATACGACTACGCCAAGCGTTTTTTCCGCCTAGATTCGTTGATGCCGGCCTGATGCGCCCACCATTGGACAGTTTATCACCATGCCTTCAGAGAGTGTCATCTTGAAGATGTTCCTGTGGCTATGCTCCATTCGAAGTTCTAGGCGACTGAATAAATAGGAGGATGATTGCCTCTGAAAATCTCACGAGCTTTGTTTTTCTGTCCCCTTCTCTAGTTTGACGCTTTCACTGCCCCTCCTTGTTCACTCCGAGTCACCATGGTCGCATTCCGTACTCTGTTCACCGCGTCTGCCACTCTCCTCGCAGCCTCGCTCTCTGGTTAGCTGCCCATGCAAATTCTCCCGACGACGCGTTGCTAACCCACCAAAAACAGTCGCTGCCGAAACTTCCATCATCTCAGTCGTTGAGAATGCTCTGAATTTCAACAACCTCAAGCCTCGTCAAGCTGGTATCGATACCAGCGGCATCCCAGATGCTTGCAAGAGCAGCTGTAGCCGAGTTCTCGAGCTCCAAGTGAGTCTTCTTAGACAAATTCCAGGCAGTGGCGCTAGATCTGATTATTTCGCGTTCAGGACTGCAGCCTGAGCAACATTAAATGTTTCTGCTCCAACGACGTCTCCTCCGCCATACAGTCTTGCTATAGCTGCGCCCTGATAACTACCACGGTTAAGACTCAGGCTGAGTACCAGTCCGTCGCAGACCGTATGTTAACTCTCCCTTGTCTTTCTCCGATCGGCTCTAATCCTTTGGTCGTCCTTAGAATACGTTGATTCCTGCAAGGCTGCCGGGTCCTCTGTCAACTCCATCACCGTCTCGAAAGAGAACGCTGGCAAGGGCAATGGCGCCTCCAGCATTGCACCTTCACTCGGTCTTTTGGGATTGGGTGCTGCTGCTATCGTCTTCGCTTAATTCATCCACATGAACTAAGCTGCCTTTCTTTTGGGCTTGTTGATACCACCGTATACCCAAGCTACTGTATGGCTTATGACGATTATAATCAAGCAAACATACCCGATCATGTTGGGTCAATCAAACATTGGGAAATAAACATCTCGACATTCACATCCTATGGTAACGCGTACTTTTTTTTTTTCGCCTGTCAAGGTTAGTAACCAAGGAGAATGCTCAAAGAACACTTCGGTAGTGCTTTGGTTTCTTTGGATGATGTCAGGCTCCTTGTCGCCTCAACACGGAGAGCTGAATACAACGCGGCGGTTATTAGGGATCTGTCAAATAACCTAGTAGCTGGAAAGACATTAAAAGGCGAAAGGCGAACCCTTTCAGCTATTCTTCAACGACACTTTCCAGATTGATTCTGGCTGGCTTACCATGCAGACCTTTAGCCCTCTGCTGGGCTTGTTCTTGACTCTTTTGGACCTCAGTCTTTGGTACGTCCGCGTTCTTCTGTATGTTACTGTTCGACCAATTCTACCCCCCCGTGAGTGTAGTTCTTGCGGATATATTTATCACCTCAGTCGTCGAGGATATGCCCTCTCCGAGCGGGCTTGAAGCTCGTCAAAACAACGGTGGAGCCATTGACACCAACAGCATACCCTTAGCTTGTAGGGATAGCTGTTCCAAGGTCAACAGTATCGTCGTGAGTCTCCCTCCAATTTTAGAGCTACTGAAGGCACGCACACTAACGGCCCTATCACCCACCGTCTCTAGAATTGCAAGGATATAAAATGCCTCTGCTCGGATGACGTTTCCGCTGCTATACAATCCTGCTATAGCTGCGCCTTTCCCCCCAGCCAGCCTCGTCAACCAGATTATCAGACTGTCGCGAATCCTATGTATGTTCGCTCTGCTGGTTCATATTCAGCCGCTAACAGTGTATATCTCTTCAGGCTACGTCTCAAGGTGTAGCGATGCAGGACAACCAGTAAATGCAATCTCGATCTTGAAGGATAATGCAGGGAATGTCAACGCAGGATCCAGGATTTCGCCAGTTATCGGACTTGTAGGACTATCTGCTGTCGCTACGGTGCTTCTTGCCTAGGAACCACCACTGCAGATGACTCGGATAACGTGGTATTCGGTCTTCGGTACGATGAATAGTCAGAATACAAGAGATTGTCGTTCGGGCATAATCTTCATGCGTATCTCGATTGGACGCTTGAACTCTCGATGACTCTTCGGAACTGACATCTCGCTAGAGTTGACTGGACGGAAATACTAGTAAGATCTCGCGAGAGGCGAAAGGACGATTTGAACAATCGGTAAATCCACGTTTTTCACCCTCAAAATCTAATCTGGAAGCGGGATAACTACGGGATTTCCTCGACCACGTTGTGGCCATGGCTTCTTGACGCAATTCCCGGCCGCTGTCAACGACAATTCATCTTCTTGATCGAGAAATCTACCAACGTGAATAGCGCAGGCGATTTCCTGGAACTTCATCGGGCGTTTCAGACGCATCAATAAGTATTCAAACATGCAAGCCCGTTCTGCGAGCACCGGTATATTTGAGCGCATAATGAATAATAGGAAAACTGGAGCGAGTCCGTGTCTTTGCTGATCGAATGTGTCGAAGAACGTCAACACGTCACTTCGGCGTTTCTCGTCCACATGGCAGGCAATCTAAGAGATAACCTAACAAGTAGGTCATGAGATCGCAATTTATTGAGAAGCTCGCAAATTCGGATTAGATGCAGCTGGGCGGTACAACTGACCAGCTGCGTTGGAGTCCACTGGAGATGAGGAGAAATCCTGCTGACATGTTGAAGCCGTTAGGCCGTGTTTCCGCAAGAAATAGAATGTGCTTGACAAACACGTTTTTTGGGAGAATGGGGAGCTCCAGTGATAGTGGCGTTTGTAGGTACACGGCACGATCGGCCTCAAGTCCGCAGAGAGCGGTTCTCCTTGAGGAACTAACTCCTCGTCGTCATTTGTCTTCAGCGGATCCTAGCACACACGATGAGGAGGGTATCATCCATGTATTGGATGTAAGTATATATTACGGTAAAGAAAGGAACAACATTGTCAATGATGAGCGATATGGATATGTACGAGGGAAACAAGATACAGGTATTTTTGGCCACGGGTATGCACCTAGAGTATATGCAACCGAATCTCTACCTATCCTACACGGGCGGTCCAGTCTTCATAACGAAGGTGAACGGAATGAACGGGAAACTTAAGTCTCCTTGGCCTTGAAGTTGCCGAGGGGCAACCTGAAGATGGGGTTGGCCTCAGCGTTGAGGAGGTCGGCGAGACCGATGTAGTAGGCAATGAAGGCAACGACGACACCGACACCTCCGCCGGCCTTGGTGACGGTGGGGCTAGCGTTGATCTCACCAGCAGCGAGGAGAGCGAAGGTGAGGGCAAGGAGCCAGAAGAGAGCAATGAAGGAGACGCTCTTTCCGAGGGAAACGATGCTATTGCAGCGTCGGCGTTAGACGTATAGACAAAATGAAGGCGAACTGAAAATACGTACCCGAACCAGGAAGTGACCATGCACCAGCAGATAAGGTAGATACCGAGTGCACTGGCCTCTTCACTCTTGACGGTGGTGGCATAGGCAGCACCGATACCGGAGCCGGGGATCAAGATAGTGGCATAAGATAGCCAGAAAGCACCATAGGAGGTGAAGGCTAATTAGAAAACGCGTCAGTTCCTATGTTTTCCCCACGAGAAATGACAAGAAAATGTGAAATGGATGGAATGCAGCGGGCCGCTGGAAACGTTCAACCGCATCAAGCCAGGGACTGGCGCGATCAATCGCGTTGACACGCGCTTAGTCACTTGACAGGCCCGCGTCCGGAATGGAGTTGCAGAAAGTGTGGACATGGAAGAGTGGAGGCTGACTGACCCGTAGCACCGAAGGCGTTGCCCTTGGGGAACTCCCACATGCCAGCGAGGAATTGTGCGAGACCACCGCAGAAGATGGCCATGCCGACTACGGCGTTGGGGTGAGTGATGCCACGGGTTTGGAGGTTGTACATCGACAGGATGAAGGTTGTTGACGCAAAGGAGAAAAGACCCCTGCCCAGAAATGTTAGAGCCCATGACTACTGAATACGGTCGACGGCTTGGTACTCACAGGGATGCGGGGTTAGCAATGCGCGAAGGCACCGGCGCGGGGAGGGCGCGTTGTGCAGGAGGGTAAGAGGCCTCGACGGCGGCACCCTTTTCAACGTCGTGCAGAGATCCTGGCATTGTGGGTGTGTGAGGTAAAAGCTCGAGAGGGGACGTGGCTTGAGTGAGCCCGTGTGTTTCGACTTTCTCGTATTTATGGGGTCAATTCTCTAAGTTTAGCCGAACATTTCCAACAAATTGCTGATTGGGGTTTGATTTCCGGTTAGAAGAAAGGTCATGCGTCCCTAGTGATTCCCACCTGTTGATGATCTTCTAGCTTCTGTGTCTTCCGTTCAGGGCTTGACAAGCTTGCTTGTACATCCAAGATGGAGCCCGGAGCTCTCTTAGGCTTTGTCCAGGCGGGAGCATGAGTGTGCCGTGGCCCAACGGACGACCTCTTTTGCTCAAAAAATGACCATAAAAGGTGGGAAATTCGCACAAATTGATTACCTAACTAGTCCCAATTTCTCTTGGCTGCCACCTTACCGACGTCGTGTCAGGACCCTCATCAAAACGGACGCGTTCGTAACGATCGCCTTGAGCGCGTCGTTGACTGCTCGAACCCTTTCAAGGGATGGTGCCACGTCAAAATAAAAATAGCTCAATACCGTGGCGTAGCGTGTCAACTCAACTCATCCAAACCGACCATGAAACGATCCTTTGACGGCCGCTGATGAGGAGCCTCTCATAGTTTTGGTGAACTCGAAGGTCAGTGTCCAGACCAAGCTAAGAATTTCAAGCATCTTTTACCCCACATCACAGCTTGCAAAGCAATTGAAAAATTGCGGGGGGTGCGGAGCAGCGAGAGGGAAAAGCTCTTTTCCCTTCGTCCGGGAGTGGACAGGTCGGCATAAGCACCGACCACACATCCAGGGACACTCTTCGGACCAGACGCATCTTGTCCAGACCAGATCTTGTGGGTGCAAGCATTTCGGACCTCCGTCTACCTTGAAGGATCGTACGTCTCCGCTGTCCACCGTTATTGTAGGTTATTGTGCTCGTAGTAATGAAACTGCAATTGAACTATATATTCTCTTCCCATTGTTCTTTCCGATGTTTGCAACGTTGTCACGGTTGTGTGGCCAGATGAGCTTGAAATGAGCCCACAATCCGTAAGCGAGATGAAGGCCGGTAAATAACCTGAATTGGAAACTGTCAGGGAAAGTTATAGATGTGAGCTGCCGTAAACCAAGAGTCAGATGGGCGCCTAACAGAAAAAGCTGAAGGTCCTTGTACGGGAACGTCAAGTCATGGCCCAGTCAAACATTCTTGCCTTCATAAATCTTACGGTAATTCTGCTGGGGAGCGAAAACAGACGCGTTCGGTAGACATTTGAACGTAAAGGCGCTTAGCAGGCGGTTCACTGCCAATACAAGGACTTCCATTTCCGACTTGGATCCGAGAGACACTTCAGGTTGTAGGTCTATGACCGCGGAAGCATGTGTCGGAGCTTCATTGGCTCGAAAAGGTGTCCACAACACCCCCTTCATCTCCCTCTCTAGCTCGCGGGCGATCCTGTGTATTGCACGTCTAATTGTCTCAGTCGAGGGTGAGTCGAGTTGTCGAGGAATCAATGGTGCACTTGCGGGGAGAGCCAGCACCTCATGTCGTCAGAAACTGGGGTTGGATCAAGGGTGGTTGTTTTGTGCCGGGAGCGTGTATCACTGGCATGCCCATGCCGTGGCCCTCTGTACCATCGCGTCAGAGTCGTCAGACCTTCACGATTCACAGACGCATTAAAGTCACCGCATTTGTTACCATCGTCGTTTTTCCAATTCATTCATGAGCGCTCGGGAATTTGTGCTATATATGTATAATGTGATTCCGAATATAATAGCATGTTGAACCGGTAGCCTCACAAATCAAGTCCCTAAAACACGTTTATTCGACGGGGCCTGAGTTAGGTTACATTGTTTTATTTGTATTGGGGAGAGCAACGGGGACAGCGGGGGTGTAGAAGGGAAGAGGAAGCACAAATCGAATACAAAAACGAGGTTTGAGCGGTGGATGGGCGCAAATGAGTCGAGAGGTCCGGAGAGGATGTGTTGTAAAGCAGGTCAGGCTACAGCAAGAAGGCTGCTTGAACGTGCCGCCGATGTCAAGGAGCTCCTAAGGTGGACCCATATTCATAGTTGTAAGTCCCCAAGCTTCACGTCCAATAAACAGTCATCACAGAGTTAGAAGGCAGCGATTAATCAAGAGCCCGGTGTGCGGTTGCGTGTGAAGTAGGTCCTTCGGCAGGTATGTCATAGACTCGAAGCGCTCGTCAGTGTTCTTAAAAAGTTCTCTTACCTTGGAATGATCGTCAGGGGCGGAAAGATTTTTGAGAGGAGAAGCGGTCGTTATGAGGGATTGACTCTGCTCCTATGAAGGTTGCGGCCGAAAGAGCCGGATGTGTGTTGGTCTGGCGAAAGCCCCACAGATCGTCAGAGACACAGTTGGTTTTCCCTTGAAGGCTACCTGGGTACGAAGAGCGTTTGGGCTAGCTTGCTCCAGTTGCGGATTTAGGTATCACTGTGCTGAGAAGTAGTAAGGCAAAGCGTGACATGTGCCAATGTTGCCACTAGGACCTAAAGAAGCTAAGTAGCTGAGTTTCTGCGTTTCCAGATAAATTGTTCTCTAACGTGTTGCTTGCGAATCCTTTGAGACGATCTGTCGTAAACCTTTGAAGCTTGTGGCGACGGTGCAAGGAAGTTGTGGCAACACAGCCACGCGATTGGCTTTCAAGTCAACCACCAGCATGGTCCTGAAGCGTTCCCCGCAACCTCAATCTTATCGCAGAGCGACATAGAACTCAGGCAGCAGACTACTAAATGAAATTGATAAGGTCACTCAGTCATGAGACCCTGCTCATCCAAGGAATGCGCGACAGGAGCTCAACTTCACCTCGTCTCCGAAATTTCATTCGCTCTTCTCGAGGTCGGATGGCAATCTTCTCGTGCTCGTTAGCTTCCTGGAAGCGGGAAGATGACCATGAAATCTGCATTTAGTCCTCGATGGCTTCCTCAGAGCCGTGCTTCGCTCATCACCGCGTTGTTTGTTGTGGAGCAACGAATCAGGTGGTAGCAAAATCATCATGGAAGCTGCTCGAAGGGCGAACATCTGAGCACATAGCATATGCTCAAATGTCCATGGCATACACCTTCCTCGATCGATGACCTCGATGTCAAAGAAGGAGGGAACAAAAATCACCTTATAATGAGGAGCGCTCAAGCTCTGAACCGTTGTGTTTTCGGTGGTTCCCCCAAAGCTGAGGGAAACTGTGCGACACTTCATGTTCTCCCCACTTCTAGCTATCATAGCGGTGGCTGTTGGCTTTGCTAGGTTTGTTTACGGGACTCGTTCAACATATTAGCAGATTAATGATGATTTTGGATTGTAGTGCTCGGAATCTTGCATCGAATTGCACAGGTAGTTTCTGTGTCAGGTTGGTGGGGGTACGGCTAAACACCGTTTAGGATATACCTTGAATGGCGTGACAGAGACGTCCTATGGCCTCTCGGCGAACCTTGCTCTCGCCGGCGGGGCTTGCAATATTTACGGAGAAGATATCGCAAATCTGACGATCCAAGTGTCCTATGAAACGGCTACGAGGTAATTTGCTTCTTATGTTCCAGGGTGTGGATGCTCACCTGTACTCCTGGTAGATTGCATGTCCTGATTGCAGACCAAGCTGATCAACAGTACACAATCCCACAAACTGTGATCTCTCGTCCGCCAGTCACCTCAGGGAATGCCAAAGGGAACTCGGACCTGGTCTTCAACTACAATCCTTCGCCTTTCGAGTTCTGGATTACAAGACGCAGTGAGCTGAATGCAGCGCCTCTGTTTGACACCAGGGGTTCCTCCTTGCCTGCAACACCTGTCGGACCAGTGATTCCGAATGACAACTCCACGACTTTGGATACTTTCTCAATGATCTTTGAGAAACAGTATCTTCAGGTAAGCCGGACATCCAAATTTTGCTTTTTCTCGCTAACAGAAGAGTTTAGGTGACGTCTGCCCTGCCACGGGATACCAACATATATGGGCTCGGCGAAGTCGTAGCCAGTTCTGGATTCCGACGCAACATGGCTGACGGCGGTGGCTCCATTCAAACGTTCTGGAATCGTGATATCCCAGATCCCGTTGATCAAAATCTGTTCGTAAAGCTTTTTCCCGATGCTTGAATCTCTCATTCCTCCCCTTTCACCAGCTACGGCTCACATCCCATGTACCTGGAACATCGACTTGACGAATCCACTGGCGTTGCGCAATCTCACGGAGTATTCCTCTTGAAGTTGGTCATACCCTTTTCGGACTTTTCGCTGTATGCTGATACTTCCCAGTGCTGCTGGCGGCGACGTCTTGCTTCTGACACCTCAAAACGTCAACGTTTCATTGGTCCAATATCGGATGATCGGAGGCGTTCTTGACTTCTACTTCTTTTCGGGTCCGGACCCCAAAAGTGTCATCGAACAGTATGGTGCTTTGATTGGCTTACCTACCTGGCAACCTGCTTGGGGCTTTGGCTTTCATCTCTGCCGGTATGTCGTTCCCCGGTGGTATAACTTGTTGGAACCAGGACTGACGCAACCTAGATATGGATACAAGGATATAAACGAGACGAAGACTCAAGTTGAACAGATGAAAGCTGCTAATATTCCATTAGAAGGTACGTTATTGCCATCTTTCAACTTTCTTGAGCTCATGTCGGAGTCAGTTATGTGGAATGACATCGATCTGTATCACGGCTACCGGGATTTTACTACCGACCCAGTAAATTACCCAGTACAGGAAGTTCAAGCTTTTATCAAAGATCTCGTATGTTTTCGTTCTTCCTATCCTGCGTTGGCCTACCTTTCTCATACCTCCACAGGCAGCAAACCATCAACGATGCAAGTCCGAGAATTCCAAGGTCTGAGAACCCATATTGACGACATACTTTTTTGCAGATATCCCTATCGTTGACGCCGCTATTGCAAAGCCAGCCAATTCTTCCGACGTCGTAAGCTCCCTAGCTGCTGATCTCAGCGTTTTTCGAGCTCACATCCATCCTAGTATGATCCTTATACAAGCGGTGTCGAGAGCGACGTTTTCATCAAGAACCCAGACGGTTCTGAATATGTTGGCCAAGTATGGCCAGGCAACACGGTAAGTGTTTCAAAAAAGTTGACAAGTGATATCCTTCATAATACTTTCTCTTGCTCAGGTCTTCCCCGACTGGCTTGCGACCAACAGTCAGCAGTGGTGGACAGACGCTCTAAAGAATTGGAGCCAATCTGGTGTAGAATTTTCAGGAATATGGTTGGACATGAACGAAGCCAGCTCGTTCTGTGACGGATCCTGGTAAACAGCGCTCTCTTCGCATCGGAAGTCCTTTCGATTAACCGCCTGGTATTCTAAGCGGATCAGCGACGTCCAAGACAAATACGCAGCCCAACTCATCCGTCGAACGCCGGGGGAATGGAGCGGGGGGTGAAAGTGGGGTGGACCTTAACAACCCTCCATACGCCATCCATAATGGTAGGTGCAACTCATCGTTCACGTACGTTGGAACTGACACATTTGCAGGGTTTGGAAAGCTATCTCCTCATGGGATAGCTACCAATGCGACACATGTAGGAGGCGTTGTCGACCTCGATGTCCATAACCTATTCGGTTTGATGGAAGAGAAGGCCACGCATGCTGCCCTTAAAGAGGTTCTTCCCGGTAAGCGACCTTTCATAATTAGTCGGTCGACATTTGCATCGTCAGGAAGGTGGACTGGCCACTGGGTATGCAATCTATGGTTCTGCTAGGAGGTCTTGGCTCACAAACCTCTCCAGCTCGGCGACAACTACAGCCAGTGGGCCTATTTACGATATAGCCTTGCGGTATGGCCTTTGAAGGGGATTCCAATCCTTTACTGATCTACTTTTAGGGTGTCCTCCAGTTCCAGCTCTTTCAGATACCGATGGTCGGAGCAGACTCCTGCGGCTTCCGTGAGTACACCTTCTTTGCTAGGACAAGGGACTAGCCGGGACTGTTGTAGTGCAAGACACGACTGAGGAGCTCTGTAATCGCTGGATGCAATTCTCAGCCTTCACGCCCTTCTACCGAAACCACAACGTAGCGGGAGCTTTATCACAGGAACCATATCGATGGGAGAGCGTTGCAAACGCGTCAAGAACTGCCATAGCTGTTCGTTACTCTATGCTCCCCTACTGGGTACGTGCAATTCTCTTCCAAAGATTCTTGTAACTTATCCCAACATAGTACACACTATTTGCAAACTCGTCCACGTACGGAACGCCGCCTGTTCGCGCGTTGTTCTACGAGTTTCCGGCCGAGCAGGAGCTCTACAACGTATCGACACAGCTCTTGATTGGTAGTGACATCCTTGTTACCCCTGTCTTCGACCAAGGCGCTACCACCGTCAACGGTAAGGTCTATTCTTTCTGCAACGCCACTTCGGCCGCTTATGCCTCCCATAGGTCTCTTTCCCGGAAGAGGAAACGTGACTTGGCGTGATTGGTACACCCATGAAGTGGTGAACGCTTCAACGGGGACACCTACCGCCCTTTCGGCACCTCTCGGCCACATCAACGTTCACGTTCGTGACGGTGCTGCACTCCTACTCCACGCCAAGCCGGAATACACCGTCTACGAAACTCAACAAGGCCCTTACTCTCTTCTCGTCTCCCAAACGAAGGATGGTCATGCCTTTGGGACAGCCTACATCGACGATGGGATCAGTGACCCTCCAGGTCCAAGCAGAAATGTCAAATTTGCAGCCCAGGTCGGTAGTTTGGCAATCTCTGGCGAAGGCTCGTACGTGGTCCAGCAGGAGATCCAAGAAATCACCATTCTTGGTGTTGGGTCCAAACCTTCGGAGGTTACAGTCAATGGACAGTCGAAGGAAGGCTGGGACTATCAGGCCTCCTTGCAGAAGCTCGTCATTGGTAACTTGACCCTCTCGTTGAATGAGCAAGGTCTGCTCCAATGGAAGCCTTAATCTGCCACCTTTTCTTTACATGATTGATTTTGCTCTGTATTACATCAGAATATACATTATTTCCGAGCTTCTGTACCAATGATCATGCACTAAAAAATATCTGTTCACACCGATCGGTGCGAATAGTCAGACGAGTTACGAGAAAGCTTGAGAGGCAACATAGCCACACATATGGATCTTGGTGGTCAACCACGAGCATCTCACCTCTTGTCATAACATAATACGAGAATCCAGCAGTCTTGAAGCGCTTGAACCAGCCTGCAAAGACGCACCATCATGCGGCACACTCTGCCCAATCAATGTGCTACAAAGATTCACCCTCGCGGCTCGTCTCCGAAATCTCGTACTGTCGTCTTACGAAGATGGTCATCCTTGGTCATCTGGCAACCTTCTCGTTCTCGCCTCCCCTATATTTATCAACCTCCTGAAGGATGGCTGTGACCATTGCATCCAGCCCTCGATGTCTTATTCGTAGCCGAACTTGGCTCATCAGTACCGCGTTGCTTGTTGTGGAGCACGAGTCAGCTGGTAGCGGAATCGTCATGGAAGTGGATCAAATGAGCCTAAACTTGGAATAAAATATATGCTCAGGGGGCGTAAGAATGGTTTATAGTGGTCTGGCTCGAAGTTGTCTCTGTTCCCGCTGGTTCCTCTCTGAATCGAGGGAAGCTTGAAACTGGACTCCATGTTCTCTGTGTTTTTAGCTATCGTAGCGGTAGCATTAGGCTTTACTAGGTTCGTTGGCTAGCTTTAATTTTCATCCCAGGTCGACGTAATAACGATATATTTTCATTGAAGTGCTCAGAATCACGCCTCAAACTGCACAGGTAGATTCTATGTCTAAGTGGAGGAAACGCGGCTAATGAGCATGCAGGATACACGCTAAATGGCCTGACCGAGACGTCTTATGGCCTTTCGGCAAAGCTCTCTCTCACTGGCGGTCCTTGCAATGTCTTCGGAGAAGATATTGCGAACTTGACAATTCAGGTGTCTTATGAGACGGCTACAAGGTGACTCTCTAATCATGTTTCAGGATGTTGTTGCTCACTGTTCTCGTGGTAGGTTGCACGTCTTGATTGCAGACCAAGCCGACCAGCAGTACACGATCCCGCAATCCGTCATCTCGCGCCCGCTCGTGACCACAGGAAACGCCAAGGGACACTCGGATTTGGTGTTCAACTACAACCCTTCACCATTCGAGTTCTGGATTACAAGACGCAGCGAGCCGAACGCCACGCCCTTGTTCGACACCAGGGCTTCTTCCCTACCTGCAACACCTGTCGGGCCCATCATTTCGAATGACACTTCCACCACCTTGGATACATTCTCGCTGATCTTTGAGAAGCAATATCTTCAGGTAAGTCACTTCTGCCTGCTACCTTCGTCTTACTGAAACAAGAGCTTAGGTTACATCCGCACTACCACGAGATACCAATCTATACGGGTTCGGTGAAGTTGTGGCCAGCTCCGGATTCCGACGCAACCTGGTCGACGGCGGCGGTTCTATTCAAACATTCTGAAACCGCGATATCCCAGATCCTGTTGATGAAAATCTGTCTGTGATTTTGTTTCTCGCTGCTTACGTCTCTCTTATTTCGTCTTCTTACTAGCTACGGCCCACATCCCCTTTACTTGGAACACCGTCGTAACGAATCCACTGGTCTTGCTCAATCTCATGGAGTATTTCTCCTTAAGTCGGTCATCCACCTTCTTCGAACTTTATCTGACACTTCCTAGTGCTGCTGGCGGCGACGTCATGCTTTTGACACCCCAGAACTCCAACGTCTCCTTAGTTCAATATCGCATGATCGGAGGAATCCTCGATTTCTACTTCTTCGCCGGCCCAGATCCCAAGAGCGTTGTCGAACAGTACGGAGCTTTGATTGGCTTACCCACCTGGCAGCCCGCTTGGCGCTTTAGCTTCCATATGTGCAAGTGAGTCATGTCCCGGTTTAAGCGACGATTTATACCAGCCAGGACTCAACGTAAACAAGGTATAATTACAGTAGCCTTGAGGTGACGAAGACCCAGGTCGAACAGATGAGGGCTGCCAATCTGCCCTTGGAAGGTATGTTCATGTCGTATTTCAGGAATTTGCACAGCTCACCTTCACTCAGTGATGTGGAATGATATCGACCTCTTCCAGGGTTTCCGCGATTTCACTTCGGACCCGGTACATTACCCAGTAAAGGAAGTTCAGGTCTTTATTAGGAACCTGGTATGTATTCCCCTCTACTAATGTACGTCGGCTGTTTCTTATATCTCCCCAGACTGCAAATCATCAATGATGTAAGTCGGAACGCTGATCTTAGGGAACCTTTATTAACGGCATTTGTCTCGCAGATGTCCCCATTATTGACGCTGCTATCGCGAAGCCAGCCAACTCTTCTGACGTCGTAAGCTTCCCTACTGTGGCATCACCCAAACAGCTACGAGCTCACCACATTCATTCTCAGTATGATTCTTATACGAAGGGCGCCGAAAAAGATGTTATCATTTAGAACCCCGATGGCACTGAATACGTAGGCCAAGTTTGGCCAGGCAACTTTTCATAGAAGCTTTCGAGACAATATCCTTCATGACGCTTGCTCTCATAGGTCTTCCCCGATTTCCTCGCGAATGCCACTCAGCAGTGGTGGACCGACCTTTTCAAAGCCTGGAGGCAATCTGGTGTCGAATTTGCGGGAATATGGTTGGATATGAACGAAGCTAGTTCCTTCTGTGAAGGATCTTGGTATGAGCTTTTTTGAAATTGTTGGAGAAGACTACTGATCAGGCTGGCTTTCAGTGGATCTGACGCTTCGACGGCGAATGCCAATTCTGATTCATCCTTGAAACCCCGGGGTATTGGAGCTGGAGGTCAAAGTGGAGTCGACGTCAACAACCCTCCATATGCCATACATAACGGTGGGTACATTGAGTTGGATCTCATATCCCTCGAGCTGACATACTTGCAGCGTTCGGAAGACTATCCCCTCATGGGATAGCCACCAATGCAACACATGCAGGAGGGGTTCTAGACCTTGACGTGCATAACCTCTACGGTTTGATGCAAGTGAAGGCAACACATGCTGCCCTGAAGGAGGTTCTTCCGGGGCAGCGACCCTTCATCATCACCCGTTCGACTTTTGCTTCGATAGGAAAATGGACTGGTCATTGGGTAATTATCGCTTGATCTTTATACTTTCCTCCCGGCTTACGAATTCTCCAGCTCGGGGACAACTGGAGCCAATGGGGGTATTTGCGAGATAGTCTTGCGGTACGGCTTTCATGCAGGACCCACATCCGTGTTGCTCATCTTCTTTCAGGGCGTTCTCCAGTTCCAGCTCTTCCAGGTACCAATGGTTGGAGCAGACGCCTGTGGCTTCAGTAAGTACACCTTTTTTTATCTCGCTTACGGGGAACTTACCAGGACCGTGATAGAGGACAATACCATAGAAGAGCTCTGCAATCGCTGGATGCAGTTCTCTGCCTTCACCCCTTTCCACCGGAACCATAATGGAGGAGAGCTATCACAAGAGCCATATCGATGGGAGAGTGTTGCGAACGCGTCAAGAACTTCTATAGCAGTTCGTTATTCCATGCTCCCATACTGGGTAGGTGTGATTCCTCCCTCCATAACGTCCGCAACTCACGTTAGCCTAGTACACACTGTTTGCCAGCTCGTCCATGCACGGGACCCCGCCTGTCCGCGCGTTGTTCTGGGAGTTCCCAGCTGAACCAGAACTCTACAACATATCGACGCAGCTCATGATCGGCAGCGACATCCTCGTTACTCCTGTCCTAGAGGCGAACGTAACCACTGTTGACGGTAAGGTCTTCGTTCCGAAATGCTCAACAGTCACTGAAACATACCATAGGTATATTCCCTGGAAGAGGAAACGTAACTTGGCGTGATTGGTATACGCATGAAGTGGTGAACGCGTCTGCGGGGACACCCACCACCCTTTCAGCACCTCTCGGTCACATCAATGTTCACATTCGTGACGGTGCTGCGCTCCTTCTCCACGCCAAACCTGCCTACACCATCTATGAAACGCAGCAAGGTCCTTACTCTCTTCTCGTTTCCCAAACGAAGGATGGTCATGCCTCTGGAACGGTCTACATCGACGACGGCATTAGCGACCCTCCAGGCCTGAGCAGACAAGTCACGTTCAACATCCAGAAGGGCCGCCTGTCTATAGCTGGCCATGGCTCGTTCAAGGTGCAGCAACAAATCCAAGAAATCACCATCCTTGGGGTAGAGTCGAAACCCACCCACGTGAACGTCAGTGGTCGATCCAAGGCCAGCTGGAACTATCTAGCTCCCCAGCAGAAGCTTGTTGTCAGTAACGTGTCTGTTTCGTTGAATCAGCACGGGGAGGTCCAATGGAAGTAATGGACTTAATCCAGCACAGTTTCGTTAAAATTTCTGTTTTTGATTATTAACAATACATATATTCTCCTCCAGGAGATATCCCTGAATTGAGATGAACGTAACGCGTTGCTTCGGCGTTCGAATGCATAAAGAGATAAGGTGCTGATTGGCCGTACGTAGGAGTCGCGTAACAATGGCTGTGACACTCTGAACCGCGTTCATCCACTTTCGCCTCCATGTTGTGGTTGAGACCTAGCCGCGAGAACACGCCTCTTCCTCTTCTCAGCTGATTCGTTCATGTGCTGCTAGTCAAACTCCGACTAAATTCAGAGCACAAGTCGGTCAAGCCTCATGTTTCTTGCGCCAAAATGCCAGCAAGCATGCCGCTCGTACCCCAGCCTCCAGAAATATAGAGGTCCCTTTTCATCTGCAAAGGCATTCTCCCGTTCAGTTGGGTCTGCCGCTGTTCACAGAGATCCATTGAAATTGGTGGCCTCTGAGCTTGCACAAGTGAGGTTATCCTTGCCAAAGCTTGTCACGTCTCGGCATCCTCTGCTTTCGGAGGTTGCACAATACTACTTCAAGCAGCCCTCAAAACTCGTCTGCCCAACAATTGCATTCCTGTTTGCCCGAGCAACCAATGGTCTTGGACGATCATGGAAACAAGCCCTCAGCCAGGAGGAGCACCGCCGAGCTCAAGGACACGAGCTCGCCTTCGAAGAAGAGACCACCCCTGTCCTTTCGACACAAATCCGGATGGCGGAGATCCTTGAGCTTATCCATACCGCTTCCCTTATCCATGACGATGTTATTGACGCCTCTCCGACCCGACGAGGAGTCCCTAGCGCACCCGCCGCTTTCGGTGACAAGCTTGCAATCCTTGGAGGAGACTACGTCCTTGGCCAAGCCTGGAATGCGCTTACCCAGCTCCAGCATCCAGACACTTCCGCCGCCATCTTGGGCGTTCTGGAGGACTTAATCCAAGGCGAGCTGATGCAGCTCAAGGAGCAGACGTCAGCACTTTCAAGCTCTCACCATTTAACAGCTACCAGTCGACAAGAAGCCTGGGATAAATACCTCCAGAAAACTTATTTGAAGACGGCAAGTCTCGTCGCGAGAGGTGCACAAGCAACCGTTCTGCTTGGAGGATGCGAAGCCGATGAACCGTGGCCCGAACTTGCTTTCTCGTACGGCAGAGATCTTGGAATAGCTTTTCAAGTAGGCTTTCTTTACACCTGTGCCAACAGTACTGTATTTCTGACATTCCCCTTCATATAGCTTGTAGATGATGCCTTGGATTACGACGCGGCCTCTGCGACTCTGGGCAAACCTGGAGGTGCTGACCTTCGTCTTGGACTGGTTACAGCTCCGGCTTTGTTTGCTGTAGAGGAGTACCCAGAGTTGCAGCAACTTATTGAGAGGCACTTCAGCGCTGAGGGCGACATCGAGAAGGCGAGTCGAGTTCACAGGGCATTTTCACTGAATTATTGGCTTAACCTCCGTCCAATTTCAGGCTACACATCTCGTCCGGAAGTCCTCCGCACTACCAAGAACACGACAGCTCGCAGCTGTATACGCCGAAAAGGCTAAAGACTCCCTGCGCCCATTGCCTGAAAGCCAGGCGAAAGAAGCCTTAGAATTCGTTATAGACAAGGTAGTTCGTAGGAAAGCCTGAACATTGGGATGTACATCTGGTTTCTTGCTACCTGGCCAATGTCATAGGCGTGGCTGGAACACGTTTGCTCACAATGCGAATCTTCAGCTGCAAGGGCAGTTTTTCTCAATTTTTAGGCGTTTGGGGTATAAAGGTAGGATAGCATATAGTGCTAAAAGAAAAACTACGTGTATGGAGTCCGCCCAGTAGAAGCCCGTTTAGTTTAGCCTGAAAAGTTTACGAACAACTCGAGTGAGATGAAGCTGCGTCCAGTAGTACAAACACTGCAAAGGATGGTCAGGCCCTTTTCAGGCGATACGAAAAACAGGTACTCACTCCAAGGAAACGAATCAAGGAGAGGAAGAAGGTGCCATACAACAGCACGGTGAAGTACATGTTGCGCTTGTTGGAGTAATCGAGCAACCACTCCTTGATGAACTTGCCGGTGATGTTCTTGTATTCAATGTTGAGCCAGCCATTGAGGTTCTCCACGGTGATGGCCAATGCCGCATTGGAGAGCATCCAGGAGGCGACGAGACGGGTACGGAAGGTCTTGTTGTCGTCGTCCATGGTGGGCTTGAAAGTCTCCTCGCCAGAGTCGTCCTTGGTGAGAGCCCTAGTGACGGTTTCTTGGAAAGCCTCGTCAATGTCCTTCTGAGATGTGGTGATATCCTCGACAACAAGTTGGTCTGTGCCGTTGGACTTGGACTTGATAGAAGGAAGGGCCTCAGTCTTATCAGAACCCTTGGTACCCCAGGAAACCTAGAAAGCGTGATCAGGCTCCATCTCAATCGGAGTTGGGGCAGGATACATACATCATGCAAGTTACAGAATGCGTAGACATTAAGAACATTGATGAAGGAGGGGGCGAGCAAGAGGTATTGAATGAAGGAGTGGAACATATGGGCCGGATCGCACTGTAGCCCGGGGGTCAGGAAACGTAAACAGAATGAGTAGACGTAATTAACTCACATATAGCAGGGAAGCAAAGAAGTAAATGCCGAAAGTTGCAATGATGGCAGCCATGAGAGGACCGAGAGGAGGCGACAAGAACGTCTCAACGAATCCCTTGTGTGTCTTCAAGGCTTCAGGAATGGCCTTGAAGGAAAGACCCGTCAACCAGAGGGAGCAGACGATGAGGTAGACAGAGAGCAAGGCGTAGACCCTTGAGATCAATAGATGAGACTGAGATTCATAAAAACAAAGGAGGCAACGTACCAGAGGGTAGTGGTGTAAGCCGTCTTCTCTCCTTTGGGCCTGTTTCCGAGTGCCATAACGAATTGAAGAGCCAGGAAGACGAGGTAGATCCATTTGAGAGCTTGGTTGATCCAGTGAATAACAACGATGTTTCCGCCAATGACGATGCCTTGACTGGGGAGGAGATCGATGATGATGCTGAAAGTCAACCACATGTTGGCGAGTGAGAACCAGGTGAAGAAAAGTTGAGCCGCGTTGAACTGTAGTTTGATCAGAAAGGAGCAAATTCTCAACTCGTAGGAAACATACCAAAGCCTGAATGTGCAGGAAGAAGAGCCTGATAACGTTGTGGCGGGATTGGTAGATTCTCCAGAAGTTGATCAAGGCATAGACAGATGCAGCGAAAGACCCGTTGAGCCAGCGGCGACGCTGGCCAATGAGTTCAGGAGCACTCTCGGGAACATCAGTCTCGGCTTTGCTGTGCTTGACGTAGGTAAGGGTCCAGCGTTCTCCTTTCTTTGCAACAAGTTCGAAGCAAAGAATACGGTCCTCGGCTGAAAGCGGCGACGTCAGGATCAGATCAAATGCAATGAGAGACGAGAAACTAACCAAGGAACATGTTCTTCTGGAAAATGGACATGCCGTTGATACCTTTGTCACCGAGGCGCTCAGCGAGCGAGTGGTCTCCGTGGAAGTACTGCTCGAGTGGGCGACCTTGGATGGCGCGGTAACGGTAGGCAGAGAAGGCACCAGGCAAGACGGAGACGTAGCCGAAGCTGCTCTCCAGGGGTTTATCGAGGATGTTTGACATTTTATATTCGAAATTCTGTGCAGCAACGAGAGGGTTAAGGAGCTTTTTGCCTCCCTTGAGCATAGCGTGGATTTCACCTGATGAGAACGAAGGGTCAGACACGGCCAGTTAGAAAAGACGGACGCTACTGACCCGCACAACCACCCAAATTGCCATCGTTATGGAAGGCTTCCCAGAGGTAGAAGATTGACTTGTGTCCGGGTTTCGTGCCAGCATCGATAAGGACACAGACCTCCGGGTTAAGCTGTCTTCCGATGGCATTGAAGAGCCAACGGTGCGAGTTGATCTTCTTCTGATTTTTGGCCTTGATGATCAGAATAAACTGAACAGGGACCAAGTTGAGTGGGTCCTCGGCTTGGGGAAGCACGAGTTGGGGCTTGTGGTCAACAGAGAGCTGGGTGGTGTACTGAAGGACGCTAGATTAGCGCCATTTCGAGAGCGCTAAAAAGAAAATGACAAACCTCGAAGATATGGGCGACGGTGTCTTTGCCATCAACTTGCTTCTTCATGACACCATCCTGGTACACGCCGATTGTTGCCAAAATATCCAGTACGCTCTTATCCATCTCATTGAGTCCGTCCACAATGAGGGCCACGGTAATCTTCTGCCAGTTAGGGAGTCCCTCCTCTGCATCTTTGCGCCAGAAAGAGGATGCCTTAGTCTTGCAGATATCACGGATGTTGGTCATGACGCCGTGGAGTGTACGCGCGTACAGGGTCTTGTCCTCATTGTAAGAGGTGACGGCGATCAAGAGCTCGGTTTCACGGTTGTAGAGCTTGGGGCGCAGAGACCAACCATTCTCCTGAGTGAAATCATCGGGATCGCAGGTAGCTGCTGTGTAACGCATGTGGCTACAGAACATTTCAGAAAATGAAAACAAGGCCGAATAAATTTGCGAAAACTCACGAGAACTCCGTTGTAGTATTTGAGCGATAGATGGGTTCTGTAGCGTTCTTGACAGCAGTCGGGACTGGGTACTCTGCGATGAAGTGGCCATTGGTGAGCTTGACCTTGCGGGCGATACCCTTCTTGTATGCATTGCGCTGACGGCGCCTCCATTTGGACTCGACAGACATGGACATGACGGAAGCGCGGCTGTTGTTCACGCTGAAGGGAATTCCGGCCATGTAGGGCGAGTTGGGATGCACGAAGGGAGTATGAGGCATGTTGTACGGGCTGGGGGATCCGGGAATGGGGTACAAATCCGGGTCGATAGCGGGGCTAGCATTGGAAGTAAGGATTCGAAAAGTCGACGGCGCTAAAAACAGAAAAATGAGCTTACCGCTGCGGGCGCTTGGGCGCATCGAGACCGGGAAGTTTCTTCGCACTATCGAAGCTAGACTGGCTCTCCAAGGAGTCAGCGCTTTCGTTAGGTCGGCGTCCACCAGGGAACTGGACACGGTGGTGGTGGGAATGGCCCTCAGACAAACTGTCGTTGTCACTCGAACTGTAGCCGGACGAGTAATCGGTGACGATTGATTCGACGGAAGCCTGCGGTTGATGATGGGGAGCCATAGTATATGGGCAGCGCAGCTGCGTAGATCAAGAACGTCCTGCGAACGAGAGTAGATGGGGGCGTACAACGTCCTCGAAAAAAAGCAGAAACTAGCCGCCGCGAGTTATATAGGCTCCTAGAAACGGTTCACAGCCCCTTTGCACCTGAAAACATCTGATGTCCATCAATAAATGATGAAAGATGAAATTACCCCATCGCATTTAGCGCTCTCCCAGACGTTTCATATCTTCAGCGGTTGCGTGCAAAAGACATGAAATGCAGTTCAAGTAAGGCAGCCAAAATTCAGCAGGGATTGGACCTGCGCTCAGAGAAAGTGGAATGAAGGGGGACAATGAGGGGGCTCAGAATAGGCATGGCTTGAATTTGCTTTGAGTACGATCCTACCAAGTCTTGCATCTGAACTGACTTAGCATGGCGCATTGCCTCGAGGAAAAGGAAGCAGGTTTGAAAGTCGTCGATTGTGTGAGATCGTATGGATCAAATATCTAACAGTTCCGGTCGTCAAGCATCGAGTAGACCAATCGTCACACCGTCACTCGTGACATATACCGCATTTAGAAAGGTGTGACAAATGCGCCGTCGTCGTCTAATCAGAGAAAGTGAGGGGTAAGGTTTGGCGATCGACACCAAAAGGGCGAGGTGAAGGCAAGCAGAGAGCCACTGCATTCGGGGTGGAATTCCAGGGCTCGAGGTGTGTGGATTTCGCCAAGCGATGGATAGGTGCCAACTTGATGCGTGCAGACCGCCCACGACGGTGATGGTCGGTTACGATTTCCTCCCAATGACTTTCTCCGTCAACGCTTCCAAGGCGCCCTTTGCCTCGCTCTCAGGCAACTGCCCAAGCACCTCCTTCGCCTTCTCCGCGTACTCCCTCGCAAGGATCTTCGTCCTCTGCAACGCAGATGAACGAGCAACAAAGTCCCGCGCCTGTCATGAGAGTGAGATGTGAGCTCACAGGACACACAAACGATCACATGGGCACAATGATCGCTAAAAGAAAGCTGCTCACCTTCTCGACGTCACCCGCTTTCTCGAATTTGCGCTGGATGAGTTCGCCCATTTCAGGATGCTCCTCCCAGGCGTAGAGGGCTGGACCGGTTGCAAGACCAAGTTGCAGGTCTGCACCACCTGGTTTGCCAAGTGTGACATCTGCGGATTCGTAGTCGAGGATGTCATCTACAAGCTAGCGTGCAAAGGAGCGTAAGTATTGGTCGTCTACGTAGGAATCTGAAGATATTACCTGGAATGCGATACCAAGGTTTCTACCATAAGCATAGGCGATTTCGCGCTCAATGTCGCCTTCCTTGCATCCACCAAGAGTCACGGCTGCCCGCGCACCCTTAGCCATGAGACTTGCTGTCTTCAGGTAGGTCTTCTGCAGGTATATGTTCCACGCCTCCTTGCACCGATCCGTGTGGCCCGGCTTTCCTACATCCTCCGAACCAGCAGTCTTGACGTCCTTCATCTGCAATATCTCTCCCTCAACGAGATTGGAAAGGACGCTCGCAATGAGGTCCGTAACCTCGGCGTCCCCGAGACGCGATAGTGCAGCTGATGCACGTCCAAGGACAAAGTTGCCTCCTAATATTGAGAGTTTGTTCCCGAAAGAGGCGGGTGCACTCGGAGAGCCTCGCCGCAGAGCAGATTCATCAATGACATCGTCGTGCAACAATGATGCAGTGTGCATCATTTCGACAATTTGAGCAAGGCAGAGCTGAGTCGGCAGGATGAGAGGTGGTGAACATAGGGTGCGACTTAGGGGATTATGTGCATTGCTGGGGTGTTCAGGGTCATACGATATTGAAGGGGGTCGATGTGGTGCCACTGGCCGAAGTGAGAATGTGCTAGTAAATTGTGCCGTACTTGTCGGTTTTCTAGGATTCCAGTCGTTCAGGACATCTGGCCGTGTCATAGGGGTGTCTAACTCGTTTGCGCAACCACCTCCACCGACATGTATTGCTTCCCAGTGCCGTTGTTGCCATAGTCTACCTAGGCCATTCGTGGCTCGCGAAAACAGCAGGACAATGAGAGGTCGGACATGTTTTGACGGATGAAGGAAGTAGTATTTGGTGATTTCGCTGAGATGTGGGTGCCCAGATTCCAGCAGTGAAAGCAAAGAAGTCCTGAGCTCTGCCATCTGAGGTGCAACGAGTGCAAAAGGATCTGGTTGGTCTTTCACAGATTGTCTATTTGGTGCATTGTGTATCCGCTGTGATGTGTGTAGTGCGCGGGCTCTACTTCGGCATACGGTCGTTCTACACCTGTATGAAAATGACACAGAAGTAGCAGATATTCGTTGCATTCTTCCCTGTGAAGTATCCTGAAGAAAGTAAAGAATAAGCCTCCCGTTTGGGTCCATCCTAGCGATGTGTCATACCTTTCTTTCAAAGATCCAAAGCTAAGAGGTGGCGAGGTCAGAACCAGCCGGCAGTCAGTGCTGTCAAGCGGTAGCCTCTGGGCTTTCAGGTAGCAAAGCAAGTTAATGGCTGACGGTGACAACGTCTTGAGCAGTGAGCTCGAGGGTACTATCGGCTACAGACTTGCCAAATTTGTGGCCAGCATCCGACGCGGTCACGTGCCTCAAAGTCGTCGGTCCGACCACCGACTGCTCTGTTCTCCCATGCGCTCACAATCCGCCCACTGGCACACGTTGCCCAACACGATGAAAGGTCGAACCCTAATTCAAAGATTGCCATCTCTGAGCTTTGGTTGAACGAAAACAAGCGATACAGACTTATTTGTAGGTCCCGACATCAGAACACCATGCTCCGATACAAAGATTCACTCAATTTCTAGCCGTTTAGCAATGCCGAGTCCCATATTCCAACATGATTTCGACTTTAAATCTGGTACAAGCTCTACTGCATCTACGGCAGCAAACCCGTTAAATGTGGCTCCAACATTGGCCCTAGGCTATCCAACTACCGCCGGAATATCCTCGCGCTTGGATTTACCTTCCGGGCTATGGCTGAGGATCTTTTCAGCGACAATCTCTCAAAATCCTATGGGGGTTGATCAAGACAATGCCTCTAAATTCCTTACCGTTCCAGGCATACAAATATACCCGCCACGGAACCTCCGCGAAGTATGTCGGCGATGGCGGTACCTCGTTGTAGGCGCCGCCACTTTCTGGAACCACATTCGAGTAACTCTCAAAACCAATTTCGAGGCGACCTATGACGCAACTGAATCACTTGAGATAGAAGCCAGGGTACAGGATATACCTTTTTCCCCACAGGGCCAATCTCTATCGACATCGATTCGTCCCAGCCCCTTCGGAATGCGCATGCTTTTCGTATGGCGAGGTTACAGCCATGATCAAGGCCCGACTTCGCAGGCTGTGTATTATACAGCACCCTGCAGGCTTCAGAGATTTCCTGACCCAGCTGCGTACTTTCCGAGCCCTGGAAACGCTGGTCGTAGAGCTATACAAAAGCGAACAGAAAGGATCCGAGCCCATCATAGGCGTTGCTACCGACTCCGAGGAAGATTCAGACGACGACGGCAGCACGGATCCGGATATCCAGATATTGAGCCTAAATTTGCTTGCCATTGCTGGCGGACTCAATACTCCGGAACTTGTTCCATCCATACCAACCTACTGGAACAAACTTACCCACTTGTGTATCAACTTCTACGACGCCGACGACCTCCCTTATGGCGAGCTTCTCGCCGTCCTCGAGCAGTGTACTGGGCTTGTCCTTCTAGCCATTCGATCCCAGAACACAGTAGCCGACCCCGAACAAGAGGAAACGGGAGACACGTGGTTGCGGACATCCATTATCCTCCCCAGCCCCCAATACCTCTCCCTAGACGTACATAACCCGTTCCAACTCAGACCCATTGTCACCCCCGCTCTCGAAACAACTTTCTATCCTCCGCTATTGCGAGTTCCCTCTGCAGGAGATCGTGGCATTCGTCGACAGATCCGCCTGCTCCATCAAGCCGTTCTACGAGGGTGGAGTTCTCGAGCTTGTTCTCGAGGACGAAGACGATAATCGGCCTGCAGCCCCTTCTGTCTCCTTCAATGAAGAAGATCTGCAAATATTAGGGGCAGCGCTGCCTGACATGGACGAAATATGGACGTCTGCGGTTATGAGCAAGGCCGCACTGGAGCTTGTAGCCCGCGGAGAAATATTACCTCGTCTCTCTACTTTCAACTGCAGCACTGAAATGGCGCCCGTGGACTTCCTCACCGCGCTCGAACCTCGGCTTGGGTGGAAAGACCCAATCCGTTATAGCTTTACCGGTCTGAAGACAGTACGCTGCCAGGGAAACGTCGACGAGAAGCCTGGGGACGTGACAGGAGCAGAAATGTATTTTGCTGCTATGGCGAAGAAGTATAATGTTGAATTGAACTATGAGCATGGCGGGATAGAAAGCAGCGATTTTGAAACGTTTTACATCCATACTTTCCCAGAGATAGTGCGTCATCCCCCTTCTGACATTTGAAAGCTATTAATAGGCTCTTAGATCACCTGAAATCCGTTCAGTTTCGTGGCCGTTGGGAACACACATAGAACAGTTCTATCGTTACCTGGCAAGACTTAGGCACGTCGCAAGATTCTGCGGACAATTTACAACGGATGAGGATGTTTCATGAAGCATCTGTAAAATAAGTTCACCAACGATTCACTCATGTTGTAAATACTTTCAATTATTACACAGTTTCTGATGCAATGAAGTGGCTGAAATTACTACGCTACCGAAGCTTAAAACACCGAAATATATCATGAGGGGCATCGCAAAGAAGAATGGAATAAGAAAGTTTACGCCCAAGTTTCAAGATCTCGACCGCACTCAATGAACCACTTATTGTTTGAATGATAGGTATTCAGCCGCAATAGTGGTCACCCGGGGATCTATTTCCTCCAAAATGGGAATGAGTTCGGCCTGATGAGACGAACCAGTCAGCTCCTCGACCTCAACACGCCAGCGAAATTAAGGCTTACCCAAAGCGCATCCCTAGCATTCTTGCCCTCCAAACTTATGACCATATCTCCTGCCTCTACAATTTGACAGGCACTCAGATAAGCGCCCCTCTGTTGATCCTCATTCCCCACACCACCGGTAGCGGCATGCACCAATGTTCTTGATCCCACCTCAGTCTTCCGGGCAAGGAAAGCCTCCATTAAAGAGACTCGGAGGTAGGTCACCAGGCCTAGTCCCCAAAATCCTCGGCGAAGTTCTGAGTAGCAGAAGCCTGGGTTGACGGTGTTAACGACGGGTGCGGTTGACGAGTGACCCAGGTGGTCCGTCAATGAACGGGCAAAGAAGACTTCAAGAACTGTAGGCGGTTGGTGAGCAACGCAGTTTTGAACATGAAAGGCTGCTGTAACTTACGTTTACTGTCTTCGTAGCGCGTTTTTAGGTTTCTGAAAGACGAGTTAGCAATCATGATATCAAGGAACTTCCGTCAAAGACCTACGCCTTCTGCGCGCAATATTCCTTACTTCCAAACGTCTTCCAGAAATTCCCACTATGGATAAGCTTTTGGTCCAAGCTCGACATCATGTGCATCTCGCTGGTCACAACGGTTATCCGAGGGATAGTACCAAATTTCTTTCCAGTCTTGATCATGAGTGGCAATAGCAGAATTGCAAGAAGTGCCGGGGATACGCAATTGACTTGAAGCCTAGATCAAACCGTAAGGTCAGATACTATCTTCGACTTGAATGGCGATATGTTCCTTACGTTGACTCCCAGCCATCGTCCGTCTGACAAGTTGACAACGGTGTCGTTGATGCATTCTCGAGCAGTATGTCCAGACGTTCTCCCTCCTTGTCAAAACGATCCGCGAATGCCTTCGTAGAGTCAAAGTTGGCCAGATCAATAGTCCATAGCTCGATGTTCTCGAAACCGCTGGCTTCCTTGATTTCTGTATTTCTCCGTCAGTACTCGACTCGCACGGGTGTAGAGCAATACGTACGTTTTAGCGCCTTTCTGCTTTTCTCGGAGTCTCTGCATCCAAGAATGAGCTTTCCGGGGTTCATCCGTGCGATATGTATCGAAGCATCAAATCCAAGGCCAGCACTGGCACCAATGACCGCAATAGTTTTGCCAGCCAAATCAGCTTTAGTCACGGGAGGAATAGTCGAATATTGCTCGTAGACAAAACTGCCGAATGTGAACTTTCCCATGGCAAATTTCAGCAGTAGATTGAGAATTCAACGTTCAAGAACAAACTTGGAGGAGGTGAGGATTTCGATTGAGTCCGAGAAATGTGAGATCATCCCTTTATACCAGTATTGTTTCCTAGCGTAATCGCGATAGACATCATGGCACCTAACCGGTGTCGATTCGTCGCAAGCACGGCTCTGGATGAATAACCGTACGTTTGACTTGTCATCTGGGGAACGTCAGATCCTGCATAAAGTTATGACATAAAGCCAGCTGCATTCGGAAAGCCAACCGAAGGGTACCTTATTAAGGCTGAAAGCACCCATTTTTGGCCCTATCTCCGAAGGTGCCGGTGATTGCCGACCATTGTGGCCCGCCAAGCCAGGTTGAATCCTTCCTCCTGGTTTGGACGCGTACACCTTTGCTTGAAAGCGAAGTATTCCCAATATGTATGACTACTCTAGTTCGTCACGAAGCAAATGGGGCGTATCCCTACGAATCCTGCAGTGCTTGAATGGCTAGACTCCCAAGCTGGCGTGGCTCTCGTCTACAGAACTCATCAAACAGAACGAATGTCATTGAACGATGAACTTAGCCTGAAAGCGCTTTCTGTGATTATCCACGGTAACGGCTGGGCTATGAAGAACTCAAACACATTGTTTTCTGATGCCCTTATTCAAAAGTTCTCATATCGTTATAGGTTCCACCTCAGGTCATTACTCGGTATCTAGTTCTAATCTAGTACAAGAATGGGCCGTCGCTACTGTAATGAAGAAATCATCATCATTTACCTGAGGTCCCTGGTCCAAATGGCCAATGTAACATCTCATTGATGTATCTGGACCAGATTCATTGGTTAGCTGGAAATCTTCGCTGACTCTGGGCGACCCCAGTCAACCTTAGAACTGCTTGGCTATAAGATGGTAATCAAGAGATTCTTGTCATCGCTAGCTGATGCCCGCAACAACTAAAGGCCCAGCTGTGACTGGCCAATGCTAATGCACCGTGTGGCTCGACGGGCAATCCGATTCGATTCAGGAGCTTCACTGATTGGAACTCGTCGAGCGATTTTTTTGTTCCCTCTTCGTCTCTATCATCCGTTGTTGTAAATGAGATGCCTTCTCATTGCGCAGAACGCCTCCGCTCCCCGAGATATCGTCTTCAGACGTTGGCCTCGCGCAACACGATTGTATACAGAATATCCTCATCTTTGAAGTTCCGAGATTTAACGTGGTGCAACGGCGTTTTTGAAAGCACACCCCTCGTTTCTCGCCAACGCTTCGATGCACTAGATGGCCAACCCTGGCATCCTCCACTTCGGTGTCATAGGGCACATCCCTGCTGCCCAAAGTCAGATAAACAGGCACCACAATGAGGCGTGCACTCTTACTAACGTTATTGTTTGACCATCGAGAAGGGATTGTGGAATTTGCCGAGTAAACGGGGATGGCTGATTGCTTTGGACAGAATTATGCAAGGTCACTAGGCGCTTCCTGCAACATCAGTGGGGTAGCGTGGCCCTGCCATGGCTCAAAATCGAGCACCTTGAAATAGTAAATGTAGATTAGTGCGTAATACGAGTGGCCTTTGCGCCGTAAGTTGATTTAACCGTGGAAGGAGCGAAAGAGTATTTTGCCGCTATGGCGAAGAAATATGATGATGAGTTGAACTATGAGCATAGCGGGATGCAACGCACCAATTTGGAGTCCTTATACACGCAGATTTCCCAGCGACAGTATATCGTTTCACCCTCTGGATACTCAAAAATACTACTAATCTCTTAAAAGCAGTCCATTATCCATGGTTTACGCCCTTCAGATCGCTTTATACAGTTATTCATTGGGAGACGATGGGATGTCATAAATACATTTATTATAACTACAACCGCGGCTTAACCTCATTCAACAACCCAACTGGATCCAACACCCCTCTAGGATACGGCACCAGCGCCCCTCTAACATGTTCCGTCCCACCATCCACGACCAAAATTTGCCCCGTAATATACGAAGCAGCCTCACTGAACAAAAACACCGCCGCATTCGCGCAGTCTTTAGGGTCTCCATCTCGTCCAACGCAGGAAGGGAGTGAAGGGCCAGGTGTGCCGGCTGGTCGGAGAGGGCTGGCGAGACGGTCCATGCCTGCGGTGTTGGCGATGGGGCCGGGGGCGATGACGTTTGAGCGGACGCCATGGGGGCCTTCTTCGACGGCGAGGACGTAGGAGAGGGCGTCGATGCCTGCTTTGGCTGCTGAGAGGTGGGCTTGGAATGGGGTACCTAGTAGACGTGATTCAGAATCTGTTCGCTGTTCGAGCCGAGGTGTGAAGTCAAGTACCTCGTCTCTGGAAGGTCGCTGTGATATGAATGTAGGAGCCACGAGATACCCGGACGTGAGGCAAAGTTGCCTTGATAGTGTTGAATGTTCCAAGCTGAAACGTGCGGAACTCAGTAAGGACGTAAATCTTGTGAAGAGCAACATCAAGTACTCACCGTATCGATGCTTACGACCGTCTTAAATGCATTCTCGGAAAGAAGAGATATTGGTGCAAGGAAATTGCCCGCAGCGCCTGAAAAACACGTCTGAATACCTTGCGATTACCCGAAGAAGAGGCATACCACAGATAACGAAGTCAATCCGGCCCAACTTCTCAATAGCCTTCTTTGCTGCTTCGTGCAGCATCTTGGGTTCCCGAACATCTGCCTGAGCGGGGATGCACACCCTCCCTGTCGCCTCAGATAGCGCCTTAGAAGTCTCCACTAAGCGTTCTAGACTAAAGCAGGATCCATTTCGGTATATGACAGCACGTTCTTTCCAATAGAACTCACGTCCTCCCAACGATAACAGCGTCTGCTCCATGCTTCATCTACGAGTCCGCACATTCCAGTCAGTATTCGCAAGCCGAGAAAGAACAACCAACAATTGAACCCACCATAGCCTCAGTCATTACACGCCCAATCCCCGACCCGCCACCAGTAACAAACACCACCTTTCCCTTGAAGATATCAGGCCTGAACACCTTTGTAGAGTCAACGATGGGGACGATATGAGCTTCCGGGGCCATGATGGTTGGAGAGGCGAAGGGCGCTTCTTCGATTCATTTAGCACCTGTCATTTATAAAGCTGCCATATGATGGTGGTTTGCGAGATCATTCTTCCGTCCATATGGAAGGAAGCTACCTCCGGCATTTCTAACGAATGCGATGAAACCCGTAGCGTGCCAGAGCGCGTAAAAGCGCGGCGATTTTGAAGCTTAGAGGACGTTGAAGGTGGCCGAATTCAAGGTTCATGTCAGTGGCAGTGCTGACAGCGAGTTGGACGGCGAAGATTACAATTCTATCGACGGTATCGAGTAATTTAGTCTATATACAGCAGTAGTACTCTACAAGACATTCACTTTAAATATCAGAGTAATCTATAACCTAGGTTTAATCTCAGCATCCATACTCCCAGGATCCAAAACCGCCTGAGGATACGGAACCCTTCCCAACGAAAGGTGCGTCGACCCTCCATCAACAGGCAGCACCTGTCCAGTGATATACGACGCAGCATCACTAAACAAGAACACAGTCGCATTAGCAACATCCTTTACATCCCCATCCCGGCCAACAGGTGAAGGAGCATGAGCTTTGGCAGCCTTGTTGCTCTTCAGGCTGAGGCGGTCCATCCCTTCTGTTCCGGCGATGGGACCGGGGGAAATGACGTTTGAACGGACGCCGTGGGGTCCTTCTTCGACTGCGAGGACGTTTGAGAATGCATCTACGCCTGCTTTTGCTGCGGATACGTGGGCTTGGAAAGGTGTACCTGGAGAGACGACCCTGAGCTAACAGAAGAGGACTGACAAACGCGGTGTAGCTACCTCTGTAGTGTAGCGTAGCGCTGACATGAAGATACGAGCCCTTGGATGCTCTGACATGGGGTAGTGTGGCTTTGACGGTGTTGAAAGTTCCGAGCTGTCCGTAGCTCATTTGAACATACATTCACTCGGTTTCGGGGAATAAACGTACGGTGTCAATGCTGATAACAGTCTTGAAAGCATTCTCCGACAAGCCAGAAATGGGAGCCAAAAAGTTTCCAGCAGCGCCTAATTGAAAACATCTTCAACATTCTATTTCCCAGGTGAATCCGAGAACAAATGCACATACCACAGATAACGAAGTCGATCCTGTCGAACTTCTCGATAGTCTTCTGGACGGCCTCCTGAAGCGTCTTAGGCTCACGCACATCCGCTTGCGCAGGTATACACGTCCTCCCCGTAGCTTCCGAAAGCTCTTTCGCAGTTTGCGTTAATCTGTCAAGTCTATATCACACTGTCAGTACAACCGTTCCATGCCTCGGTCCCGGACTCCCGGAGACATCAACTCACTTTCGCCCAACAATCACAGAATCTGCTCCATGACGCATCTACAGCAACATTGCACGTTTGAGCGCCGTTTCAAGAGGGTTTTCAGATCGTATAACTCACCATTGCCTCTGTCATTCCACGACATATCCCAGAACCTCCTCCTGTACAGAACAGCACCTTGCCCTTGAACAAATCAAGCTTAAACACAGACGTCGAATCAGCTATAGGTTGAACATAAGCTTCAGGTGCCATTTTATCGCCGCGTCAAGTATCAAAAGCAGTTCAAAGACCGTAAAGCCAGAAAGTCGTGAAGGTGATGGCGATGGACACCATTCTGAGCGCTGTTTATGGGTTTGAACAAAATCAGGCTAAAGCGCTTATTTCGGCTTTCGGGTGTTTTGATTACCGGGACCTGGAGCCACGCGTTCAAGACCCTGTTCCTGAAAAAGGAAAATGCGGGGAAGTACTCCATCCACGATTGGGCAGCATTTCCGTTGACTAAAGCGTGAGGGCAAATGTAAGCGGTGGAAGCGGGAAGCACGCTGAGGTATGGTAAGGAATTGCATAACTTGTTTCTTGGCGAGCGGGGAAGAGGGGAGATATCTGAATTGACCGCATGCATACGTATAGACAGTAAGAAAGACTAAGGAGAACATTATACAACCATTTATCGAGAGACATCGGGGCACTCAAAAGACACAAGTGAGTTATATGAACACGTACGTAGTAAGTATGCGTATCGGAATGGGGTGGAATACGTAACGAGGTAAATGAAATGAACAAGGAAGGAGAGTCGTTTGTTGAGAAACCAGAGCACCAATATAAGCGATCAACTAATGTTGCAGATAAACACCGAATTAACCATCAAGAGCCTTCCCAGCACCGAGTTTCGAGAGAGAATGCATAGGAAACACATCTACTGGTTCCTACATTCTTCTGCGTTTACGTTTTGAGCATTGGCGCCACCACGTCGTGCTTTTCCTACGGCACCGCGACGACGAGGTGCAGGTGCGTCCTCATCGTTATCAGATTCCTGTCAGAGGGAACGGTCAGATACGAAAAGAAACAACAGTGCGTAGAATGACCTGCCTCATCAAATTCACCCTCCTCACCCTCTCCGTCTTCGTCATCACTGATATCTTCGAAATCCTCGTCGTCCTCTTCGATCATCTCGAACTCCAGAGCTTTACCTGTAAACCAGTCGACTGCTCTGGGGATGACCTGTTCAAAGGTAGTTAGCAGGTGCAAGTTTGGGGAAAAAGTAACGACAAACCTTCTCCTTGAGGTCTTCACCGAGCTGGTAGTCTTCCTCAAGCTTATCTTCAAGCTCCTCAAGCTCCTCATCGTCGATCTCGCCAGTTGCAAGCGCCTCGGGAGTGGGTGGTACAGGTGGGCTGAAGAAGTTGAAGAACGAATCGGTGGGTCGAGCTTTTCGGACGAGACGTGTCCTGTTGGTGTCTGTTCAAAATCTCACATCAGTTGGCAAGTACGAAGATAGTCGTCAAAATCTCCTACTCTTATTCCTCTGCTTCTTGATCTCGAATTCCTTGGTGAGATCCTTATCTTCCTTCCAGCGGATCTCGGTACCAATAGCGCGATCGTAGACGAAATCGCCTGAGTAGCCGACCTCCTCCTGATATAGGTATGTCTTCTCGAGAACCTCGTTCTCAAAGAACTCGTTTTGGCTGAAGATGAAGACGATCTTGAATCCAGGCTTGGACTGCTTGGACTCGTCGAGGTATTCCAGCCGTACATCGATGAGTTGCTTTAGAGCCGCCTCATCACGCTCCGTTATCATGTCGCTGAGGACGATGTGGTTGCGAAGTGCAGTGAGCCAGAACTCGGGGATTCCGTTAGGTGATGGTGTGACGTCCGCAGGAAGTTCTTGGTACTCTTCATCGTCCTTCTTCGTTTGCTCTTCACCAGCCTTCACCTCCTCCCTCGTCGCAGATTCGGCACCAGAGATGATAGCATTCCGTCTTGCGTACAAAGGCTTCTGCAGTTCAAGATACTGGGAACAAGTCTCATCAGATCAGTATCATAGAATAGAGACAAGATCTCACACCTTCTTCTCGAGCTCGAGACATTCGCGCTTGTACTTGTTCTGGAGCTCGGTCTGCTTCACCTGGACACCCTTCAGAGCCTCGATGTTGGCCTTGACTTCGTTCGGTAGGCTCTCGATGTACCCTGAACTCCTCCCAACCAAACCTGCCAGCTTCCCATGCACCATTCCCAACATGTGCTGCTGAAGCGCATTCAGCTGCGAGCCAGCCCCCTCGTCCTCCTCAGCATCGCCAGGCTCTTTATCTTCCGCGATATCGGGTACAGTAGGTCTCGACAATCCCAACGAGATGGGAGCCTGATTCAGCGGTGTATTTTGTGGTGTCGGCGCTGTGATGTTCGAGTGCGAGATCGGTACGTTGGACGACATTTTACTGCAGTTTTCGCTGATAAAATTCTGCAGAGACGAGCACCGAACACGGGGGTTACAGGGATGAAGGGGCTTAAGGCAGATGCCAAAGATAAAAAATCCGCTGAGCCATCAGGCCCGAAGCGGAGTTTCGGATGTTTCCGACTCCATTCTTGGCCAATGCGGCACCGCCTTTCTGGCAGTTCGTTTACCTGTAATAGGAAGCGCCCGGTACCAATATGGCACCAAACGTCGGTTTTTAGCTATATTTTGCCTCAGTAATCCTACAAGTATCGTCTATAATAGACATATGTACGCGGTATGACCCGATTCGAATTAGTTCTACCCATTTCTAGATCATCCGCAGTACTCAGATGATCCAGCGCCATTCAATTAATAGAAAGGGTCGGTTAAGCGTTCATGAAGGTACAGACGTGTCCCATGTTCTCCTGATAACCTCGGCGTGTTTCTCCGACCTAGGAAGAATACGAAACGGAAAGGCTTCGGGTTCTCTGTGGATATGTTTAGCTGTCATCACTATTAGAGATATGAGGACAAGAACTCACGTAGTGATACCGGAAGTACACAGCTCCGGGTTCACAGTCATTGGCTTCCCTGCTTCGTCAAGGGCAGGGAGGATTTTAAATCCCCAGATGATGCGCGTGGCTGCGAGCCATACCGCCTTTGAACCTAGATAACGACCTGGGCATATCCTATTTACGCAATTGAGCAGGGGTTTGGGAGATGAAGTAGGGGGTGGACACACCTCCGACCGGATCCGAAACCAAAATGTCCATCCAAAAAGAGCTCGGTTTGGCTCGCCGCCTTCACTTGACCATTCTCAAGAAACCTTTCAGGCTTGAAGACGAGGGGTTCTGGGAATATTTCAGGGTTGTGCTATAGATTGTGAGCATCAGATTGAGAACTTGGCTGAAGATTGCAGATGGAATACCTGCAACGACCATATACAGGGTATGATCGTTGTCCCAGCCTTAATCTTGATAAAGAGGTATTCATTTAGCACTGATATCCGATATGAGGACAGAAGCAGTGTGGCCGACCTTAACTCCCTTATACATGTCATCAGCGTCAGAATAATGGGGTATGCCACCTGGAACCACAGGCATCCATCGAAATAGCTCTTTAGTCAGAGCCACGCAATAAGGAAGCTGTTCGAGGTGTTCGAAGCCAGGTATCGTGTCTCCTCCTGAGCCGATGACGGCATCGATCTCTTGCTGGGCCCTATGGAACGCCTCTGGGTTAGAGACCATTGCCATAAGGAACCATAGGAGTGCGCCTGCAATTGTGCCGGTTCCTGCCTCGAGTGATGTCCCAGCGACTAAGAGAGGGGTTGTGAATTGATCGTGATTAGATTTGAGGGGACTGAACGTACTATACGATAGAGCCACTAAATCAAGGCCGAGTTTTTCTTGTTGATCCCAAAGGCATGCGGCAAAGCATTCCCGATCTGCTTCCCCCCTTTCCAACGATGCTTTAACTCTAAGCGCAAATCGGGAGAACACCTTGGTATGTCGATTAATCATTAGGTTCGACCTGGGTAGATCACGAAAGAGGACACACCTTAACTTCATACTCATGCTTCTTTGTCGCCGCCGTCCTCCAAGGCGCCAAAAAGTCCGGTAATATCTCGTCGAGAATCGGAAACGTATCGACCAGATGAGCCCCGGGTGCAATCTCCTGCACAAACTCCTCCAGCAGTTTTGTAATCTCAGCCAAGTCGTCGTCTTCCACTGCCGGTATGCCATAGGTGAGGTCGAGAACGAGCGAGGCGGCGTAGCGTTTCATATTGATCATTGCTTCCTCCGGCCGAGTGAGCATGTCGTACATGAGTTTGCTAGTCTGGAATTCGAGCTTCTGATCGTATGTGCCGACTCCTGGTGGCACAACACAGGTTGATCAGGGCGATTACAGTTTGCAGAGTGTGGGTTGCTTACTCTTCGGCTGAAGCATTTGGTGGAATGCGGCGCGTTGCTTTTTGAGCTCGGCTCCATACGGTAGAAAGACTAGACGTTGGTTTTTTGACTGGTATTTCTGAGCAAATATGAAAGGCG
The DNA here is from genome assembly GCA_944990035.1 of Clitopilus passeckerianus. Lineage (NCBI taxonomy): Eukaryota > Fungi > Basidiomycota > Agaricomycetes > Agaricales > Entolomataceae > Clitopilus > Clitopilus passeckerianus. Next base: position 301,564 of record CALYLX010000098.1, read on the forward strand.
GCCGTGAGGAGTAGTTGTGGGATCTGCGAACAAGCTATAGCGGAATTAGGCTATTGCCTCGAGTATTTCTGCATGAAAACTCTAAGGCTAACCAATTCTTCGACATCTTCGGCTTTGTTGAGGATGAGCATCTCTTGGCCGGCCATTGATAATTTCACAATAGGCCCTGATCAGAAGTTAGCACGACTGTGAACTTGGACAGAGAAAGGTTTCCCTCACCGTATATTTGGCTCAGCCTTTCATAATACTTCCAGTTCTGGTATTTTGGGACTACAAATAAATGCCCTAGTAATGGCCATCCTCCAGGCCCAGGAAACGAGGGAGACCGATACGCTCCAACGAGCTTCCAGAAAGCGTAGAAAGCTCCAGGAATCAGGGTCCACAGTGAACGCTTGATTGGTCCAGTCCCAATGAGCTGGTGATATTTTGAGAGCAACAGAACAATGAAAGGCACTGGCATATTTGGGGTGTTGTAGCTGATTAGGCTGGCTCATACTTTCAGGAAGCTTTATATTGCGCCAATGGCTAATTCGCCTCCAGCTCGGAAGTGAAAGATCTCGGCGGACGAGTATTCATTTCATTTCAACTTTATGCGAGAAATTGTGTAAGCGGAAACGCTCTGAAGGCTCGTAGAATCTAAGATCGTCGGTTTAGGGAAAGTCTAGGGTATAGCTGAGATAGGTATCAATATATCAGGCGAGTCAGAGCCAGTCTGCATGGGGTTGGCGACATCGGACTATCTTGGGATTACAACGCGGCTTGTCAACATAATTCGGGCAGCGGTGTGAAGGAAATTCGAGAGGCAACCAAGTAGGTCTGGGAGTTCCAGGTCATGCTGTCAGAGCAAGCCGAGAAAGTCTACTTTAGCTTGAAGATGACGGAAGAAAGAGTCAAAGTATCAACGCGACTGCGAAGGTCTCAATCGTGCGCTGAGAGATCTCCAAGACCCAAACACACTCTGCACGCACACACCTCAGTGTATGTGCCAATACCATTGACAGAAGTATGTATTCCGATTGACGTTGGGTTTCTGCTCGCGCAAAATATGTATTACTCTGCCTACTTGTCTATATACTGTAGGTACCATGTATGCTAAGTGAGCGGGATTCGTGTGCGCGAAATAGGTAGAGCAACGTGTGCGAGTTATACAATGATTTTCTCCTTCGATGCGGTGCAATATATGTAAGTTAAATGAGTGACTGTTACACTAAAAATACAAGATGGGAGCCGGTCGACGACTGAGAGCGGGTGTCTAGCACGAGGCATCAAGCCATATATAGTACACGAGTGGCCCATAGGGAACCATCCCAGAACAGGAGAAGGGTCGTTAAATCATGAGAGTTGCTCGGGGTGGTGGTAGTGGTGGCCAGAGGTGATGAGGTCGCGCATGATACGGGATAAGCGATGGGGATGAGCAGAAGGGGTGGAACGGGCCGCGACCTTGATAGAGGCGGTGGACTTGCTACCCTTCTTGAGCTTGCATGATCCAGAGCCTGAGGACGATTTCTTGGTGGTGGTAGGCTTGGCGCCTCCAGTGGAGGTGGGCTTGCCACTGCCTTTGGTGGACGTCGGCGAGCCGGAACCGTTGTCGCTGCCAGAGTCATCATCCCCACTATCGTCGTCTCCTGATGCACCACCGTTGATGAAGGAGGCGATCTTGGGGCCAGGGAAGACGTAGTTGACCCTGGCGTTGAAGGCGTTCTTGTCGAGGATGCCGGGGTCGTTGTCACTGTAGGCACCGGGAAGGGAGACCAGGTCTGAGGCAGTGGGCTTGCCGGTCCCTGAACCACCAATCTTGAGCTGAGCACAGGAAGGGTAGAACTCGGCACCTCCTTGTTGCTCAGCAAGGTGAAGGGCGATGATTTCATGACGGATCAGGTAGTTTCCAGGTGCAATATTCGAGGGAAGTGTGACATCGGCCGTCTTCGCCGCAACTGGAGGGAATGACGGTCAAAATGCATTACCCGGAAGTAGTGAGGATGGGAACTTACACAAGGTGTTATCCTGATTCCAGTCGTCATTAGAGTCACGAGCAATCTCCTGGATCTTGAACCATTTGGCTTTTGTAGAATCGAACTTGTCGCAAGTCGTGTCACCGCAGGATGCCATGTAAGTGAGCATAGGGCCAGTGTTGTGGGGCCACTGGAAGATGGATCAGTATCATCAATGCATGAGAGGGGTGTAGACAATTACCTTCGAGAGGTCGCCACCTCTCCAGTCGAAGGTGAGCTTGGAGCCAGGATTAGCATCGGCTACGAGACTGGCTGGAGTGGCGTCAGGTCCACAGTTCACGTCCGCGTTCTTAGCGCCTTTCACTGGGTCAACATGGCTGATTTGACGAATGATGCTTGGTTTTTTGGGGCCGTTCGGTACGTTGCCGATGAAAGACTTGCCGTCGATCGTGATTTCGTGTACGAAGCCATGAGCCTGAACGTAGGCAGCCGCGAGTAGAGGCACAAGGAAAGAGAGAGAAGTCTTCATCATAAACGAGGGGCAATGAAGCTGGAATGCAGCAAGGAGTTGCTCAGCGAAAGGTGAAAAAGAGAGGAAGGGAAAAGTAGACTATACCAAATTCAAGGCGGGAGACCCTCGTCTTTATAGGAAAGTGCCAGAGTTCTGCTCCATTGTCCAGGCGAAGTTTTATTGTGAACGGCCTCAAGGCCACGCGGTTCCTGGGCGCACAGCCAAACGTAGAAATTACAAGGTTGATTTCCCACCCCGAGGCCAGATTCTCCTCAATCTGGAAGCTGCTGTGATGATATCCGGATCAACCTTGTCCGCGCTACCTTGCCGAAGGAAAATTGGCTTTGTTTTGCTTTTTGTCCAAGGTTTTTGTCTTCGTATGGGTTTATGGACACTGACAGAAGACGGACTCGGGGTTTTCAATGTTCGACCAAAGGAGATTGGAGAAAATGAAGTGCCAGAGATGATAACATTTCAGCCTCACGATCCCCAGCCTATTCGAGTGAGCCCTTCAGGTGTCTATGGTCGTCTCTCCATTTGGGACGACACGAGGCGTTGATACTTTTGATGAAAAAACGGTGTGTTCCCCACACTTCAGTCGTGCGCCAGCCAGATGGGCCAGAGATCACTATATTTAGCCCTGCCTTTCTATCTGTTCTTGGAAATGAATCGTTCAGATGGAGGACCGAGATAAGGATCACATTCCCACCTATCAGCCACGAACGGAACTTCCGTCCTCCAGAAAGCCTTCAATGTCCCAGGTGATCCATACATCTGATTGAAAGCATGCAGAAGCCATGTTTTCCATGAAAACGTGGTATGAAGACTAAAGCCACTTCGGCGGGTCTATGCCCGTGGTCGAGCTTTGAAGCGCAGTGGCCCAGAATAGGAGGTACATACATCTTCCATATCTTCGTAGCCAAATCTTTTGGGACAGCATGGACGATTGGAGCCTACTCCAAATCGGCGGCGTTGTATCCGATAAAAGAAATGGCGAGATGTAAAATTTACCTTCCCTTCATCAGGGTAATGCGCTCATGAATAATACTCGGAGCCTTTCGGTGACCGAAATACGCATAATTAACGGCGTAGATGGTTGCTTGAGCGTAAATTTGAGCTGTCTCGAAAGTTCTGTTGCTAGGGTTTAGTAGAAGATCCTCAGGTGGGCGATAATTGTTAAGAGCCAAGTTTCTGTGTCGGGCACGTCAACTGGCACGGGCCGGCGAAACTGTCAATTAATAATTTAGATAAGATCTTCAAGCCACGGATTCGGCGCGACTTCGCACCAAATTGTCAACGCGGGACTTTAGCCGTCCATTCACCGATGTGGAGGGTATATTCTGGCTATATTTCTACAGGAAGAGTTGATGGAACAAAATGATATGAGCGGCGTGTTTCTGAAATCCTCTGCCATGGTATATTTAGCCTTCATGGAATACGGAATTTTCGATCTCACGAGAACGCAAAAGCCTGCAGGTTTTAGTTTTACTACAAGTGGGCCTCGGAGTGGTCAAGAGGTTCGAGCACACGAGAGCGTGGCAAAGCATGCGTCCGTCCATTGCAGGGTTTTCAGAGAGCCAAACGTTTCCAGAAGTTGACCATACTATCATGAGACGAAGTGAGTGAAGGCGCAGCTGACATTGGCGGTTAAAATTGTTCATATTTTATGTAGGTTAAAGCATATAGATTCTTGTGCACATATAGTTATGGCCGGTAAGTACTAGATTCTTCGATAGATATACCAGCCCGAACCATCATGGACCGAAATTTTGGAATCGACGGTAATGGTCAGGCATCATTGCTTCCTCCTTGGTTTGCTCCTTGATCACTCTGATTTCCCATTAGTCAGGGGCCTTCAAAAGATAGTGCCAATAGGGCTTACCCATAGAACACGTCAACTGTAATATTGTATTTTTCCTTGTATTCGGCCATGATCTCCCCCGCTCTCTTGTTGCTAGCGGATCCTGTTTCTGACTTGGCGCGAAGTCTTTCGAGTCGGAGGCCCATGACTTCGTTCGTCAGGCGGGGTTCCAGCGCTTGTAACACCTGTTCTGAAGGGATATCGCACGAAAACGCGATGGATCGCGCTTCCGAGAACAGGTCGGAGAGCCCGACGCGTTCGACTTCAGGTGCACCGAGGATGATGCCATTGGTATCAACCTCCTTGACGTTGCGTAAAAGTTCGTAAAGGAGGTGCTCAAACTCGGGGCGATACTGGTCATATGAGTACCCGTGGAATTTGCGATCGCAAGGAGCCTCCTTAAACACTTCGAGGTAGCAGCCTGATCGCTGGACCAAGTTATTGACGTAGTTCACGACTTCGTAAATGTTCTCCTGTTTCGTTGAATGAAGGAGCTCCAAATGGCGGAGTGAAGGAAGGCGGAGCCAATCCAGTACAGCCATGTTCCCAGCGGTAAGGTGGAGGTATCGGAGGAGGGGAAGGGTTACGGTGGGGAATTCATTAGGTCCGGCCGAGAGATCGAGTTTGAGTGAGAGGCTGGTCAGATTCTGGGCCGGGGAGAGGATTCGGAGAACGTGAATGGAGGCAACGTTTTGAGCGGGTTGCATGGGATGAAAAGGCTCTTTAGGCCATTGCGAGAGGCTGAGCCTCGTGAGTTGACCCCATGGGAGAGGAGCGCGTAAAAGAACGTCGACGGCGCGTTCTTTACTATGGGCTGTAAGATGTCGTAGATGGGGTGAAGCTCTGAATATGGAAGTGTTTCCACGAACAATAGCTTCACTGCAGTTTCCATAGTCGATCGACAACCGCTCAAGAGATGAGAAGGCTGTGGATTCAACGGTGAGAAGACGCTCTATGTCCGTTTCAGAGCAGTCTCTTATGTTGAGATTCACGATCCGCGGTCCGTGTTGTTGAAAGAATTCAACACCGAGATGGGTGGACAACAGAGAATCACCGCCATCGAGGTTGGAGCGTCGATATAAACCCCAGCCTAAGGGCCCAACGATCCCAATATGTAGAGGTCCGCCGGAAGGCATCAGGTCTTCTGTCCTGTTCTTGACTATCTCCCAACGTTGGACCAGAAGGCGAGTGCGCTCCTCCTCATATTGAGAAGAAGTTGAAGGTTCGCCGTCGGGACCATGGGTCTTCGGTTTTATCTCTTGGCGTTCTTGTTCGGGTGGTACTTCGACTAGTAGGCGGTTCCAAAAAGCGGAGTGATTGAGGACTAATTCCCTCCATGGAGAGCAAACTTGGCGTAAAGTCCAGGGAATGTATTCCTTGATCGAGGAGGTGCCAAGGAAGCCCTCAGAGGCGGTAAAGTATGGAGGGGTCTCGGAATCAGTGAAGGAGATAAAAACCTCTCTCCATAGCTCGGGAGGAAGTTTCTTGTGCGGTGCTATCGCGACTTTGAGACGCTGAAGATGGGCAATCTGCGCTCCTAGATAAGGAGGATTAGGAATCCTTAACCGTGATATCGCGATACCTTCCTCGGCTCTGATTATTTCGGCTTTTACTAGTGGTTCATCTTTGGCCTCAACAGTCAGAGTATTGCTGGTTCCTGCGCGTTCTGCTAAGGCAAGCACGTGGGCCTCTTGTGCTGGATCCAGTGCCCTTGGAGGTGACGAGACCGATAAGTTCGAGTTGTCTTTATAACTATTTGAACGTACATTTATGCTTTTCCTCGCTCGGGTTCTGCAGAGCAAATCGTTGCAATGCGCTACAACAAAAAGAGGCTTACGGGCCTCTCAGACCGATCTGCAATCGAGTAGGTCCGCTGCCAAGTTGGGCTGAGTGCCGGTTACTTGCGAAATGCCGGGGCCGCGCTCATGGTATTGTTTACCAAATGGGCCCAGAACAAATAGATGCTTACGAAAACAATTAACGAAACTCGAGGCAAAGGCCGAAATTGAAGGACAAGCTCAACAAGAACTGCCCAAGAAATCGTTGGAATATTTTTTGCATATCAGAACAGTTAAAAAATACATCAGCGGCGTACTCAAGTGCCTAAGTCAGGAAAGAAATCATTTTTGAGCGGCTATTCGGAAGTGGTGCGTCGCAAGGTGCGTTGAAGAAATGGGGAAGAGAATCCTTCGACTAAACCTGGAACTCAATATGGCCAGAGCTCCAATATGTTCGAGTTCTGCAGAGATAACAAGCGATTGAACTTGCGGAAAGTCTTCTGAATTGGCTATCCTTTCCAGATGCTTGGCGCTGAAGATGATTCCGTGAATCGTAACATCCTCAGCACTTGATAGCAAGCCAATCAGCTGATCGAAGACGAGACGATGCCTATCAATGATGACGCCCAAAAAACGGGGGTCACCGGGGTGCTCGCAGAATGATTTAAGGCGACAATCCGAACGCGTTATCATCCCAACAGCTAAACGTGCGACATCAGGGAAATCCTCTCGGATGGGACACCGTTGCAGGCCAAGGTGCTCCAGCGATGGAGCGGTGATGACGCTGAGCGGCCACATTTCCCTCTCGAGGATGAGATCGCGTAAGTGAGGGAGGGTGATATTTGGGGTTACTAAACCGTCGTCGTTAACGGTGATCCTCAGGCGCAACCTTGTGAGACTCTGCGATCGAGCTAGGACCAGGAAGCTGTCGACTTCTAAAGCTGGTCCCCCTAAGCCGTCATGCGGGAACACTTGCAAAAGGGTGAGGTCGGAGAATTGATGCCAGGGCGTCTGGCTACTCGAAATGAGACCTGATATGATTGACAGGCTGCTCGTGACTGACAATTGACGGAGACAGCCGGGAGGGTATTTCATGGAGGAGAAGAGGTGGGCGTCATCGCTGTGGTCCCCGAAGTCGAGAGCCAACTTCTCGAGAGATCGAAAGGAGATCGATAGGGTATTGGTGAGATAGATGATGTGGGTAAGGGGAACATGTTGGATATTCAGGACGGTGATTCGAGATGCCTGGCATTTGAGGAACTCAATTCCGTCTGGTGAATCGAACAAGGTGGAGACCCTTTTCTTATCGGCTCCTGGTCGAAGACCACTGACACCGATTGACAACGGCCCGTTCTTTGGAATAAGTCGGGTGACCTTATCCAGAATCATCGACCATTGAAGTGTTATACATGGCTCTTCCGTATCTGCGTCCCATGAGCGAGTTTCAAATGGGGGAAATGAGGTACTGCTACCAGGCGGCGCTTCGACCGCTATGCGACTCCAGAGAGTGCGAGAGTGAAGCGCAACGTTTCGCCAGGAGGAACAGACTTGACGAATCCTCCAAGGGGTATATTGACGGATACAGGAGGTGCCAAGCACCTCCGAAGAGCCCAAGAAAAATACGGGGTCCTTGGAGACGGTGAGGGAGAATATTATGGCGAGGATCTCGTTTGGCAGTTTTGTAGTTGAAGGTCGATACGGAGAGGTCAAGGGCATTGTGATCGTGCCGGACATCAACTGCATCTTCGGGGCGGGTTTGTTCGTTGACAATTCCAAGGTTGCGGCCTTTTCAGCATGTTTCGAAGCTTCCCACGAGCAACGAACGTTTGGAAGTAGGCGAGAAGAAGATGCGGGCGAGTTGGTAGCCACATCTGGTGGCGATGGTCGGGCATGAGCGGGCATAGGGTTCGAGTTCATCCCTGTAGCGTGTAATCCCATGGAGGGTCCTAGATGGTGAGGAGACACAACTGTTGGGTAAGATAGCCACCCCCTGGGCTTCCCTTCCTTCGTAGCAACTTCACATTTAAATAGACGCTTAGTAGGATCGTTGATGAGAGTTGTCACGAAAGGTTTATGCCATCTCGTTCCTCGCTGTGACCTAGTGGTCATCGTCCGTGCTCGGCGGACCAGTCGGATCGGAGTGAGTAACGTCGGCCAACTTCACTCAGCATTGATCAAGGTGGTTGACGTACATACAATGATTACCACTAGTAATTATTGAACTGGACCCTGTACTTCGCCCATAATTCCTCCTGCAGTACACGAACATTGATATTCTGCAACGGAATTGCGAATCGGAGGTGAGAGAGCCCCTTGAAGGAGGGGCAATCATTCTTCCTGCCGAGTCTTGTACGGAGGGAGGCAATAACATCTTCCGTTTTGGCAATAAGACACGGGAAATCCAAAACCTTCAAGGCTGGGAGCAACTCTCCTGACCCGATCCTATCCACAGTCTCTTGATCGAGATCCAGCCGATTCAGGTGGAACTCTTCCAGGTCGGAAAGAAGTTCAAAAAATCTGGCGAATACTTTGCCATCCTCTCCTGTTCCTTTGAAGCACCTCTCCTCGAAGTCGTGAAAATATAGTTGAAAGAAATGGAGACGGCACGAGGAGCGTCCTAGCATCGTTGTTAGGTGCTTGACGACATCGACACGATTAAACATAGAGTCTCCTCCGTGTCTACGTGACAAGTCAAGGTGAGATGGTGCGGGCAGCACTAGCAAACTCAACGCCTGCGCGTCATAGAAGTCAAATTTTAGTTCTCGTAGGTGTTCCAGTGTGATGGGTTGATCTTGTCCGGAAGAGTGGTCGAATCTGACATTGAGGTGGCATGTCACAAGGTTCTTGCAATGACCGAGGACGGAGAGTCGGGAAGGTGGGCCAATATCGAGGGGGAAATCGTATGGGTAGATGTATTCTTTGATCTTGAGGTCCCTGAGTTGTTCCCAGGGTATTTTGTGTTGTAACAAGCGGTGAACAAGTATTTGCCCGCCTGTAAAGTCAAGGCGATCCAAGTTTGAGGAACTCTTGAAGAGGTGCTCGATAACTTCAAGGCAAATGTCTGTGATGTTGTTTTCGTTGAAATTCATCTCTAGACTGTTTAATGAGGAGAAAGACGCAGATGGGAACTGTAATAGGGATCGAAGCTCGTCCCCACGCAGGTAAGGGAAGGTCAAGGATACGACCCGGGGCAGGTAGCGTCCAAATAATTCCAGACTCGGTTTATGAACAAGTAACGTTGTTTCCCAGGGTGAGGAGTCTCCGCTCAGCAAAAGCAGCAAAGGTCCCTTTGACGGAAGCAATGACTCCGCTTTGGTGATAGTCCTCGTATCTTCTAGGACCATTCGATCCCAAAATAGGCGGGTATTCTGCACGACAGCTCTCCATCGTGTGCATACTTGTCCAATGATCCAAGGTGTGTATATTTTGATGGAGCGTGTCCCGAGAACGTGATCTGAACCATAACATTGCCGGGCGTTCTTGGGAGCGATGGTGTGTAGAAAAATGTCGATCAAAATTTCAACTGGTAGATCTGCATGTCGAGGTTGTTTTTTGGGTTTAATAGGAACCACCAGCTTCAAATGTACTTTGCTTGCAAATCTAAAGAAGAATATTTGCAAAATCCTGCGAGGCTTCATAGCGTTGCCCCAAGTGTTGTAACGTGACAATGTAACTTGAGTACTACGATTGCCAGGTAGTCGCTTGGTAGCTGTTTGTCTTAATTTTGTTACGATGGTCAGAACAAATATATGCAAGCAAATATTGAGCCCTCGATGATCCCCAGTAGTGGCCTTTGAACGTTGAACGCTTGTTTGAGCGTTGGATGTTTGTATCACATTGGTATCACATTCCGGAAAAGATTCCGTCGATTGCTCCACATACGATGATACCATTAGGAACATTCCAGTCCAACCCCATACTTCTCTAGAACCTCCTTCTTCAAAAGGCGAGCATCCCGAATACCAATCGGATCTGACCAGGACCGGACGCGTAGGCGACAGATCCCCTTATACGAGGCGGAGTCATTCTTCCTTCCGAGCCTTTGGTTAAGGGAGGCAACAACCTCTTCCGTTGAGAGCATACAAGGGAAATCTAGAACCCTCATCGCCGGGAACAATTCCCCGCGCCCGATTCTATCCAACGTCTCTCGGTTGAGCCGGAATCCATTCAAATGGAGCTCCTCTAGGTCGTAGAGAAGTCCGAAAAATCTCGGGAATACTATCGGACCCATCTCTATCCCTTGAAACTCCCAATCGCCACCATCTTCCTTAAGATACCGAAGAGAGCACGAGGAACGTTCCAACATTGTTGTCAAGTGCGTGATGGTATCTTCACCAGCGCAAGGCGATCGGAGGTACAGGCTAGATAGTGCGGGAAGCACCAGCGAGCTCAAGAACTGCGTATTATCAAACCGAAGGCATAATTCTTGCAAGTCTTTGATTGTAACAACCCGATCGCGAGCGATAATTTCACGATCGAATCTAAGTGAGAGGTGGCAGGTCCTAAGGTTTTCGCAGAGACTAAGGACAGAGAGAAGCGAATCGAAATTAACGGGGAGGTTATGTCGGTCGTGTTCTTCCTGTTCGATCTTGAGGTGCGCGAGTTGCTCCCAAGGCAGCTGTCTATGTAGAACGCGGTTGAGAAAGATGTGGCCTCCCGCAATGTGTAAACGGTGCACGTGTGGGGAACTTCGGAAAATGTGCTCGCTGATTGCAAGGCTAAGGTCTGGGGGGTCAACTTGGTCGAAGAACACGGCTAGGCACTTCAAGGAAGTGAATGAGGCAGGTGGCAACCGTTGGAAGCTCTGAAGCTCATCCCTTCGAAGGCGATGGAGTGTCAAGGAGCAGACACGGGGCAGATAACCTTGGAACAAATCCAGGCTAGATTGATCGGAGAGTAATGTCCATCGCCTGATATTGCGTAAAGTACCTCCGCTCAGCGAAAGCATCAGATCTCCCTCTGACGGAAGTAACGACTTCGCTCTAGTGATGGTCGCGCCCTCCAGGGCCACTCTGCTCCAGAAGGGGTGCGTGTCCTGTACGATAGCCTTCCATCGCGTACAGACTTGACGAATAATCCAGGGTGTGTATTTCTTGATATGGCTCGTGCCGAGAGTGTCATGCGAACCTTCCAAAAACACGACTTTGGTAGAAATAGTGTGCAGAAAAATGGTAATCAAGATTTCATCTGGTAGATGAGGGAGTAGTCGGGGTTGCTTCGGCATCGGCTCAACAATATTTGCAGTCTCAAGGTGCCACCCTTAGTCGAACTTTTAGGGTGATCCTGCCAGTCGATCCCCAACTGGTTGTTGAGAGGAGGAGGGACAGGATTCGGTCCGTGGTGGCCGGACAAGAAATCTAACATCGGATCAAACGATTATGGCGACTCGCCGTTCCGAATCCAGTTGAGGGCAGGTTCAAATGCCCGTTCTTCACTTGCAACTAACATGCAGTCGACATCCTTTGAATCCTGTTCCACACCATTAGACGCGTCTTTTCCTTTCTTCCTTTCTTCCAAGTTTCTTACAAGAATCTTGGTGGCTCTCAGTCTGACAATTGAGTTGAAAAGTCGAGCAAATTCGCTCTCAGTTTTCGACCCAAGGCTTCCGTCGGTTCAAACAAGACGCGGTTCACGTTAGCTACTCTGACGGATAGCCGTTGGCCAGTAATCGACGCGACCGCTCACCACCGCTCTGCTCGCTCCATCGGACGACGTCCACAATGTATAAAATGTCGAGATCCCCTTGCCAGACGATATTGGCTGCAATTGCTTACAATCCACCTCGCTTGCTTTCACTTAAAATCCAAGAAAGCGCTTTCTAGCAAACACTCTTGACAATCGGCATATGCCTTCTGAACCTTTTGAAGCGGAGTTCGCCTTTCCTCCTGCCCTTACCCGTGCGCAGGAGGAAGAGTATCGAGAACTTGAACTCGAAGGTCCTTTGCCGCTTTCTCCCTCTGCCACGCGACATTCACAAAACATCGTCGCCTATGGCGGCAAGCTGGATGTTTCCGACCTTGAGAAGGACTACGAGGCCCAAGGAATCCACGTTGTCACTTTCGAAAAGGGGATGGGTGAGGATCCTAGGGAATGGAGTACGGGGAAGAAATGGTAGGTTTATCTCCGCTGCTCTGGCAAAATGGCCGACTCATGTTTATCCAGGTATATAACATTTGCGACGTCTTTCCTGTGTCTGGTGGTCGCACTTGGCAGCTCGATTGTCACCGGAGAGTAAGTTCTCTAATACAAAGTACTCAAAACATGGGCTCATCCGACATGCGCTTCCAGCCTACGAGCTCCCGTTGAAGAATTGCACACTACTCAAGAAATTGTCAACCTCACAGTGACATGCTTCGTTATCGGCTTTGGTATCGGGTACGTATTGGCTCATACCCCGACAGCGCTCGTTAATTAACCTTCATCTAGGCCCTTACTATTTGCTCCACTCTCCGAGGTCGTTGGAAGGAAACCAATATACAGTGTCTCCATCTTCCTATACTTCATCTTCACCCTCCCGAGCTGCCTTGCCAAAAATGCCGCTACTCTCGTCGTGGCTCGGCAACTTGCTGGTATTGCTGCATCTGCGCCCATGTGCAATGTTGGAGGAAGGTACGTCTTTTCAGGATATTTGACGTATTCATCAACTGATATGACCATACTCTAGCGTCGCCGACATCTGGTCCGTTGAGCAACGGGGCATCCCTATGGCTATCTTCTCTGGTACAATTTTGTCAGAAAAATTTCTCGACTACGTGTTTTTGCAAAGCTGACAATTGGCAAATAGCCTTGGCCCTTGTCTTGGACCCCTCTTCGGCGCATGGATTGGCGCACAAGCAGGATGGAGATGGATCTACTGGGTCCTGTTCATCATGGTCGGAGCAGCCTTCATCTTCACCCTCTTCATCCCCGAAACTCTTTCCGCCGTTCTTCTCCGCCGAAAGGCTCAACGCCTACGCACCCAGACCGGCGACGACAGATACAAATCGCTAGGAGAGATGCACCACGTTCCGCTCCTTGAGAAGCTCAAGGTGGCCTGCTCTAGACCATTGGTAATGATGGTCTTCGAGCCAATCATTCTATTCATGTCATTTTGTACGTCGGCTCGGTCGATGACCTTATTTCCGGAGGGCTGATGATCCATGCATCTAGATTTGTCCTTCGTCTATAGCCTGCTGTACTTGCTCTTCTTTGCATTCCCTCTGGCGTTCGAGGAGATCCGGCACTTCAGCCAGGGCATGGTTGGCGTCACGTTCGTCAGTATCATGCTGGGTGTTATTGCAGCTCTCTGCATTATCCCTTACCAAGAGCGGATATACCGAAGGGTCATGGTGGACGGGATCTTCCCCGAAGCCCGATTATACCCCATGCTTTTAGGAGCTATGTATGTCATGCTAATCTTTCGATCAAACGATTTTTACTGACAAGTGCCTGTTATATCAGAGTTCTCCCTGTGGCACTATTCATTTTTGCCTTCACTGGTGCTTACGCCCACGTACATTGGATAGCACCGTGCATTGCGGGAACATTGTTCGGCTTTGCCATGATCTTCATTTATGTGGCTGCCAACTCCTACATCGTGGACTCCTTCAGCGACTATGCTGCTTCGGCGATTGCAGCCAAAACACTCATGAGATCCGTCATCGGTGCCATGGTGCCTTTGTTCGTGAATCAAATGTTTCATAACATGGGTTTCCAGTACGCCGGTCTGCTGTTGGCACTGATCGCAGGCCTGATCGGGCCCATCCCGTTCGTCTTCTACCGTTACGGAGGGCAGATCAGGTCCAAGAGCTCGCGAGCCACAACTGCGTTGAGAGGGGAGGGGTTCCGGGGTGAAAAGGACGTTCCGCACTAGATTTACAGTCTTTCTCCTGGTCATGGGCATTCGATATCCTTATTGTACCAGTCTTCCGTTAGAATCGTCATGTACTTTCTGATATTCTCTCACAGTATCAGGGAGCCAGCCAATCATGTGCATTTCCTCGGCCCGCTGACAAGATTCTGATCTCTGAGAACGAGGCAGGTGGAGGTGGTTAAAAGTTGGCGAGTGTATAATAGCGACCAACCTCCGGCCTCGAATCCGTAACGTCCAGAACGCATTGACCCCCTTCATAGCGTCCACAGCAAGTCTGAGACCATCATTCCATGGCTAGTTTACCGGGGATCTTTTACTCCATTCTGAATTCTGACTCTGGGCTGCTGTCATCACGCGCCGAGGGGCGGGTTAGTAAGAAATGGCAGGGGTCAATTATAATGATTGCACTACGACCACAACGGCGACGACAAAGTTCAAGAAGAAATGCTATCCCAGGATGCTGGCCCCTCAACGATCATAGCAATGGACAGGCAGGGCCCTCCGCAATCAGCATTGGGCCGTAGGCTAGAAAGAGCCTGTGATATGTGCAGGCGAAAGAAAGGTAGGCCTCTTTTCGAGACAACAAATGTTCTCCATGTGTCCGAGACCGAGGTATACTGACGATGACTTCTGTTTCTTGCAGTGAAGTGTACGCATACAGCACTTTGATTGTTTTGAGTTCGAGCACTGAAGGACAGACATTGCAGGCGATGGAATCAGGGACTCTGGAAATCGTTGCACGAACTGCATTATCAACACCTGGGACTGTACTTATGTCGAGATGTCGTTCGTATGTGGGGTCTCTCATGTTATCTGTGGCTGTAGTACTGATGCTCTGGCCTGCGACAGCGACGTGCTCCCCCAAAATCGTTCGTCCACTTCCTCTGTCTCATGCCTCGTGGACACACGTTGATATCGATCCATATCTAGATATGTTGAAGGCCTGGAAAAGCGGGTGAAGCAGCTTACACAGCTCCTCAGCAAGGTGAGCCGCTCACCCCGATTTCGGAGAATCCGTCCGTTAACGGGATCGTCCAGATTTCTCCGGAAACTGTGCAAGAGCTCGACGAGGAGGACGGTCTGGGAGCACTCACTCAGGCAATCACTACGTTGCAGACGTCACCGAGCACACCGATCCACATCCTCGAGTCATTCTATGCTAAAGGCCGAAGAGCGAATGATGTTATGCCTGCCCTACTCCGTCATGTTACCCATCTCCCTACCGCAACAACTGACTCTCTTGAGGTGTTTGGGGAGGATTTGAAGGAAGAGGAAGAGGAACCGGATGTTGTGGTGGAGAATACTGCATTGTCGAGCGTGTTGGAGTCCATGTCCCTGAGGGAAAACAACCTTCGGTCGTCAAGGCATTCCAGTGGAGTGCAGTACATTGAGACCGCGTACAAACTCAAGCAAGAGGCTTTGCATCAGAAAGGCATCTCAATCTCGGAAATCCCTCGCCCCCACATAGACGATGATTTCGCCACATTCTCCAATACAGTGCGTATTTCCTGCATTCTAAGCAGCCACCGCCACTCACCTACAACACGCAGGTCTGGACATCCTCCGAAACCAGCCAAGCTTTCCACGGCAAACTCATCTTCCCACCTCACGACCTCATGTTCCCCCTCATCGATCTCTACTTCAAGCACATGAACGTTTTCTACCCCTTCCTCCACCGACCCACCTTCGAGCGCTCGATCGTGGAAGGATTTCACATCAAGAACGACCTTTTTGCAGCCACGCTGCTGCTTGTATGCGCAATCGGTGCGCGGTTCTCGGACGATCCACGGGTATTGCTTGACCGGGATGACCCTCGGTGGGAAAGCGTGAGCGATATGACCGACGACCAGTTCTCGTACTCCAGGGGTTGGCAGTGGGCTATTCAGGTGCCGGTTATCCAGCGGCCACCTACGGAGCCTCCGTCTTTGTATGAGTTGCAGTTTTACGTTGTGAGTTCGTCTCTCGTGATTCCGCGTTAACTGGAGCTGATGGCTTGAATTAGTTATGGGCCGAGTTTTTGCAAGGCGCTTCGGCTGCGCAGTCATGTTGGCCGGCCATTGGGTTCGGGATTCGGATAGCGCAAGAAGTCGGAGTGTGTCGACGCAAGTCCCATTCGTTGACCTTGGAGGATGAGTTATGGAAGCGCGCCTTTTGGTTAGTTTCCTCGTATTGGCCTTATCAACGGGCGCTGATTTCTCCCTAGGGTACTGGTTTCTTTGGACAGGCACTTCAGCTCCACTCTTGGAAGACCATGTGCTTTGCATGACGAAGAGTACGTAACGCCTCCTCCTGTCCATTTGTTGACGCTAATCCTCACCATTATAGTTTTGACGTCGAACTACCGATTGAATGTGATGACGAGTACTTGGATCATCCAGACCCAAAACAACGATTCAAGCAACCACCGTCAAAACCATCGATTATTTCCTATTTCAATTCCTACCTCCGGCTTAATCAGATTCTTGCTTTCCTTCTTCGAACTGTGGTACGTACATTCCCTCCAAACATCGTGTACCAGACACTCACAGGGTGCCCCGTAGTACACCATCAACAGGTCAAAGATCCTTTTCGGATACGTAGGCCAAGGCGAACAAAAGATGATCTCCGAACTGGATTCGGCTCTCAACCAGTGGGAGGAATCTCTGCCCGCCCATAGTAAGCACCTTTCATGGCTACCAGTTTATATGCAATCCAATTGTTACCAACAGTGGTCTGGGACCCCAACCGACAAGACGAGACATTCTTCAATCAATCCGCAACTCTACATTCTGCGTACCAATACGTTCGCATTCTCGTTCATCGGCCCTTCATCCCGTCACCGCATATCAAGAACCAGAGGGAGTTCCCGTCCCTTACTATATGCACAAACGCTGCGCGATCCTGTGCCAATGCTCTGGATGCTCAGAGACAGAGGGTTCGGTTTGCACCTCAGCCACTTCAGGTACGTCGAGAATCAGTGTCTTTTCACCCTCATACTTACTGTTCATGTAGGGTATGGCATTCGCTGCTGGCGTCATGCTCCTCATGCGGATCTGGAGTGGAAAAAAGGCAGGATTGCACACGGATGTAGAGAGGGAGATGATTGATGTTCGGAAATGCCTTGATTCATTGAAGGCTGCCGAGGTCAGGCACTACGCTGCAGGACGCCAATGGTAAATTTCCACCATTCTTCTACGTGTTCCTGAAGTTGACTCTAACTCCCTAGGGATATTCTCAACGTCCTCTCGAACATGGAGGATATTTCTATCAAACGTGAACCTAGCGACTCGCCCCCGTATCAGTCTGGCGTACAGCACACCGAGCCGCCTCCCCCAGAGCAGCAGCAACTCGCGCAAATGTTCGACGTGGAACCAGGATATAACCCGACGAACGCAGGTTACGAGCCACCCGACATCTCTGTTCGAATCATATACGGCGATAGAGTCTCACCCCAGAGGCAACCTCACAGGCACTCAGTTGCGGCTGCTCCTACCCAGCCGGCTATGCAGTTCCAGGGGAGCACGAACTTCTGGTACGATACTGCTCAGCCGTATAACAATAGCCAGAGTGCGAGTCCACAGGCGCCCCCACCTCAGATGGGAGACTCGCCGATGTCGTATATCGAGCCTCAAGGGGCTGCGAACGAGTATCAGCAGCAACAGCAACAGCAGCAGGCCTATATTCAGCCGCAGCTGACGGGTGAAGCAAGACAGGTTGACCCTCGAGCGAATGGCGTGCAGGGATATGTCCCTCAGCATACTTCTCAGAAGTCAAATCCCTATCCCACTCCTGCCTACAGCAACGACGCTAGTCAATACGCGCAGTCTCGTCCCACCATACCCGAGAACGTTGTTCACTCGAGAGAAGGATCTGGCCAATATGTTCCTTCCGCGTCACGGGGCTTCGTACCACCTCAGCCGCCTCAGGTTGCCCAGCAGGTTCCTCAACAACAACCGCTGCAGCGGCAGCAGGGACCTGCGAATAATTATGCAGTCTCAGGTGGTCGACCAAGTTTCAGCGAACCGGCAGTCCCGCAACAGGGTTACAACCAATATCCCACACCTCCCCCTTCAAACAACCCTTCAAACCACAACAGTGATTACTTCCCTCCTGGCTCGACTCGTCAGGAAGGATATGCTACCAATTCCACTGGTGGTTATGCGCAACCGGCGAATGCGATTCAACGCCCTGCTCCTGTTCCTCTCCAGAACGGGTATCCTCAACCTCCTCCCGCTCAGCCTCGGAGCTATCCGAGCCAGTCCCAGGACGGATACAACTACTCTTCTGGAGGATCAAGCAGCAGCGAAGGGTATGGTCACGGTCGTTCTGGTAGTAACCAGGCTTCTATGGGCATGATGTCCAACAATCATCCTAGCTATGGGCCTGCACCTACGTCCAGTACTACGGGGACGCATACACCACATAGATATGGTGCCAGCCCTTATCCTACGGCGCCAGTCCGGGAAAGTGTTCGTTCCGTCCAAGCACAAAGCACGGCAGCTGCACCTACGGCGACTTCTGGATTTGCTGGCAATATGCCTACTCAACAGACGTCGTATTATGGTGGTGCTCAGCCGCCTGCTAAACAGCAGCCACCACTTCCTCACCGACAGCAACAGCAGCCACCGCTTCCTCACCGACAGCAACAGCAGTACCAACCGCAACAGCAACACTATACCGCTGACGGGACCTCCCAATACATCCCAAGCGAGCAAATGGTTTACAACCACCAGAACAGCAGCAATCCTACGCTCGCTAGGTCACAACAGCAGCCGCAGGTACGGCCTCAGCCCCTCCAGAACATGTACGCGATGTGGTCTGCGGCTCCGTCAGGTTTCCGGTAAGTTTGCAACATCTTCCGTGCTGTAACCTCTGAGCTGACGCACCTTTAGGATTGATGAATGGGGTCAATACCTGTCCGATATGACTGGCACCAACATGGGTCATGACCCAAGGTATCAGCCTCAACCTCCAGCGCAAAATCACGCCTGGCAGTATCAAAGCACCAGCGGTTGAACATTCTATGACATGGGTAACGACACACAGATTAGATATATATTAACGATGGGCTATGTATAATACGGGTCATCATTCCTTCTGGATGTAAATAAGGGTGAAGTAAAGCTACCTCAATAGTAGGTAGACATTTGTATAATTTTCGTATTCTCTGTATATTCATATTCGCGGCATGTAATCTGACTCCTGTTCTATTTAATATACCCGAGATCAATGTGCTATCCGAATACTAGACTTTTGCATCCTAGAAACCTCTGCAGCAGCTCAGTATGCCAACCAAAAAGTGAAATTCCTAGAGTCGACGATAGTGGTGGTTGAAAGCAAGAGGACTCTGATTGCTGAGTCATCATGTTTAGGGCCAGCAGTTACAACACAACTGGTTTAGGGCGAGGTTGCCAGTGACTTTTCACAAACCGCATCCAAAGGAATTCAGCCAAGGTTTTCTCTTTCTCACAACTTCGTTTGGGAACGCTGTGACCTTATTATTGCAGCCAGTTGAGCTTTTATTACGGCTTGTTTCGTGCATCCGTACCTTGCGCATTATCAACACCCGAACAGCACCCCAAACTCTCCTGGATGACCTCATGACTTGGTGCAAGCCGATAAACGCTAGTTATGGTGCTGTAAAGCTCGGTGGTGCAGAACGTCCGATGCTACTTTGAACATGCCTCCTGTCCAGCGGCGCAGACTGGCACCGATCTACATCCTCAGAAGCCTGACTGTTCTTGGTCTAGCTCGCTCCAAACCGCAGTTCAGAGCTCCAACTACGACCTTGACGGGGCTTACGGGACTACCTGCCATGTGCTCAGAAATTAGCTAGCAAATTGACCCACGTCGCAGGCTACAATGCTGGCTGGCGATTCTCAAGGACAAGGCACCTAGGATCGTTTCCTGTTGAAGGGGTTCTTTCGAGCGCCACAGGTCGACCTGTACAGGAACCAGAATGAGAATGATGAGCTCCTTAAGAGGAGATACGGCAGGGAAAACTTGTTTGTATCATAATTATGCGACACACTGGCGTGTTCATCGTGACCAAGTTAGAGGAATCGGTGAGTTAGAACCTTGATTGTTTGTTGTAAGTCGTACCTAATCCTTCTCCAGTTGGCAATGGGAGCAGTTTTCTAAGGATGATTGTACAAGATCAGCTTGGCTACAGTATGATCGCGACACGAACAATGGAAATCCTTTGATCGCTTCAGTCATCCTTGTTGACCACCCCAAAACCTCGTTCATACGCCGGTGGCGACGGTACTTTCCCAAGTGAGTTGTCGACTGTTTTCGCCTCCACGAAAGGAGTGTCCGACTGGCTACCTATAAAAGGTGTGCAGTCCCACTGCTTGACTGTCATCAAACCGTCCACCCAGATTACTACCACAATGCCAATTCGCCTTGACTCAGACATAGTGAAAGAGCTCTTGCAGCGGCACTCTGCCGGTACTGAGCCTGTCGCGTCGTCAGAATTCAAGGTAGTCTTCACCGATGTGTTCATTGCTGGCAGTGGTCCGATTGGGTATGCCTTGTCTACTTTCTTTGACTTATTCCATGGCTAAATAATCTTGTACACAGATCCACCTATGCTCGCACAATCATTGATAAGCATCCTACCGCAAAGGTCCTCATGGCTGAGATAGGATCCCAAGACAGTCCTATCGTTGGCGCTCACCACAAGAACTCAGTCAAGTGAGTTTTTGTTCACTACTTCCATCGTTGTTTCTAAACATTAATACGGCCACCAAGATATCAGAAAGATATCGATTCTTTCGGTAAGCCCAACACATACTTACCACCGAAGAAATTTACTAACAGTAGCTTCTCTCTTAGTGAATGTCATCAAAGGCGCTCTGCAACCGGTTTCTGTTCCTCCAGGAGATACCCTCCAGACCACCCTCGCCGTCGATGCCTGGGCGCCCCCGCTGGATCCCAAGGAAGGCGTCCTCATCATGCAAGGAAATAATCCTTCCCAAGTTCCAGGCCTGAACCTCCGTGCATCTGCGATCACACGAACCGTCGGTGGGATGGCCACTCACTGGACTTGCTGCTGCCGTAAGCCCAACTTTACTTCGCAGAAATCCGATGGTGTGCTCACTGCTGCAATCTAGCGATCCCGCATGAAGAGGAAAGTGTCAATAATCCCATTCCCAGAAACGAATTTCTCGGCCTCCTCAAGCACGCTGGTGAACTTCTCAACGTCCACGATGATCAATACGACAACTCCATTCGCCACACCGTCGTGAAAGAAGCACTTGAGAAGCTACCCAAGGGGCGTGGTCTCGGAAACCTTCCGCTAGGTGTTGAGAGGCGCAAAGACAATCCCGAATACGTGACCTGGACCGGGTCGAATACCGTACTTGGCGGGACTGCCAGCAACCCTAGATTTGAGCTTCGTACCGAAACTCGAGTCACCAGGCTTGTATCATTTGCCAATGACCCTACAAGAGTTGGTGCTGCCTGGGTCCGGGACTTGAACACCAACGACGACGTTCTCGTCATTGCCAAGGTGTGAAGTAATTCCTCTCTGATCAGACTGGGTGACTGACCTTGCTAATTCAGGCCTTCATCGTTTGCTGTGGGGCCATCGGAAACCCCCAAGTGTTATGGCACAGCAATATACGACCCCCTGCCCTGGGCCGCTACCTCAGTGAACAATCGATGGCATTCTGTCAGGTGTGTACATAACTTCTCAATTTTTACATTTTTGCTCATTTGGATATCCCAGATCGTGCTTAAACGCGAGATTGTTGACTCAATCCCTGGCGATCCACGCTTCCGTGACCGCGTCAAAAAGCACAAGAAGAAGCACCCCGGGGACCCTCTGCCAATCCCATTTAACGACCCCGAACCTCAAGTAAACATCCCCTATACCTCCGGACATCCGTGGCACGTTCAAGTCCATCGTGATGCATTTTCTTATGGGGATGTCGGACCCAAGGCAGACCCTCGTGTTGTCGTGGATTTGAGGTTCTTCGGAAAATCGGATATCAAAGAGTATAATCGAGTCTCATTTGGAGATGAGCCCATCCCATACAGTGAATGGGAGGCTGGCATAACGGACATCTATGGCATGCCTCAACCAACGGTAATACTTCCACTAACAAATGCATTCCTCACTCACTCATAATAATGTCCTCCAGTTCCATGTTGAACGAACCAAGCAAGATGGGCTCCGTGATCAGAAGTAGGCGTTCATCTGGCCTCCTTATTCAGCACTTCTCTAACCTAAATTGCTGAACAAAAGGATGATGAACGACATGACTAACGTTGCCAATATGCTGGGCGGGTATCTTCCTGGGACCTATCCGCAATTTATGGAACCTGGACTTGCCCTGCATATCACCGTGAGTCCTTACCGGCATATGCATCCATAGCTCGGAACAGTGACCTGTTCGTCCTATTAGGGAACGACACGCATTGGAACAAATCCCAAGACTTCTGTGGCCGACCCGGAGTCTAGGGTTCACAATTTCCAGAATCTCTGGGTTGGCGGCAACAGCGTCATTCCTGATGCGACTGCATGCAATCCAACTCGTACCAGCGTATGTGATCTCTTTACCCATGAAGTGAAATTATAAACAGCTGGCTGACATGTGGTTCAAGGTCGCGTATGCTCTGAAAGGAGCCGACGCTGTCGTTCAGTATCTCAAGGAATGCGGATCCAATTGACGACTTCCACCGGCCGATCTTCTATTGAATCTAAATGTTCTGTAAATCAGTCTATGCCAATCACAATATCAGTCCTTTGAACGTTTCGAATGGCGCCTTACACCTTGCCTCGCATCGCCGCGAAGGCCGGGATATCAGGACCCGTTGACTAAATAGATCTAAGAGTGTCCGGCGCTCGTTGAACGGCTTGCTTGCGGCTTGTGACACGGCAGGATCCAGATAGGCTTCATGGACCATCGTGACCTCGCAGCAGACCGAAATCAATGATATTGATATCCAAAATGCTATAAAACGAGTGAGATCTTTCCGAATCACCGATAGAACTCATCTTTGTTTGCCATGTCGACTGATCCCGTTCATCGAGGCTCCTGCAAGTGTGGAAGTGTCAAGTATGAAGTGACAGGCAATCCGTGGGCATTCTTCGTCTGCCACTGCATCAACTGCAAGAAACTCAGTGGAACCGCGTTCATGTCCAACATCTTTTTCAAGGCCGATGTACGTTATACGCTCTTGATTTGGGTTGAAAGACCTTGACGTCTGCCTGTTGTTCCCTGTGGCCGCCCGTAGCAATATAAGTTTCTGGAGGGAGAAGACCTTACCACAATCTACACCGACACCGAGACAACCAGCGGTAACCCGAAGCTAGTCTCCTTCTGCTCGAAGTGTGGCTCCCCAGTGAGATTCCACAGCGCGGCGAAGGGTATCTCAGGCGCACCTTCCGGCACATTTGACGAGCCAATCCCTTGGAGTATGTCCTAATTTTACCTTAAATTCCGGCTGTATAATTAACAATGCATCCCAGCGCCCACACAAGAGGTTTTCAATCATGCCAAGAGGGAGTGGGTTGGGGACATTACTACGAAAGCCATCTAATAAACACAATCATTCATGTATGACTGTAATAGGTCGTTCAGAATCAAGCATGCGGAGATCTTCGAATGATGTTGACCTCAACAAAACACAGGCTCTCAAGTTGTAGACATCGTGACTCGCAGCAGCTTGCGCAGCGGACCCGAATCAATGAATGATATAAAAAGAGAAGGGTCTTTCTGTATGAGCGAGAGTAGAACTCATCCTTATCTACCATGTCGAATGATCCCGCTCATCAGGGCTCCTGCAAGTGCGGAAGTGTCAAGTACGAAGTAACTGGCAATCCATGGGCATTTTTCGTTTGCCATTGCAGCAACTGCAAGAAGCTCAGTGGATCTGCGTTCATGTCCAATATCCTCTTCAAAGCTGATGTATGTTACACACAACATTGATTTGGGTGGAGTGACGTTGACATCTGCTTGTCTTTCCTCTCTTCTGCCACCTGCAGCAATATAAGTACCTAGAGGGCGAGGATCTCACTACCATCTACACCAATGCAGAGACAGGGAGCGGCACTCCGATACAATTCTCCTTCTGTTCAAAGTGCGGCTCCTCAGTTAGAGTGCACAGCGCGGACAAGGGTATGTCAGGCGCACCTTCTGGGACCTTTGACGGCCCAATTCCCTGGAGTACGTCCTTGCTTTGCCTTCACTTCTACGTGCATTGAACCTACAATCCCAGCGCCCACGCACGAGGTCTTCAATCACGCCAAAAGGGAATGGGTTGGAGACATCACTACACAAGCCATTTAATAAACCAGTCATGTAATAGGCAGCTCAGAATCAAGGGTGGGGGGACCTTCAGGTAACCTTCACGCTCAGAGCGGAATCGAAAAGCATTATCCATTATCCGATAATTAAGATACAAATCCCTTGTATAAAGAACGAACTACGAAGTAGTGATACCTCGTTGCTCCGATAATGCGTCGAGGTATGTAATATGGGCGAAGCCCATTAGTGGCCACTTAGAGGGAGAGGCCAAGGAGGTTAACAACAACGTTGAGCTTGAGGCCAGCAAGGACACCAGCAACAACCTTGAGGAGGCCGCAGACGATGACGTCAATGCCGGCAACGAGAGCGAAGACACCCTTGAGGAGAGTGCAGAGGAGGACACTAGAAAATCACGTTAGGATAGGACACAAATATGAGGACTTTAACTGGACATACCCAATCTCAGCGACGATGGTGAGGATGGCGGAGATGTCGACCTTCAAGCTGACACAGGCCTTGACGAGGATATCGAGGACACCGGTGATGGCCTAAGGAAAGGTCGTCAAACAATATCCAAGTTGATAATTAGGAATTGGAACTTACAATGACAACGTTGGCAACGAGAGAAGCGCAGGCCTTGACGTCAATGAGGACACCACCAGAAAGGAGAAGGGCCTTGAGGTCGAGATGAAGGTCGGCAATGGCGTTAACGTCGTTGATGGCAGCGGAAACGATAGCCTTGACCTGGACGAGGAGGTCAAGTGCGACGTTAATGTCGATGGCACCACTAGCAGTTGCTTCGTCTGCGTAATCATCAGGATTCAGCGTTCAAGAACAGACTCAATGACGAAGCTCTACTTACGGCACTTGTTAGTGATGGTGTCGATGTTTACTTGGACGTGGGTGAACAGGTCAGGCATGGTGCTGCAGCCGCAGCGGCTGTTGAGAACATGGGTCTCAGGAACCTCGGGGACTGTTGCTGGTGCGGCAACAGCGGGTGCGGCAACAGAAGGAGCAGCAGCAGTGAAGGCAGCGAAGGCCGTGGTGGCGACGAGGAGGATGGAGCGGAAAGAAGGCATTGTTTAAAGAGTGACGGTAGTCGGTGGGGGTTGGTAGCAAAGAACAGAAGACAGAAGTCGATGAGAGGCTTGTCATGGCTCGCCTTGGCTTATATACCGTAAGACAAGCTATTTTCGTTCAACCAAGCGACGGTTGGAAAATGCAAGAGCTGGTTCGTGAGCTGGCTGGCGCTGAGGATCACCTACAAAATCAATCGGCAAGACGCTAGGCAGTCCGGCTGTAAGGAGAATGAATTAGTGTTGCCTCGAGGGGTGACTTCTTTGTGCAGGGTTAGATTTTGACTCTCTTGACCGAAGAGCGAGTCCTAGCTTCTTCTTATTCGGTTGCAACGCCGAGAAAGGGTCTTCTGTTGGAGTCCTTTTGGCATTTTCTGTCAATATCGCTCCACCAGCTCCAGCAAAGAGTTAACAGAGTGAGATTTAAACAGTTTGTGCTCTGAATGTATCCAAAAAGATAGAGAATGAGTCCTGGTCGAACAGCGAGCAACATTCATACGGTCTAGGGATGAACCGTGATGATAGGCACAACGTAAACGCCGTAAATGTGACAGCAAATTGAGGAACTTTCTGGGTTTCAAAAGTTTTTGTCGACTTCCATGCTAGCTGAATTTGGAAAATGAATGAAAAGTGAGAAAGTGGCGACGGGCGTCTGCTCGGCATCCTCAGAACATGGCGATGACTCGCCTGAGGAGGCGAACCTGTCAATGCGGCCAAAGGAGTCCGTCGTCTACTTTTGGAGAGAAGTCAATGGGTTTTTTTACCATAGGCATCTTTTTGAAGCGTACATGGATGTATGTCGACGACAGCCTGCAAATTCTGGCAGGAGACTACAATTATTCGTGCTGTTAAGGAGGCCAAGACCGTGACTCTGGCAAAGATCGCTGCTAAGGTCACCGAAATCTCGGATACAGGCTTGGACCCTAGTAGCAGGCTGCGGTTTTGTCGATCGAGCCAGTTTGCAGAAGCACCCTCGAATTTTCGGGATGGGCGAGATGGGCGGAGACAGAACAGAGGCGTGACTCATTGACAAGCTCATGGTCGAATGTAGATATGGGTGGCGTGTTCTCTCTTGGTAACACAAACGCGCGATATGTAGTAATCAGGACGACAAGACATATATATATTACACTACTATCGAATGTTGAGACTCGAGTACAGCCGGCCTGGCCGGTTGAGCGCGCCTCAGGGGACCATAAGGAGGCCTTCAACTGAAGAGCTTTGATAATGCGATGAAATCCTTCACAACCAAATCTACCTCTCCACCTTGATCCTTGCTCTTGACTACGCCAACCTCTCTAACCGCATCCCTATCTTCGTCAGGCCTGGGGACATAGATCGTCTTCATACCGACCTTCGCGGCGCCTCGCAGATCCCACAGGTGAGCTGCTACCAGAGCACAGCGCTCAGGTGGAACAGCGAGATGAGAAGCAGCGCTGGTGTAAGCCTTCGGGTTTCTAGTATCAAGGCAAGTTAGAATGGGGCCTTCAGATGGCTTCGTGGGAGACATACGGCTTGTAGGTGTCGAAGAGCTCAGAGGAGAAAACGACGTCCCATGGGAGGTCCGCAGCTCTAGCCTGGGTGGACATATTTAGTTTCGCAGACAATATTGAACCAATCAATACAACAGTACTTACCATATCGACGAGGAGTCGAACATTTCCGTTGGAGAGGGCCGCAATGGGGATCTTCTGCTTTAAGGCGTACAGGCCCTCAGTAGTGTCAGGCCAACCTAAATAATTCATTTTAGATGTGCAACCTCGCATGCTTAGATACCCTACTTACCACCAAGGCGATGCCAAACAGTGTTCAGTTCAGCTCTCTCCTTGTCGCCAAGATGAGGCGTCAAGAACGCCCAGCGAGTGCCTGGCGCATCTAGCATCTTGTCCAAGAGCTAAATATTTATTGGTCAATTAATCCGGATTCGTGCCTTGGCTCGGGGACATACCTCTCGGTGGATTATATCCACATTGGTGGAGCCAGGTTCTCCCAGAGAGATCCTGCGTCTATCAGACGGTATCTGTGAGCATAAGTAGCTGGAAGGCCCATCAAGAACGTACGTATAGTCGAAGTAGCCTTCACGCCATTCTTGCGCGAAGTCGTTTTCCCAGTCTTTAGCCCCCGTGAAATGTTGCACTGAGTTTTGAGCCTGATAATTCGTGAGAGAAGCCATTTACCCAAGTTGTATCGCTTGTTGAGGTTGCGCAGTTCAGCTAAGACGCTGGACCTCCAGTCTACGACGGTTCCAAAGACGTCAAATATCAAGACTTCGATGTTCAAGTTCTCCATCGTTGCTTGTGCCATTCTGGTTCTTTCGGTTGCGAGAGATGATCGAGATGATTGGTTTGCTGAATCCATCGCCAGAGGAGTAGCCCTATAAATACTAGAAAATCACGAGTCTCCAGCTCTAAGTTGCATGATGCCTTCGGTCATGGCATGATCATGGTCTGATCACAAGAGTTCGGGCTGACAAACCCAACTGCATCGAAGTTGTTCTTTCGCTAGCCGCCTGGGACCGCCAGCTCCCTGTCGCTGTAGTCTCACTGGTAAGCTGCAGACGACGATCACGGCTGCCTGATCTTCTCATTCTGCACCCGTCGATCTTTCTCGGGGACCTTCACCGAGTCTTACTCAGCAACATATCTAACTTCGATCCTCCAGTGTAGGTATTAGGCAGCAAATAAACAACACAATTATATCAAGGAATACGATATGTCATGCCTTCTCGGGTTCGTGAAATGTAAACCAAACAGGTGATCCGCAGGTAGCATCCTCATGATTGAACGGCCGACGGTGCCTGGACCGCATCTTCTCTACGATCTTCCTGTAAAACTATGCCAAAGTCAGGATCCTGCACATTGGAAGAAGCTCTGCCGTAACTCACCTTCACCGCCGATCTCAGGTAGCTCATCTAGGTCTGTCAGGGGAGACCCCATCGTGTCGACGTCCCAAGGTCGATACAGAGGCGTCTCCGAATCTCCAGATTTGACTGGCTTATGGAGCATCCGCTTGTCGCCAATGTATAACCGCCGTTGAGCGCCGCTATGCTTGTCCGTGGGAGGTTCCGAATCGAGTTCCTCTAGTAGGCAGTCTTTGCCCAAACCCCAACAGTCCTGAAGTTCTCCAATGAAAACACGTCTGTGCTTGTAGGGAGCTCCTATCGGCCGAAGAACCACGTAGTCCGTATCAGCACCTGAGAATGTCGTCCCGACTTTAGTCCCGTTGAGATCATACATGACTCCAAAATATTGGACAGAACCAGGTATGGGCGCAAGAGAGTTGATAAGTGGTTGAGGACTATTGTTGCTTCTCTCTTCTGGAGTCGTCGAGGCTGTTGACCGTAGGGTTGGTAAATCCCTAGGCCTGATACCGGGAGGCCTTCCCTCCTTCCGGACTGGTCGACGACTAGTGTACGTTTCGCCGCGCTTCCTTGTGCAAATATCACAAGTGCAAATGCCCCTACACACAGGGCAATGGAAGTTGTCATAATCGTCTGGAACGGCATGTGCCTCCTCATCGTACCTGCAAACAGAAAATTTAGATATTTGCTTTTAAGAGAGTTGCTCGCGGTATTACCATTTCGTCAAGCACCTCAGGCAATACTTCTTGTTACACGAATTCGAGCAGAATATTTTCAAAACGGTGCTTTTACATCGGCACTGATGGCAGTAGTCGGGATTCGGTTGCCGCGGCCAGTCAGGTTGATTGTCTTTCTTTGAAGGAGATTTGCGAGGTTGTTTCTTAGGCAGCGGGGCAGGGGTAGCTCCTAACGGTACAAGAAGAGAAAGAGGAATGTCATCATCGTCATCAGACTCCTGGTCCTTCTGGGTGACAAGGCGTGGGACTCTCGACGGTGCGTGAATCGAGCGCTGTGGGCGAACACTGGGCGAAACAGGTTCAACCGAAGGAGGAGGCTCCGTGGCTTGTGACGGGGGTAAAGGAGCAGATACGCTTCGAGATGGAGAGGGGCTTCGGGAGGGAGAGAAGGTTTGTGTGGTTCGAGAGGGAGAGGGGGAGGGAGAAGAGCGATCAAAGGCTCTACTAGGCGAGGGCGACTTCACCGTCAAGGGTGGTTCTGTGAAATCGTCCAGCGGGAGAGATCCACCCAGAAGGGACGGGTTAATCGTGCCATCGCCGAAAGGAACCTGGTCAATAGGTATTGGGTTGTTCCAGTGATTGGTGTCGAGAGTGTCCAATCCGGAACCGGAGAGTATGTCGTCGTAAGAGGATGTTAATGTCGTGGAATGGGAATGGCTAAGGCCAGCATTCGGCAGCGAATCCGCGGATTCAAAATCCTCGCCTGAATGAGAATGGGATGCAAGAAGTAATTCTGAGGAGTCGGCGTGCTTGAAAGCACTATCATGCGCCGTGGGCCGTATCGGTGATGAATCAAAAACGTTAACAAAGTATTGGCGGACACCTCGTTCGGATTCATGCGGAGAGCGCATTGTTTCTGTAGCAGTGTGGGTGTTGGATGGGGAGAAGGTGGGTGTATGCGATGTCTCATCGTCGTTTGTTTCGACAAGTTTCTGTTTTCCAAGAGCCTTCGCGGAAGGCTTGCTTGGAGTGTTTGGGGATGCTGTAGATTCCTGACGAGCTGGCGATGTCTTGCTCGGGGAAGGGCGAGGATGTTTGGCAGGGGTCAAAGGTGGGGCTTTCGATGGTCCTGAGGGGTGCATCTGTTCTTGACTGGCGAGGGGCCCAACAGGGAACGGGCTTGTTGTCTGCTCGATGTGCTTGAGGAGCGTAGGGCGTGTCGAATGGGTTGGCATTGAAGCCTTCTTGTTCTCGTCTCCAGAGTCGACATCTATAACCACGATATCTTCATCTAGCTCCTCCTCCTCCACCCAAGTGCCAATGGTCAAAGGCCCATCACCCCACCCCGTCACCTGCTTTTCCTCGGTCCATCTATCCCAGCAGGGCGTCCGGCTAGTATCCAGTAGCTGGTTGGCCGCTAGCCCAGAAGGCAGCCGTGAAGACCGACTCTCGATGAGAGATTGAAATTCTTGGTGAATGAATCTAGCATGAACGAAGACATTGGCATGCATACGATCAACCGTCTTCTTTTGAGCAATTGATAGAATAGGGGCGTGGTATTCGGGGAGTGGTTTTGGTTTTGGTCTGACGGGCTTCATGGGTCGGGGCGCTGGCTTCGTTTTCTTGGATGGTATCTGCTGGTCGAGGTTATGACCGCCCTTTGAGGATGTCAAGATATCTCCCCGGGCAGGTACTTGCGCCGGTGGTTGCTTCCTGGGCTTCGAAGCCTTTGGCGTAGCTTGCATTTCGGATTTTCTCCGAGGACTGTGACCAGTAAACGTGAACTCGTCTTCATCGCGAGCTAAGGCTTTCTTTTTCTGAGACTCCGCTATGATTTTCAAGTCTTCGGATGTGAAGTAGGGAACATGGTTCTTCTTCCGCGGCATCAACTTGTAATCCAGTTTTGACCATCCCGGAGGAAAGGGTGGTACAGTAACATATGCCATTATCTGCTTTTTGCGGGTTGGACGTGAACAGGGGGACGGAGAAGGCTCCGGAGTTGGACCGGGAGTGAAGAGACTACCGTAATGCGAAGAGGCACCGGAGTGGGGAGGTGAATTGTGTCGACTAGAACCAGGGATCACGAGCCGATGCTCAGGTGAAGCCTGGAGAATTGATAGTTATGAGTTCATCTTATAATACTTGGAGTGAACCAAGGAACTTACAAAAATTGGGGGGCTCAGTAGCGAGCTGTGAGTCGATTTTACGGGAGTCGATGGTCGAGCAATATCTGTGACCCGACCTGACTCATTAAGGGGTGGCGCATTGGAACTTGTCTCCGCAGGCAGGGATGCATGTTCGGCAATGGGTGTAGTCTGATCAAAGCAGTGAGATAAAACTAGGATCAGAATAATGTCCGCCTTTACCTTCTGGGCTACGGCGGACGGCGCACTCCCTGTACTGTATCCCTGAAACAAGTTAGCCAAAGGGTGACATTCGTAGGATAAACTGAAACGTACATTATGGAATGTTTTACCAGAATGCTTGTCAAATTTCGGCGCCGCAAGTTTGGGCATGGCATCTATCATTTCAACATCTTCATCCGGCTATTTCAAGTATATCAATGTGTGACTGGCAAAGCTTAAGGATCTGCGACGCACTGCTGCATCATCAACGGGTTTTGCTGTTGCTTGCACATTGTTCTGTAAACCAAAAGACTGTCAGCCACTCAGCTCGCTGTAAAAAGGATATTTGCATCACACGTGCCTTGTAAGCGCCATGAACATTCCCTCCCCCATTTGCAGCATCTCCACCTCTGCCAATATGTCGTCCAAACTGAGATTTCAACGCGTTTTTGTTCCACAAAGAGCTTTCAGCACCATGCACAACAGCAGGGGTGGCGATAGCAACTGCGATAGATGCGGTGTGCGTATTCCTGAACTCCTGGCCATTAAACTCGGTTTCTGTTTCTTTCTTTGGTGTCAGGCTGCCGTCCCAGTTCGCCAGCGAAGAGCTGGACATAGTTGAGTCGACAGCGTATGCTATTGCGGCTCTTCGCCGTTGTTCAGCCACAGATTGCCGGAGAAAAGCCCCTCAGAGTCGTATGTTGGGACTCTCACCTGGCAATGAAGCCGTCGATTGAAACTTGACCCATATGTGCGAGAAACCACGTGACCGAGTCACACCACCAATTTGTCTTGTCACGTCTCAAACGCGTCGCGTCGCGGGTGCTTTTTTCTTGGCGTTGAAGACGTGTTTAGCAACATCTTTCTCTATGCAGGAAGCTCAGATATTGATAACGTAAAGAATACCCTTCAAGAGAATGGATGCCTTCCCACAGGATTTAGAAACCCTAAACTATTTTCTAAACGTTAGCCGAGGGAGTTTGAATATACTCTAGAATGCCTTCCCCACCCGTGGGCCAATTCGCCCTAATTTCCAGATGTGTGAGCAAGAAATCCTTGTCGGAGTATCTTATCAATTTGGCAACTCGCACCGAAACCTCATTTTGGCGTTTTCTGCCTCATAATGGGACCATAACTTGTGCTGTTCGACAAGTACGCGCTCTATGGGAAGTTTTATGAAGATATCTCACTCATTTGTAAGAACAATCCGTGAAATGGTGAATATCGACGAAGAAGTGGAGGAGAGTCCTCAGGGACAGCGTCAGCATCTCGACTTATCAAGGGACAACGCGAAATCTCATCAAAAAAGGGTCTGGAATTTAGGCATCTTTGGTCTGAAGGAGGGGTCCGCACCCTCCCTCCGGACTAACATTTAGAACTGGTCGACTTCCCATCAATTCAATGGTCGACCTGAACTTCAGGTCTTGCATTGCTCGCTTGAGGGCATTCCGAACTGGGTTTGGAGTTCTAGACGCTGCGGGAAGGCAGCCAATTGTCCTACAACATACAGTAGCTACAGTTCTAGCCAGCTGGTTGCCGTGTCGAAGGCGACCCATCCAAAGAATTATCTGACCAGTACTCAGATATGATGGTGCTGAGTAGCTTATTCGAGGCATCCTCCTCAACCGAAGGATATTGGCTACTGACCGAATGCAAGTGCATGTTTTGGATAGATCGACATATCTAAGCGCCTGTGAGCATCCCAGAAGTTAAAACAGGGCGTGCATTTTTCTTACCATGGTAGAAGTCATAGCCATAAAGATGCTAGGAAGTACGAGGTTCGTGTCAACTAACTCTTGTACAGACAGCAAATTAATCGTTCACTTACGGATATAAGATTAGATATGCTTTCTGTGCAAGTAAATTGTGGTAACCCGCGGCTATTAGGTGAGCCACCGCTCCAATGAGCATGACTGAAAAGGGCTGGGTTAGAACACATCCCCATGCTAGTAAGAATCTTGCAGACGTACCCATCTGGAACAACGATGCCCACGAAGTATCGCGAACTACAAGAGACAACAAAGGCGCCTTCCATTTGGCACACTTGACAGCGATTAGAACCCAAAGAATTGCCTGAGAGATGACTCCGGAAGCGCTATTGGAGCAAGTCCACGATTAGTTCGAATGATGTGGAACGAAAGAACGCAATGAACCTACGGGATTATGATCATCCAGATAGGAAAGTATCTAATTTCACAAGAATCCGAGTAATGCGCTTTCCTGAGTACCCAAGCACCCAAGACGGCGTTCGCGATGAAACCAAAAGTGACGAGGCTGACCAAAAAGGCTGAGATTTTAGAACTTAAACCCCACAAGGCTCTCACTATACAATGTCAGCTAAGGGATATCACAATACAGGGAGAAGATACACACCTTGTATTGCAGACACCAGTTCCGATATTACGAACATGATCAATGTCGACACGATTGCGAAGAGATGCCAAGTATAGCAGATGTGCCATGGTATGGGAGTCGACGATGCGTACAAGAGGTTGCACACAACGACTGCAATCCTATCCCACACCTCGACTGTCAGACATCAGGAACATAAACTGTGGAGTGATAAACTCACGTATGGCCAAGGAGATTCAAATATCTGCTACCAATATACTGCCATTTCGCCATGCAGCTACGTTTCCTAATAGGCCTGAGTTCAAAGAGTCCAATCTCATGGTTAAGGCTGGACATCACTCACGGCCAGATCGAAGATACCTCGAAGCCCAGGTTATAAATCCAATCGCCGACGCTGAGTGTGCTAGAAGCATCTGCGTAATGTGGCGGTAAAGAAGTGGTCAGAAGGGAGTCTCGGTGAAAGAAACTGGATGAGATGTACATATCACACCCTTGACCAGCCGAATGTTCACAATATCCACCACTGCTCTCGCCACACTGTCCATCTTAACCTCCGAAGGTTTTCTGGCGCGTCCGCTTAGTCTGCCTAAGGCAGGATCCAGTCGCGACTCGCTGCTGAGATTGAGGTCCTGGTAGAATCTGACCAGCCAGCACAGACTTGAGGGTATGTTACCAGGCGAAACTTGGGTGGGCCAGCAGCTGGGGTCGACGCATTCTTATGAGGTGGCCGTGACGGCAGGCGACCCTAAAATTGT
This sequence comes from Clitopilus passeckerianus, assembly GCA_944990035.1. Taxonomy (NCBI): domain Eukaryota; kingdom Fungi; phylum Basidiomycota; class Agaricomycetes; order Agaricales; family Entolomataceae; genus Clitopilus; species Clitopilus passeckerianus. The sequence goes on from CALYLX010000098.1 coordinate 335,818, forward strand.
ACGTCGATCGAGCCCAACCGAGGAGGGACAAGATTTGCAAGGGATTGGAGTGGTCTAGTAAATTAGCGGAGTTGCACCGATAATCATCGAACTAACCAAATACTTATTGATCCAGTACACACTGAGGCAACATACGGAAGGGGCACCGAGCAAGAGACAAATGTATGTCCTCGACCAACCATCGAGTCTCGGGCACGTTTCGGCGCTGAGCACTCAGCTCTGACGTTTGAATGTGCTGCGTCCCTGACCGTTGCTGCCTCGTGTGGGTACAGAAGATCCTCAAGGTATAATTTACTATAAAGCATTGGCCGTTGGACACCCATTTGAAACTTTGCAAGATGGCCATCCCAATTCGCCAGCGAAGAGCTGGGTATAGTTTGAGTGGACGGCGTATACTATTGCGGCTCTTCGCCGTTGTTCTGCTACAGATTGCCGGAGAAAAGCCCCTGAGAGTCGTATGTTGGGACTCTCACTGGCAATGAAGCCGTCGATTGAAACTTGACCCATATGTGCGGGAAACCACGTGACCGAGTCACGCCACCAATTTGTCTTGTCACGTCTCAAACGCGTCGCGTCTCTGGTTGGTTTTTCTTGGCGTTTGCTGAGCAGTTGAAGAGCAGGTGAAGAGGGCGTTTAGGCAGCAAAGCTCAGATAATGATAACGCGTGTATATGTATGGAGTACAAGGTATCTGCTACCGCTAACGAGAATCGAATCTAACCTCACGCGTCTATCGCCAAGTAACATGAGTTGAAATAAATTAAATTGCAAATATTACCACCAGAACACCCTTAAGGAAAAAATTGTCCTGCATCATAGCTATCCATTAGTTCTACCCAGCTGGCTACCGCGTCGACGGCTACCCATCTAAAGAATTATCAGACCAATACTCAGATATGATGGTGCTGAGCAGCTTATTTGAGGCATCTTCTTGGTCGATTGAAGGATATTGACTATCAGCCGAGTGCGAGTGCATATTTTGGATCGATCGGCAAATCTAAGAGTATGTAAGCTTCCTAAAAGATTGAAATAACGCGTGGACTGTTCTTACAATTGTAGAAGTCGTCGCCATAAAGATACTAGGAAGTACGATGTTCGCGTCAATCAGTCCGTGTACGAAGAGAGACGACATCATAAACTCACGGGTATATGATTAGATATGCTTTCTGTGCTAACAAGTTGTGATAGCCCGCCACTACCAGGTGAGCGACCGTTCCACAGAGCATGACTGAAAACGGCTGGGTTAGAACACACCTCCATACTATTAAGCATCTTGTAGACATACTCATCAAAAAAGACGATGCCCACGATGTATCGCGAACTACAGTAGACAACAAAGGTGCCTTCCATTTTACGCACTTGACAGCGATGAGAGTCCACAGAATCGTCTGAGAAATGGCTCCAGAAGCGCTATTGGAACAAGCCCACGATTAGCTCGGATGGCCTGGAAGAAAAGAACGAAGTCGACCCACGGGATTAAAACCATCCAGATAGGGAAGTATCTGATTTCACAAGAATCCGAGTAATGTACTTTGCTGAATACCCAAGCCCCCAAAATCGTGTTCGTGATGAAAACAAAAGCAACGAGGCTGACCAGAAATGCCGAGATTTTGGAACTTAGACCCCATAACACTCTCACTATCGCACAATGTCAGCAAGGGTATCGCAAAATAGGGAGAAGACACAGACCTTGTATGGCAGACACCAGTTCCAAGATTACGAACATGATCAACGCCGAGGTGATCGTGAAGAGATGCCAAGTGTAACAGATGCGCCACGGTATGGGAGTCGAGGATGTGTATAAGACGTTACACACAACGACTGCGATCCTATCCCACACCTGAACACCAGGCATTCAAAACATGTACTAAAGAGGGTAAACTCACGTATGACCAAGGATATTCAAATATCTACTACCAATATACTGCCACTTCGCCATGCAGCTACGTTTCCTAATAAATACGACTGAGTACACAGAGTCCAATCTAATGGACAGGCCGGAGCACACTCACGGCCAGATCGAGGATACCTCGAAGCCCAAGTTATAAATCCATTCGCCGACGCTAAGCGCGCTTGACGCATCTGCAGAGTGTGGAGGTGAAGAATTGGAGGTAAGAAGGGAGTCTCGGAGAAAGAAAAATGAGACGTACATATCACACCCTTCACCAGTCGGATGTTCGCAATATCAACCACTGCTCTTGCTATGCCGTCCATCTTACCCCTTGGAGGGTTTCTGCCAGTGAGCCGTCCACTTAGCCTGCCCTAGGGAAGAAACCAGTCGCTGCTGGGATTGAGGTCCTAGGTAGAACCTCACCAGCCAGCAAGACTTGAGGCTATGAAACGGAGAGATAGGTGGGAACAGGCCGTCGATTGGGTTTTGGGCATCTTATGAGGTGGTCATGTCGGCAAACGACCCTAGAATTCTACATCGATCGAGCCGCCCAAGCGCACAAATAGTCCACCCGAGAAGAATGCAGTCGTAGTGGGGAACTGTATTGCTTTGCCACCTTGCCAACGAAGGAAAGAGAGGATGATCTGTGCGGGATTGAAGCGGTCTAGTGGCTCTAGCAAAGCCTAAATCAGCGGAGTTGCACCCACAGTTATCGGACTAACCATACACACCTACATATTTGCTCCTGCTCAGTGCCTTTCCATATGTTGCCTCAGTCCTCGACCATCCAGTTTCGACCACCAACAGTTCGCCGTCTCAGGCGCCCTCTGACGTTTGAATGTGCTGCGTCCCTGACCGTCTCTGCATCCGAGTCGTGTGGCTGCAGAGGATCTTCGAGATACATTGGCCGTTAGGCACCGATTTGAAACTTTGCAGGATGAGCGTCTCGCTCATCCAGCAAGGGGTGTTAATCGTTAAAGAGCGTGTCGTGTTTACTACTGGATAATGCTGTCTACTACTGTCCGAGAGTCCATTATGTCCTCTGCCGATATCCCAGGTCTTTAGTAATGTAATCGTGATGTGTGTAAGAGAATGTCCAGTCCATGCATCGATGCAAAAATATATGTAACATGGAAAGTTGAGGCGAATGATAGCGACGCAAAGGGAGGGAGTGTAGCAGAGGTGTGTATAAAGGTGTAAGTAGAAAGGGAAGAGTCCACGAGAAAGCCGTCATATCCAGAGACAGAATCAAGTCAAGGACCAGACGAAGGTGTTTAGAGAAAAAACAAGTATAACGTTTTTGATATTCCACATCCATATTCCACAAAATCCCAATCCAACCCAGTCAATCAGTACCGGCCAGGTACAGGTCGTGGTGTTGACCTCCCAGCACCATACGGGTCGTAATCAATGCTCGCACCTCTCGGTGAACCTGTCGCCGAAGTGTTGTAATGCGCAGCATCGTCCTTGTACGGGGCAGAATTGAGCGAATACGTGCTTCCGTTCCAGGCTTGGCTGTAGTTCTCCTGTCGGAGGGGAACGAAAGCACTAGAATCGGAGTCCCTGTGCATATGAGCACCACCCATCAAGGCGGCACCTGCACCGACACCAGCGCCCGCTCCTACACCAGCTGAAGACATCCCGTAGGATGATGCCGACGAAGGAACTTGGCGGTGACCACTGGTAGCTGCAGCTGCAGCAGAAGCACGTCGACGGCGCATTAGGAAGAAGATGAGGGCGCCGACGATGAGAAGAGCGGCAGCTGCACCTGCAATGCCAGCAATGAGAGCAGTGTGCGAACTTGAGCCGCTGCTGGTTGTGCTGTCATTCGAGGAGCCGGGCGCGGATGAACCATCTGCGGAGCCCTTCGCACCGTCGAGGAGAACGCTAGCCGGGAGGGAAGGCTGGGGAGCAGTCGGTTGTGGGCCCATTTGTCCATTGCCAACAGTGACGAGTGTACCCTTGGACGGGACACCATCGATAATAACGAAGAGAAGTGCAGGGCCAGGTTGGAGGACGTTGGGGTTGGGTGCCTGACCGACATGAAGAGTGTAGGAACCATCCTTGTTAACGGTGAAGGTGTTCTGAAGTTGGACGTAGCGCTGACCCATGTTCATCGCGTGAGTGGTGAAGCCGCCGCGAACGAGAGCAACAGTGGTGTTCTGGGCTGCGTCATTGGCCGACCCAGTATAAGATGATGCGGGTATCGTGATATCGAACGCATTACCACCATAGGAGATGGTCTTCGGCACGCCAGATGGTTCAGGGCGAATCTTGGACGCGAAGTAGGGAGGGTAGAAGATCTCTGCGCGGTACTCGGTGGGGAAGATGGTAGTGGTGTTGACATCGACATTGGGGTTTGAACCAGCAACGAGGACGGATCCATCGGGCAGAAGCATGGCAGAGGAGTGATACAAACGTGCAATGTTTGAAGTTCCCAAGCCAGCATTCGACCAACGTTTACCAGCGGGTGCATTGGGGTCATAAATCGCAGGTGTGCCAACAGGTCCTGAAGCCAGGGACATTCCGAAAGGCATGTCACCATACAAAGCTGTCTCTCCCGTTGCCTCCGCGTAACCAGCGGTACCGTTCAGGCCACCGTTTATCACGAGGAATTTGCCATCGGGTAAGATGATGAATTGACCCATGGTCCTGCCCTCCAACATCTGATCATCCGCAACGTATTGTGCAGCAGAACCGTCAGTGGGTTCAGGTGTCAACCTTTGGCAATCGCGGGAGGCGGGGTACTTCCAAGTGTCGATAGCAGGGTGGGCGTAATTACCCCAAGCAGCATCCGGCATGTCGGAACCACCACAGAAGAGAATGGTAGGGTTGTAGTTGTTGGCGGGGGTAAGAGGGAGCATGGCAACGGCGCCAGAGGCGGGGTAAACGCGAACGACGTGGCCAGGCATGTCAGGGAGATCAGTCTCCTGGTTTGTGTTAGGATCCCAGATGGCTAACAAAAATATTCAATCATCCGTCTGCAAATTGATACGAGGGAGAACGTACTGGTAGAGTAGTTAGCCTGGAGAAGGATCTTGCCGGAGTTGAGCAAGAACGCATGAGGATAAGCGTTCAAACCGGAAGTCTTGATCAAGAAGTTCAACGGGGTAACGCCGCGGCCATTGGCAGGGTAGAACTCGAAAGTGTTCTCAGCCGCACCACCTTCGAATTGGGGGTCGATATTGGGGTAATTTCGGTTGATGTAACCACCATTTACGAAGCCACCGATCAAGACCATGGAACCATCCGCAAGAGGCTCAGCGGTAGAATACCACCTTTGCTTCTGCATAGCCAAGACATCAGGCTCGTCGAACCACTGGCAGTTGGGATCGTTCAAGTTGTCCGAGCTTGTACAGGGATTCAATATCCTGATGGATTTTGTTCCGTCGAAATCCTGGTATGTTGCGTCCCATTGGCCGTTTCCATACTGATTCTTCTGGGAACCAATGTTTCCGCCAGGGCCGATGGCACCGTTGCCACCAAACGTTGCGTAAGAACCGTTTGGTAGGTGCATCCCGGAAGCACAGAACGAATTTGTTCTTATGTCCATTACTGTTGCTTGGCGCGAAGCAATGTCACTAGTGAACGAGGGTTATGTCAGCAAAGGAAGCATTACAAGAGATATTGAGACAGTGATCGAAAAAGAGTGTCGCGTCGCGCAGCGCGGCGGTATTACATCACAGCAATGAAGGCAGAAGAATGGATGGCAAAATGAAGACCAAGAATGTAACGGGCATAGGTGGGTCGAATACGTTGGTGGCGCAGCAGAATGCCCACGAAGGTCAATGAACAACGGAGCAAGGTGAGGAGGGTAGAGGGCAGCGAAGGCGACAATGAAAGTGCTCATCGTAGCGAACAGTATGGTGGCAGAAAAGTTGAAGAATATAGGCTTGGAGATGATACTCACTAAACTGCGCCCCATGCGGCGTGGCCCGCAACCGTTGCAGCGTTTCCCTCAGCCTTGTCAAGGATGTAGACCTTCTCCTCATTTCCCAGGAACATCTAAACATAAGGATCAGTACAAATCCACGGAAAATTGAATCGATCAGCAGTTCCTGCTAGACTCCAACTCCTGTGCCACTACCACATGGGATCGTCATAGATAGTCCACGACGCACGCCATGACCAGTGCACACCCTTCAAAACCTCGCACAAGATGGAATTTCCCACTCACCATCATAGCGCTAACCAAAGTGTTTCCTCCATCGGCGAACGAACCAGCGGTCGCTGCACTGAGCACTGGAGAAGAGACGGAAGCCAGCCCAAGGGCCAATAACGAAAGCGGCAGCATCCTTGGCAATAGCACCGCTTATATGGAGTCCAACGTTGTTCGTAGCAGAGAAAAGAGGAAACTGAGGATTATAAAGGGAATATGGTGGCGACGACCGTGGTGGTCAAGGTTAAAGGAATGTGGTGTTGGTCGTATAGCCTTTGACTTTTGCCGAATATTCACAGTTGGCGCCCTTATGGGTACAATGATCCTTTTAGGTAAGCAAGACCCCGGAGACTGCCTAAATCGACCCTGCCGGCTCGGCACTCTACTTTTAGCTACAGTTATATATAGGTCGTTCCTCCTTTCCATGACCTTAGAGACCTGAAAGCTAAGGTTCAGTGCAGCCAAAATGCTTCATATTCACGACTGAAAACACCATTTGAATCCGCTTTGCCAGCCCAAGAGGGTACGAGCATCCGTACCTGACGGGACTTTAGCATCATTTCAAGTCCCGGCATCAACCCGACCCTCGGCTAGAACCTTTGCCGAATCTGTGTCAAGCTAAATCATTTTTTTCGCTGGGTCAGGAGCGGGCTCGACTTCGTCAAAAAACAACGGAGCCTCTACATTCTGGAGGTCTCGTCTCCCAAGCATCATGCGATGTGCTTGAATTTTAAACAAAAGATCAACCATGCCTTATGGGCCCATTCAACGCTGCTGTGCTTCCTTTACGAGATGCACTAAGGGCCTAAGGCACGGTCATGAACCCCCTTGCACAGGTTGAATTCTAATCGATGTCATACACAAAGACTCGGTATTTACGCGGCGTTTGCAGCCTATCTGGCCTATTTCTTCCTGGATCATCGGCGCTTTTCGTGTTGTTTCTATTCACGCCTGTTCACGCCCGTCACTTTCTTGTTGTTGGTAACCAGAATATTTGACTGGGTTGTGTGCGGTATTCTCATGTTAATCTTTACTCTCTATAATATTCCTTGATCATCGCAATCAGTGCGAAAGCCTGGGCAGACCCTTGTAAACGCTTGGTGGCCAAGACGCGTGGTGGACGTGTTCACTCACGCCCAGCTTCAGGTTATTTCGATCCCTCGTGAATAATTATTTTTACACCTCTCATAGCGGACACATTTTCTTGCCGTTTTTCTAAAAATAACGATCCGGGTCAAGGATCTGTCTCTCAATTTCTTTTCCGTACAGAAATGCCTTAAATTCTGGGCATACGGTTTTCAGCCTCCTAAGACTCTTCATACAATGAGCAAGTGAATCCTAACAATTTAATGACGATTGCCGGGCCAAGGCTTCAAGACATTTCCAAGTCAAGCAAGATAGCAAGGCTAGAATGTTCAGCTTTATCACTCTCCCGAACGTCGGCCACGGCATCAACGGCTTGAAGACCGTTATCAAGTGGTTTATAAAAAAAGCACACTCGGCGGCATGTGTGCTTTCAGCTGTTTGAAGATGTCACAGGCGACGTTCGCCATGAGTCGGCTTCAAGTCAGCAACTTTATCAGTGAGAACTGGTCAGGGTTCTCCTTGGTATGATGCTCGGCTTTCCCAGAACGAATCTCGGTATGAAGGGGATGGACATAAGAACTTAAGTCAAAGATCTCTTGCTTTCGGCGAGCCAAGCGGAACGCTGCTTTCATCCAAACATCCCACAGTAACATACCAGGCGCCCACTGCCACCCGTAACTGTCGTCCACATCTTCCCAACAATGTCTGTATAAATGGCCAAACCCAGCATCCGCATCTCCCACGTGTGCTGAAAACTCGTATACTCCCAATCTGATCATCCAGCAGCTGGCTGGGGTCCCTCTCTGAGATCTGACGCTGTGGACACTCTGACGACAGTAGGGATGATATCAGTCAACTGGTGGGAGTGTCCATATACGGTTGGAGAAAGTATTATTTGGGAATTTGGGATACACTTGGCATAATTGGAAAAACAAAGGAAGTGGGAAATGAGGGGAAATACGAGTATTCAAATGTATTGAAAGGGTAAGGAGAAAAGAGAAGAAAGGAGGTTACCCGACGATGCTGTTCTAGAGGGGAATGATCGTTGTTGAGGTGGTTGTTTGGATGGCAATCAGGATGAGCAGCTGGATGATGAGATATTGCTTCGTCGATACAATGATAGTACACAACTATCTGCAACCGTATTTCTTTAACAATCAAGCCAAGAGCAAGTACATCCTTATTCTTTACGGCACCCAACATCTTTTTCCGTGTGCAAATTCATTCATACAGTAATTACATTATGGTATTGATACCAAAGCGCGATAGGGTATACACACGACTACACAACAAACGAGTGACAGTCCACATCAGTAGTAAAAACGAATGGTTATATGTAATCAGGAAAATGTCCACTTGTAGCAGTAAATAAGCCAAGATCCAAGCATCAGACGTCTAGTCCATCGCCGATAAACAGCATACGAGGATATAATATATCATTTTAAATCCAACATCCATCATCCAGGAATCGACTCGGTGTGATTAATCACCTCCTCGTCGGTGGCGGCTGCAGACTCCCACTACCGTGAGCCGGAGGATTATACGGGTCGTAAGAACCCATACTCTGAGCAGCAGCATCATCCTTATACGGACTAAAGCTATACATACTCGAGCTCCACGTCTGGCTCTCGTTCTGCTGGTGCAGGGGCACAAACGCACTCGAGTCCGAGCCTCTATTGGCGCCTCCAAGAATCCCAGGAGGGGCGACGGCTCCGCGCGTCATACCGTTCGAGGCCATCTCGTACGTGGCCGCGCCAGAGTTGCGGCGGCGGCGGATGAAGATGAGGGCGAGAGCACCGAGGAGGCCGACTGCGCCGACGGCTGCGACTATGATGCCGATGAGGGCACCCTTTGAGAGTGAGGAAGAAGATCCACTGTCGTCGTGCGAGCTGTCATTGTCCGAACCGCTGCCGCCCGTAGCTTCGTCAGCGAGGACGTTAGCGGGGAGTTCGCTAGGCGGCTGAGTAGGCTGTTTCTCGATCTTCCCACTTCCGACGATGACCATGGTGCCTTTGGAGGGGATACCGTTGATAACAACGAAGAGAAGTGCAGGGCCGGGCTGGAGGATTTGGGGGTTGGGTGCTTGGGCGACGTGCAGGACGTACGACCCGTCCTTGTTGACGGTGAACGTATTGTTAAGCTGGACGTAGCGCTGGCCCATGTTCATCGCGTGAGTGGTGAAGCCACCACGGACGAGTGCAACGGTGGTGTTGCCTGCAGCTGCATTGCCTGAGCCGGAGTACGACGATGCAGGGATAGTCAGGTCGAATGAGTTGCCTCCGTACGAGATGGTCTTGGGGACACCTTGAGGTACAGGACGGGTCTTGGCGGAGAAGTAGGGAGGGTAGAAGATCTCGGCGCGGTACTCCGTAGGGAAGATGGTGGTGGTGTTGACGTCAACATTGGGGTTAGAGCCGGCGATAAGGACTGAGCCGTCCGGGAGCAGCATAGCTGAGGAATGGTACAGACGCGCGATGTTGGAGGTGTCGAAACCAGTGTTTGACCAGCGGGAGCCGGCAGGTGCATTGGGGTCGTAGATCGCGGGCTTGCCAACAGGTCCGGAGGCGAGCGACATACCGAAAGGCATGTCAGCGTAGAGGGGGGTCTGTCCTGTCTTCTCTGAGTATCCTGCTGTGCCGTTAAGGCCCCCATTGACAACGAGCATCTTGCCGTCTGGGAGGATGATGAACTGGCCCATAGTCCTTCCTTCAAACATATCGTCATCTTTCTCGTATGCAGGGGCACTGCCGTCTGCTGGTTCGGGGGTCAACCGTTGGCAATCGGTTGAAGCAGGATAATCCCAGGTGTTAATGGCGGGATTGCCATAGTTGCCCCAGGCTGCGTCGGGCATGTCGGATCCACCACAGAAAAGGACAGTCGGGTTCCAGTTGTTGGAGGGGGTAAGAGGGAGCATGGCGACTGCACCAGAGGCGGGGTAGACGCGGATAACCTGGCCTGGCATATCAGGCAAAGGAGTCTCGGTATTGGCGTTGTAATCCCATATGGCTGCGAATTCGTCAGTAAAGGCTACAAGAATGAGAACCGCGGAACTTACTCGTCGAGTAGTTAGCCTGAAGAAGCATCTTGCCGGAATTGAGGAGGAAAGCATGGACATAGGTGTTAAGGCCAGAGGTCTGGATCAAGAACGGGAGGGTCGTAGCGGGTTTGCCGTTAGCGGGGAAGAACTCGTAGGTAGTCTCGGAAGCAGGATATTGGGGATTTCCTGAACCGAACTGGGGATCGTTGTTTGGGTAGTTGCGGTTGATGTAGCCACCATTCACGAATCCACCAATTAGGACGACAGTCCCGTCTGCCAGAGGCTCTGCGGTCGAGTACCATCGCCTCTTCTGCATGGCAAGCACGCTGGGGTCATCGAACCACTGACAACTTGGATCGTTGAAGTTGTCCGAATCTGTGCATGGGTTTAGGACACGAATAGATTGTCCTCCGTCGAAATCTTGGTATTCTGCATCCCATGTGCCGGTAGAACCTTTACCTCCTCCTCGCCCGACAGCACCATTTCCACCAAAGGCCATGTATGAACCGTTAGGGAAGTGCATGCCTGAAGCGCAGAAAACGTTGGTCTTGATATCCATAACAGTGGTTTGGTGCGTTGAAATATCCCTGTTCTTTCTGTCAATTCACGTCCACCAAAAATTTTTGTGAACACATACCATACTGCTCCCCATGCTGGATGTCCCGCCACGCTGGCTGCATTCCCTTCAGCTTTATCCATTATATAGACCTTCTCCTCATTCCCCAAGAACATCTAATCGAATTTCGAGGCATATCAGACCTGCTCCACTGTAAATCCTGATTGAGAGCACGCACCATCATAGCGCTAACCTGCGTGTTACCGCCATCTGCAAAAGAACCAGCCTTCTGGGCGAATGCAAACGATGAGGCCGAGGCGAGCCATAGTGCGAGTGCCGAGCGCATGTGCAGCATCCTTGGCATCTAGCTGGACTGCAAGCGCTACGAGGAGGCAGAAGGAAGAAAGACAACAAATCTAGGTGACAACGCTGAGCCTCTAGTCAAATACACTCGGGGTTACCAAATCGCCCTCATGATGGGTTATTCTGTTTGTGGCTTTAACGGCGACAGGCACAGCCATGTTCCTAGCGGTATCAAAGGCGTATTTCCGGTCTAATCAGGCCGAGGCTTTGAACGCCTTTGCCTCGTGCTGAGGATCCTCTTTATATCCAGGTTCTGTGATTTCTCTGGACTGCTCGAGAACGAGGAAGTTGTACGACGATCCCCTTGAGAAATGGCATGGATGTGGTACAATTTGTGAAAATGAGCTGACGGCAGCCCTGTGAACCCCGGATGCCGAACCTGATTTTAGTGATGCTTGCCAGGGACCATGCCGAAAGACATACTAAAAATTGGACTTTATTCGGGCTGGCCAGAGCTCGCCGCTGAGGAGATCTTGGTCTAGCTGGTCTATGGTCAGCTAGGCTTCGAAGCAGTCTATTCTACGCAAACACTCCAGCAACAACGCGAACGGCCTCCATTCGCCTGTTCGTCGAAACATGGAGACTGCCGGTCCGGGTGATAAGGATTAAATCTCTTTATTCCATCAATCACGAACATAATTCAATTGAACGGTGCTGCAAGACCGGAAGGTTCAGCACAAAGGCGTTCGGCTTGCTATGTCGTTTGCAGAATTTTAACGGATTCTTTACTTTCTTCAGACGAAACGAACTCGAACTACTTCACATTCCATACAATCTAACCCTGGCAAGCCTGGGATGTTTTAAACGGCACAGAAGGTCGAACAATCCGGCAGAGTAGGTTTTCCTCCGTCCTTCAAGGAGGTTACTCTGTAACGGACACTCTGCCGGGTGCACTCACACACTTGTCAGCAGGGGGCTGGAATTTGCGATTCAGCAGCTGCAAATCGCACTAACGAGGCGTGGTTAAGTGTGCATGGTAGTCTCGTGTAAGAGAAGCCTCATTGAATTGGGCACAGCGGCTTGTTATAACCGTCGGTGGATTGAAAATCCCTTCCTTATGTGCAGATACCAGGTCACAAAACATGAGTAGGTGGTTACCCTCCGTGAACACAGATTGGCCTCCTGTGAGCCAAAGAGTGAACCCGCCGAGGAGGTCTATACGCCATCATCCCGACAATGACCACGGCCAGAAAAACCCGATTCTCGTCCACGGATTTCGAAGACAGAAGTACTTGCAAGATCGAGGTGATGGTCAAGAACCAGAAGTCCCCGGAAAGTCGGCCCGGGTCCTTCACCAATCCATTGCGAGCACGTGACTCACAATTTTTGGCTCTGTTCGACGACCAGGACGTTCCGCACAGTACTCCGAACGATTAGGAGCATCCTGGGTGCTCGCTAATCCCTCTGTCTGGCTCGTATTACCCTCCACGGGACTCTTCAAAATTACTGATTCGAGGGCTCACTCTTCTAGCGCCTTACTGGACTAAAATCTTGGCTATTTCCAATCAACTATGGACGCCTTAATCGCAAAAGCAGACGCCGTCAGGCCTCTAGGAAAGAGGAGAAAAGCACACCGCTCCTCAGAACCGTCAAAAAAGCCAAAAGACACAACCAACGCAGACCGAACATTCCAATCCGTCGCAAAACACACCTCTGTCCCAGGCTCTTTCAGCAAACTCCCCGATGCACCAGAAACCTACAGGCATATAGCGAACAAGAAGCTTCGTGCTGAGATAAACCGGCATACGGCTCAGACGAGTAGAGCGAAGACGTTGTTGGAGGATGCGGATATGCTGTTGCTTGGGGAGAGCGGGAAGATTGAGGCGGAGGGGGAGATGGAGAGAACGTGGAGGGTGGGCCAGGATGAGATTGTGCAGAGTGCGGGGCAGGAGGCCGCCAAGGGGAGGAGGGAGTGGAAGCTGGAGGGTGGGCCGTATAAGGTGCGGTATACGAGGAATGGAAGGTTTGTGTGATGCGACCTATCTTTCTTGAACGATGCTGAACGAGGTGTAGACATCTAGCGATTGCGGGGAGGACGGGGCATGTGGCTACGTTTGACTGGATGACTGGTAATCTGCATTCTGAGTTGCAGTTGCAGGAAACAGTTCGAGATATAACGTGCGCATATAGTCTCGTTGACGCTCGTTACTTGATGTTCACGGCCTAACTTCCAGATTTCTTCATGATCATTCACATTATGCTGTCGCTCAGAAGAAATACACCTTCATCTATGACCGAGACGGTGTCGAGCTGCATTGCCTCAAGTCGCATATAGAGCCCACACGACTGGAGTTTTTACCTTATCACTGGTTACTTGCAAGTATAGTGCGTAATCTCCTACCCTCGATGCTTCTCATTCTGATAACCTCCGTTTAGGGAAACGCAGGATACCTCAAATACCAGGACACATCGACTGGCCAGCTTCTGTGCGAACACAGAACCAAGCTCGGTTCATGTAACACCATGGCTCAAAACGTACACAACGCCGTCATATACCTCGGCCACCAGAACGGATGCGTAACCCTCTGGACGCCCAATCTGCCACATCCCGCTGTGCAGGTGCTTTCACATCTGGGCCCAGTTGTCAGCGTCAGTGTCGACCCAAGTCAGGGTGGAAGGTACATGGCTACCGCTGGTAAAGATGGCACAGTCAAGGTGTGGGACTGCAGGAACTGGAAAGGCACCGTGAGGGAATGGAATGTCCGTAGCGCTGGAGACGTCGAGCTGGAGTGGAGCGCCAAGGGGGCCTTAGCAGTGGCGAATGGCGGCAGTGTAAATGTATGCGCGTCTATCACTCCCTTTCAAGATTGACTTTAATGACTCCTTTGCTTGCAGGTTTACACGCGGCCAACCATCCATACTCCAATGTTGGGGAAATCCCCACCACCGCTGTATTTGACGCACCCAATCCCCTCACGTCCATTAACATCTGTCCGGTTTACACCATTCCAAGATGTCTTGACAGTTGGACACGCCGCAGGGCTATCCAGCATCCTCGTTCCTGGTTCTGGTGAGGCCAACTTCGACAGCTCCGAGGCCGATCCTTTCGAAAACAAGAAAGCGAGAAGGGAGAAGGAAGTTAAGGCACTGCTTGACAAGGTGCGGATGATCAGGCTTGCTTTGCTCCCTTGTTCGACAATGAACTGATCTGCTTTTATGCTTGTTGTGGTTAGATCCAACCTGATATGATCGCACTTGATCCCGAATTTGTCGGGTCGCTGGCTCCTCCCAGCAAATTGACGACAGAGACGACGTTTGATGGGAAGCCGTCCGTGGAGATACCCTATGCGCGCCTACCTCGTCTGGAGCGCCTCAAGGTATCTGGAAAGATAGACGAGACTGAGGTGGCTGAAGAACTCGGCGATGACGGAGATGAGAATCAGGCTTCGTCTGGGAAGAAGCGGGGGGAGAAAGACGAAAAGGAGCAGCACAAACAGCGAGGGAGGGGCAAGAGTCTGAAGAGGTAATCTCCGATGTGGAATCAGTCGCTTCAACCTTGATACTGATGCTTGACTACGCAACAGATATCTTCGCAAGCAGAGGAAGAATGTGATCGATCCCCGAGCGGTATGTGGCGTAACAGATACGTCTTCTTGTTGTCGACTCATTTTCGTGCATAGGTTGCCATTCGAGCCAAGCTTGAGAAGCAGAGAGCGGAGAGACATAAGGCGAGGTTGGCAGCCAAAAATGGCGAAGCCGAACCAAGAAAACCATCTGCGTTGGATCGGTTTAAGGGCACGTTGTAACCTACTCCCTGACCGTGGTGGCAGGCTCGTTGTGAACCGACACCATACGACGGCCAAATTAACATACTTTGCCCCACAACTGCCGCTGGGCATGCCCTCCGTTCAACGGGGAAATATTGCTGTTGCGATATTTGGCACCCGTCTTGCAACCAGGTCACGGCGCCTAACCTGACACTCCCGTGGCGTGATCTGCCCCAGATCCTCCATGGAAGAGCTTCTTTGGGCGCCACGTTCTTCCTGCTCCATGACACTAACAATACATCTTGCACAGCTCTGTCGCAAACTCTATACGATAATAGGATCTGTCAGTGAAATTTGATATTGCCGCGAGCCTGCTCAAAGAGGACGAGTGAAAGAGTGTTTCCTAATTCTACCCCATTATTCATGCCCTACAATCAGGTTTCTATTTTGTCTCTTGGAACAAGGGAATAGGAAACGTCAGTGGGAAGGGAAGGCTATGCATTGACTGACATATATAGGATGTGACCTGAGTGATTTTGTGCCCTATCCTCAAAACGGTCGTTGCAACATGGTAAATGGTGAGTACCAGTTGCACCTCTCAATCCCACCCTTCAAATGTCCTGATAGTTCGAGTGATTAGTACGTTGGAAACGATGGCTACTTGTCCTCATGGTCGCGGACATAGCTTGCACTCAGGAAGCAACAACCAGTAACACCGCGCCTGAAGCCTCAGCCAATGACAACGCCACGGCGGCCCAAGGCGTAAACTTCAAACAGTGTATCGAAAGATTTTGCAACTCTGCTGATTCAATAGACGGCTGTCTGGATAGCTACGGCCAGCAAGTCAAAAACGCTAGCAAGGCAAATGCTCTCTCCTACGAACAGTGCCGCAACCAATGTGGCACAGGAAATGAAGACTTTGACTGGTCCTCATTTTCACAACAATTCACCTCATGGCTCCTTCCATGGCTTGCACTCATATCTCAATTACCCTTCGGCGCAAACGATAGGATCGACAACATTGTGGCGGTAATCCTCGCCGTCGGTTCGCCCACACTCGCTGTCTATTCATTGACTTTGACCGCATTGAATGGGCGTTGGATAGCCAACTATCTCTACCCTTTTCACCGCCGTAGGATTGCCTACAAGGTCGTTCGTGTCTTAAGCAGCCTACAGCAGGCACCGCTACGCATCTCCCGAGACCTTAACCTGGTCGAGGGGCTGTTTACACTACCTGATAATCGAAGGTGGTGGGGTGAGCTACTATCGTGGCTCAACATAACTCATACCTGGACCGTTTCCGCGGCAGCTTCGATTCTGTGGGTCACCATCGCCTACCTCTTCACGGTGGTAGACTCCCTCACCGATTCGGGCATTACCATCGCAGTCAACTCCAATGGGGAGGCGGTCGGTGCCATTTGGTTGTGGCTCGTGCCAGTCGTGGTTGGTTGGTTGCAACTCTCTCCAAAATGCGATTCCAAGCATGTTTATGACGCCCTTGAAAGGGCGAACTCAATGGCCTGGGTTCCGACCACGACAGGGCTCAGGATCGCGGAGGATGAGTCGGAACATGGGATTCGCCTCGAGTCGGATCCCACCCCTCTGCGTCACGATGAAAGCAGTTTCCCGCCCATTTACAACTACTCTCGCGTGTTCTCTTGGACGCAGACGGTAGAGGAAGTTGCTGAGATCTTCAGGAGTACTGAGAGGCCTCGGAATAGCCCTTTATTTTCCCCCCAACCATCCGGCTTTAACGCTGAATCCCTCTATGAAACAGACGATCAGGGGATTCAACTTCATTCGCGTCTACCTAGTGGAGCGTCTTCCTCAGCAGCGATCACAACATCATTGCTAAAGCCTACTACACGGAAGAGTTCTTGGGGATCCGGTGTCTGGAAGAGGATCTTTATTGCTTCGTGTGCTGCACTGCTCGTCCAATGGGGTTGCACGGGCTCTGCTGTATTCGTAGTTTGGTTTACGCCAACTTCAGGTAAGCTCCCCGCGCTCTTTAAATCATGAAGATGCTAAGGTTTTCCTGGGGACAGGGTTGGGCTGTCGATCAGCGAGTTATATTTTTTACGGGGTTATGGCCACTCTGATATGGTTTGTACTTCTTCTCTCAAGTATCCTGTCGCACTATGTCGTGATATCAGAGCAGACACCTTTTGGCCGTTCATCCTTCTCTACCCGTTTCGCCTCGAAGCTATCAATATTTTTGAGGCGATTGGGCAAGGTGGCTGCTCTAGTCAACGCCCTCAGTTTGATTGTTATCTGTCTCTTCCAGTTTGCGAATCTCTTCGACAACTGCTGGTGCAATAGCAGCGTCATGAGTCAAGGTCAAGAATCATGGAATATCATCGTATTTACAGGAACGGACAAGGCCCACATGAGGCGCCTCTGGATACTAGGTGTATTCCTTGCAGCAGCGACAACAATATTCTATTATCTCTTCATCTGCCTTCTCGTAAACCCGGTCTTCCCCTCCCCCGATCACGAAGATTAGATAGAGCTATCGTATTTATTGGCCCAGTGTAGCAATCGAATCATGACTCCTGTCTAATATTTATCAAGCTCTCCTTTGCTATCCATTTCGATGTATCGTGAGGCAGTGTACTTAAAAACTCATTGCAATGGAGTACGTGGCCCCGTTGACAGTCAATACAACTTACGTTAGTCCAGCTAACGAGGGCCAAACTGAGGTTGACGAGGTACGAGGAACAGCGTCATTACAACAAGAGCCAAGGTACCTTCACAGCACTTGGCCGCCAACAACCGATGTAAACACATACCAAGTGGTGCCGTGAGACTCGAAGTTGATGTATCTCTGTCACTTCACAGCATTTCAGGCAGACCACGAAACCACGAGAACACGAGAACTGGGCAAGGACTGCTGTATCCGGAAATAGCTGCCCGAGGAGCAGTCGTTGCTTGAGCTGTCACCAGACTTGGTGGGACACTTCCATGCCAAGAGTCTTTATTCCTGCTCACAGACCCTCTATGTAATGATCGATCCGGTTCCTAACAGGACCTCACACGATAACAACCCCTTCCCTCCATGTTGCTTCCTGCGATCCGGCACGTTAGCTCTTGTCCACGCCTGCTCTTGGCCCCTAGAACACAGCCTCGCTCCATAATCAGGATGGCATGATTAACTGGAGGCTATGCACTCTTTGGAAGAGGAACGGAGAAACAGGCCTGTCTTAAGCAAAGAGCGTTCTTCTGCAAATCCAGCGTCTCTCCCTCCTCAATGTGAGCATGTTGCTTTCCTCTGGTACGCCTTCAAATATTTGTCCTAGTGTCCCCTCACTTATGCCTCAGTCCCAGATCACAACATCCTCCGGATTTGGGTCCTTGCAATACTCATATCCGTGGCACTTGCAACTGACTTCGACCAATGTATAAAGGATATTAACAATGGTACCTACGGGCCAGATGGAGGCACGGATAATCGAGGTCGACCCATGAATATCACACACGCGACCGCTATTACATACGAGATGTGTGTTAACCGTTGCGGGTCAGCACCCGAACCCTTTTCCTGGTCTGTTTTCTCCCAACAGTTCAGCGCCTGGCTGCTCCCATGGCTCGCGCTCATCTCCCAGCTACCTTTCGGCGCAAACGACAAGATTGACAACCTGGACTCCATGTTGCTCAGCGTCGGCTCTCCAGTCCTCGCCGCGTACTCGCTGGTCTTGACGACTCTCAACGGTCGTTGGATCACGAGATACTTCTTCCCTTTCAAGCGACACCCTAACACCTACAGGGCTGTTCGAGTTCTAAGCAGCCTCCAACAAGCCCCCCTCCGCATCAGCGGCAACTACCACCTTCTGGAAGCCCTCGTCACCTTGCCAGAGAACAGGGAATGGTGGCGTGAGCTGATGGTCTGGCTGGACATGACTCATACGTGGTCAATCTCCGCAGCCACCTCCATTTCCTGGGTCCTCATCGCCTATGTCTTCACCGTCATCGACTCCTTTACAGGAGGCGTCACTACCTCAGTCAACGCCAATGGACAAGGTGTCGGCTCCATCTGGTTGTGGCTACTGCCTATCGTTGTAGGCTGGTTGCAGATATCGCCCAAATGCGACTCCAAGCATCTCTATAATGCCCTTGACAGGGCAAATGCCAACGCCGTGATTCCCACCAACGCTGGATGTCGGCGTGCCGAGAAGGACACAGAACATGCCATCTTTCTATCCTCGGAACCTTCAATTGTGCGAGCCGACGAATATCGCTCTCCCCCGATATTCAACTACGCTCGCCTCTTCGCTTGGGTCCAAGCAGTCGAGGAAGTTGCGGATGTCTTCCGATACTCGTTGAACTTGAAGTCTTCCAAACCCAGCATCAGCTTCAGCCCCAGCCCCAGTCCAGCGTCCTCTGTTTTCGAGCCTCAGCCTGAGGTAGCGTACGAGACGGTGGATGGACTGCTCGCAGTTCCGCTCCAACGCCGGCATAAGAAGGAGTCCAGCAAAGAATCTAGCTCTTCGGTGGCCACTGTCACGGTTCCCGTTGAGGAACACATTCCTGTGAAGCGAAGTCGTTGGGGCCATGGGACGTGGAAGAGGATCTTCATCTCTGGCTGTCTCGCTCTTTTCCTGCAATGGGGGACAACTGGAGCTGCCGTCGTTGTAGTTTGGTATACCCCTACAACTGGTAAGTTCTACTTCGAGTTCCGTCTCTCAGATACTCCGTGCTGACGAAGGAACAGGCCTTGGTTGTAGATCAGGAGCCTACATCCTGTACGGAATCGTATCAACGCTCGTTTGGATGGCTATGCTACTCGCTAGCATCCTGGCCCATTACGCTGCCACTGCCTCATCCCCACGGGCTTTTTCAACCCGGATCGGTGAGCTACTCGCGGTGTTCCTCAGACGGCTGGGGAAATTTGGTGCCGCGTGCAACGCTATCGGCCTCGTCATCACATGTCTTTTCCAGTTCTCCAACTACTTCAACCGCTGTTATTGCAACAGTAGTGTTCTCCACTGGGGCAAAAAGGCCTACGATGTCATCAAATTCATGCCGGAGGATATCGTGGCCATGCGGAATGCTTGGATTGGAGGAGTGGTCTTGGCAGCAGGATCTGCATTCTTATTCTTCTTGTTCGTTAACCTTCATATCAACCCCAGTTTCCCTAGAGCAGACGAGGAACACTGAGGTCTATACTTTGACCTATTGTACTCATCTTTTATTGACGAGATACCCCCATTTTGTACCACCAGCCTGCATGATAATATAATAGCTACTTGTATTGTACCGATCTGTAGTTAGCTTCAAATGAGTGAGGCGACATGACTGCTTAAGCCTCGGCATTCTGAGCGCGTTCCACCAAACGTATCCACGACGAAGGCAAGGCAATACATCGCATCGAGGCCAACTTGTGCCAGTGGGCGACTTGAAGCGGATCAAAGCCACGCAAGCTCGGCTTCGGAATCCGGAATCCGACTTGCAGCTTTTCGGTCAACGTCCACACGCCAATAGCCCCATGGGCTCTATATCCAGCAATAAAAAGCAAAGAGCACGAACGCAGCTTCAACAATGCAACTTGGAACTTGAACGGGACGAGAAATTTGAGAAAACTGCGAAGAAACATGCGATATGGGCCACCATGACTCGTTCCGAGGCCAGTGACGTTCGCCATCGGCATGGCCTTTGCGCCCACAGATCGACTTTTGCATATGAATCGGCATTAGGAGGCGGATATAGCTTCACATCTACCACGTCTAACACCATTCTCTGCATTTCTGTCTCTGGTTACTCGGGATGCAAAGGCTCAGTACTTCGAACGCCATCATCCGGCCACTGTCTAACAGCATGCGGAATCGCTCCGTAATTGCTACACATCGAGGCCTCTCGAGACCAGTGCCCTCCCAGTCGAGGACCTTCATTACTATTATTGAACAAGGTCACCAAGGCTGGCGATTGACGTACGTCTTTTCACCGACATGGAAATTATGCATCTACTAAACACCGACGTATTAGATTCGGACGCGACCCAGTAAAGCTTGAACCCGGCCTGAACTTGGCTATTCCAATTCTCCACACCGTCACAAACATTGATATAAGGGAAGGGTCGATCCAAATACCAGACGTATGTTTGCCTGCAGTGTTTCGTTGGGGTTTTGCTTACATGCCTCAGTTGTCTGGCTACACCTCAGATAATGTCCCAGTCAAAATATCTGGCTCCCTTTTCTATAAAATTTTCGATGGTTACAAGGTACGTTTGGCTATTGTTTCCGTGTCTCTGCCTCAACCATAATTCTCAATGCTGTTCA
Source organism: Clitopilus passeckerianus (assembly GCA_944990035.1). NCBI lineage: Eukaryota > Fungi > Basidiomycota > Agaricomycetes > Agaricales > Entolomataceae > Clitopilus > Clitopilus passeckerianus. The sequence continues at coordinate 356,888 of CALYLX010000098.1, forward strand.
GGCCTGTTTCCATGTTAGCGACGTACATCTGAATGTCAAGAACACGGGAATGTCTGCCGTTCGATCAGTTATTGGTTCCTTTACCTATGATCAGGTATGTTCTCCAACTTACCTTTCCGCTGTCAAAGCTCACGTTACTTCAGATAATCAACAATCGAAACGAGCTCAACATACAGCTCAACAAAATCATCGGAAATTCAATCACAGTACGTGGTCGGCGACTAATTGAATCATTGTTCGGAGCCTTAACCCTTCTTTTCAGAATTGGGGCGTAGATTGCACTCGCTTTGAAATTCAGACATTCCAGCCAGCCAACCGAGAAGTCGAGGCACGTCTTTCAGTTCTCCAGCTTTCCAAGCCAATCTCACGTCGGCCTCCCATTAATCCAGAGACAACTCGAACTACAAATGGAAGCCGAACGCAATCGCCGAAAACAACTCTTGGACACCCAAGCCCAGATCAACGTCGCGGAAGGCCACAAGCAACGAGTCATCCTCGAAAGTGAGGGTCTCCTGGAAGCCAGATCTAATGACGCCGACGCCGCCTTCAAGACTGTTGTCCGTGAAGCCGAGGCTCGGAAACAGCAGGTTCTCCTGGAAGCATCTGCTCTTGCCAGTCAAATCGATGCAATTGCTACTTCTTTGGCCGCGGACAAAGCTAACCCCTCGCCTGAAGACAGACAAAAGGCACTCTCGACGATTGTGGAGCTGAGGAGGTTGGAGCAGTTGAAGGCCATCGCAGGTGGGAAGGCGAATTCGACGTACTTCTTCGGGGATCAAAGCGTGATGGGTATGGGGAAAGGCGCGGGAGAGGCATATGGAATTGACTATGCGGAGAGAGTCAAGGAAGGTGTGAAGGTCGGAAAAAATGAGACGGCTGAGAGAGCTCTCTCTGGAGCTTTGGCTCAGTGAAAACATCCCCTCCTATTTCTCGTTGGTTTCTGGACCATTGTTCAAGTTCTCGACACAAAATCTACGACACTACTAATATGTATTGCACCAGTTCTTAAAGATAAAGTTGAAATTCCTTGTATTCGTAACCTTGAAGATATCGAGCAACAACTAAGCCTGAAATTCCGCTACTTTTCCTTGAAGTTTTGCGAAAATTTCCAGGTATCAATATGCTGTGGCGAGTGGACAAGAAATTGTTGTGAGGCACAGCTTACGCAAGCACCTTTGACGGAAATACGTCGGCAGTCTAACTATGGCTGTGGGTGTGGAGCGATGTAGCTGAGTTTAAAACGATATACTGTATATAGTATATCAATATACTCTATATGGCAATTCTGATATACTGTTTTTGGACGCGTTGGGAGCGCGTTTGGATTCGACACGTTCTGGTGAGCTTCTAGGCAAAGTTTAAGTAGTATAAGTGTACATATCATATAGATACACTGGAGTAGGCGCGCGAAGCGCGTTTTAGAAAATACTAAACCTGTTATTGGCTGAAAATCAGGCTTAATGGTGCGTTCATGGCCATATTCAGACCAAAAGCAGGGATTTTTGGCCGTTTCCGAAAGTTCGGGACCAGGAGAACGGTGTGAAAGGTGGATAAAGACGACGTACTGCTAACCCAAAAGTGTTGAGCTCCGGAATGTGCTCGTTGTGTCCAAAATGAGCACTTTTGATGCGGGTGCAGCTCGAGGAAGAGGTCTCTCGGAACTATGAATTCGTTTGCCACAGCCTTGAAACTCAAGGAGCCAATGGGTTTGACTACTCGTATGCTGGGAACACTACCGAAGTAGCATTAATCCTGTTTGTTCCCGTAGAATTCGGCATTTCCCTTGTAGTTCCTGCCCACAATTGTGCATTCTGTGAAGTAGCTGATGGCCTGGTATATTCCCGTAATGAAGTTCGAGCAACGGAGAACTCATCGAAGGCATCCTGCAACTCTAAAGGCTCTTCGTTTTTGTGCAGTTTGATGAATTAGAATCTCCCCTGTATTTACTGGGCAATCTAGAACCTTGCAGACGGAAATTGGCCTCGTTGACCATGTTAGCTCACTTTTCACTCTCACACTGTCTATATTTACGCAAAACCTGGACAGAAAGTCGCTAAAAGGCGCACGGAATGCCTGACTGGCAACCCGCCGTTCACACATACTCTCGATAATGCTCCTTGATTTCAGTAGTGGACCCTTGATCTGCACCGGCCTGAGAGTATTTCTACGAAATTTCAAGCTTTGAGTGGCCTTCCGCATATCCTTTCTCTTCCTCTCTTTTCTCCTCTTAATTAATTAATTAATTTTTCTCTTTTCATCCAGAGGCCCACATGTATAGTCAGAGAGCCAATACGTCGGATTCCGAATTCGGTCCCTCTTGCCTCTTGGATTGATCCCAAAACACAAGTTGCCAAAACACGGAAATGCAAGACATTCTTCCACGTTAAAGCCCTATTCTCAAGTCGCTATTCGAGCTGCTAGGAGTATTCAAAACCTTCAAATTTGATCCTTACTACAAGGGAATGGCTGAGCCGTTCATCGCGACTCTAGTAGTAGGGAACTCATGCATAGTTAGTCTTGGGCAGTGGGCTCTGTTTATCAAGGATTCGAGTTATTTCTAGGTCTGCGGCTCTCGTACAACTACATGACCATGAGGTTGTTTAAAATTTTACAGAGCTCTGTGATCTCCAAACCTCGCAGAATCCCGGACGGCTATGACCGTGACATACGATATCTGGAAGGGCACACGAGCGTCCTTTGCGGACTATTTGAGCGCTAGTCGTATGAGGCTTTTGTGCTCACAACGGGAGTCTGTTGTGACCGGTGAGCGCGTTGATAAATGCCATTTACGCAGGTACACTTCACCACTCTCAAGGACACCGGGAAAACCCCGTACCAATGCCACCGCTGGCGCATTCAAGTTTTCAAGGAGAGGTGCAGATTCATTGCACTTATCGGTCCAATTGTCAAAGGGTTCTATCTTGTTCGCCGTAACCCAATCATTCAAGAACAGGAACTGCAATAACCGGTCGAGAACCCCGGTAGATAGAGGAGGGGATCTTGATAAAATATAGGGACCGACTAGTACGTCACCCATCATGAGTGTCAGCGTGGGCCTACACGTACATGTCATAGAGTATACATTGCACAGGTATCCGCAATTCGTACTTCCATATGTCGTATCTGACAGACCAGCACCCCTAGGTCAATTTTACTGCCAAGGCTGAAGCCATGCAGTGGCCTTTGACCTGAAGAAGCTCGCGGAGATCAAACCGAAGCCAGCGTCAGATTCGCCGATCTCACCGACACAGTCAAGTGTCTCTGTCGCCTCGATTACAGTCTTGTGTGGGGAACTCGAGGCGATTCATGTTGCCCTCATTCCATTGGGAGGTGGCTTTCGAAAACGACAGCTCTAGATCACATCCCACTTGGCAAGTTACGCCGAAGCGGGACCCAATGCCTGGTGGTACGCATCTATTATAAGCTCACTGACGTGCCGAATGGCTTGCCTTCACAGCAGTTTCGACTGCACCTGATACCTCAACTCGAAAGATCTTGGCCACCATATCATCAATAGGCGCCGTTTCGATCGTCAGCATCCTAAACCTTGTTTTCCGCGAGTTTGAATTGATTCTGGACGTGGTGCCTTCATTTCATTTGGAAGAACCCGGTTCGAACATGATCGAAGCAGCCCCGAACCCTCTCTCAAACAACTCGGTCGCGTTCCGAAGTATTGAAGTTTTCCAGCCCAGCAAAGTGTTACATGGAAGTTCTTTAGGTACATATGTCTTGGGTCACCTCAACGTCGGCCGTTATCGCGATATATTGATCCTGAAGCCACGCAGCCGATGAGCTATCTTAGCCTATCTACTGCTAGGTATGTTATATATAATCTCTGGTTTACACGACCGTCCTGTGCCCATCCTAGCCATGTTGAATAGTAAGTTTCTTCTCGATTACTAGATCCTCAACCAGATTGCTGAATCATCGTTCAGAGTACTGGACTACACTGTCTTTTCTGCTCGCTTCCCTTGTGCCTGCGTCACATGCCAACGACTTCATGCAATGTCTGGCGGAAATTAGAAGCGGAGAATACGGACTCATTGGTGGCCTGGACAACTACGGGAACCCGGTCAATAACATCACGAACGCCACCGCCATCTCGTACACCCTCTGTGTAAAAGCCTGCGGAGCATCACCGATCTCTTTCAGCTGGAGTATCTTCTCACAGCGCTTTGGTGCATGGGTACTCCCATGGCTTGCCCTCATCTCTCAACTTCCCTTTGGAGCTTCCGACAACTTCGACAACCTGCAGTCTGTGCTACTATGCATAGGTTCCCCTGTGCTTGCCGCATACTCCCTTGCGTTGACCACCCTCAACGGAAGATGGATCGTACATCGCTTTCTTCCCATGAAGGAGCATCCCAATTCATACGAAATCGTGCGGGTGCTGAGTAGCCTCCAGCAAGCCCCGCTGTGCATCGATAATGATAATCACCAATCCTTGATGTATTTGGTCGCAGGCCGTGAAAACAGAAGGTGGTGGCGCGAGCTCATGGCGTGGCTGAGCTTGACTCATTCGTGGTCTATCTCTGCAGCCGCATCTATTGCCTGGGTGATCATTGCGTACATTTTCACTGTCGTGGACTCGTTCACCGGTGAACTCTCCTCGGGCTTCCATGGGCAAGCCGTCGGGATTATTTGGTTGTGGCTATTGCCCATCGTGGTCGGTTGGTTGCAGATCTCCCCAAAATGCGACTCCCGACATCTACACAACGCCCTTAGCCGTGCCAACAAGCGAATTAACGGGGAGGTTTGGACGAGATCAAACAAATTATCACCAATTCACCTCGCTTCCCGCCGTGTCTCTTGGCGACGTGATGAAAGTCGTTCTCCCCCTATCTTCAACTATTCACGCCTCTTCTCCTGGACCGAAATCGTTGAAACGATTGCTGATTGTTTGAACAGCTCGCCCACCAGGACCTCGCCTGCGTCATCCGCAGAGGTAGCCCCTCCTTCGACTGTTGGTGAACAACCTGAACTACCGAATACGACGGAGCACGCGCGTGAAGAAACTCTTTCACATTTATCAGGTCAATGTTTAGATATCGAGAGCGCTGGCGTCCAAAAGCCCAGTAGCTGGGGTTCTGGCGTATGGCGCCGCGTACTTATATCCGCCAGCTTTGCATTATACCTGCAATGGGGCACAACAACTGCTGCTGTCGTTGTCCTCTGGCTGACGCCCACAACTGGTATGATAGTTGCCAATCTAGAAATACGGGAATGACTGAACCGGACTTACTGCAGGTTTAGGCTGCCGTTCAGCTGCGTACCTGGCGTATGGTGCACTCTCCACCTTAATCTGGCTGATGTGCCTCTTGTCGAGTATACTATCACGGTACACGTTCACCTCACGGTCACGGCATCGTCGTAGGGCTTCCGTCGCAATGTATTTGTCAATCTTCCTCCGTCGCGTGGGGAAGGTAATCGCGGCCGTGAATGCTCTAGGGCTGGTGGCAATATCTGTCTTCCAGTTTAGCAGCGTTTTCGACAACTGTTATTGCAACAGCGCTGTATTTTGGTGGGGTCCGAGTAGAGCCTATAACGTCATTGTTCTCCAGGATGAGGCCATCAGACATATGAGAGGGACGTGGATTGGCGGCGAGATCCTCGCGGCAAGTGCCGCATTCGTATTTATTATTTTTGTCAATCTTTTCATTAATCCTGTCTTCCCTCGTCAGGAAGGCGAGGAGTGATATTGATATGCTGTGAAGTACCAGCAACCTATAGTAAATATTCGACCTTCTTACCATAATATACATATTTATCAAATATACTTCATTCTCGCATGCCTATTGTATCTGAGACTGGCTTTCAACCAAGCCTTCAACCTGAAAGACCAAGGAGGAAGAAACCGACAACGTACTTCAGAGTTGTCACTCTCACCACCGCACACGGTGGTGGTGCAACATCTTCGGAGTTATCGGGCCTATCGACTTGTAGCTTTCTCGAACCATGACGGTCATTGCGGCTAAGTTTACTAGACTCTCGACACCTATGGGATACTGGCCACGGATTCATGCTGTTCTTTGGTCTTGTGCTCAGGACAAGCCCGGCAAATGAAAGATCGCGCAGCCTTCATGGCTCTGACAACAGGGCTTCTGGTTCAAGTTTGTCAGCAAAACCTTGAGGAATTGGATGGGCGATGAAGAGGATTACAATGGCCGACCTCGGCCTGACGAATACATTCGAACGCACCCGAAAGGCTGCAAACTGCCTTTGAGATGGCTGCTATTAAAGCCCTCTGCAGTCTGTGTGCTTCGATCCAACTTGCAACCGATCGACCAGCTGCACAACTTGCTTAAACCTGCTAATTTCTTCTCCCCAATGGCCACCTTGTCAGCACCCCAATCTACCACTGCTACCTTACACTTCTCTGTTCCTCCGACTGACGGCACCAAGGCTTTCAGAAACATTTATACTGACGCCGAGACTGGTAGTATCAGAAAGACCAACACCGGGGAAGTTGATCGCCAGGTGATCATAGAAAATGCACGGGTAACCGGCAGGGCCAGGCTGGACGAGAATGGTTTCGAACTCTTCTATCACCCAAGCAAGCACACCGCGTTCAACAACGACAAGGACATCCAAGAGGAATACTACCCCGAAAGTATCGAGTACCTCAAGGAGATCACAGGTGCCAGTAGAGTCATCATCTTTGACCATAGTAAGCTCCTACCTCTCAGACGATAAAGGAATTACTCAAATTTCCTCATAGCTATTCGCCGCCGCCGTCCAGGCGAGGCCGATGATACGCCACAGAAACACCAACCAGTCCCACTCGTTCACGTAGATCAAACCACAGCATCTTCAATCGCTCGTGTCCATCGACATCTCCCGGCTTCGGAGGTCCCGGAGTTGTTGAAGAAGCGCTTCCAACTCATCAATCTCTGGCGGCCCATTGGCCGTCCTCAGTGTCAATGTAGCTGAGGACACATTTCCTATCTCGCTGGTCTACCCTGAACGGGAGGGTGAGACTATGGGAGTAAGGTACGGTCCGAACTTGAAGTTCAAGTACTTCCCTGGTATGACCCCTGAGGAATTCGTTCTTATTAAATGGTGTGTTCCTTGCGATATTGAGTGGAAGACATTGCTGATGGTCTTTCATAGCTTTGATTCCGTACAAGATGGGAGTGTCTCGGTCTTTACGCCTCACACTGCGTTTGAGGATCCCAACACCCCTCCCGATGCATTGCCCCGCCAATCCATTGAGGTTCGGGCTCTCGTGTTTTATGATTAGATTCTTTCGTGATATGTGGCTTTGTCTGTAAACATGTAGTATTTATTGAGAATTTCAATGACTTGAATGAGCCGGCACAGGCTTGGCACAAATCGTGTGAACATCTCCCACGTGACTAAATGGACGCGTCGCGCTCCCGACGAATATTTCCTGAGCCTCATCCCCCGGCCAGGCCTACAAGGATAAAATACGTGGTAACGTCTTGTTAAATGCACCACAGCACTCTGGCATCAGTTACACAGCAGTAATAAACCGCATCAGGTACTCACCACATTGGGGTACTCACGCCATCCTGTAATTAGATGACGCGAATCCGTATTTCGCACGGAAACAAAGGCTTGGGACCTTTATTCCTCAATCGCTAAGGAAATTTGGATTCATCATTGACAATTCTGGGATCAATTATCTCATATTCCCTTCTTGGAAGACATGAACCGCCCCTTCTGGTAACAATTACCTTCTTGCTTTCAAAGGACCAGCTATTTCTGCTGCCTGATATCAGTTCGCCTTTAGGTATGTCAGGTACGTGTCTCTCAGCGGCCGTACTGCTGTCCATGATGTGATAACTGATCACAGCACAGCACTACTTCCCGCAGCCATTTATCTGAGCGGCCTTGGAGGAATGCCCCTCATTGCTTCCTTTTTCATTCCCTAAATGTCGTCAGGTGGGTTACTACGACTGGCACTGATAGAGATCAGTCGCATTTCTGACCACTGTTTCTCAGCCACTCCCTGGATTATACGGGTCTTGACGTTACCTATGCTTATCTGCGTAGTAGCGGCCATTGATTTCCACGAATGTCTGGCAGAAATCAGGAGCGAAAAGTATGGTTTAGTTGGGGGACTTGATAACGACGGACGTCCAGTCAAAGATATAAAGAACGCAACAGCCATAACATATAGGCTTTGTGTCTCTGCATGTGGGGCGATGTCGGTTTCATTCGACTGGATAACCTTCTCGCAGCAGATCGGATCCTGGCTACTCCCATGGCTTGCGCTATTACCTCAACTGCCTTTTGGAGCCGATGATCACCTCACAAACATAGAGTCCATGATGCTTAGCGTGGGATCACCAGTCCTTGCAGCATACTCGCTCGCATTGACAATCCTCAACGCCCGGTGGACCAAAAAGCGCTTCCTTTCTTTTAAAGAGCACCCGAATACCTTCAAAATTGTACAGTTGCTCAATACCCTTCAGCAAGCCCCTCTCTACATTGATGGAAGCTCCCCTCTGTTACGGCCCCTGGTGGCAGATCCAGCCAATCGTGGATGGTGGGACAAGGTCCTGACTTCACTAAGGCCGACACATTCTTGGTCTATCGCTGCAGCCGCGTCCATCGCCTGGGTCATTATGGCCTACATTTTTACCGTGGTTATTTCTTTCTCTGGGGAAATTCACTCAGCATTCAAAGGGCATGCTGTCGGGATTATCTGGTTATGGCTACTACCAATAGTTGTGGGTTGGCTGCGGATTGTCCCGAAGTGTGGCTCTCAGCAACTGCATCGTGCGCTCCACTGTGCAAACTCCCTTTCCTTCACCGGTGCTGAAGGGGATAGCCATGAACGACCAATCCAGCTCATGTCTTGTCGTATACCCCTCCGACGGGATGAATGCCGCTCGACGCCGATCTTCAACTACTCTCGTATATTTACCTGGTCTCAGGCCGTGGAAGCCGCTGCCGTCACTCTCGGCTCTTCCATCAACAAGCCTCCGGGTGAAGTATCCTCCCCGTCGGATGCTGTCTCTACCCCTACCAATGAGTCGAAAGAAAGAGACGAACACTTAGATCCTTCGACTTCATCATCTCATCCGGATCCAGAAGATGTTCTTCTTAGGAAGACATCACATTGGGCCAGAGGGGTTTGGAAGCGAATCTTCATTTCCGCCTTCATGGGTTTGTTCCTTCAGTGGGGAACGACGATGGGTGCCGTGATTGTTGTATTGTTCACACCTACCAGAGGTGCGTATACTCCGAACATGGTCACATATGTGCCTCAGCTAAATTGTGCTTCTGAACTACAGGTTTAGGTTGTCGATCAACTAGTTTTCTGCTCTATGGCTGCATTTCTACCCTGGTTTGGCTCGCATATCTCGCGTCCAGCATTTTATCGCATTATGTGTCTTGCACGCCGCTCAGTCGCATCTCTAGCACGGCTGAGATACTATCCATCTTTCTTCGCCGCACGGGAAAGATATTGGCAGGCATCAATGCTCTAGGACTGGTCGCGTTATCTATATTCCAATTCAGTATGGTTTTCAACAACTGCTATTGCAATTGCAATGTGATTGGCAGAGGTCCAGCGAAGGCATATGATGTTATCGATACAGATGAGCGGGATATTTCTCTGATGAGGCATGCTTGGATCGGCGGCGAGATTTTAGCTGCATGCACTGCTTTATTATTTATTGGTTTTGTTAAGCTTTTCTTCAACCAGGACCTTCCTCAAGAGAGCGACGAATAATATTATTTGGACGTATAGGAATATATCACATATAAACTTATTGTAATCTATCTACATAGAGGAATCGCATATCATCACCTTGCATCTCACTGGAAAATCGACGCGCAACTGAGAGCTTGGCAACGATTCGGGTTCTGCCCAAGCCAGGGGTGCGAGATGAGGTGCTCGAGGTCTTCCCAACCTTTGACTGAACCCTTCCCATACCGGAGGACTATAGGAAGGGTTCAGTCAAAGGTCGCGGAAATCCGAGGCTTGACGTCGTAGGCAAGTATCTGATTCCCATCCAAGGTTTCTTGGCCGGTTTTTTGCTTCTCGCGTGACCTAGGAGAATGGATCAGAAACATTCACATTGGACCTAGTTACATTAGACGTGCGGAGGATTCTAAAAACACTGACTATGAACGAACACGATATTTCTTAGCGAGGCACTTAAACGAGCATAGAGACAGATGCGCGGTGGCCCCATGGTCGAGGCGCCCCGAGATCATGTTGCCTCTTCCCGCCCTATTTTGCAATGACATACATATCTCGGTCTTCCCAAGCGTGCCACAGGGGCCATTCTATAGCTTGTGGTTAACGGCTATGCATACTGCCAACAGTCGGGGCTGTCCTGAATGAGCTACTGGGGAAGACCTCACGACGAACTGAGATCCGGTGGTAGGAGAGACGTTCTATGATTGCCTCATCCTGTTGCGTTTATCTGCCTCGGAAGGCAGGAATTCTCGCACCACAGGCCCTTCAAACCCTTTTCAAGTAAGAAGGTAGTGAGGGCGTGCAGTGCCAGATTGCAACAGGAATTGACAAACGAGCGTCGTTTCTTCAATACTTGACAAGTCGTCTCCTCTGCAGTGGAGGTGGCTGACTCGTCCTGGTCATGGTCCTGGGCCAATGAACTGCGATTGAGTTTGATCATCGGAGATCGGAGAGTTCACCCGATCAGATTAGATCTTCCTTTGCCAGCCATTCTCCTTGCCCGAGCGAGAAATAAAAACCACGCAAGAACCCCTCAATGAGAGCCAGATATCTGCCCATGGCATCCAGTCTCGGAATTTCCGCAACCTTTGACTGACCCTTTCTCATGACCGGCTGGGAGATTGTGAGAAGTGGTCAGTCAAAGGTTGGGGAGACTCTGAGGCTCGCCTAATCTCGTACCAATTCGCGTCCTGTACGGCTTACGATGATCTCCAGGTACTTTCAGTCCGATCCTGACCTTAATGAGATTATGACCATGCCGTGGCTCCCTCGCACGTATGGGAAATGGAGAGGTTCGAGACTATCTACTGCCAACAGTACGGTAGCCACAAGATAAGGTAGTTATGACCATCTTCTCCTACCGAAACTCCCCGTGCTTTCACGAGCACGCTCTTAGCAGGGCCAACCCACTCTGGACAGTTCCGACCGTTGACATACTGCGTAGCGATTGACCCTCCTCTGCGGAGGAGGATGTTCACCTGCTAGTCGGGATATGCAAGTCATTGCGAAATGGTTGGACGGGAGGAGACAACACGACCAAGGGTGATCCGGGCCTGGCTACCTTGATACAGTACTGGGACTTCGAGGAGCCTGCAAGAGCAAGATGGCCGTGTTGGGAGTCCTAACAGATGTCAATTTTTTGGAAAGTGCTAGTGATGCTTGAGTGATGCATGATGCAGTGCATAGGCACTCCGAAAGTGGCGGTGCCAGCCCATCAACATGTTTTCCCTCAACCATGATGGCCCTCGTCGTCGTATCTCTTCAGCATTCACGGATTGACTGTGAAATCGTTGCTGGAGGCTTATCTCAGGTCGAGCAACCATCCTTGTAATCGCCGAAGTCTACCTTTCCAACAATAGAACAAGCACTGAGCAAGCTGGCGGCGGGACAAAGCTAGTTTGTCAGCAGAGCACGCAAGAATGATGAAGGGCTTACAAGCGTCTAGTCCGAGCTGACTGGAGCTTCATCTGCTTATGACAAGCTTATGAACAACGTCGAGATCGCCAGCTGTTCTCTGGGTATAAAGTCTTCGGGTTTCTTACCCTGAGAACCAACAACTCGCAATCCACCGACTCCCAGGCTCAAGTCACTCAACAGTGAATTCAAGTCTTCTACATTCATCTCAGCAATGGCCATCTCGAAGGTACCCCACTCTGCCACCACAACTTTGCGCTTTTCGACCCCTCCAACCGACGGCACCAAGGGATTCAGAAATATTAATGCCGACTCCACTACTGGTATCCGGAGGACTAATGTAGGCGATGCCGGCCACAAGGTCACTATTGAAAACGCAAGAATCACCGGCGGAGGCAAGTTGGACGTAAACGGTTTCGAATTGTTCAACCGTCCGACCAAGCACACTGCCTTCAACGACGACAAGGAGATTGAAGAGGAGTACTACCCTGAGAGTATCGAATACATTAAGGAGATCACAGGGGCCAGCAGGGTAGTCATTTTCGACCACAGTAAGTCTCAGGCTCTCTGATTATTTATGTGCCTATCTAACATAGACTGCAGCTATCCGTCGCCGCCGCCCCGGCCAGATTGGCGATTCACCCCAGAAACGTCAACCAGTCTCTCTTGTGCATGTAGACCAGACCACGGCATCTTCAACTGCTCGCGTTCACCGACATCTCCCCGCATCCGACGCCCCAGAGTTGGTCAAGAAGCGATTCCAGATCATCAACCTTTGGCGACCCATCAACCACCCTGCGTACGACTGGCCTCTGACTCTTGGGGATTACCGTAGCGTCAAACCATCGGAAGACACGTTCCCGGTGTCTCTGGTCTACCCTGACCGCGAAGGCGAGACCATGGGAGTGAGGTACAGCCCGAACTTGAAGTTCAAGTACTACTACGGTATGACTCCCGAAGAGTTCGTTCTCATCAAGTGGTATGTGTCCGCGATTGGATTTAAATTGAGCTGTTGCTGAACCCACTCATAGCTTCGATTCTGTACAAGACGGAAGCGTCTCGGTGTTTACCCCTCACACCGCGTTTGAGGATCCCAACACGCCTCCCGATGCTTTGCCACGCGAATCTATTGAGCTTCGAGCTCTGGTGTTCTACGATTAGATTTCCCTGCTACAGTTACTGTACATTATGGACCTCTTATACATACTTTCAATCCAATAATCAGACCTTAGAAGCATCCCGAGAACCAACTGAACAACGAATAGCAGAGTCATCATCCCAGCGCCCGCGCCAATGATGATTGACCTTTCGGACATATTGTGAATGCAGAAGGACGAAAAATGAGAACGAAACATATATGGAAGGTAAAGGGTATAGATGAGGTAGATAGTAGCCTTCGACACTTCAGGAATTCGTTGTAGCTGTCGATTTGACGACCATTGCATAGACCCCTGAGCGCGAAAGACAGGTGAATCAAACGGTGTTCACTGTATAAAACGTAGTTCCTACCTCCTGGATTCAGGTAATAAGCCTCCTTTCCAAGCGAGACCAGAAAGCCGCTCAGAATTCCAACATGCCCTGTTATGGAGATAAACGTCTTTCTGGTCTCGAAGATAGTGTCCAACGCTGCTTTAAATCGAAGGGCGGCATGCTCTTTGCCTTCTCGTTTATCTGGATTCCAGATGGTATCTTCTTCTGTCATGTCCTTCTCGATCGTGACTTTGGGGAACTTGGTCTGGATGTACGTCCGCGATCGCCGTTTGTCACATAGCCTGAGCCCGTGTTCTTCACGAAGGTTCTGTCAGATGTGAAAGGTCAGTTCGGTCTCCGATATGTTTCAAGGAGCCAGTCACCTCCAGAACCATCACTTTGGGATACCTTGCGGGTAGAATCCCATTGAACGTGATCTCGTACGTCTGCAAGGCCCTTGTCATTGGACTACAATAAAGCTTGTCTGGCAGCGAAAGCCCGCAGGCGATTTCATTCTCCCACACGTCGTGTGCCTGTTTGGCCTGCTTCTTCCCTGTTTCAGTCAGCTCTGCATCAGCTTGGGTGGGCGTCAGCGCTCAGCCTCGTGTTTGCATGCATGGACAGTGGACTCACGACCCCAGATAGTCTCCCCGTCCCCCTCCTGCTTGGCCCAATGTCTAAGCTGGTATCAGGTTTGCCAGGGTTCTACCAGAAAGGAGCGTAGAGTACCTATTCCATTCGTCCAAGCCGTACTTGTCAAGGGCGGCGTTATCTGTCAAAGAAGGAATCCATTAGTTTGAGTCATGGGCTTCGAATAAAGAAGATCCCGTACGATAGCCCTCTCCGTGTCTGCCAAAGAAGATGACCTTGTAAGATGCATTCGGATCGGCATCGTTCATTGCCTTGATCCGCTTGAACAACTTCGTCCATCTGTCCTTTGAAGCGTCTAGCAACCCAAAACGTTCAGGTATCTAAAAGACTGGTAAGTATTGAGCCTTGAAGGGGTCACGAAAAGGCTGTTTACTGCGTCAAAATTGGTTTGTTTGTCTCCAGAAGACTGAATAAAGATATCTGGAACTAGCTGATGTGACGGTTGTTATTAGCCAGGGACCTTTCTTGATAGAAGGGAAAACAGTACGGCGTATTCTCGAGCCATGTCTGTGTATCGCGACTTTGGCCAGCCAAGATACTGAGGTAATGCTTGTAATAGGGTAAGAGGGTTCAAAGGCAGTTTCTGAGATCTCTGAGGCTCGGTCGAAGTCATGGGTATCGCTTACACTGCAGCTGTGGGGGCACTCGGCGCTGATAAAAGTTGGTCTTGTTTTGGAACTTGAAGCTGTGCTGGTAGCATGTTTCGGCAGGTCCACCATCACGGTGCCAGCGCCTAATGCCCGTTCATTTGTGGTTACGAGGGCACATAAAGGCGGCTAGCCCCGGTAGCCGCACGTTGTTCGAAAGCACTGAAGAACCAGCCCTATCCAAGGTTTCTCTCACCCATCCTTCCTGACGTCTGTCATCGGTATGCCTGACTGGACTCATCCTTGGAAGCGGAAAGGCAGTGAGTCTAAGGACCCACAGCGTCCTGGAACTGTAGGCCGATTTGCCTGTCTATTGCCCACAAACGTCGGATCTAATACACCCTCTAGCCCACCCGCCCAAGCCTCCGCCATAACGCAAAGAAGCCATCGTACGCTTCAGGCAGATCGGATTTCTCAGGATTCTCAATAGATTCCAGGAACTCTGTCAGCTCATCTTTCTATGAACATGATGAAGCGACAACGCCTTCCAAGGGAGAGTACGCATTGGAAGCAACGAAGAAAACTTTGGAAATTCTGCAAGGCGTGTCAGGCTTAGTACCATTCCCGCTGGTCCGGGAGGTGATCGAACTTGGTATCACCCTCATTGGCGTTTGTGAGGTAAAGTGCTTGTTCTACGTTTCCCATTCCGAGCTGACTTCCAACTACAGGCGGTAGGAGAGGTTCAAGGAAAGGTGCAGGAATTACAAGCCCGAATTACCGAGTTCCTGTTGGTGATAGCAAAAGCGGCCAGCGATGGGGAAAAGGTGATAAACAACCTTACGGACGAACTCGACGGCATGAAAACGTGAGTATTTCTTCGATTGCACTCTCAACCAGCCTCTAACACCGCAGTTCTGCGCAGTTGTTTGGTGTCAATCACCCACCGATTGGAAAAGATTAGCAAGCAGAACAAGTTTCTCCTGGCACTGTTTCCTCAACCGAGCCAGAAGTTAATCGATCAATGTGCTACAGAATTCCAGGACAGCATTCAACGTTTCCAGGTAATTAGCGCTCAGGTCCGTTGTCCTACCATGAGGCTAATCAGGTCCCACAGGTCCTCAGAGGCATCCACGCTGCACAGGATTTGACCAACATTCAAGCCCAGATTGCGGCCATATATGGCATCGCCAACAAGGGTGTTCAGGAGCTGACTGGCGAGGTCCGAGACGTCAAAGAAATTGTTGGGAGGGTGGAGGACTCGGTGGCGGAGTTGAAGTCAATGATGAAGTTCAAAGCACCAACTCATTCAGTGATCATCGAGGCTACCATGCCAGATCCTCCCGAATTCTTCTTCGGGCGCGATGAGATCGTCACCAAGATCGCTAGCCAGCTCGCAAGTGGGGACGCCAAAAAGACGAGAGTCTGTATTCTTGGGCCCGGCGGTGCAGGGAAAACATCAACAGCAATTACCATTATGAACCACCCTGCGGTGACAGCTCGGTTCGCGGAACATCACCGATATTGGATGCCTTGCATTGGCGCCAATTCACCCGGTGCTTTCCTGCTTCATCTCGCCGAGCAGCTTCGGGCGACAGGTCAGCCAGATAATCCCCTCAGCGCCATCCTCTCCGCACTTCAGGAGTCCCATGAGCCCCGAGTCATACTTCTCGACAACTTCGAGACAGTATGGCGTCCTGGAGAAGGCTCACAAGAAGAGGTCAAGAAGATTCTCCGCTCCCTCAACTCTCTCCCCCACCTTGCCATCCTCATGACTATGAGATCATCCTTCCCTCCAATCGAGTCCTGGACCTCAGAGAATCTGCTAGAGGTCGCCTCTGAGGATTCCCGCAGGATATACACAGCCATTGATCCAAGTGCAGAAGGTCACCCCGACCTTGGCAAGCTCCTTGACACCCTAGGTCATCTTCCCTATGCTGTCACATTAATGGCCACCAGAGGGAAGCGCTCCTGCTTCGATCCAAAACGTCTGTTGGACGAATGGGAGCGACGTGGACCAGCAGTACTGTCCCGAGGCCTGGATGGCATGGACCACTCCATCGAGCTCTCAATCGAGGACCCCATGCTGCAACAAACACCAGATGCGAAGAAGCTCCTTCAAGTACTTTCGCTCTTACCTGCTGGTTTGTACAACAGTGACCTCTCCCTTTGGGCGGCCTCATTCGACTCCGATGCCATCGACATTCTACGCGACACCGCCCTTGTGGCTACCAGACCCGTGGAAGTGCGGGGAGAAAAGAAGTTGCACATCTTCGTATTGCCAGTCGTGCAGTCGTACATGCGTCACGGACGCATCGAGGAAGCCGTTCGCCAGGAGGTCTATCGAGCCTGTTTCGCTTTCCTATCCAAGCACAAGGTCCTTGGTGCGGGCCCAAACAACCCCGACTTCAAAGACAATGTTCCAGCAATTACAGCACAAGAGACCAATATTCATGCACTGGTCACCCACTTCTCACAACATGCGGGTGATGCGCATTTCGTCGACCCAACACTGCTTTCTTCTCAGTTGGATGGCCTCATAGCGTTCGCGTGGTACCAGGCTTGGACTCGCCCCCAACCAGACATAGGGGAGCTCGTCGTCAACTTCGCTCGCAAGACCAGAGACAAAGGCAGGGAGGCGGAAGCTTTGTTCTGCCTGGCGCACACCCTCTACAAAATCCAGCGGTTTGAAGACGCACGTCGAGCCTACGCGGAGGTCGCTAAGCTCTATCGCTCCCTCGATAATCACCTCCTTGCATGTCGATCCGAGATCTCTGTGATACAGTGCATGCAGAGCCTTGGTGGCAGCTTCCCAGAGCTCGAGAAGCTAATCAACGAGGCATACCAACGTTACGGTGGCGACCAGTATGGACAGGAAGCACATGCATGGTTGGATCTTGTCAAGGCCAACACTTCACGCATTAAGGGCGGTGTGGACAATGCTGAAGCCCTGAAGCTTTACCGCAATGCCCAGAACGCCTTCTCCGAGCTTGGTTGCCGCAGAGAGGCAGCTGTATGTCAACAGTCTGTCTCGAAGTGCCTTGCCCACGAAGGAAATTATGCCGAGGCAATCAAGGAATGGGACGCCGCAGCACGTATATTTGAGGAGATCGGATTACCTTCGGGGATCTTCCGCATTTCCAAAGTGCGCTACCTCAAAGCGTCTGGACAATGGGGCGAGGAGTTGACAGAAGCTCTCAAGGCTGCTTTGGAGCATTCCCAGGTGTTTGGATCTCCCATGAACGTCGCGCAGGCATTGGACGAGTTCGCCGAAGTGTATCTCCGTGCCCAGGATTGGGCTGCAGCTCGATTTGCCTACGAAGGGGCCCTCGTACAGTGTAGGCGGGGAACGGGGTACACACTCGCGAAGATTGAACGACGTTGCATTAACAATCTCAAGTTCATTGACTCCAAGAAGGGATCCAAGACCAATGACACAAAGGACGAGATCAAGCTTATGACACCGTCACGATTCTGATTTCTTTTCATGTACAACTCATATATACATTGCATGCACCCTTAGTAGTTCTGGACATTATCAATCATCCTGCAACCATCTCATATATATTTATCGATTACAACACGCTCATCTTTCACCCGTCGATACAAGTACATAATACATCGGTTCATCAGCCACAAAATCGGAGTCACTTTATTTACTACTTGAGACACCTTATGGAACTACCTTGGGTGATGATAAGCCTCTTTAAGTTAGGAGACAAGCGGGGACCTCACCAGGTTCTTTACGCTATAATGATTTCCGTCAAGACGTCTGAGGACCATTCTCCCAGGAAGACAGGGGAACCAGGCACTCTGCGATAGCGCGACTCGTCATTCTCGTATCTGATTAGCAAGACCGCAAGAGCTGCCGTCTGCGAGCTGGCCAGGACAGCAACCTTGAAAGTGACAGCCTGTCCCTCCAGACTCTTGTCCCCTCCAAGATCACTTGGATCGGCGACGTATGTCCATTTTCCCGTCCTACGTGCTTGGGCAGCTGGTTCGTCGCCGCGAACTGCTACATTCATTGCAGCCTTCGCAATATTGTACTCGTCTTTGGATGCCGAACGCATGGGTTCTTTCCTAGTTCCGATGTCAAATACAAATGACACTTTGCCATCTCTACGAGGCTGAACTGTGGGGAGGATGTCGTGAATGGGCAAGGAGATTCGCAACCCGAAGTTGGTCAAAAAGGATGGGGATCGGCCCTTGGTGTTATATCGTCTAAGGTCGTACTCGAGGATGGTGAAATTGTCCGGAGATGCAGCCAGGACACTGTTATATGGTGAGGCCGTGCCATTCCATAGGAATAGGCCTTGATCTCCTGTCCGTTTGATCATTTCTTCCTGGAATCGGAAGAAAGCTATTTTGCCTTCTCCGTATGCGATGGGAAGACTGATATCAAAAATACCGATAAGGCAGTAGGCCATATCCTCAATACGCGTGGTGCTTCTCTTGGACGCCCAGCTAAGCCTCTCGCGAATGTTTCGCATGCCTGGGACAAAGCTGATCAACTCTGCCACAGAGACACCAGTAATGCGGGAAACGGTTTGCATGAGAGGGGTCCGCTCCTGAGTAACTGTCTTGTCATTCTGTTGATCGGATACCGCTTTCCATTGCGAATTGTAGAATTTGAGCGCTTTCGGTGCAAGCAACTCTTGGAGTGTCCATCCTCGTGAGAACCAAGGATCGCGGTGAAGGTCGGATACGTATGTGGTTCGGCTGAGGTGTACAATGCAGACCTTGGAGGTCCGGTACCAGCGGAACATAGAGCGTACGGACTCTTCCAGCTCTGCGCTACTGGTTTTGTCGATGCATCCGGTATCCAACCAAGCGAGCTCGCATCCCTGTCGAAGGGAGAGCTCGCAGAAGTTGATCAATTTAATTAGGCCCACGCAATTCTTGATATATGGCCGTAACTTCTTCAACTCCTCCAAGCGGTTCTCCCCCTCCGCTGGCTTCGTTTCGGCGCTGTACTTGTGTATAGCCTCTATGACAGAATAACTTCGCTGCCAGGCTTTGGTTTTGACTTCATTGATGTACCTGCTGATTCCCTCGGCGGTGAAGCTGGCCAGCTTCTCGACATCCTGCAATGTCAGTTCATCGTCGGACCATCGGTGAGAAAGAATGGCAAATCCGGTTTTCTCCTCTACCCAGTTCTCAATTTCGTCCATCTTGCCCGTATATTTCTGGAAATTGTTGAGGAATTTGTTGTGGATTTCCGTGTCGAGGTGGTTCATGATGCCATACATGTCTGTCAACTTCAGGTCAGGGAGGTGGAGGACATGTAGGGGAAGTCGGAGTCGTAGATTCTTATTGATCATTTGACTGATATCTGGGGACATATTGAGAACATGCAGGAATTCCTCCTTTGTGAAGAACGCACCGCCGCGGAACCTACAGGAACAGGTCAGTAGCCAGGAACCGGGTGGAAGTGTGGATGGTACTCACAGCTCGCGTTCATTTGTCTACAACCAAACGTAAAAAAATGGTTTTATAACGTTGGAAAAGCTGACTTACTTGCTACAAAATTGTGAGTACTTTGCGAAGAGTCGTGATAGAACGAACATACCATCTAGATACAGGGAAGTGTCGACAAAAGTATAAAGTTCACAAGATGACAAGAACACACCTCCTGTAGTACGTGTCAGAAAGGTCAGGAGGGCATAATGGGAACAGCACTCACACTCTGTCGGCCATCAATTTAGATGAATTATTTGGAGACATCTCGGTCGAAAGTTGGTGGAGCCACATACCCGCTACATCGCCGTCAATTATCTACGCATGCGTGGATTTGCAGGGAACACTCACGAACTGAAGAAGCCGGTCAGGCCGCCTAGTCTCGACTTGGGATCAGAAGCAATCACGCACATACTGGCAAGCATGAGTTCGTCAGATATTATGGTCATTTTCGTCTGGTTCAACGGAAACGTACATCCTAGAGAGGCAAACGGGAATTGGTCTTGGTTAGCAACTGGCGTGTTTCGATAACCCAGGACATACTTCCTGCGATAGACGGGACAACGATCAGAATAATGGGTTTGAATTTCCGTGAAAGTGCCTTACCACCTAGCCGATGCGACATATCCTCACATCAGTTTTATGTGGTGATCAACACGACACTGCATCCAGAACGCACAAACTGATAGGTGGTTAGCATAAGAATTCTATGGGTAGAGGACCAAACTCACGTTCTACGCAAATCAGCGTGTAGCCTTGTCTTAGGACGAGCCAAAGAACCACGTACTTGCTACAAATAGGATACGTTGATTATTGTCCTTCGGAGAGCAGAAAACAGCAACTCACAATCTAATTCCGACATGAGACCTATCTTCAACATCACCCAAAGATGACGACGTACCAATTGCATACGCTTGGCAAGGCTGATTCAGAGAGCAATGAGACCGAAAGAATTCTTATGCATACCCTCTATATTCCAGGGTTAGAACTGAAGGTAAACAGGCGCAGAAGGTGCTTACTTGCTGAAAAAAGGCAATACATCCCCATCGTCAATTTCCGAGGACATTTCACGTTGAATAGCAAGGCTCACTCCCTACGAAGGTGTCACAAGTGCTCATAAGAGAAAATTGTGAAGCACGAACAGTTTCCTAACGGCGCGAGGGCGAAGCTTTTGTTATCTGTTCCTTCATAAATCTCCTACAAAAGCTTACATTCGGCTGAGAACGTATTGTTGAGTCGTAGGAACCGCCTGAGTCGAAACACCTTTACTCACAATCTGCACGGACGCCATATAGTGTCGTGACGGACGGCAAAGATCAACTACTCACGTTTTCAGGCTAGAAGTCGAATTTTTTCATCAGTTTCAGTTAACAATCGATAAGGCGGAACTCACAATCTGTAGTAAAATATTTGCACTCAAACTTCAGGTCAGAGAGGAAGATGATGGAACCAACATGCTGCGTGATTTCAGTCAGACAATGAACGTCGGGTTTTCAGGAGGGGTCAACTTACTTTCTGCCGGAAATTCACAAGCGTCAACCGTCAATTCCTTTGGCTTGAATGTACAGTTACTGCATACCAGCTGATCGGATGGGGTAAGTACTTGATTCTGCCGATTTTATCAGATGATTTACTTTCTAATTCCCAAAAAGATTTGCCTATCAGAAAGGGTGCGGAAGAGCTAATTCTAGGAAAAACTGACCTCCTGTCATAAATGGTTGAGTAAACGAAAGAAATATGACACGCAGAAGGACATACCGGGCGTTGACGAAGCTAAGCAAAGCCTCGTTAGAGTCCTGCATGGCTCAAAAGGTGGCGGTTCACGTACGAACTAGTTCCATTAGCTTCCGACGAAGAGAACATAATCGGATGCTCACTTTCTAGTTTTTAGGGCGTCTTAGATCAAACCTAGACATGGCAGTTCGAAACTACGTACAAGCTTAAATGCCGACTTATGAATGAAAACTCATCAAAGTCTATTGGTTAACTCACCATCTGGATTTCAAGGTGTGTCACAATGGACGCAGTTTCAGAAGGAAGCACGCACGGTCTAAATAGAGTTCAGTTCACCAATTCCTCAAGCCTAACTTCAGAACAGCGCTTACAGTCTGTGGATTAGCGGTAAGAAGGCCGAGAGCGGTAGGATAGGGCAGCTATTGCGTACCTTCTGAAGACGGAGCAAACATATTGTGAGTATTCTATAGATAGAAAAAAAAACGGAGGGATAGTCTACTCACGAACTAGAGATTCCAGTGTGAATGATAGGTCAACCATCAGTACCATGAATGGAGGAACGTACGTCCTGTATTGAGGCATTAAGGTGAGAGATGTGCAAAAGATATTAGGAAGGACCTACATCCTGTCAAGAAGGGGGCATTGTCATGTCCTGAGCCACGTGAAGACGAGCTTGGCCGGAACTTACATTCTATAACCGGGCCAATGAGCCAAAAGGAAGTTGGTTTCCTAGTGTATTGGAAAATACTCACGAACTAAGCGGCCGCAAAGGAAGAAATCACCCTTCTGCTACTAAGAGTGTTCTTCATAACGTACCTCCTGGTTGGGGGGAGTACTCGTTACATGTCTGTATTCGGTTGACATTTTGCAAATAACGCACCTCCTGAGATAGGATGAAAGAGGGTGTAAATATGAATAGTGACTCTTGAGTATGTTGGAATCAGGCTTACGCTCTGTATTTGCTCAGTTATCGCGGGCGGAGGACTTAGGAGCACAGAGAACTTGCCAACTATTGCCAGAAGTCATGGTTTCTCAGAAAGTCATCGAGGCTTTATGCACATGGGGCTCACCATCTATGAGATAAGGCATTAGATGTTGAACCTTGTCATATGATGTAACCAACTGACCGTCTACAAAGTCAGGAAAGTTCCCCTATTAGGTCCTGTACGTTGACAGTGTTCTGGCCACGTACATCCTATTGTATGTTTGGCTCAGAAGGTAAATTGACGAAACAGAAGTTCAAACATACAAACTAAAGCCGATAATAGGTTCAAAATCAGAACTCGTATAACAAGGTCCTTGAGGCTCACTTACGCTCTGGAAAGTGTCAGAATCATTGTTAAATGAAGCAATCGGATGATGAACCACCTTCTTCGTCTATAAACATGTCGTTTGTTTTGACTCAATTCGGTGAAAATGGCACTAGGACTTACGAATCCTTGAGACTATGAAGTCGATTAGGGCTCTAGTCCACGAGTACGAGTTGCGCTAAGGTACTTACCAGAGTCTATCGTAAAATCAACATGAGTGAGCAGACACTTAGATTCAATTCCTCGAAAAATTACCTCTAGAACCCTTCGCATCTACGTTCTTGATGAGCTCAGGTCCGATGTAAGCAAGTTGACGAGACTCACAAACTGTCATCAGCCGTGAAATCAGTAGTTGCTCTAGCTTGTTGTGGGGAAACACTTACTCTCTGGACACGAAAGAGGGATATCAAAGTCAGTAGCGGGACGATCTGGGAAATGCTCTCACAGCCTGAAGAGGTCCAGATGGTCAGCGAATGAACATCGGTCATAACTGAAGGACGTACTTTTTCCTGCGAGTGTACGGCGTCTGTTGAGTTTCTCCTCATTCGTTAAGAGTCTTGGTTACCTTCTGTTGCAGAAAAATATGTGAGGGTGATCTCAGACAATAAGAACGTATGAAGAACTTACGGTCTGGGAGAGAAAGGCACAGGTGCAAGTATTTAGATGACATATTCGGGAGATGGCGAAGAATAGTACCTCATCCTGCAAGGGTCTTGAGGATTCTGGCTAAATACAACCTTACGATGGTTCTTACCTCCTAAACTGTTGTTAGAACCCGTGAATGACGATTTTACTGGTTACTCACGGGCTATATAGGGTCAAGCTCTGCTTGAACCGTTCCACATGGAGTATAGGTGCTTACCGACTACAAAAGGTTGATCAATTCAGAAAACGCTAGATCACAAGGGGCATCGTACTTACGAGCTATGAATACGGGCGGATTTGAGATGAGAAGTAACAGGAGAGTATGGAGGGTGCTTACAGTCTAGAAGATCGACAGGGCGTTAAGAAATGAAGTGCTGGAGAGCCAGAGTTCAGAGGTCCATAATACCTGGAAATGGGTATGCTACAAGAGGGTAGCAAGTCAGACAAGCATATCATGAAAGCCTCTCATCTTTCAAAGTACGTACCCACTGCAAAGGCAAACCAGTGGTGCATCAGTAGGCCGAATCAAGACATCAAAGGCTAGACACTTACGAAGTCTACAGCCTGCAGATCTGAGTTGAGTTGGAGTTCCCAGTCTCATCGACTCAATAACTTACAAGATCTCCAATCTGGAATATGTAGTTCGTATAGAATCACATCTCCGTCAAGTTCGCGACTTACATGGTCGGCCTGTATACGTGCAACGCGTCAGATTGACTTCAGATAAACGCGCAGGGTGAAAGGCTTGGTGATTACCATTTTTGGGTGCCTTTAGAACGTCCAGAGTTCAGGATTTAGGCAGTTTTATCATAGGAGCTAGAGAAACGCCCACAAAGTTCAGATCGCTTCCTCTTCTTCGAGAATCAAAGCTGTTAAGGTTAGGAAAGTGTAACAACGATAGCAACGAGTCTCGAGCGCTCAGGGCCATTCAATGGCATTGCAGTGTTGGTTTTGTTTGGTCGTGCTTGGAATTGATCAGCGCCGAGCGTGGCCGGCATGTCGGCGTTGTCGAATTTTGGAAATTTGAAAACAATGGCAGCAATCTACAGCCTGTCGTCCACATTACTTCACGTTAAACAGGTTTTTAAAAGCTCTGTTGAGAGCCACTTCTAGCTTCAACTCACCTCCATTTTCTGGAACCGGAGTACTAGGCGCTTATGGTGGAGATAGCGTCTCAATTGGGTTTCGATGGCGTTTAGCGCCGAATCAAGAAACGAGGTTCAGGTGGGACTTGAGGCTTGAGCTTTCCCTCAAGGTACCCTAAGGGCACCCAGCTTCGTTTACGACTATAGCCTCCTCGGATCCTATGTCTGACTCACCTTTACACTGGCTTTCTGCAAAGTTTTCGCGTACGGGCAAGAAGGTGTGACGCAAATCAACCATCAGGTGCCCAGTTGCTGACGCAGACTCACCAGCAGGGAAAGCACCAACATCAACGATCCCATTCTGCTGTAGACTCTGTGCGATCGTTCGATACAGCTTCTGTATCCTCTGAACGAACACGCACCTCGCACAACGACAGCGATGCTGCAACCGTGGTCGGAGAAGCAGTGGGCTCATCAAGTGCCGTTGCAATTGCGATTGCCATGCAAGCTATCGCACAAGTAGAAGCCATTTCTGAAGGCGTTCCTGGCGATAGTGAATATGTGCTGGAGGCGACGAAAAGAACGATTAATATCCTAAAGGGCGCTGCTGGCCTCGTTCCAATTCCTCTTATGAGGGAAGTCCTGAACATAGGTGTTTCCATCATTTCAACTTGCGAGGTTAGTCAATGTTGCATCACTCTTGAATCCATGCTTATATGTAACTTTAAGGCTCTGAACGAGGTCCAAGAACGAGTCCAAGAACTCAAGAATCGAATCACGGAGTTTCTGCTCGTTATTGCCAAAATAGGCACTGACTCTGCGAACGATGAATCGAAATTTCCCCTTCTCATGGAAGAGCTCGGAGGCCTCAAAGAGTATGTCAATCTTGTTCGTGATTAAGACTTCTTCCTTACAAGTCGTTCTGCAGTTGCTTAACCACGATTACCGACCGCCTGGACAGGATTAATCAGCAAAACAGCATCCTCCTGGCCTTCCTCCCTCAGCCCAATCACAAGATCATCGACCAGTGTGTTGATGATTTCCAGCATGGCATTGATCGATTTCAGGTGTGTGAAGCCCGAACAAAGTTTGAATCACAAACTAATAATCCTCGTCACATTTAGACTTTGCGCAGTATACACGACTCTCAGGATCTCACCAGGATCCAGACCCAGCTGGAGAAGCTGTACGGCCTGACCAAAGAAGTAGACCAGGAAGTACGAGCTATCAAAGGCGAGGTTCAGGGCGTCAAGTCGGCTGTTGGACGGGTAGAAACCTCGGTGGAGGAGCTGAGAGCTATGATGAGATCAAAGGCACACAGACATTCTATCGTGGTTGAAGCGGCCATGCCTGAAGTTCCCAACTACTTTTTCGGCCGCGATGCCGTCATTACAAGGATTGCCGAAGATATCACCAGCGGAGACAAGTCTCGGACACGAGTGTGCATCCTCGGCCCAGGAGGGATGGGAAAGACATCCACTGCTGTTGCAGTGATGCAGCATCCGAAAGTGAAGGAGATGTACGCCGAGCAACACCGATTTTGGGTCCCATGCCTCAGTGCCAATTCCCCCGGCGCTTTCCTGGCCCACCTTGCAGAACAACTCCGCGTTACTGGACAGCAAGATCATCCCCTCCGAGCCATTCTAGATTCCCTTCGGGAATCTGACGAGCCCAGAATCATCCTACTCGACAACTTCGAAACTACGTGGCATCCTACGGAGGGCAGCCAAGAGGACGTTAGGAAGATCCTTCGTTCATTGAATGCCCTACCCCACGTCGCGATTCTTGTTACAATGCGGTCCGGGTTCCCGCCCCTCGATAGCTGGACTTCCGAACCTCTCTTGGAAGTATCCCTTGAGGACTCACGCCGGATATACGCAGCTATAGATCCAAATGCCCAGGACCATCAGGAGCTCGACACGCTTCTCAAAGCTCTTGGCTATCTACCCTACGCTGTGACCCTCATGGCGACCCGGGGCAAGAGATCCATGTTCGACCCAGGCCGCCTTCTGGAGGAATGGAACAGAAGAGGCACGGCCATGCTTTCGAACCGACAGGAAGGGATGGACCGGTCGATCCAGATGTCGATTGAGGATCCGTTCTTCCAACAAACTCCCGGCACGTTGGAACTTCTGCAAGTTCTTTCCCTCCTTCCCGCCGGTGTTTATGGCTCCGACCTCCAGCTTTGGGCGTTGCCATTTTCCTCCGACACCGTTGATATCCTTTGCGATACGGCTCTGCTAGTAAGAAGGAACGTCGAGGTGAATGGCGAGAGGAAGGTGCATATGATCGTCCTTCCGGTGGTGCAGACGTATATGCGCCATTGGAATATTCCAGATCGTGTCCGGAAGGAGGTCTATCGTCTTTGCTTCAATCACCTTTGCGATCATCCGGTATCGTTTGAAGGCCCCAACAGCCCGAACTTCAAGGGCAATGTCGCACAGTTGACCCTCCAAGAATCCAACATCCAAGCCCTGGCCACCGACTTCATCCAGGAATCCGTCGCAAGACACATCATCGATCCCCTATCGCTACCTTATCAGCTCGACGCCCTTATCATCTTCAGCTGGTATCAGCATTTCAGGCGTCCGCATGCAGAGTTTCCACAGCGTGTGGTAGAGCTAGCTCGGAGAGTCAAAGAACCGAGACGTGAGGCAGAAGCACTCTTCTGCCTCGCCCAGACCCTTTACAAGGTCCAACTTTTTGAGGATTCGCGTACAGCCTTCCAGCAGGCCGCGAAGTTGTTCTTATCCCTTGACAACCATGTCCTCGCATGTCGATCCGAGCTCGGTGAAATCAAATGCCTACAGAGCGCCGGAATAAAGTTCCCCGACCTTGACCAACATCTAAAAGGCGCTTATTCACGTTGGGAGGACTCAAAATACGGGAAAGAGATTCCAGCCTGGCTGGCTCTCATCAAGGCCAACACATCTCGGATCCAAGGCGGCGTCAGTAACGAAGAAGCTCTGGAACTCTTCCAAGAAGCACAGCAGACGTTCACGAGCATTGGGAAAACGCAGGAAGCCGCTATCTGTCTTCAATCGGCTTCCAAGTGCTTCGGCAAGATGGGGAACTATCCGAAAGCACTGGCGGCTTATGACGAAGCAGCAGAAATGTTCGAACGCATTGGGTTTCCCTCCGGGATCTTCCGCATCTCAAAAGTTCGCTATCTGAAGGGATGTGGTATATGGGGCCAAGAGCTGTCGGATGCTCTCAAGGCTGCCTTGGAGCATTCACAGGAGTATGGTTCTCCGATGAACGTGGCGCAGGCTTTGGAGGAGTTTGCCGAGGTTTACATTCACAAGGAGGACTGGTCGGCCGCGAGACTAGCCTACGAGGGTGCTGTGGAACAATGCAGTAGGGGGTCTGGATACGCACTGGCGAAGATTGAAACTAGGTGCCGAAGCAACCTGAAATTCATCGATATGAAGGAGGGAGGCTCCAATGGCGCCGATGATGGCAGGCCAAAGCTTCTGCAAACACCCTCCCGGTTCTGAGTAAGCTTTTACGACCTGACCCTTCCTACTCAACCTTACACCTTCACTTTAGGCTTGCACTCCCTTGGTTCCAGACCTCTTTCATCTGTCACCATGCCCACCTGAGCGTTTAGGTCGAGTGTTTGGGTCATTCTGAGTGACATTCAGATCACATGATGTGACTCCACGCGATTTAACCTGCTCCCTCGTCACGACATTTGGCAACCTTGACCGCACCCACTGATTATCTCAGGCAAAACCAAGTCGAGTTATGGTACCCTATTGGATAATGATTCCTTATGCATCCTCTACTCATATGTCGGGATTCTGAAAATGGCCGCTACTTATCCCCAGTGCCGTTGTAGCATATTGTGGTTGAATTCCACAAGATTTTACGAAGTATTCTTGCTCAATATCTTTGGCCTCAAGGTGTTTTGTATCCTGAATTACAAAACCCCTGTGACTTATGCCGTTTGCACAGGCTATGAACCAATACATTTGAGATCCACGTGGACAGCACGCGGCATTCATTGTGGATTCGGTGGCACTAGATGCGATGCGAGACCCAGGTATTTGTGGTCATACAAGTCACAAGTGCATGGCGACCGTCATCCCCGGATGAAGAAAATATTGGTGAACGAAGTATTTCACCTTGCTCTTCATCTTATCTGATAACGGCTGATAACTGTGATAGTGAGGAATTTTACAACTTTCATGATCTGAGCTTTTGCAGAAGCTCTCTCTTCTATCCTCGAGCCAATACCTTCTCGGCTCCCATGTTCCCATGTTCACACGTATCAGATAAGATTCAATTCATTAGTCAATCTGTATCACTTGCGAAGCCCGCACATTGTCAAATCGTATCACTCTGCGAGCCCGTGCTTGCGTAGGCAAAACAAGGGTTGTAATTCGAAGTCTGGTATAAAGATGGGCCAAGCAGGTTGGGCGCTGCCACAAAACACACTTTTTCTACCCCTCTTTCGATAGGCTCTCCACAACTTCACGAGCGCTTGCAAACATGGGCAAATTCTACGACGAAATTCCCAAAAGTCTTCTACCATGGATAAACGAGCAAAAGGTTTTCTGGGTTGCTACTGCTCCTCTCGCGGAGGAAGGGCTTGTGAATGTCTCTCCGAAAGGTGTCGATGGAACCTTCCATATCATTGATGCCAATAAGGTCTGGTATGAAGACCTCACGGGCAGTGGTGTGTCCCCAACTTCTCGGCGGCATCATTTTTACGGTCGCTGAACGGCTGGTAAACCCATAGGTGTCTCTACTGTGGCTCATATACGTGTGAGAATGCGAGAATCACAATTTTATTCAACGCATTTGAAGGTCCTCCGAGAATTCTCAGGCTCTTTGGGAAAGGTGAGCCTCTTGGTCATCCTTGAGCCAGAAACTACTCTAACTATACATGGAGGGACGATATATGAGTTTGGTTCTCCGGAGTACGCCTCCCTCATATCACCTGAAGAATGCAATACTGGCTCTCGCGCGGTCATAATGATTGACGTATTCAAAGTCGGGACTGTACGTATTTCAGTCGGTCTCCTTCATTCACCGGCTCTAACCCATGACCGATAGTCTTGTGGCTTCGGTGTTCCCTTTTATACCTATAGAGCTCCTCGAAACAAACTCCTATCGATGCTGAGGATGTTCGAAAAGGGCGACATCGAAGGCCGGAACGGGAAAGAAAGCTCCTCTCGCAATCTGGATCCGCAAATCGAGCGAATGCTAAGGCGGGGTCTGAAGAACTACTGGCGAACATCGAATAATGTCAACCTGGATGGCTTACCAGCGTTGCTTACAGCCCCCGATTCAGAGGAGAAATTTCGCAAACCAGTAGGAGAACTTGCAAAGGATGACGAAAGAGCCGGATTATGCGAAGCGGGAGGAACCACAAAAGCCAAGCCTTTGAGAGTTGCAGCCATGAATGGATTACCGCGTTCAGATTTAATCATCACTTTCCTTGCTGGAGCACTTCTTCATGCCATCTACGTCCGATTTCTTCGAAGTTTCCAATCGGTAGTTTATTAGCTTTACTTCGGCTGGTACCCAGAGACTTACCGTACTTGCAAATCATGCTAATGTTCTAGCTGCTCTGAGTTCATCAGACGCATCGTTGTGGATTTGCCAATGTCCGCGACCTCGGTTACGCGTGGGGTACGGAGATGCCTCGCGGATGAACATTCTAAAGTGTTAGTGACACCCGTTGGTTCCGCCGCCCGCACCCTGCCACAGGAAGTGCAACCTATGGCAACGGTGGCCAACCATACCGACAACGGAGATCAAGACGTTCCCCAAGATGATGAATCACGATCATCCCGAAATTTAGGATCTTGTTCCATCTTCATCAGCTTGAGCTTACTTCGTGCAGCCTCTGGATCGCCATTTGTTCCTCCGTACCAGAATAAGCTTCAGTATGATCTGCCAAATATCACATCTATCACTTCGGAGAACGTCAAAAAATCTATCGGGACGTGCAATGACGCCTCGAAGTTGAACAGGGTTGAGCCACAAGGCCTGCTCCGAGCTCGTTGTGGTTGAGCAGGTCATACTCTACCGGGTACCCGCTCCCTCGATCCGGCCTTAAGGTCCGCGGATCCAAACGCATCTATTAACGCATCACACAGCCATGCAGCTTGACCAACAGTGCGAGCCACAGGATCCACTGCGTTCAGCCCCCATCGCACCGCGTCCTTGCGGGGAACTATTGAGAGAGCTTCTCTGGCTGAGGTACATTGAACCTAACCCGAAACGTCGGGACTCGCCGCGGCTGCCGCCTCCTGAGTTGCCGTGGCTATAGGCTCTGCCTGAACCTTTGAGGGCCTGTGGCGGCATGCATGAATAAAGTAGCTCAGGAACTCGGACGCGGCGCATGAGCGGCAGAGGCGGAACTCTGGATTCTAAACCTGGTGGCACCATGCAATAGAGTCGATAACATAATTTTATTGAATAAAAATACAAGATTATTGATGTTGGTAGGAGACTACGTAGAGTAGATTATAGTCCATGTATTAAGCTACGGTGATGTCAGATAACCATCGTTCAGAAGCGATCAAGCTGGTAGCAAAGTATGTGCAGCGATACTACTAAGGCGCCCGCACACGAGGGTCATGAATACACCGAAGAAGAATGGGAGTAGTGACCTGGGTTCAAATAGTGTGCCATCGCGGAACACAGACGATGAGATCATATCTCCCTTCGTCGAGGTGTTACCCTGCAGATGCTGGGGGGCGTTGACGTTTCCTGTGATTTCGTAGATCGATTTCTTCGCCACCGGCTTTGATTTGAACACCTGGAAAGACAGGTGCGCCCCACTGAGTCCTGGCATGTCGTCCAAAGACTTGGTGTTCCTCTCCTCCCACCAGCGTTTCATTCCAATGGAGGGCATTGGCGGGCGCGGTGTCGAGCTGACGGCCGAAGAAACTCCAGCGACATCAGTGTTCTCCTGTTTGGGTTGATATTCTGTAGGTGTGAGCTCTGCCATGCGGTCGTGCGCTTCCTTCTTCGCGGCCCATTCCAGAAGCTGGGTTCGGTGGCCCTTGTATTCATAGAGCGGGACAGAATAACCACAGGTCTGATCCGAAAACATGTAAGAATAGGTCGAAAGAAAAGGCGGGGTGAGACTTACAGTGGCGACTTTGAAAACGTCCAAGAAAATCACGGCGCGCGATCCCGGGTGTCTCTTGCCTTCTGGTAGGAGGGAGTTATACTCCGGGCTGCCAAATTCGAAGACTGAACCTGATAGCCAATGTTAGATCTACGTGGTCAATCATCGAGTGATCGGAATGCACATACCTCTGCCGTAGAGTCTTGCGATTCGGGGAGGGCCTTCGAAGGCGTTGAGCAGTATCGTGACTCGCCCGTTTTCGCGGATGTGTGAGATAGTTTCGACACCTTCGAAGAACAATGAGTACAATGCTCGGGCCGACGTAGAAAAGCGTCTAACCTGAGCCTGATAGATCCTCATACCAGACCTGGTGAGCGTTATGGACGTGGAACGTGCCCTCGACACCCTTAGGTGAGATGTTGACAAGACCGTCAGCGCTCAAGGGCGCAGAGGCAACCCAGAAAGTTTGTTGTTTCTCGATCCAAGCAACCAAGAAATCAGGTATTTCGCCGAACAATTGCATGTTGAAGAGATAGAGAGAAGGGTAGGAGATAGATAAGGTATATCCTGGCCTCAACGGAGCGAAGTAAGAGATCCAAGAAGGAGGAGAGCAGAAAGTTCAATGACTCGATAGCAGGTTGAGGGGATGGAAGGTGGAATTCATCAGGGATTATATAGCCAAAAAGCTCGGCTGGTCTTGAATAGGGAGGTATGAGGACGTCCTTCATCTCGGAGATGAGGCCACCCGACCTTGCAGCCCATCACCAGGAGACAACCTATCGGGCATAGGCCCGATCTGACATCCCCACAACAGGTGATCTTTTAGTTTTCCCGATGGAATTGGGTGCGCTTATTGACATTTATGGGGATTTCCTGAGGGCGCAACATAATAAGCGAACTTGTGATGTAACGTGTTCAATGGTCCCTGGGACCTTGACGTATCACAGCCATTGAATAAGACGGCCAAGTGAGGCGTGCCCTTCCGACTCCTCCGGCTGTCATGGAATCCTGTGTGCGATATGGGTCAACAGGATTTAAGGATGCATCAAACATCCTGATGCGATGAAACGAGCACAAGTGAGAGCAAAATACGGTCCGAACCTTTCTTACTCAGCTATTCGGCAATTATAATACGTATTGCAAAGTTTTTCAGTAACGCCATTGAGCGTGAGTGTAGAATTAAAAGATGCCGCAAATTGACGCCCCTTATGCCGGCGGCAAGTCCAGAATGGACGCAGGCACGAACAGCCACAGAAAGTCATGCCGCTCATAAGCGAGCTACGCGATTGAACGAATCCTGGGCGAATCGGTTTGGTTCAATACAACGAGGCGGGCGTATGTGCTTTTCGAAGAGGCAGGAAAGGAGAAGTTTAGATCAATGATATAGTTCCTTCCTTCTTAAAAGATCTAACGAATTACAGGATCACTTGCTGTGTGTTCAAGTCAAATTTCGCCACCCTTAAGAATTGCTATGGATATTATGAAAGTGTTGTAAGAAAAATCGAAGGATTCGTCGCGTACCACTGTAAGACCCCTCAGCGTGGTATCCCCCACCTCCCGAATATTTTACTATCCAAGCAAACCGAGGACTTGGTATGTCCATACTCCAGACTTGGCTAAAACTCTCACTGACCGCCATGTGCGCTCCAAATCAAAGATCCTTGGGGGGAAGATCTCTCGGTGAGGCAAGGGTCCTGAACAGCGTGACACTAGTTGCACCATCTGCCATTTGACCTCTTAGTTCAGCCGTGCATCTCCGGCTGCAGACCGAACGAACCGTGCCCGTAAGCACACCCGAACTCACCACCAGCATGATTTGGCGCCACCAAACCTTTTTTTCGCCTTCAGAATGCCACAGCCGGATTCAGCAGCCCGTTCGCGGGGCATGTGTGGGCACATGCAACGTCTGGCAGTTCCCTTAGCCTGGATCCATACAATAATAATCAATTGAAACGTAGGCGATGTGTCTAGAACAGTTGCTCACCGCGGTTGAAGCCATCGTCCCGTTCATAAATGAGGCTCAGGGTCATTGACTCGTGCCCAATCCAATGCATCGTGCTACTGTAAATTCTACCTTTCTAGATCGTTCCCCTTTGCTTGGAATCCCTGTGAGATTATTAAACTATTGCACATTCCCCCGCTGCAGTGTCCCTCGGTTAATAGCTGCGTCGAGTAAAAGGAAGTACTCGTACTCTGCCTGATATCAAGTGCGAACCCAGCCAAATCCCTTGTAGTTCCGTATATCTTCTGTACCTTGTGTGTGGGCACTAGGACTAGCCGCCAAATTTTAGGCCGCCGGGATAACGAAGAGTTGGGTCAAAGCCCCTGTGTGGCCCCCTTCTCAGGTCTGTACCTACCGCAGTCTCGGACAATTAATAGTACAATTCCGTATTCAGGTGTCCTTGTCACTGCTTACGTCCAGCAGTCATCGCCTGTTAAAGTGGGTGGACCGAGTCTGATGGTTTCCAAAGTAAGCTCGACCGTCTTTCTCACCGGTGTTTCATGGATATCCTGCTATTAATTCTGAAATGAGCTCTGTAAGTTCAGGGAGCGCCGACGGCCTGAAACCGCTTGTTGCGTATATGGAGGATTAAATCACCCACGATATTTAATCGAAGTGCGACATGCAGTCCACAGATGATGACGCTAGTGTTCAAGTTACCAAGTCAAGACCGTTTCTGCGTCAATCAATTTATTCACCTGGGTTCCATGTGCTTCTCGACAGCTTCCTAGCCTCGCAGAAGGTAATCCTTCGGCCCAATGCGATTGTAGCTTACTGATGTTCGTTGCCACATTCTGAGATCAGTAGCGTGCTGAGAGAAAACGCACGAAATCGGAAAAATAGTTGCAAAATACGATTCTTTGGCTTCAAAGATACCCTACACGCGGATCCGAACCGTCCTATGACCAGTCGCCTAATGCAGCATATCCGGTTATGACCCCGATTCGGCCTCGACGCGATTCTCAGAGTGACGTTCGCCACGGATAATTGGATGCTGAGCATACCCACCTGCAATACCGGCGTATCGGTTTGACGTCTTGGTCCTGCCTACCACCGTCCCCAAAGAGTTTGTCGATGATGATCAGGCAGAAGGCCAAAGAAATTCGAATTATTCATGATTAAGTATGCTTCTCAAATGTATACATCATAGAATTAGGCCGCTGGTAATATGTTACAAGTTTCCGTTGACGAGGTCCTTCAGAACTGGCCGCCTGTTGATCATAGCCATGGGTGGACTAAGACCCTTTGCTTTCTTGACGGCCCTCTCTGACTCATGATCATCGCTGTTGAGCGATGCAGAAGGGCGTTTGCTGGGCGTTGAGGGTGGCCTTATGATATGTGGATGAAGCATGTGAGCCCGTGTCGGGAGCGGCAGGACCCAGCTGCGCTCGTCCATAAGGCGGAAAAACTCCGACAGCACGGGTGCTTCTTGAAGCGTCTTCCTTGAGCCAATCAGGACGAGCTTGGAGCGTGCACGAGTGAAGGAGACGTTCATCCTACGCCAATCCTTAACAAGATCACCCGTCTATAGCGGAAGTTGATTAGAGGGTTTGATGAGTAAAGTGATAGGGAAGTGACGTACATGCCCTGCTTCGTTAGACCGAACCATGGAGATGATTATGCAGTCCTTGTCCCGTCCTTGACTACGATCCGCGGTCAGAATCTCAATCCCTTTGCGATCCTGAAGGAGATGCGATAGTAGTTTGACCTGTTGTTTGTACAGGGAGATGATGCCGACTTGGTCTTGACGGACGCCACAGTTCAGCAACGAATTGACAAGTTGATAGACCAGTTGTGCTTCTGTCTCGTTTTGAACGAGATCACCAACGCGAGAATCGTGTGCTGGAAGTGCGTCGGTGTCTATGAAAACAGCGCGGCAGCTGTCGTCATGTGTCAGATTAGTATGGCATCCGAGTAAAAGAAATACGGCAAACAATCTTACCTTTCAGACAAAATTGATTTGATCCAACACTTATCTGGCGAACACGTTGCACCCTCATGGATTGCGTTGAGATAGCTTGGGTCAGGAAGTCGCAGAGTCCGCTGGGCAACCTCTTCCGTACCACAGCGAAGGCGGTTACCGTAGATGAGTGCGTTAGAGAGTGTCATAATGTCGGCGTTCATTCGGTATTGATATGCGAGGTCAACCACAGCTTGAGGGTGCGCGTCTGATAAACGACGGAAGAGGGATACATCCAATCCACCTTTGCGAGCCGCCGGATGGCGAACCTGAAATGTCAACGCCGTTAGCAGGTAGTTAAAGCCGGCGATGACCATATACGACTTACCAATGGCGGAAGCTGGAAATGATCTCCAACTAGCACAAAGGTATCGGCGAAGCGAAGGGGACCGAGACATGTTGGTAATGTAATTTGTGAAGCTTCGTCAACAATGCAGTAATCAAACTTGCGTCGCTCGAATAGTGCGCTAGGATGATGGATTTAGATTTCCCCACCGGGGACTAAATGGATGTAACGTACTGATCAACAGAAAGGCACGTCGTGGCCACAACAGGAGGATCCATCAGCTGATGCTCGAGTTGTTCCAGCGTCGTCGCTTGCTCAGACGCCCGGATTGTGAATTTATGGACATCTGGGTGAATCTATTGTGGGATCAGCATGAGGAACGAACTCCAGCGCATTCAAAACGGACCTTGTCGATGTTCCCAAGTCGGAGGATTCCAAACTTCACATGAGTCAGTTTCGCAAGAATAGTATCAACGGCAGAATGGGTATAAGATGTCAACAGAACCGTCTTCCCCATTGCGACAAGTATCTTGATGATTGCAGCGATTACCGTCGTCTTCCCGGTCCCAGGCATCCCCAGAATGAGTGTATAATCTTGGGCAGAGAGGGCTTTAGTGATTGCCTGTCTTTGATTCACATTCAGTCGGGCGAGTTCTGCGGAGTAGACAGGGGTGGTTGGTTCGGGGGTTTCCACGAAACGTGGCGGTCTCAAGTCCACGACAAGTTCGAGACGGCGCGTGTCACCACTTGCATAGAACAGCTGTGCGAGATTGTCACGGATCCTACCCATGCCACCAAAAAGTTCATCTTTATCAAGCCGAAAGATGACTTGGGAATGAGGCGGCTGAGTGGGTCCTTGCTTGATGACTCGTCTGCGAATGGCCTCCAAGTCAACCTTGTGATCGACCCCAACAATAACACCGGTAGGCGTGAGATCCACGACAAAGCCACGCGCCAGAGCAAGGAGGTTTGGCTCAACCGAAATAGTGATTGCATCCCCTGAATTGATGTGTCCATTCAAGAGGGAATTCACGGGGATACCAGTTTGGGACGAGGCCCGTCGAAATCGATATGTGAAGCTGTGGATCTTGTTTTGTGCGGTATGCGTCGGTGAAGGGCGAAATGAAGTATCCAGTATCATGGATGCGAAACATCGGCCCTTGGCCTCACGTTCATTTGCTCCCATCGTCCACAACTCCTTTTTGAACCGCACGAGATCCTGTTCTTCCAAAGAGATGAGGGATTCCCATCTCTTGAAGAAGTCCGATTGGCTGGGTGTGAGATGTGCCGTCTTCAGTTCGTAGATATCGGCGATGGGAGAAGACGTGTCCACCACCCCGTCGACAGCCTGGCAAAAAGATCAATGACGGTGAGAGTAAAAATATCTCCATAACTTACCTTGCGGTACAGCATGCATGTATCGAGAGCATAGCAACGTTTGCAAGCCCTTTCATCATCGATTGTGGGGGGTAAGAAAGGTTCCGAAGCAGCAGGCTCCGAAGTATTTTTCAGCCGAATGTTGGAGTATTCATATCGCCTCATCATATAGCAGGCCATTTCGTTCCGTGCTATCATCAAGCCGCGTAGTTCATTGCGACCGCGTGGAACTCGAACCACCTCTTCGCTCTGAGTGTAGTAAAGCAGGCCATCTTCAACCTCCGTTTGGTAGCGTTCGGCTGCAAGAAGCGTGTACAGCATCGTTTGAGCCCTATGATCCATGGCCGCCATCGCGCGGCCAGTCTTGATCTCGAACGGCTTGGGACCTCGCGAAAGGACATTGCGAGTCGGAAATTTTGGATCTGGGTCAGAGATGACAGCCTCTACTGTCACATCTAGCTTTCCCTTGAGGCCGTAAGTGGGAGACCAGATATCTTCTTCAACATCCAGCAGCTCGGGGATGGCAAGAAGGGAGTTATTCTGGTTTCTTGTTGAACGTGTGTTGGATAGGTACGCATGAGCCTGACGCGTGAGAAATCGTGAGTATGGGCCGATCATCTTCCGAAACTCCTTAGATCTCACCTTGGGGGTGTCTGCGAGATATTTGTCTGCAAATGCCAGTAGACCCTTCGCCCGCTCGCTGAGCTCGTGTTTGGCCTCGGGAATGGTCACATTAATGCGAACTAGCCAATGGAGGCCCTTCACGAGAACTTCATCAATCTTCTTCTCAACCCATTCTACATGCCATTTACGCTCCAGAAGACAGGCTTGCATGACCTCATGCAGCAGGTGGCCCCAAACCAGAGCCGGGGTGGTGTCACTGGAGGACCGTACGAGATTGGAGAGCAGGGGTTTGCGCCGGCATAGCGGCGCATTTGAAAGTGCAGTCGCTGTGAGTAGGAGGTCGGGGTGAAGGATGAGTAGGTTGGATTTAGCCGTGATATCTATGGTCCGGGTCAACGAGGAAGTGGAGGGTGTCGCCAATGTAAAGTTTCCGATAATGTTCACGGTATCTCCGATTCGAACATCCGAGGCCAGCCAGTCATCCTTCAAAACGACTATGGCATGCTCGTCACTACGAGCGACTTGAACTGTAAGACGCTGGAACAAGGTGAGATTATCTCTTTGGAGACTCTGGGTATGATCTCACCTTCTCGTAAGGCAAAGAACTTATGGCTTTAACGATGCATCGTGTACATGTATCTGGCGTATAGGTTGGCGCAACTGGTGTCCTTTCAGCCTGCAGCGGACCGTAAGCTCAACGTTTAGTATTTGTATTTGTACCATGCTCTTACCTTGACCTTCTTTACTGGGGACTTCCTAGGAGAACCTTGATCAGAAAGCATGTCATCCCAGTCCCAATTTTCTGCCCCGTCCAAGAGGCGGGTTATATCCAAGTTTTCTTTTCCAGTCTTGGGCGTACACGTACGCAAGCGCAGTGGCGACAACGCTGATTTCACAGGTGTTTTAAATACAAGCTTCTGCTTCTGCGGCGAAGGGTCCGGTGTTGGGACCGCGTTCCAGAACGACTCGTCAAGGCCAGACAAGAGGTCAGCCATGAAAGCTGCCTCGTCTTGCTTTGTAGACGCCTTCGAAGACATGAGGCTGTAGGTGCTGATAGCTTGTTATCGTATAGAACGTTTCAAGCTCTTCTTCCCGGGTACTGTGTCGGTGGTGTCGCTGTCGAAGTCGTTGAGGTCAACGCGGTCAAGCGCGTACATGCTGTTAAACACGAAAAGCAGTCACGTGCCACGCGTTTTCGGACAGATTCGTCGGGATTCGGAATTTTGCGAAGACGCAGCATGGTACTCAGTGCTTTCACTTTGCTCCTCTGTCCAATATGCCATGCACCTTGAATGGAACGTCCACATCCAAATCAACCTTAATGTGGCCCTCTATCAATATCATCTCCCCGTTCTCTTGACCTATATTTGTTACCAAACCAAGGTATCATGAATGATCTGTTACAGAGGAAAGGTCGTCTTCCTGATACCAGTACAAATGTAATGCTCGCACAAGCTTTCAAGGACTTCTAGAACTCTTAGAAAGACGGGAACACAGCTTACTCTCCTTGAGACTGATACTATTCTCCACACAAGCGTCGGATAATCTAGCCAATCCAACGTCAGTTTACCTTCTTGACAGAGGAATCGGTCGAACCACCTGGTTCGCAGCACCAGACCGAGCTTCGATTAACTTTCATTACAATCAAATCAGTAGGAGAAATTTTCGTACTAATAAATCTTCCCCAGTGATATTTTCGGAATGTCGGGTGAGCTTCCCGAATAGATAAGGGTCGCTCAAAACTTCCCGCACCTCCTGCAATTTGCCACCAGCCTGTGGGATTGAACTCAACATTTACTCACAGGTGACTTCTGCGGGAACAAACGAAGTACCGGCACAGGAACAGAAACCATTTCACTGATAACGAGCTCACAGCTCTCCTGGGTCTCCTCGAATCAGAATCCATCTTCTGACAGCGTAGGTTGATCATCTTGAAGATGAACAATCGACGTTCAGAACTATCCTCTCATGTCGACGACATCTGGTACAGGTGACTGTCGTTTTCTTTCACGGGTTAGTCAATGGCGCTCGCAGTGGAAACCGGATGGTGCCATGCTGAGATGTACCATGATTGTTCCTTCCGATGCTCGGGCATGTGGTGCAAGGGCTGGTTTCCAACCATGAACGTAAATCCCCTCGACCCTACGGTCCCTACCGTTGCCGCCCCCCTCAATAGAATTAACGCTTCTGCCGTAGGATCAGAATGAAGGCGACGGGCTCTTCTGCTGCCCTGTTGGGCCGTAGGCTGAATAGTCCCGCTCGCGAATGCGCCCCACCGCATTGTCCACCCCTTAGATCTAATCGAACCGCCCACCCGCGCCAAGACCGACGGTACCGGCCATCTCTCATCCAGGGAATCGTGACCAACGTGGCATGGTACATCGTTAGTTCAGAAAGGGACGCCTCTGTATGAGCAAGGGCTGTCACGAGGGATGGCTTCATAGATATACCCTCTGAAGTCATTTGCCCAAATTTGGACCAGAAATCTCCGGCTTTGGGGTGCGAGTCAGAATGGGGCTTATTTTCAATAGGATCGACTGAGATGACTGCGAGTGTGTTTCAAAATCACGAATGAGCTGTCGAAAACCTAGGGATCATGGCTGTGGGATCAATCAGAGACTGACGTGAACCAAAGATGGTGAGGATTCACCTGACAAGTCCACAAGTGAATCCTTGATGCATAGCTAACGCAAAGGCCAGTTCATCTGCAATATATTGGCATTTACTGGCAGGTAAGGAGCACTTCACCTGACCTTTGAGGAGTTTTGTTGGAAAGTCATCCTCAGACTGGCTTGGCAGATGTTCACGGCGTCATGCTCCCATCTCCTGTCTTTCCTCGCCCTTTCTTTTCCAAGCAAGTTCAAAGAATTGTATGATTGAGCCACAACTTGAACAAGTTTTAATCTTAAGGATGGCCAAAGTTTTACAACAATGCCAGCAGGAGCCTTTCCAAGTTGCTAATCACTGCGGCGAGAAGATCGCCTGCTCTCAGAAACAGATCCACAGAAAGCTGAGCCGGCCAGAGCAAGAAAGGTTCCTCAGAGTAGAGCCTTCGCGACGAGATTCAAAACGAGAACTTGAAAGTTGATTCTTGGGATTTCGATGGTTAGGACGCTCGAAGCTTGGGACAACGATCGCAAATAGGTTCATTGCGGCGGTGACCATGCTCTTCCTTGTTGCGGATTTCAACTTCGTTATTTCCAGCGATCAGAGAAAAGTTTGGGAGCATAGGGTCGTTTCCAGCTGGATTCCCAAGTCGGCTCCATGCCTGGGCCTTTCCAATGCAGGCAGAAGACCTTGGCCATTGGGCCATTGCAGCACAGCATGTGTCAAGCCGCTTATTCTTCGGGGAAACTTCATCCCGACCACCATGATCTCACCGGAACTCGTTCGCTGCAAATTATTGCGAGCTTTGCTCTCAAACTTAAAGAGACACGCAACTCGAGCGGCACCGCTGACGGCAATCCACTAGTTTGAATTCCACAGATTTCCGAAAGTGCTGCTCTAAAGCCAAGCTGTTGCGGATCTTGAAAGCCGCCTGAATAACAGGGTGAATGCTATTGGATACTGTTTGTAAGCTGAGCACGCAACCCTCAAGTTAGATGATAAAGCTACGAACATGATTCGACTCTCCAATCCACGGTCCCGTGTCCGTCGTTGCTTGCTAACTATCAACTCTGTGTTAACGTAGTATAAAAGCTATCACGTTCTCTGCCTGGGCCTCTCATCGTCTCAATTACCCTACTATCTCTTGTGATCTATCTTAGTCTATATATCTGAAATGGCCATCGAACCAGCACCGAAGTATACTAATGCGACCATCCGCTTCTCGGTGCCTCCCTCCGATGGCACTCGGGCATACCACGAAATCAACGCCAATTCCGTGACTGGGGAACGAGTTACGAACGTGGCAGTCGACGATCACCCAGCTACGATCGAGAACGCCCGCGAAACTGGGGGAGGGAAGCTGGACGTGAACGGATTCGAATTGTTCCACAAGCCGAGCAAGCATACCGCCTTTACGGACGACAAGGAAATTGAGGAAGAGTATTACCCGGAGAGCATTGAGTACATCAAGGAGATCACAGGCGCGAGCCGTGTCGTTATCTTCGATCACAGTGAGCCGTATTCCACCACGACCTTGTACCTCCTGCAGAAGCTGACTCCATCGACAGCCATTCGTCGTCGTAGGCCCGGAGAGGTTGACGACTCTCCTCAGAAACGCCAGCCTGTCCCTTTGGCCCACGTCGACCAAACAACTAAATCCTCCATTGCTCGCGTGCACAGGCACCTTCCCGCTTCTGATGCACCTGAGCTTCTCAAGAAACGGTTCCAACTCATCAACCTCTGGCGCCCTATCAGCCATCCTGCACTCGACTGGCCCCTAGCTCTGTGCGATTTCAAGAGCGTGGACGTGGAGAAGGATACCTTCCCTGTCGCCCTGATTTACCCTGATCGAGAGGGCGAGACGATGGGGATCCGGTACAATCCTAACCTCAAGTTCAAGTATTTCCATGGAATGACGCCAGAGGAGTTCGTGCTCATCAAATGGTGGGTGGAAATGTGACTATCGGACGATTTGCCAGTCCTGACGCCACCATTTCAGCTTTGATTCACTCCAGGATGGAAGTGTTTCCTTGTTCACACCTCACACAGGATTCGAGGATCCCAACACGCCCCCAGGCGCACCCTTGAGGGAGTCCATTGAACTTCGTGCTCTTGTCTTCTACGACTAAAGAAGTACTTCTGTTTTCTACTGGATATGCTCTTGTATTATTACTTGTATAGCCCGAAACTCTGTATCTTGACACTATGCATCATGGAATAACATTGATTGTCTAATTCACCTGTCGCTTCCTTGTTCACGATTGCCCGTGTTAGATGGAACTTAGTACTGTACCCAGGTTCCTCAGCAAGCGAGGCTATCGTGATCATGGTCTTACCAATCACTACATAGGCTTATGAAGCCACCGCCATTGCACCATCGTCTTTGTTATACATATGCCTTCTTTGAAGAACATAAGGAGCTACTACAGCATGGCGCCATCCAAATGACCTACTCTATATAAGCTGTCATAGCACTGGAGTTTGGACAGTAAATCCCACGAATTGTCCAATCTGAAATCATGGTTGCTGTACCTCCTGAGGAGCCTCGATCCACTACCGCCGTTCTGGTCTTCTCTGAGCCTCCACCAAACGGTGAAGCGGCCTATATCTATGTCAACGCCAACCCTACGACTGGGGAAAGAGAACGGAACTCAACCACCGCTAAGCATCAAGTGACCATCTCGAATGCTCGCTTTGCACAGGAGGAGCCGACGCTGGACACCACTGGGTTCCAGCTGTTGAACCGCCCAGCCAAACACACGAAGTTCACAGACGACAAGGAGATAGAGACGGAATACTACCAGGAGAGTATTGACCTGCTGAAGGACGTCACTGGAGCAAGCAGGGTTGTTATCTTCGACCATAGTAAGTCCTAGAGCCATCCAACCTTCTATTCCAACTCATAACATCCTATTCCAGCCATTCGAAGACGCCGCCCTGGAGAAGTAGACGACTCGCCTCAGAAACGTCAACCTGTAGCAAACGCCCACGTCGACCAGACCACTAAATCCTCCATTGCCCGTGTCAATCGCCACCTCCCCGCTTCTGATGCCCCAGAGCTTCTCAAGAAGCGTTTCCAGATCATCAACCTCTGGCGACCAATCAACCACCCAGCATTAGATTGGCCT
The DNA here is from genome assembly GCA_944990035.1 of Clitopilus passeckerianus. NCBI lineage: Eukaryota > Fungi > Basidiomycota > Agaricomycetes > Agaricales > Entolomataceae > Clitopilus > Clitopilus passeckerianus. The sequence continues at coordinate 400,488 of CALYLX010000098.1, forward strand.
CTGGCACTGTGCGACTACAGGAGCGTGGACAAGGAGAAGGATTCGTTCCCTGTCGCGTTGATTTATCCCAAGGAGCTGAGGGAGCCTGGCGAGACCATGGGTATCAACTTCAGTGAAGGGCAGAAGTGGTGGTATTGGAGGGGCGTGAAACCAGAGGAGGCCGTTTTGATCAAATGGTATGAGATCTCTCGAGATACATCTGCTGCGAACTAATTCCTATCTGCCTCAGCTTTGATTCAATCCAGGATGGAAGCGTTGCCATATTCACTCCCCACACTGGGTTTGAGGATCCCAGCACGCCTGCTGGTGCACCTTTCCGGGAGTCAATCGAGCTTCGTGCTCTTGTCTTCTACGATGAGTAGTCGTGAAGAATGTAATATAATGCCCAGCTACGTATTAGCATCAGAATCTATCCTGCCGCGAAATTTCTTGTATAATAATAAATATATTTCGTGGTCTTTTGCTTCCAGTTCACCTGAGTCGAAGGGATAGCCAAGACCTTCCCATCCAGGGGGAAGGTCGGGATAACTGTAAATATGTAACGCGGTATTATGATACGAAGCACAGGTATGCTACTTGAGATACTCCAGTCATAAATACACAATAAATACCAAACTGTCCAATACGATTCCATCAGTTGCATCAAGCAATGAGAGGGCAATGCTCGCAACAACCAAATACGCGTCACAAAGGCTCCAACGAGTCCTTCAGGGAGAACCTGCTTCTGGAGAACGAGATACCAAAGGATCTGATACAGTTGCAGCCCAAAGCTGCGGATGAGTTTTGGCCATGACGGCGGATTCAAGTCTTGGTTGCACCGCTAGATGAGGAAAAGTCAGTATCAGATGAAGGACCGACAATTTATAGCACCCATACCTGAAGATATACCACGACCGACTTTCGTGTTTGCGGCGACACCAAGTCAAACAACCCTACCGAGGTTCTCTGAACCCCCAGATATTCCAGCCCATTGTTCGCAATGAACGACCGGTAGGCCTTTTGCTTGTTCCGAACAACCGCCAAATATCGTCTCTCAGGTTGGCCCGAGTGGCAGCCTCTGCTAGGTGATGTTGGAATGCATCGTCGGCCTCCTGCAGACCCCAAGAGTCAAGGATAGGTGAGTGTCCACCAGCGGCAGACATCTGCAATGGCAAATGCCTTAGGTAGGACCGTGCCAGGCGAGAATGTGCAGCTTCAGTGGCGAGAGAAAATCTTGCAGACCGCGTAGGCTTGGTCGGGAAGTCGAGGAGAAACCTGTGGGCGGGCCGAATTTGTCGACTTCCTGGATCATTGGGGGTTGCTGGTGAGGTCGTAATGAGGGGGGTGACGCTCTGAAGATACCACTCCAGCTCTGCTTCTTCAAAGAGGAGCAGGTTGCTGAAGTGGCTGAGGCTGGAAGACTTTGAGTTTGCCATTTGGGTGATATCCAAATCAGCCTCTGCACTTGGCCCAGTGGGTGATTGACCGGGATGAGCTCGCGCTATCCAGTATGCCACAACGTCTAAAAGGACATCCTGGGTCTGCTGCGGCAGCGAGGAACGGGCTGGGCAGGAACTCCGTGATCGCGCCGAACGGCCTCCCAGCAAAGCTGCCTGAGTGCGTACCCGGGAAGGAACATCAGATGCGAAGTGGAGAGGAAGCTTGTGACTTCTTCCCCAAGGGAGGCGGCGGTGAGCGTAGCCAGCTAGCAGAGCTGGATTAGCTTGAGAGCTGCAGTGGAGGGGAAATGAGGCGTCAGCAGCCAGCCGGCAAGTGGCTGCGTGTAGCTTTTGACGACTGCAAGGTCCGGGAAACCGGGAGGAACATTGCTGGCAATCTTCTCCTGGGTCTTGGAAAGGCAGTTTGACGCATTCGTGGAAAGTTTGTGAACGAGAAATGCCCGTGCACCAGCGTCAGATTGGCCGCGGATGCCACTGACCAAGTCTCTTCCAAGTCCCGTCTTGGCCACCTGAGCCTGAGTGACGCCGTTCTGGAAGATAAGTTCAGCACTGCAAACGACCAAAGAAAAGCTGCAGCAACTCACGCAATAATCACCTCCAACTAAAAGAGCAATGAGGATGAAATCGTCCTGGTTTAGGCCCAGCTTAGCCTCAACTGCAGGCAGCTCGTAAACCTCAATGGATTCACATCCATCGTTGGCGCGAGGAACGCTGAAGATTTGCGAGGAACGCAACCTGAGCAGCCTGCCGGTTGCGACTCACAATCGGATGATTGTCTCAATGCCGCGGATGAAAGCGTCAGAATCTTCGATGACGGCACCACCAATGACCCCAATTCTGCGCATCCGGGCAAGCTCCACCTCAGCCTCACCAGCTGCCTAGTAACGAAGGCGTCAGAAACGGTTTTTCTAGCATGCAGCAAAAGGTAGAAAACTCACCGCGACCCAGCTGAAACCAAACGCAGATGCCAGCTCCTTGAGATCCCCAGTGAGCCAGTGCTCCTCTCCGCTAATTCTGACGCCTCTCTTCTCAACGGGACGGCCAGGTCCATCAAAAACAAGCACCACCGCAGCTGGAACCTTGTAAAGATTCACTACCCGCGCAAAGTTGCATGATTGTTCGTGGTCTCAACGCCTGTTCTCCTGTTGACAACCAGCTGCGTGCATCCACCCACTAAATAAGCATAAACCGCTCAGCGCAGTCACGAGTAGACATCTGGAACCAGGCATGCACTCCTGCTCCCATTGGCATTCTAGACAAACCATTTCTCTAGCATGAACTGATAATCTGTCGTAGTTTGAGCAGCAGGTTTAACAATCTAAGAGTGACACATTAGCTCTTGCCCTATTTTGCAGTTGGTACCAAAACTTGCCTCCCATAGTCCTCTAACTCCCATTGTAGTGCGGATTGCAGAGAGGTGCAGCAACTAGTGCTACATGTAGTGGTTCTAGGTGAAGATTGAGGGGGGAGAGTTTGAGACTGCAGAATAGAGTCAGCATTTGGAATGACACAAACTAAGACATTGGTGACCAACCCTCAAACTGCTCAGTGAAGATACGCCTCCAGTAAAAAGCAGAGAAATGGTAAAGCACATGCATGGGTCCTTTGGCATCCAGAAGAGGCAGACATGAGAGCAGTGCCTTGGAGGAAGCAGAGCAGTGAGCTGGCACTCAAACAGATGCGTGCAAAACTATTGCCAGCTCATCCCCCTCCCTAAACCCCGGAACAGTTACCAAGGGTTGGTAGAGTTGAGAAGCAGCAGCGTTGGTTGCACTGGCTACTGCAGTGTGGTCTCAAAATCGTGCTACCTAAGGGCAGAGCAGCTGGAGAAAGTGCCGAGGCAGCAGAGGAGCCATTTCACGACGCGTCGCGACACGGTCAACCTTGGTCATGTGACCTTCCCAAAAGGGAAAGACGCGCATTACGCTGCGAACTAATTCCTATCTACCTTAGCTTTGATTCAATCCAGGATGGGAGCATTGCCATATTCACTCCCCACACTGGGTTTGAGGATCCCAGCACGCCTGCTGGTGCACCTTTCCGGGAGTCAATCGAGCTTCGTGCTCTTGTCTTCTACGATGAGTAGTCGTGAAGAATTCAATATAAAGCCCAACTATGTATTAGCATCAGAATCTATCCTGTCGCGAAATTTCTTGTATAATAATAAATATATTTCGTGGTCTTTTGCTTCCAGTTCGCCTGAGTCGAAGGGATAGCCAAGACCTTCCCATCCAAGGGGAAGGGTCAGGATAACGGTAAATACTAGTACGTAATACAGTATTACGATACGAAACACAGGTATGCTACTTGAGATACTCCAGTCATAAATACATAATAAATACCAAACTATCCAATACGATTCCACTGGTTACATCAAGCAATGAGAGAGTAATGATTACAACAACAAAATACGCGTTACAAAGGCTCCGACGAGTCCTTCGGGGAGAACCTGCTTCTGGAGAACGAGATACAAAAGGATTTGATATAGTTGCAGCCCGAAGCTGCGGAAGAGTTTTGGCCACGGCGGTGGATTCAAGTCTTGGTTGCACCGCTAGATGGGGAAAAGTCAGCATCAGATGAAGGAGGGACAATTCATAGCAGCCGAACCTGAAGATACACCACGACCGACTTTCGTGTTTGCGGCGACACCAAGTCGAATAATCTAGCTGAGGTTCTCTGAACCCCCAGATATTCCAGCCCATTATTCACGATGAACGCCTTGTAGGCCCTTTGCTTGTTCCGAAGCACCGCCAAAATGGTGTCTCTCAGATCGGTCTGAGTTGCAGCTTCTCCAAGGTGATACTGGAATGCATCGTCGGCCTCCTGCAGACTCCAGGGGCCTAGGATAGGGGAGTGTCCACCAGCAGCGGACATCTGCAATGCCAAATGCCTCAGGTAGCACCGCGCCAGGCGACCGTGGGCGTCTTCAGTGGTCAGAGAAAACGGTCCAGACCGCGAAGGATTGGTCAGGAAGTCGAGGAGAAACCTGTGGGCGGGCCGAATTTGTCGACTTCCTGGACCATTGGGGATTGCCGGTGAGCTCCTAACGAGCGAGTTGACGCTCTGAAGATACCACTCCAGCTCTGCTTCGTCGAAGAGGAGCAGTTTTCTGAAATGGCTGAGGCTGGAAGATCTTGAATTCGACTTCTGGGTGATATCCGAATCAGCTTCTGCACTTGGTCCAAGGGCTGATTGACCGAGATGAGCCCGCGCTATCCAGAATGCGAGAACATCCAACAGGACATCCTGAGTATGCTGCGGCAGCGAGGACAGGATATAGGTGTACAACCCATCCAATGCAGGGGTTAGGCCGTCCGGAACGCGTTCGCAGTTCTCAGGATCGAGCTTGAGAATCGCATCCAGACTGGGCCTCGGATTGCTACCAGGAGTGTTGAGGTACTTCATCACGACTGCAGGGTATGCAAAGGATCCTTGCGACCGAGTCACGAGAGTCTGTATGGCCTGTGATGGGGGCCAGAACGTGTTGTTGAGCCACGAATACGACGTCTTGATCGACATAAACTCCGAACGCAGGAACACCTCGATATCCTCGTCGTTGTTTCGTTGTTTATCAAGGTCCAGGTGGATGGCGGAGGAATTAAGTAGGTGTCGAGCAAATGCTTCTTCAATCTGGAGGCCACCCCGACTGGTTAACAGGAACTTGAGCGGTAGTTGGTGTTCTGTGATGGTCTGGCCTAGAACATCCAGAAGCTCCCGCCGATGATCCACTCTGACGAGCTCGTCGACTCCATCCAAAATAATGATCTTGGGGGCGATGGAGAATGAATGTTGTGTGGGGAGGTCTTCGAGCGGATGAGCAACGAGGCTCTGAACCTGATCCGATAGAGACCTGCTGAATATTTCCGGGTCTGCCTCGATGGTTTTGCCAACATGGCTGCTATATCCCGGGAAGCGACGTGCAAGCTGGCTGGCGATTGTGACAACAGCAGATGTCGTTTCGTCAAGTCCAGGGGTAATTTGGGAGAAGAACAGGGTTGCACCAAGTTTTCCTTGCTCGTCCCACTGCTCGGCAATGGTTTGGGCTATAGTAGACTTTCCGGTTCCCGGCCCTCCTGATAACCAGAAGATCGGTGACGAAATATTCGAAATGGGTCCTTTGGACCAATCATGGAGTTGTTCCAATACGGAGAGGCAGGTATTGGGGTGACAACGTGGTGCATTGAGGCGTTCTGCAGAATCATGCGATGCGCCTGCGACAGCACGCTTTTCAAGAATTGATAATCCTTCTGCGTGGCAAATAATGAGGAAGGGCTACAGTAGCAGGGCGAGAGAAGGAACCTTACCGAAACTTTGCCGTTCAGCATGACTTGGAGTATCAAACTGCTGTCCTCGGAAGGACAACACCACCCATATGCCTAAGACGACACCTATTAGAAGGAGGTGAATGCGGCCATCACCTAAAAGTGAGCTTGAGTTAGTACATTTGAGCACATGTTGGAACCTGGACATACCGAGCCTCTTCAGTGTCTTCACAAGCTGCTTTCTGCGAATATCACCAAAGGTGTGGCAGCGTGGTGATTGAGGACGCTGGTCATCCACAGGTGGGAGAGGTTTATTCGCAGAAGCAGGTGGCATACGAGGAGAGGAAAGGGCTTCTCCGGATACGGTGAGTGCTGCGTCGCAATATGTGTTACTTTATAGCAGCATGAGGCTTCAACATGACTTCTGGGTCTTGCAAACACACGGTTGGAGTTTGAAGGAGTGTGAAGAGTCTTCCGCCCAGTATAGCAGTCGCGTTCCATTCATAACAGGACACGCTAGTTTATGAGAAAACTGTGATTGTGATAGTCAGTCCCACCAACGATTATCGACATTTCCAGTGTCATACCTTCTCCATTTCGATGTATCACTCGCAGAGATACGTAGTAGCCCCTCGATAGCCCTACTTTCACCATTTATTTAAGTGATATGCCCAAGATTCCCATCTTAGGTGCAACATTGCAAGAGTGTGCTAATCGCGTGCCGATCATGTTATAGAAAAACGTTTCGCCATCGGCACCCAGGCGGATTGACCGTTAATTCTAAGACAAGATTATCACTGCATACTTTGGTTTCTTCGGTGCCCTGCGTTGCATACGTTGTGGCAAAAATCGTAGTAGCCTGAGGTCTCAAGGCAGGTTCGAACTTCTAGGAATTCGAGGGCGGTTCGCCGGTCGTCTTTGGGCTTATTTGCACATCTTTGTTTCAAGGGCTTATGCATAATATTAAGCGGACCGAGCCGCCGCACAGCGGCCGACCACCATCTCCAGCAAGTCCAAAAGCATTTTGCAGTGTTCAAGGGTCTTCCTCTGGCTTTGCGTTGAAAACAGATACCATGGAAAGGCACTAACCAACTCCCAAGCCGTCGAAAGCTCCTGGACCTGGATAAGAGTCGGCAGGCGCTGCAGTAAACCGTCAATACTTGTGTTTGAGTCAACCTCGAGTTGAAAGCCAAATCCTCGTTGATTTCATTTTCAATTGAGCAACAAGCAACAAGCTGATCCATGAGACGTGTAAGTCAAGCATCGAATCTACACTGAATACCTCGGAAAGGAACTGGATTGACAATGACACCCCGTAGGGAAACATGTTTCCAATGCCAAGAGTGACTTGGCGACTTGGTAGTCGTCTTGTCAAGACACTCGATTCCGCAGGGCGCAAATCCCCCTTATTTCCAAGCTGTACTTGAGCTTTGAGGCTCTACAGATCTCAGCTCCGAATTTAGTGGCGTTGCAACTACATGCAAGTGGCTTAGGGCGCCTGCCAAACAGAAACCCGCTGGCCTTTACATCCCACCATGGTTGTAGTGTCTTCTGTTCTCAAAGTCAATGAGGTCGCCTTCATTGTTCGCGTCGCCATTCAAATTCTGGCTTTTGGCGGGACATTCCTCCTCACCCTGATCATTCTTGGAGCTGCACCACGAATTGCCCCAATCGAGACACATGATATCCTCAATAGAATTGTTGGTCAAGCCACATACACGACCTCCTCGTTGTTATGGCTAGTGCGACGCCTCAGGACCCCAAAGTCCAAACAACCACCCTCCCTCTACCTAGGAATCGCAATATTCCTCTTCCTCGCGTACACGCTATTCGTCAGCCTGTCTGACATCGGCGTCCTAGGATTCTACGAATGCCATGTCCCCTTCCCCGATACCTCTGGGTATCCAGCATCTGTTGCATCGGACCAGGACGCTCTCAGCGTCGTCCAGTCAAACCTCCTCTCCAAAAGTGACCCAACCACTATACGCTCATTTAGATGTAACGCGGCGGCTGTTCGCACCTTTGGTACAAGCATACCTCAATCCGTCTGTCAGTCTTGGCAGAATTCAACGTTTGGTGAATCAGCAGCATTCAGAGATCTCAATGCCACCGACAGCGACGTTTTCATGCCTCGACAAATGACCCATTTCGATCGTAAGGACGGACTATACACCAACTCCTTCGTTCGGCGGATAGAGGGAGCCAGGGTGACTGCTCCCATTCTGAAGAATGGCCTTGCAATAGAGCCACACAAGACTGGGGTCCGGGTCGTTGCTGGTGTCCCGCATCTCGCACCCAACCAGACTGTCGTCATACCCAAAACCATTGCTATCGAGGCAGATGTGGGGTGTATGTCTCTGGGCATTCCGTCCCTGCGCAACTTCGGTGGCAAGTTCAACGGGATGGAGGACGTTGCCTTCTACACGAATGGGACCTGGAGAAAATACGCAGGACCTGACTACCTTTACAACGTGCTCGAGAAGAGCGTGGATGAAGTACGGCAGCTTTTACGACCTCTCTTCAATGAATCCGATGTCAACGCTGACGGTATCATCAACAACTACAACGCGACATTCTTGAACATGTACACTCTTTACGACAGTGTATCGGGGTACTACCTCCCTGGATCGGTGATCGATGGACTCCACATCCTTGATAACTGCACACAACGGCTTCACGAACAACTTGGAGTGGTTCCTCCCCCAATCACAGGAACAACAACATCTGCATTCAGACGGCCCGACGCATGTGGCTTTCTCCAGATTGGCGGCTCCGTTATGAACGGGACCGTCTACCAAGCTCTGGTCAAACAGATGTGCGCGACCGCCACCCAAGTGAACATGGTTGAAGCTACGATCCGAACGGATACCAATGGAACAATGTCCATGTCCCTCAATCGCCTTCCCAGCACTCTGAATATCGTTGATGCGAATTTCTGGGAAGTTGTCCATGACCTCGACGGTAGAACAGGATTAGGGGAACTCGACGGAATCCTGCGCTACACCTTGTCCGACACCCCAGACGGTCCTACAACACATTTCGTCTACCAAGAGGCTTGGGAGGGCATGGTCGGCGGCGGAAACACCTTTGTCCATGGCCTCGGCAGCCCAGGACTTGCAATCTCCCAGCTCGGTTCAAGGATGATTTACCTCAAAGACCGTTACGATAGCGAGCTGCTCCTGGGGACTCTCGACAGCAGCTACTATGTCGGGAACTTCACGGTGGACAGGCTAACACGGTGGGCGGGGGAGATGGGGGCTTCGTGGATATTGGGGAGCGTCGGGTATAACGGATGGGCAGCGAGGAATCTACCTGAACTGACGATTGTCAGTACGGGCGGCAAACCGGCGACGTGTTTCCGTGGCGTTTACGGTCTGGCATTGCTGCCTCTTTTCCTGGTGGCAGCCATAACGGTGGCGTGGATGCTTGCTATACTATTCAGGTCCTCGTTCTCGAGGGTCGGTGAGGTGAAGGAGCTTTATGCAGGCGTAGAGCCGTACAGGAGCATGGTTTCTACCGAGCCTCTGCCTTCGGGAACTCTACTTCTTTGGGAGAAAGAAATGGAGCCTCATTTGCAGGTGGTCTATCAAGGCCAGGTGGTAGAAGGCCACGGAGGGGAAACCTTGGCCGAGTATATGAAGGACAAACCCCTAGAATTCACTAAATCATAATTACTAGATTTTATTTCTTTTGGGTCTGCGTTATATCTCTTGTTCTCGCAATACCATATATCGACGAAATCTTCCATGAGCACATTTCGTTGACTTTGTAAGTTCTCCGCCTCTGTCGGGAGAGTGTCCAGCGTGGGATCATGATTTGGTGTTGCCACGCCTTGGCGCTTTATGCCAATCTGCCACGACTGGAATGGTTGCGACACTTGCCACGGGCACGTTGCGCCAACGACGTCCCTGCCAGAAGTTCTTACCTTCACAATCGTCAACCATATATCCCGAAAGAGTTAACAGCGGTGGCGCTAAAGCTTCACTGATGTGTACTTCGATGAGCGTCCGTTCGTCATGTTGCCAAGACGTCCCAATGGTCCGGTATCGATACTTGGTCGCGAAGCCAGAAGAATCCAACTTCCACGCCCACATTTCCGGGTGGTGGTGCGCGAGAGGGCACCATGCTTGTATCTTCGACACTTAGCATTGGTCAAGCCACCTTCATTCTTCGTATACTCATCCAAGGCCTCTTTTTTGGCGGACTCTTTCCGCCGGGTTATATCATCTTCGCTCATGCCCCTCGCATCGGAGCTGCGCAGACGCACGATGTGTTGAATCGCCTCGCAGGCCAAATAACCACGACAGTATCCTCAGCAAAGTGGTTGTTCTGGCGCACAGCCGGGAAGAGCAAGGGACACCCACCATCCCATGGGCTCACGCTCGCAATCGCTCTCTTCCTATTTTACGCCATTTTCGTCAGCATAAGCGACATTGGCTTTATTGGATTCCATTCGTGCACCATTCCCTACCCTGACCGCATTGACTTTCCTGCATCGGTCAAATCAGACCAGGACGCACTGGAGACAATCCAGTCAATCCTAGTCAATCCTATCGATCTTCCACTGGGGAAACATTTTCGGTGCGACAGCTCTGAGGTGTTCACCGAGGGACCCAATGTCACACTCACAGCTTGCAATGCATGGAAAAACTCCACATACGATGACCCTACGGCATTCCGCGACCTGAACACCACCGACTCCGACTCCCTCATGCCCCGACGTCTGCTAGTACCAGATAAGAAAGAAGGCTTCTATATGAACTACATTGTTCGTCACATTGAAGGGGCGCGAACCACTATACCGACGATTGCGAACGGTATATCCGTCGTGCCACACGCTTCAGGCGTCCGTGCTGTCTTTGGAGTCCCCAAACTCTCTGCCAACGAGAGCGTCTACCTTCCAAAGACCCTCGCCGTTGAGGCTGATGTCGGTTGCATGTCAACTGGTATCCTTTCGGAGAAGGATATGCTCCTCGTTTTGACGGGTGAAACGACCTTTCTTAATGTCTCTGCCAGTGAGGGCTGGCGTACCTATAGCGGGCCGGACTACCTTCGTGATGCCTTGACACGCAGTGTTGATAAGCTGCGAGAGTATGTCAAACCTATGTTTACTGAAACATCCACGGATGGGTCGCTGTACACCCTCAATACCACATTTACGAACATTTTCAACCCCTATGACAGTGTCTCCAACTATCACTTCCCCTCGCTTCTCCCCGACGAATATGAAGACTCGGTCCTTGGAAATTGCAGCCAAGATATTATGCGCCAACTAGGCATTCCAACCCCTCCGAAGGCTAGGAAAGCCTATCCATCCTATTGCAACCTGTTGCAAGTTAGTGCTTCATTGATCAATACGACCATTAAATCGGGTTTACGGAAGCTCATCTGTGCCACAACTACCAACCTCACCATGGTCTCCGCCACCCTCCGAGCAGATTCGAATGGAACAATATCGATGGATATAACTCGCCTTCCGAGCACCCTAAACACCGTCTACGCAGACTACTGGCAACTTCGAACAAATGTCTCCGGCTTCGACCCCGGAACTCTCGTCTACGATTGGTCAGACGAGGTTCTCCGCTACACCCTTTCCGACGACCCAAACGGCCAGGTCACGCACCCAATCCTCCAGGATGCCGTCGGCATAGATTCCAACAGCATGGTTGGGGGAGCGGGCAGCCCAGGCCATGTTTTCTCTAAGCTTGGGAATCGGATGCTCAAGGTCGGCCTCTCAACAGAAACCCAACTTGGGCTCCTCAACAATGAATTCTACAGCGGTAACTTGTCCCCTGCCAGGGTGACGCGTTGGGCGGGAGAAATGGGAGCATCATTTCTGTTAGGGAGCTTGGCGTACAATGGATGGGTTGCCAGGAATAGTCCCGCGCTTACGGTTATCAGCTCAGGTGGGAAGCCTGCAGCATGCTTCAAACCACCGTACGGGCTTGCTTTTCTGCCCCTGCTACTTGCAGCAACGATTATCCTGATTTGGACCATCGTGACTCTCGTCAAGGCGCCATTGAAGCTGCACAATCAGCTGAAGGAGATGTATGGGGGTCTGGCACCATGCCGAGGTGCAATTGTACCAACAGCATTGTTGCCAGACTCTGCACTAATTTGGGAGAAAGGTACAAGGGTACATTTGCAGGCCTTACAGGATGATGATGAAGAAGTGGTGGGAGATGCTCGGGTTGAGACTCTTGTAGAATTCGTAGAAAATAGTGAATCTAAATTTTTAACGTAGTAGTACTGGACTATACGAAGGAACCTCTTTTCTGCAGATTTACTTAATGTGCCGCACCTTCTCAAAAAATTTTGTTCAAAGTAAGTTCAAAGCTGGCCGCCAAGTTGCCACACCAGCCCGCTGCTGAGTGAGGTCTGAAAACATTCCCACGGTCTTCCGAGAGCAACCACCACCATTGTACACACGCTCTTGACCTCCATAACGACATGGCTTCATCAAATGCTGTTCAATTCTCGCTCAAAAATAATCAGAGCCCATTTTTATCATGGAAATTCTATATGGCAGGCAACAAGCTGAACATTTGCTGGCTCGGAAGCCCAGAGTTCTCCGAGTTACCACCAGTTTGGGATTGAATTCGGCATTCAACGGGTCAAAGATGGCGGAGGTCTCGTTAGGCTGATTGGGGATTGTTGTCACCGTTGGGCGCCTATGATCACAGAACGGGCGTGACTGCGCCCTAGAATCGATATCAGCCTGATCTAGAACGTGCTTGACAACGAGGAAGCAGTCGTCGGAGCCCCTTTGTCTTTGGGCTTCCAATCGCTATCTTTTCGCCATCTTTCATCTGAACCCATTCCTGCCCAACCTGGAGGTGTACCTTTAAGGACAGGTCAGTCGTCTCATACATCAAAGTTACCTTCGACCTAATGATGATATCCCGTCACAGAAGCACACGCGGACGCATATCTTAACCCCCAATCGAACGAACATCATGAGCAATCCTCTACACGACGCAATCGGTAAAGGGGATACCGCTGCGGTCCAGAAACTGCTTTCATCGGGAACGGATGTCAATACGAAGGCCGCAGGAGGTATCACTCCCCTGATAGCTGCTTGCACAGGTGGACATAGCTCCATTGTCGATTTGCTGTTGAAGCAGGAGTTTGTCGACATCACCTGGAAGAGTGACAACGGAAATACCGCCCTTTATGCTGCAGTCATCAATGGCCACGAGTCCATCTTCCGGACTCTCCTCACGCGGATTAGGTTGGAGACTATCGACATCAACGCCCGCCATATCAGCGGATACACGCTCCTCATAGGTGCAGCCGACAAGGGGTACCTGGCAATGGTGGAAACCATGCTCAAGTGGGACAAAATCGACATCTACGCACGGACCAACGCTGGCGGTAGTGCTCTTTACCTTTCCGCACTAAATGGCCACACAGATACTTTCCGAGTTCTGTGGAAGCGTGGTGGAAAGAGTATTGATGTTAACGCCCAGTATATCGACAAATATACCCTCCTTACGGCAGCCGCATCCAAAGGCCACGAAGAGATCGTTAAGATGATCCTCGAGCGGAAGGACATCAATTTCGAGCTGAAAACCAAATCTGGCAGCACCGCATATTATCTCGCTGCCAATTATGGCCACGCCGGTATCCTTGAGCTGCTCCTCAATCGCCTCGGGGAGGATGCCAACATGAACGTCAGGTACTACAACAATCACACTATGCTTACGGCTGCCGTCACAAACAAGCACGAAGCCGTCGTGAAGATACTGTTGGAACGCAAGGGTGTTGACCTCACGGTCAAAGTGAACAACAAAGCCCCCATCTATACCGCTGCCACGGGCGGGGATGTCAAGATCTTCAGGCCGCTCCTGAAAGCCCTTGGCAAATCCCTTGACATCAATGCCCAATATCTCAACAACCATACGCTCCTCACCTCCGCTGCAGAAAATGGCCACGAGGATATTGTCAAGCTCTTGTTAGAGCGCGACGACATTGACATCAATGCGAAAACGGTGTCAGGCGGCATCGCCCTCTATTTCTCGGCATTGAAAGGTCATACTTCGATCTTCCAGACTTTGCTCAAACATCATGGGGACGCGCTCGACATTAACGCTACCTACATCGACAAGTTCTCCCTCCTTGCCATTGCTACCTCCAAAGGCAATACCCCCATTGCCACACTCATCCTAGACCGGAAGGACATTAACATCAGCGTCAAGAATAAGGATGGGTCTACCCCCATGATCCTCGCAGCGTCCAATGGCCGCGACGTTATCCTCCGCCTGTTCTTCGAACGTTTCGGGGACGTCATTGATGTCAATCATCAGAACAATACTGGCCAGACGATGCTCATCGTAGCAGCTCAGAATGGGCATGAGGGCTGCGTCCGCATCCTCCTAGGGAGAAAGGACCTAGACATTGAGAAGAAGACCAACGGTGGAAGCAACGCCATCTACTCAGCATGCCTTAATGGCTCGGCTGAAATCTACCGCCTTTTCCTACAGCGATACCACGACGACAAAATCAAGCTCGACATGAATGCCCGCTATTTCAACGGGTATACACTTCTGTCAGCTGCTGTGCAGAAGGGTCATGAACCCCTTGCCCTGGAGATTATGCAGGACAAGTCGGTCGATCCTGGCGTCAAGAACACTAGCCATGGAACTGCCCTCTATTCCGCCGCTCTGAATGGCTGGATTGGCCTATTCCGTGCCATCCTCCAACGCCTGGGAAGCAAACTAAGTATAAATGACACCTACAACGACCAAACTACCCTTCTCACCGCTGCTGCATCTCGTGGACATGGCCCCATCGTGGACCTCATTCTGCAACGTTCAGACGTTGACCTGGAGATCAAGAACAAGTCGGGGAACACCGCCCTATACATGGCAGCTCTGAACGGTCATGATAACATCGTTCGTACCCTGTTGGGGAAGTCGAAAGTCAGCATCAACACTAGATACAACCTCGGTCAAACTGTGTTGATTGTCGCAGCAGACAAGGGTCACGAATCGACCGTCAGGTTGCTCCTTCAACAAAAGGGTATTAACCTGGAGGAGAAAACCAACGCAGGGGCCACCGCTCTCTACAACTCGGCCAAAGGAGGCTACAGCACCATTTTCCAGCTCCTCCTGTCGATGTCAAGCGTTGACATTAACACCTCATATGTTGACGGCAACACCCTCCTTTCCATCGCCTGCCTGAATGGGCACGATAACATTGTCAAGATTCTCCTTGATCGCGATGATGTCGACATTACCCAAAAGAACAAATTTGGATTCACTCCATTATATGCTGCAGCAATGCACAGTCATGCTGATGTCTTCTGGCGGGTTGTTGATGGGTTGACCGGTCGGAACGCGGATCTTGCGTCAAGAACGCTGCAATGCCACCGCTTACTCTTGGCGGCAGCGTCGCAAGGCCTTGAACCGGTTGTAAGGATGTTCTTGACCCCCATGAACGGCATTACGGTCAACCTTAACACTCGAGATTCGGCCGAAAAGACACCCCTCATTATCGCATCTTCCAAGGGCTTTGATTCCATTGTTCGTCTACTCAGCGAAGCAAACAAGGTTGACCTTAACGCTCAGGACAAGGATGGTTTCACACCCCTTCTTTCTGCCGTCAGGAGTGGTAACGAGACCACTGTTAAACTCATCCTCCAACGCCCCAACGTGAAGCACGGACTCAAGAATCGCGCGGGCGAAACAGCCCTCTATCTCGCATCAAAAGCTGGTCGCGACGACATCCTCAAGCACATCCTTCGACGAGAGCAGGTCGAGATCAATGCCCGCTTTGCAGGTGGATTCACCTCACTTTCTTCTGCCGCTGAGGCTGGTCACTCTCGTGTTGTCGAGACAATTCTCCAGCAGAAAGGAGTTGATATTGGCGTCAGAAATGATAAAGGGCAAACAGCTCTTCATTTAGCAGCTGCAGGCGGCCATTTCGAGATTGTCCAGCAACTATTGCGGCGAGAGGATCAGGCCATCAGCTTGAACACCCAAGATGCAGATGGCTTCACTCCACTTGCACTTGCCATCGCTGCCCGCAACGAGGACATTGTCAGCGCCCTTTTGAGCCGAGCGGAGGTTGATGTCAGTGTAGCGAACAACGCCAACAAAACATATCTTCACCAAGCAGTCGAGGCCAACCTCAAAGAGGCTGTTGAACTCTTACTCCAGAACGAGGCGACCGACATCAATGCAATAGACAACGAATGCACCACCCCGCTCGCCATCGCCGCGGCCGAAGGACATGACGAGATCGTCAGAATTCTCATGAAACGCACAAACCTCGACCTGAAGACCAGGAACACGACCAACGAAAGTGCACTCTACCTCGCTGCAAAACATGGACACGAAACCATCTTCCACCTCCTCGCTCAACGGCTTGGTCGTGACCTGGACATTAATTCGAGATATGTCAAAGGATACACCGTCCTTCTTGCAGCAGCCCTTGGTGGCCATGAACCCATTGTAGAAAGCATCCTTAAACTACCAGGCGTCGATTTCAAGCTGCGGGCGACGGATGGCCAGACACCTATCTATGCTGCAGCAAGCAATGGGCTGCTTGGAATCTTCAAACTCCTCCTTCAGCGATACGGGGAAACTATCAACATCAACGCTGGGTACCACGGTGGGAACACCCTTCTCGCGGTCGCAGCTGAAAACGGACACACATCTATAGTTGAAAGCCTTCTGCGGCATCCCAAGATCGAATTGAACCCAACGAACAACTTCGGAGAGACACCCCTGTATCAAGCAGCTGCAAATGGTCATGACCCTATATTCCGCCTCCTACGCCGAACCGAACCACTCGTCAGTATCAACGAGAAATATCAAAGCGGAAACACGGTCCTCTTAGCAGCCTGTGCTGAGGGTCACGAGTCCGTACTCAAGACGATCCTCCTTGAGGAGGAGGTGGATCTGGAGAGTAGGAACGAGGGTGGGGAATCTGCGCTCTATTTGGCTGCAGCCGGCGGACATGAGGAGGTGGTGAAAACGCTTCTGGAACGGAAGGTGGAGGTAGAGGCGAGGACCAGTGAGGGACATACACCGTTGTCGATTGCGCTGCTGAATGGGCATGAAGCCGTTGCCAACCTGTTATTGCGGCAGGAGGATGTGGACCCCGATTATCAGACAAGCGATTACTTTTATGAATTCTTTGCCGCACTCCAATCTTTCCTACACCCTTTCATGCATAGCGATTCAACCTCTTCGCCTGCTCTACGCAGCGTTTGATTTACCTTGGTTTCCGATGGTTCAGTTTCAGGGCTTCGTTGGCATCAGCATCTGTGTACTAATAATTTCATTCCCTTCCCCTCATTGTACTACTTCAATAACCCTCTTATGGAATCAAGATTGATCACAGACATACAAAACAAAATATATTCCTTTGGACAAATACAAAGCCATACTATTTTGAGATGATCTCCTCGGTACCGTAATATTCATACGCCATGAACCTGGATTTATCACCAACTGCAGCTACCTCTATATCTCGTCTCTCAGCACTTCCAAGACAACACTTGCCGGAATTGTTTTCCAGTCATGAACGCCTGTACTGAACCTTCTGAATTCGTCCGGAAGGGGAAGAACATGCATGTGCAGATGCCCCACACTGGCATGAGGTGCGGGGTGAAAACCAAAGAAAAAATCATCTGGCGACAGATGTCCAAGTCTCTCCGAGAACGCATGGGCAGATTCCTGAGCTGCCTGGATGATCTCTCTCGCGACACCCATTCTCTGTTGAAATGATGATGGGTCTTTGGAGAAAGTTTGGTGGATGGCTGCGATACGTTGGTCCAGGCCAAACTGGATTCTTGCCTGGACTTTCTCGACGGCGTCGGGTTTCTGCCAGAATGACTTAAAGTGGCCAATCATCTCTTCAATGATGGCTGGTCCATTTAGAGCAACGATGTTGTAGACTTCAACAGCAGGTTTAGCAAGAGTTCGCCCGTAATGAAATGAGCGCTACGCACCCCGCTCTCGAGGTATTATCAGCAAGTGCAGATATGCCATCCCAGCCCTCGCACTAGTATCTTGACCATTCGGATCACAAGAAGGGGAGTAAAGACGAGTGTCATGAGCAGCACTATTTGCAATGATGTACGAGTCCTTAGTTGCGGAAAGTATGAAGTCCTCCGGAAAGTGCCTATCATAATCCTTGCACCCACGTAGTCAGAATGAAGTACTTGGTTTCAAAGATCGACGCGTCTACCGTGAAGAAAGTCTCCGATTTGTTGAAAGGTACCATCCCATCTGTGAGCGCCTTGCCAACGAGTGGAGGAGGAATCAGGCCCTTCCTGACCATTAAGATAAATACTGCTGGTTTTATGCTTTTTAAATTTATGCAACCTACAGCTTGGAGTAGTTCCAGTCGTTGTCCCCTGCTATGAACGCTTTCAGGTCATCGGAGCATTGAGGGTCGTTTCTGAAGCTCTGCAAACACTCGATGAAGAGCTTTTTTAGTTTCCCATATGCAGGTTCTTCCAAGAACGACTTCAGAGGTGCCAGAGATGGTGAAGTCTCCAATGCAGATGGTGTAGACATTCAAACCTTATCAAGAAGAACGTGGCGATAAACCTGCCTACTGTGGTGGCTGTAGAATCATGATAACAGAGCGGATCCAATGCACAGAATCGGAGGTAGAACTTGATCTGATCAACCAAGGAAGAGCTGACTGTTACTTCGCAGACATCCTTATTGCCTACTAATTACGAGTGCAATAAGTAGCAAGTATGATATCTATCACTATGTTACATGAATAGTGGTATAAGGTGTGGTATTATTAATTCTGGATGGGCATCGTACGGCCACTTTGCACTTCATTGTACATGAAAGGATGGAGGAAAGATTGCATAGCAGGGAAGAACTCGTAGAAGTACTCGCTAACCTCGTCCTCCTTCGTGGAATCCTTTTGATGTAGGAGCAAACTTGCAACGGCCTCATGACCGTTCAACGTTGCAATGGACAACGGCGTATGCCCATCAATACTCCTGGGCTCGACTTCAACCTCTCTCTTGAGCAACGTTGCTACGACAACTTCATGACCACCAGACGCAGCTGCATGGAGTGCTGTCTCCCCGACATCGTTTCTAGCTTCAAGGTCAATGTCTTCCTCTGAGAGAATCTGCTTGACCATTGCTTCATGTCCACCTGCAGAGGCAGCTATGAGGACTGTGTTCGATCGGGGGTATCTGTCGTTGATGTCGATTTTGCGGCCTTGTTCATGTGCTCGTAGCAGTGCGAAAACCTTTTCGTGACCGTTGGCAGCCGCGAGGTATAGCGCTGTTTCGCCTTCATCGTTCCCAACTTGTATGTTCGCCATATCCCGGTCGAAGCCCAGCAATGTCCTGACGATGTATAGGTGCCCATTTGCCGCCGCAGAGGAGAGTAAGGTATTGCCGTTGACGTATTGTGCGTTGATGTCAATATTTGCACCGTGCTTCTGCAGAAGCATACCGAATATTGGGACCTGTCCGTTCTTGGCAGCGACATAGACTGGTGCCTGCCCATCCACGGTCCTGATCCCTACATCCACATCCGTCCTCTCCAGGATTATCTGGACAATGCCCTCATGGTCTCCAAGGGTCGCAGCAAGCAAGACTGTTTGTTCTCCAGCGTATCTGGCGTTGATATCAAGACCGGGCCCAAGTTGTGTAAGGAGGACCCGAAATATGGACTCGTGCCCGTTCTTGACGGCGAGATAGAACGCTGTCTCGTCCGAGTTATTGCTTCCCTCGACATCAATACCCTCTTCCTTGAGTATTGCTTGGACGATTGCTTCGTGCCCTCCAGCACAGGCCAAGCAAAGTGGAGTCATCCCATCCCCATCCCTCTCGTTGACCTCTATCCCCTCATTCGACAACAGAAGCCCCGCAACTTCGTCCCGAGCGGATGCTGCAGCCAGATGTAGCGCAGTTCTTCCAGCTCGATTCTTGACCCGGACGTCAACATCACTCCGCTCCAGAAGTGCTTTCACAATGGCGTCGTGGTGATTGACCACAGCAGTCAAGAGAGGCGTAAGCCCCTCGTCGTTTTGACTGTTGACGTTGAAGGTGACCTGCTCAATCCTCCTCAACAACAGCTGCACAATCTCCAAGTAACCTCCTGCCGCAGCCAGATGCAGTGGCGTATCCCCTTTGTCATCTCTGATCCCAGCATCCGTATCCCCCTCCTTCAACAAGGTCTCGACAACCTTGATATGGCCCCCAGCGACTGCCCGTAAAAGAGCGGTGAAGCCTCCTTGGAAGCGGTCGTTGATGTCGACCTTTGCCCGGGAGATAAGGAGCTTGAGAATATCATCCCTGCCAGCCTTCGCAGCGAGATAAAGGGCAGTCTCTCCCTCCTTGTTCTTAATCCCAGCATCCACTCCCTGCCTCTGCAGGATGAGCTTGACGCTCGGGGCGTGGCCGTTCTTGACTGCAGCCATCAACGGAGTGAGCCCGTCGTTGTCCTGGGCATTCACATTGACCTTGGTTTGCTGCAATAGATCCCGGACGATCGAGTCGTGACCGTTGTTTGAAGCAACCCCAAGGGGCGTCTGGTTGTGCTCGTTCCTTGTGTTGATGTCGATTGCAACAGCGCCGTGCCCATGCCTGGGTTTCAAGAACATCTTCGTCACTAAATCGTGCCCTTGGGAAACAGCTGCATGAAGCAGGACATGACACTCTTCCACCTTCGTCATCCCTGAATCGGCTTCCTGTGCTGCGAGTTTGTCGACAAGAATCCAGAATATCTCGTCGTGGTTATGCATGGCGGCCAGGTACAGTGGGGTGAAACCGAGCTTGTTCTGCACCGTTACGTCCACATCCTCCCTTGCAAGAAGAGTCCTAACAATGGGTTCGTGTCCGTTGAGACAAGCGATAGACAACAGGCTGTTGCCGTCCGTGTAGCCCGTGTTGATGTCTGCCTGACTCTGGCCGAGCAGGAAATGGAAGATTGGATCCCAGCCATTCTTCGCTGCGGCATAGAGCGCTGTCCCACCAGTGGTCGTCTTCACCTCCATATCCACTCCTCTCTGCTGCATGATCAGCCTGACCAGCGCCTCGTGTCCACTCTCAGCGGCAACGGTGAGGAGGCTTTGACCGAGCGTATAACGAGCGTTGATATTGGCCTTGCTTCGTGGCAGTAACAGCCTCACAATCGATTCGTACCCGCCCTGTATGGCCAGGAACAACGCCGTTGCGTTAAACTTGGTCTTGATCTCCAGGTCAACGTCGTTCCTCTGCAGCACCAGCCTAACCACATTTTCATGTCCCCTCGAGGCTGCGGCCGTGAGCAGCGTAAATTGGTCGATGTAGGTGGCATTAATGGCGAGCTTGGTTCCGAGCCGTTGAGAAATAAGCCGGTAGAGGGTGGCATAACCATTGAGGGCTGTTGCGTAAAGTGCTGTTCCGCCAGTATTGGTTTTTATGTTCAGGTCTACGCCCTTCCTCCCCATGATTTCCAACGCGAGAGACTCATACCCCTTCTCCACAGCTGCCGAGAACATTGTGTATCCATTGACATATTGTGCGTTAATGTCGAGGTCCAGGCCATTCTCCTCATACTGCTTCAGCAGGAGCCGATAGATCTCCTCATGCCCATTAACGACAGCCGAATAAAGAGCGGTGCTTCCATTGGAAGTTTTCGCTTTCAGGTCTACGCCTTTTTGCTTGAGAATAAGGCGAACGCATGCCTCATGCCCGTTGTTTGCAGCAGCAGTCAGCATCGTATGACCGTTGTTGCTCTTTCTATTGACGTCGATCTTGTCGCCGAACCGCTCGAAGAAGTGGGAAAGAATCGATTCCGCGCCATTTGATGCTGCGAGGTATGCAGCGAAGGCGCCATCCTTGACGGCAACGTTTATGTCGATGTCATCTCTCGTGTCTAGGATGTGCTTGACGATATTTTCGTGGCCGCGGGCTGTAGCTATACTGAGAATGGTGTAGTCCTCGATGTACCGCTCGTTGATATCGAGGCTCTTCCCGTGTCGTTCAAGGAGGAGTTTGAAAATCTCCTCGAAACCTTTGGCGGCGGAGGCGTAAAGCGCCGTGCCTCCGGACACGGTCTTGATATTCAAATCAACGTCGTCTCGCTCTAAGAGCTCGCGTACAATTTCTAGGTGTCCACTTTCGGTGGCAGCGGTGAGGACGGAGTGATTGTTGAAGTACTGGGCATTTATGTCGACATTTTTGCCCAGAGCTTCAAGGAGAAGCTTAAATATCTCTGTACGACCGCCATTGGCAGCCGAATAGAGTGGTGGGACGCCATTAACAATGAGCGTGAGATCTAGTTCCGGCCTTTCGAGGAGGGTCTTGACGACCGCTGTATGGCCATTGGCCACAGCAGCGGTCAGCATTGTGTGCTTATTGAAAAATCTGGCGTTGACGTTGACGTTATCGCCCAGCCGCTCCAAGAGCAGCTTGAGGATACCATCATGACCGTAGGTCGCTGCAAAGTAATATGCAGTATTGCCGGATTTGGCGCGAAGGTTGATGTCGACGTCAGGTCGTTCTAGGACCATTTTGACGATCTCTTCTTGACCTTTGGAAGAGGCGGCGGCAAGGATGGTGTATTGGTCGATGTATTGGGTGTTAATGTCGATAATTTTTCCACAGCGCTCCCACAGGAGGCGGAACACGTTCGGGTGTCCGTGGAGCGCAGCGAGGTAGAGTGCACTGGCACCAGCAATGGTCCTAGCGTAAAGGTCAACACCTTTCCAACTTAGGATGGTCTTGACGATTTCCTCTTTTCCCTCGGAGGTAGCGCCGGTGAGCAGAGTCTGGCCATTGACATGCCTTTCGTTGACGTCCATGCTGTCTAGGTTGAGTTTGGAGAGAAGTAGATTGAAGACTGCTTCATGCCCTTGGGAAGCAGCGGAATACAATGCCGTGTTGCCATTGTCGCTCTTCCAGTCGACATCAACGTCCTCATTTTGTAGAAGAATTTCAACAACGGAGGTGTGTCCTTTCAAGGAAGCGAGGATAAGGGGGGTGCTACCGTCCGAGGATTTGGCATTGGGGTCTGCACCAGAAGCAAGAAGTTCCTGAAGGTTTGACACTTCACCCTTTTCTGCAGCCTCATGAATGGGCGCTTTGGCAGGTGCCATATTTGCCTATCCTTTAGGCCGCTCAAGGTGGAATCGTCGTCTATTTAATGCACGAAAGTTGTTGAAGATCATTAGGCTCGTTAAACTACCAACGGGAACTGCAAACATACGGGTTATGATTGTATGATCCTCAATCAACGGGTCTCTTGATGATTCCCTCTTAACGTTTGGCGCGTCCTGCACGGTCTATAGAGTGTACACCAGGAAAACAGCAGGGTATCTCGCACGCTGACGCCAGATGACAAGCCCAGCGCCCATGGCAATGCAATTCACGACGGTCGGTTGAAATTGGAAATTCGGCACTACAGACCACAACAATTGGACAAGCGCCGTTCTTCCAGAGTCCGACTCCGCAATCACCGGATCACCGGTTTGCCTGATGTCCCGGACTCGACATCTGCAGTCAGAGCCTGAGCTCACTCTGAGCTCTCCTGAAGGTCTCCTGCTTTGATAATCTTGTTCATTCAGTTTACACGGTTTAAAACGGTGTGTACCCCACCCCGCCGCTCATGCAGCCGGCGCTTATGACCTGATCAGGAGCTTCAGGAGCCCTGGTTGTCTTTCTTCCGCCGAGCTATTAGCACGGCACACCGCATTGGAACCTCTTGGGAACAACCATACCAGATGTGAGGTATGATAACGAGGGAAACTACACGCAACATAGGCATGGCAGCTGGGATGAAAGTCCCCATCCAGTATTTCCGGTCCAACACTTGGTTTGATGCTCCTCGCTTCCAGGACCTCCAGCACCAGCAGTATCTGCCGGAATTTCTGAAATACTCAGACCCTACGACTCGACTCTCGCTTTATAATGGAATTCTCATGCCTGCAGCTCCTGCTTCATCATACTGATTTGCTATGGCCCAGCAAATCTTATCAGATATGGCAACAACATCAAAACCGCAGTTGCCGGATCGCGTACGTTTTTCGCCATAGCAGAACTCAATGGAGCACGTGTCTGCTTAATTTCTGCTTCTCTCCACCCCCTTCTGGCTTTCGCTCGGATAGGGTAACAAATTGCCGCACTATAAGAAGCGTAAGGATGCCGGAGAAACACCACCCTCTTACACCCAACTCTTCCCCAGCCGGTCTTAATGGTTAAATACTACGACACCATCCCCCGTTCCCTCTTCAAATGGATTGACGAGCAGAAGGTCTTCTGGATTGCTACTGCCCCGCTCTCTGAAGACGGCCTGATCAACCTCTCGCCGAAGGGTGTTGACGGCACGTTCCATGTCGTGGATGAGAGTCGGGTGTGGTACGAAGACCTAACGGGAAGCGGTACGTCAACCTTCCACTTCGACAGCGTTTAGATGCTAATATGCAACTAGGTGTTGCTACAATCGCACATGTGCGAGAAAACGGGAGGATCACGGTCCTCTTCAACGCTTTTGAAGGTCCTCCCAGAATTCTGAGGTTGTATGGGAAGGGTGAATATATTATGCTCAAATGTACATTGCAGTTCTTTACTCTCTTACAGCCTCGGTATACGAATTCGGAACTCCCGAATACGAACAACTCCTACCCTCCGACAAACGTACTTGCGGGTCAAGGTCCATCATCATGATAGACGTCTTCAAAGTCGCAACAGTGAGTCCACCACCCAAACCCTTACCATACCACTGCCTAAACCCCATGTCTCCAGTCTTGTGGTTTCGGCGTCCCATTCTACACCTACCGAGCACCACGCAATAAGCTCCTTGCCGTCTCCAAAATGTTTGAAAGCGGCGACGTCGACAAAGGTGTGGAAGTCCCCGTCCCCGACGACGGATCTCTGGACGAATCAGAGACAAGTATCCTCAAAAAGGGGTTGAAGAATTACTGGAGGACTCAAAACGTGTATAGCGTTGATGGCCTCCCAGCGTTGGAGGGATCATTTGATTCTGACGCGACGTTCTGCCTACCAAAGGAGGATTTCCCTCCGGATGACGAGCGCGTCGTGTCGCGACTTCCTGATGTTGCTCGTGCGCCTGTGAAGGAGCAGAAGCTAGCAGGAGGTGTTAGGGAGTCAGATGTGAAGGTTGTGCTGGCGTTCTTAGCAGGGGCTGTCGTCGCCACATCATACCTCAAGTTCCTGAGGAATATGGCGTAGTGATTTGCATTCAGGATATGTATTGCACTGTACACTGCTGTTGTATTATTTTAAAATCAAAATTATGTGTTACATTCTCGTATCCTTCTAAGTTTGATGAACCCGACGAATCTCGCCCTCCTCGTCCTTTGAATTCATTCCAAGAACCACAGCTTCCAAAAACGTCTGGGGAGCGTCCCAATGTACCTGAAAAGTATGAGCGCTCGAAATATTGGCCCAATAGACAGCTAACTTACGAAATGATTACCGCCTTCAACCTGGATGAAGACCATCCTTCTAACATCCTCCCCTTTCGCTCGGCGTTCCTGATACTGCTGCACAGTCTCCAGGTAGGGCCACCACATGGTCCAAGGCGTGCGTGTCGCAGAGATATAGGTGATATGTGCCTTAGGGAAAACAGCATCAGGTTTCGAAGCGTTGAGGAACAGAGCATCCGCTGCGCGTTTCATGGGTACACCCAGACGTTCTCTGTCTGGCATGTCAGCATATATTCCTCTATTTGGGAGGCAGAAACTACTCACGTCGTGGTCTCCGACCTGGCAGCACCCTCAACACAAAGATGCGTCTTCCGCTGCTCTGGAGTGAGCGAATCAGTGGTAGCAACTTCTCCACGTTTCCCAAAGGGCAGCTCGTTGACTGATTTGGGATTGGGTGGGTTGTCGAAGTACGAGCTGACCCAAATCGCGAAGTTACGGACGACTTCGTCCATTGGCTTCTTTTCCAGGTTCAACCAAGGGAGGTAGATCTTCTGGAACTCCGCATCTTCTGGGATAGGTGCGCCAATAGCGGTGAAGGGTGGATCTATGATGATGAGCACAATTAGGGTCAAGCTTGCGCGCTAAGGAAGGTAGTGCGACGTACCGTAGAGAATAACATCCTTGATGTACGGCTCCAAGAAGTCGTGAGGAATCAACTTTCGGTCCAGGAATAATGTTGTTGCGAATGAACACCCCATTGACCACCCAATGATAGTGATACCACCGCTGGCACGATCTTCTGTGATCTGGGGTATATTCTCTTTCTTGATGAAGTGTTGGATAAATTGTCCGAGCTGCGAGCCGAGCCGATCCCAAGCAATGTCTTTTGCAGAATTCCAGTCGTCGAGTTCTTGGTCGGAATATTTTGTAGTGCCGGGATAATCGCGTCGACTGAGGGCAATGATTCTGAGATTCATTGCAGGAGCATATTGGTATAGTCGACCAAAGGTTTCTGAAGCAGCTTGTCAGAACCTGGTTACTGATGAATTCGAGAAGACCAGACGAACCTGTGGTGAATCCCGTTCCATGTGCAATCAAGAGAGTAGTATAATTCTCAGCATTCGGGGCACCGCTGTCGTTATAGAAGTAGTCGATTCCACCTTCCAGATGTGCGATGTGGGAGGTGTAGAGAGTCATGGCGGAGGAACTCGTTGAAGATGTGCTGGAAGATGAGACCAAAAAGCTGGGGAAGGAATAGCCTCTCTATATGTTGCGTCCAAGAACGCTATCACTCGAGTTTCTCAGGATGATCAGTCGAATTAGTCTTTTGTATGGGTTGGCGATGATTCAGCGCCTGTACACGCGTACTTTCTTGAACTGAGATACATTCTGCGGGGTGCCTGTTCTGGCGCCGATGGTGACACCCCGTTGTTGATATCAGAGGATTTGCTCCAACGCGCAGCTCCAAGCTGGGGGGCTGAGCGCTGATAATACACCCCACATGTAAGATTTTGCACTTGGACCTGAGGCCAAACACAGGAGGATCGCAGCACAAGGTGGTCGAGTGTGGTCAACATTTGGCCGGCGGTCGTAAGCACAAGGGAGCTTGAGCGCGACCTAACCTGCCCTAAACCATCAAAATGCCTCTTGCTTCTGCCCCTCATCATCTCCGACGGCATACTTGCAGCTTACCATGATCTGGGACATCTTTTGCATTGTCTACACAGAAATTTCTGAAGCTTTCAAGAGAAGAAAAACCGACAATGCCAAGCCTAAGAAGTAACGGTTACCGCCTGCAAGTTTAAGGCGTGCTGCGACCTCCGCCAGTGCTTCACTTGGATTCATTTCGACCTTTTCACATGGGCATTATGACATAGAAGGTCAGTGTATCAATTACTTCTGATGTTCGAGCGCTGAATACGATATTTCAGACAGCCTCCACGACGCCCATAGATTTTCAGGTCGAGCACTTCGAGCATTCAATTCACTCTTCTCCCGGTTGAGCATCCGATGTGAGGTGCGACAGCATCTGGTTACAGCGCCAACTTTGCCACAAGGACAGTCTGATGCCTTGTGCGTTCCTGCGCAGATCAGGCGGCGAAACCGCCCTTGTATCCGGAGATGGTCATGGGAGACGGTCATGATTTGCCATGCAAAGGAAATACACAGACTCGAGGGCTTCTTGGCTGGCTGCTAGGACAGAATGGAGTACACATATATATCTGGTCCATTACATGCCCGCTATATGCGGGTAAAATACATTTATGGGACGCCCCTACAATCCTTGATCTTTATAACAAATCTCGACGAACGAAAGCGCAATATCCACAAGATAGGTATCCAAATCAAACAGGTAAATTGAAGCGCAAAAATCATCTCACTCTAAAGCTTCACCAAAACCGATCGCTCTTCCCCCGACTCCCGTAATCCTTAGCCGTCTGAATGTCCTTCGCCGACTTCAGGGGGATAAACTCGTCCATCTCCACCCCATCCCAATCCTCAGCCCCTCCAGCTTTATACACCCCTCGCCCATTAACCATCATATCCATATCACCCTCATCCATCAATCCCAATGTCAAATCCGAGTCCTCCTGCGCCCACTGCACCAGTCTGCTCTCGCTCGTCCGCCAAGAAACTGGCATATGTGACCGAATTAGCGTAGGGAGTCGCCACCGGAGGCTCCGGAATAAAGGATGGGAGATTGTGAGCCAGGAAATCGCGAAACGGAGTTTATGCTCTAGACCGGGTAGTCGTTCGACTATGCCTTCGGAGAAGGAGGACATGTGGGATCGGATGGTAGTTCGTGCTCGGGGCGAGGTGTTGAATGTTATTACTGTCAGTAGCATAATTCTGTTCATCGGAATTCAGTTGTATTCAAGGTCTGGAATTGCAGCAAGCTTACATGACAGCCAGGAGGGTTATTGCCATCCATGGCCGGAACTTTCTGGGTGGAGGTGGAGACACGAGATCGGTCTCGTCGTCCTCGTTCTTTTTCTCATCTGGGGTCTCGTCGGCACTTTCCTCGAGAACGGTGAAGGTCCCATGATCATGCTGAACTGGGCAACCGTGCCTCGATCGCCACTTGAATGTGTGAACACCTTCGCGCTCCCCCAGGAAGGAGATGCTTGAATCCTGTCGAAAATCAATCATTATTTGGAACCAAACCTCCAGACTAGCACTCACCTCAGAATCTTGGTTACATTCAAATTGAATCTCTGCTCGAGCAGGCAGCAATAATCGGAGTGGTGCCTGGCCTACTACCATCATATCAAACGTGCGTCATTCAGCCCTCCATGACCTCGTTGTGGAAAGGCTAAAGACTCACGTTGATGGGTGTTCAAGTGTTTCTCCATGACTTCAGAGCCTCCAGGAGTTCTGGATCTTTGTTCTACAACCGAGGTGCCCAGACGACTGGGGCCAGCGATCGGGGTATGCGTAGTGACGGGTGTATTTTCGTGCTGGTAATGGTCAAAGCCCTTGGTTTCTAGCGGAGAAATATCAGCATAATTTCGAAGAGATGTCAGGGAGTAGAGATACCTTTCATGCATATCCAAGTCCCTCCAGGGCACTGTAGATTTGTGTAAGCTCGCGGTGCGACGGGTAATCTAAGCGAAGCCTCGCACATTGGGATCGGCGTTCGCCCCAAGAAACGAGAAGCTATATCGTCGCTGTACCCATTTCCATCGTCCTCTTCCTTCTTCAATTATTTTCCTCTCTCCTTCAACATCTCGAAAACCTCTTTCGAGGACCAACGGACAAAGATCATATGTCGAGTCGCCTAGATCAAAGCGGCATTCGGAAGCCAAGTCGTTCTTTAGAAAATGGTGACTGAGTGTTCGAGTTGAGCTCGAAGCCTCAGTGGTTGCATCCACCCCAGAGAGCAGTAAAGCGAAAACGGCCGCAACGATCATGCTATGCGCAGCAGAGAAGTGGGGGGATTGATTAAAAGGGTCAGCTCATGCAGGCAACATGAAGTGGAGGCTATTCTGCCGAATGAGCCGGGGGTAACTCCGTCCTTTTGGCTGTGATCATGACATCAGTTTAGACAAGAAACTACCAATAAAGGCATTGATTTCCGCTATGATCTGCCCAAATCCACAGATAGATGCTCTTTTAGCACTGATTATTTCCGAGAATGGTCATCTGCAAATGCTTCCGAGCATGTTCCATGGGTATGGCCCAGAGCCCAAGAACCCCACATCAGCGTGCTCGAGCTGGAGAGGCGAGGACCCTCTTCATGTCGACCCTGGTGGACATTGGCAGATCAAGGCATTGAATGTGGACCGTCCCACGACGGAACTGCCATCTTGGCAAGCTACTAGAGCAAGTACAAGAGATCAATATTTAGACAATATAACCAGGGCTTGCGGGAAATTGGCATTGTCGTATTCGTTTTGTATCATGCTGTGATAAGGGTCTTAGGTATCAATCTTTATGCATTGTATATACGAATTGGGTGCTACAAGAGAGAGAAAGGGCGATATACGGTCGTAATAATTCCCTACGAGTAGACAGAAGATATCACAGGTCAGGAAGAGGATACGGATTCTTCAACAGCCGTTCGTATGCTTTCTTCGGCTTGACCTTGAACATCAAGTCCTGCGCAAAATAGGTATAAAGACGTCCTTGAATGCAAGCCTTATGAAGCTGGAGGGGATTGGCGTCTCCACGAAGGGCGAAGAACCCCTTGTAAAGATCGAAGAGCAGTTTTTGTTCCTCCTCTGTTTTGCAATTATAGAACCCATAGTCGACGATCACCGAGTTAACAGGCCTAATTGTAGTATCCTCTGGTCCGTGAATGATTCTGAGCTCGATATATTGCTTCAAGTCCCAAACTGACTTGTTGCCCATATCATCGGAGAGAATGTCGATGATGAAGGGGTCTGTGATCTTGATATTTTTTTGCCTAAAGAGAGATAGAAGAGAGTTTGATTTGTAGGCGTTGAGGAACTGTTGGAAGGTGCATTGTTTGATTAACATGGTGTATGATTGAGATAGTTCCATTTCGGCTTCTTGGGAGTCGCAAGCACAGAAGGCAAAAGAGATCCATTGGCCAACGTCGGGGCCAGGGCGGAATTGGGACAGGAGCATTGTGTAGAGTGAGAGGCAGTCGCCTTCCTCAGCAGAGACCGAATCCATGTATTGACGAATTTCGTCCGTGGAAGCCGCGGGGGACCGGCCAATGAAACACCAGGTGCGACGAACCATTTCATCCACCGAATCGTGCCTTTCTTGCCTTCCCTCTTCCCCTGCCCCTTTAAATACTCGCTGGTTCTGAAGAAACCACGAATAATATTGTCCTCTCGAAGCCTCGGGAAGGGTTTCAAACCGCTTCTTGATATTCTCAACCAGTGTACCATTCATCCTCCACTTGTGTACCGTATGGGGTTTCACCCCCAAGTAGTGTGGTTTGAGCAGACCAACGTATAGGCCAAGTAGCATCTCCGGCTGGGTTGTATTTGAGAGCCCATAGTCGTTCCGTGTCTGGGGGTGCTCAGGCAAGAGGTTTTCATGTACAGCGAGCGCAAGGTAATCCGCTGTCGTTACTGGCCTGGAGTTGCAGTCAAAGAGATGCCGGACCCAGTCGGATCGTTGACACTCTTCATTGCAGTACCAGGCCTTTTTGCATGAACACTGTTTTTATGCAGGGTCGTGGCATAAACTACATTCGTGATCAGGCATGATCCTGGTACCGGCACGGTGAGCTAACATGATCGTTCTAGGGGAAGGCAATCCATACGCACGCAGCACGGAAAGATGACTATGTTAGTTGTAGTGGAGGGTGTGAAGAGGGGTTTTGGGCGCCTGGGACCGATTGGATAAGATCGAATTAGCGCTGACTGGCCCATTCACACGCCTAAACTAGTGAACAAAATCGAAGGCCTCCTGTATTTGCATCGGCAGTCTTTCGCTACCTATCTGTATAGTGCTCCTTTTAAGCCCATAATGAGGATGATTGTTCAATGGGAGTATGTCGAACCATCGACACTTCGTAATTACGACCCCCCTATTTGACTTGAACATGAGTATGGCAGCATATGCACATAGAAGGTACGATGCATTCAGCCTGGTAGCCTATGCAAACAGGCAGGCAGGCCAAAGGTTCAAAGCACGAGAACGCCAACATACGTTTATTGCGCATCTGTAATACTAGTATAAGTCACTGCCGCCCGAACATTCGCGCCATTCTACAGTCTATCAATAGGTCCCGGTCAGCGTCCTCGTCTTTTGCATAAGTTTGGTCAGAATGACGAAGCATAAGAATTCTCTAGGACAACTTGGCCCATCTGCCCTCTGGGACAGACCCTCGCTTTGAACATTGTGCAAAGATCACGGCACTTAGTACAATTTTATAAGTAATTTACCATTCTACATGGTTCCATTAATTGCCGTCTCTGAGTCTCCCTTTATCAGCGCCTCGAGCTCGCCCCATGGCCCCAACTGCCTAACGTCTCTTTCTGGTTTGATCTGACGCAACCGAGGAAACAGGTGCTTTAGACAGTAGAAAGTACCCTGCGCATCAACCAAAGGTCCCGATACACCCAGAGAGGTGATTGCGGTGTTATGCACTCCCTCGTCGAGAAGACTAAGGTCGAATGGCTTCCAGGTAGCAGTGAGAGAGAGTGAATGAAGAGAGGGGCATTTCATAACAAAAGGAATGAGCCCAGCAAGTGTAGGCTTTGGGGAAGTCGGTAATCCAAAGAAGCGTAGTTCACGGAGGCGGGGCCAACTTGTTGCAGCCTTGCAAAACCATGCGTCGCCGAGTCGGCCGAAGAATATGCCTCGCAGGGTGAGCTTCTGCAACGAAGTCAGCGAGTGAAGCTGGCCGAACGTTGCTTGTATTGCCTTATCATCGTCTCTGTATTCCGTGAGTCGGGGACCGGCGGCTAACGACGATGCTGGGGAAGCCAAAAGAGATAGAGAAGTAAGGGTGTGGGTAAGCGCAGGGTTGCTGAACATGCTTGCGATGGTGTTCATCACCAGCTCAGACAGATGATTTGGTGTCTCGTCAATGGTCAAAGAGAGGGATCGAAAGGGACAGTGAAGAGACTCAAAAGTAGTCTGTGCAGCTTCCCAGTCCACAATCCATGCTCTTAATACCTCTAGCTGGTTAAACAACCTGTTGGTCGAGGCAAGCAGTCGTCCTGTTTCCCTATTGATTATTGGACCCCTATTCAGGTCTAGCTCGCGGAGATGGCGAAGTCCTCCGAGGTGAATAACGATGCGGTTCAGCAGCTTGTCGCTGGTAACTGCAAGATCTCGCAGATTCGGTAGGTTCGTGATCATCCGAGTGAATTGCTCTACATCGTCATCGTGATTGTTATTCTCGTCCTCATCCTCATCCTCCTCTGACGGAATTTCACTTGCTAAATGAAGCACCCGCAGCTGGCTACAATGGCGGACAACCAAATCGCAGAACTCCTTCTTGTCAAAGTGAAAGGAGTTTCCAGAAAATTGCAGATGGGTAATCTTGATAGCGTTGTTGGCGAAGTATGGCAATGAATACGTCAGATTGGCGTAGCAGTCGAGTTCGACCTCCAAAACGGATGGGAGTAGTGTGTAGGGGCATAGTTCGCATAATCGTTGGATCGCTGGGCTGTCATGGGTGGAAGAATAGAAGGAACTGTCGCCACTTCCGGGAAGGCGTACCCGAAGAATCCTCCAGTTATAATGACAAAGTCTGGTCCAATCGGCTGGGACTGGATCTCGCAAGAGCCACTACGTATGAAGTCGTTTAGATGTGGAGAGATAGGAAGAGGCCATGTCCCTGAACTCACAGTGGTTGTCGAACTAAAGGCGCCACCGGGTTTTTCCTCCCAAACGTCTCCCGGAAGAACCTTGAAGAGGGGAATGAGTCCGTCCAACTCTCTCCACAGAATATTTAGAGCGGCTTCTGGAAATGGGCAAGAAAAGAGAATATCGAGTCGCAACATCAACAAAGAAATATCAGGCCATTAAGAGTTAGCGCACCTGTAAAACTGCGAGTGGTAACTGCTAGGTCAACCCAGGTATGTGTCGGCGAGTATCCTTGGCCCGTGCAAAGCTCTTCGAAAACGAGATCAACAATTTCTGGAATCTTCAGGCAGTGGTCTACGGATCCAGTTGGCAATAAATGGCTGGCAGCCATGTCAGTTGTAGGACGGCCGTGAGGGCGTCTTTATGCCCAGCTACGACCGACCGTACTTAATACATATGTGTCAGGAAGTACATGGCGACCCACCACGATGACAATAGAAAAGATTTCTAGGCTGTCGTAGCGTGAGACCTCATCAATTATGGATGGATTATGATGAGAATAGTGACGCCATGCTAAAGTCAAGGCCAGAGGTTTGGGGTTACCTGAAAATAAGCCCTGTAAAGAATTGCTGCCGCTCCAGAGTCCCTAAGAGGTCGGAAAATACGGGTCGACGCCCACACTGAAACTGGACAACAGTAAAAATCGTCAAATAGCTTTATTAACATGCCGCTATCATATTGGTTTACAGATCGTACATATGTACCTTGGGGAGACTGCCACTAAGATTGTAGTAGGGCCTGAAGCTCCCTCCACTGAGCCCGGTCAACATGTCCACCGTAAGGCTGGCATATGAACCGTAACCGAGGGAACAGCTGCTTTAGACGGCGACAAGAACCCTCAGGATCGACCAACGTTCCTCCCGTTTCTTGCAAAGAGAGGATTGCTTTGTTGCATACCCCCTTGGGTAAAAAGTCAAGGTCGAATGGTTCCCACATAGCTGCGATATGCAATCGTTGAAGTTGTCGACATTTTTGCGCAAGAGGAATGAAGCCAGCTAGAGTGGCTCGTGGAAGGGTATACGCCCCTCCAAGAGTAATCTCTCGGAGGTGTGGCCAGCTTTCGGCGGCTCTAGACAGCCATGCATCGTTGAATCGGCCGAAAAACACTCCCCCTAACTCGAGCGTTTCAAGGGCTCTCATCGCGAATAATGGGGTAAAGGTTTCCTGTATCGCGGCGTCCTCAGCATCATTTTCTAGCCTATCGTGGGCTGGAGTGGGCGATGTATGGAGGATGAAGCAGGTTAGGGTTCTACTGAGCGTCGGATGGCTGAAGAGGCTTCTCATGGTGTCTATAATTTGCTCCGAGAAGTAGTCGGGTGTTTCACTGACGAGGTTGAGCGATTGGAAGGGGCAATAAAGGGATTCGAAAGTGATAGAGGCAGCGTCCCAGTTTTGAACCACAAATGCACCCGTTGTAGTTCTGGGAACCTTCCGTCAATTGTGGTGAAACGGCGTCCTGCCGCAGCGGTAACAGTAGGTCGTTTGGCTATGTGGATTTCTCTGAGGGCAGGTAGTGTGCCTAGGTGAGAGGCAATGCTGTCGAGTAGGGTAGCACTGTTCAGAGTAATCCGCCGCAAGTGACGGAGTTGTAGGATCATCTGAGTGAAGAGTTTCAACTCAACCTCAGGCGATCCGTCATCTTCAAACTCCAATGCTTGAAGCCTGGAGCAATAGCGCGTAATGTGTTGCAAAATTCTGTTTGGATCCAGAGAAAGAGGATGCAGAGAATTCCAGATGCGTGACGGGTGTTTGATCTGGTCGAAAATACGGTTGAACGCAGGTGATTTGGGCGTTAAGCAGAGAGTGCGATATGAGAGACTGAGGGAAGGAAGCCGCCGGGGCACGTTTCTACAAGTTTGTGTATCGCTGAATCATGGACTGGCGTGCGGCGAACCTCGTCGATCAGCCGTAACCGGGGAATCTTCTGGTTGTAGTAGCAGAACCTAACCCAGTCAGTTTGACTCGGTTTTTTCAGGAGGAACTTGATGTTTCGCTCAGCCCACGAACGTTTGAAGAAATAGAAGAAGCTTACAATAAAGCTTCCTTCACCCCTAGGTTTCTTTGATTTAGCTTCCTTCCAAAGGCGGTCCGGCAACACCTTGACGAGAAAGCCAAGGCTAACTATGTCTCTCCATAAGGTATCCAGGGCGGGTTCTGCAAGACAAGGACAGCACGTCAGAAGGAATGCAAATAATGAATTCCTCACGTACCAGTAAAAACGCGATTGGCGACAGCCAAGTCAATGAGCATTGATTTCCGCCTGGAACGTTCCCATGCGGTGCGACGTTCTAGTTTATATAGTTCTTCTGCTATGAGGCCGACAACTTCAGGGATTTTCAAACATCGGTGGGTCCATGTAGTAGATGAAGAGATGCTTGATCTGTTCGGAGCTGAGTCCTGCATGAATCCTGTTGCGAAAGGGTGTGAAGCTGTAGGCGTTGGAGACGCTGAAGTCTTCCTTTTCAGCCTAGGGGAGAGCCATTCCCGCATACGGTCCATGGCAGCAGCTATTTGGAAGCTGTTCGACCAACACAACCGAAGAATTGGATGAGATGGCACTCTAGTGTGTGAACCTTTCAGGGTTACGGCATTGAATTGGTGTTCTCGGACGACGGAGGCAAGTCGGCTTGGCCTGCTCTCGCGTTGTGCATGAGTTCACCAGGCATTTGTGCCATTCCCGACATTAGCTTGGGTGTAGAAGCGTTGAAGAAGGCGGATAACCGACTGATTTGATAGAAATGAGCGTGATGGCTACCACAAATCCGCATCCGAGTCGTTCAACACAACCGTCGGTGCCAGAGTCCGAACATCAAAAGTTGCACTTCTCCATTGACATACTCCAGGGGAATGTCATCATTCTGGGCTAGCACTTCTTTCTTGAACGAGAGGTGGCTAGTGGATCCGTTCAAGATCACGATAACATTCGAGGGTGGAACCGACCAAGCTCCTGACGGAGTGCGTTTACTTCTAGTTGGCCAAGAGCAATCGTGTAGAGACATTGTTGTCAGTCCCATTATTCGTATGCAAGTCCTTGTCGAGGTTATTGACGTACATACCAGGTGACAACTCGTTCAGCCCATCGAGGTCATCAATCTATCAGTGGATCCAACACCGTGACGCTGGGCCTTGATTATACCATCGTGCTTCTACTCAATCTCGGCAGTCGATCTACTCATGGGGACCTCGAAATGGTTTCTGTTCATTCACTCCAACAAGGCAAACCCATTTCTCCGTTTCTTGTCTTATATGATCGCGTATATCCTCTCAACACGACTGAGGCTACTTTGGGGATCTCGCTTTTCGGCAGTCATTGCAAAGCTTCCAGGACCCGGTTGGCGCAACAACGCCGGGAACGCACCATTGGTACTCTGCCGACCAGGCCTGGAATGCATATCCAGATTCTTCCCATTCCCTACGGTAACCTTCGAAGCGCAAGGATAAGATCTTTGGTCGAAAGCCTACCTTCCGCCATAACCACTGCTATAGCCAGTTACCTTCTTCACCCAACCTGGTACCTTCCAGCCTCAACAACCTACACGTGGTTATTCCACATGGCACATACAAAGAAATCTTGGCTGCATGTCTTAGACGAATGTACCACGCTCATTGAGAGGGGCGTGGAATTTCCTCGACCACAGATGATCCCTAGTCTTTTCGAGAGACATCCTCATTGGGCAGATCGAATTCGGGCACTGGGAATCACTACGTTTATAACGTACCCTCCCATTGCAGGAGAACGTCAGGCATTTGCCCATACTATACAACTGGTCTGGTCGAACTTGATGAAATTGGACATCGACTTTGAGACTCTTAAACTCTTATACGCCAGCGTACAGACCCAGCCTCGAATTTGGGACAAAGTCGAGCACATCAGCTGTAATTGGGATGGGAAACATGGTGATAATGATGAATTCCCAAAAGTCAAGGTGCTTTCAGAAGCTCTTCGCCCATTTCCAGGGCTGCGTCACCTCTACGTTGGCTATTTGTTCTCAGGGCAAGGGTGAGTTAACCTGTGCCATTCTTCATTGACATACTAAGATGCCGCGTTGGCAGCCCTCCAGGAATGCTGGTGCGCTATGCTAGCAATACACTACGGGTTAAAATAATTCGTTCCACTCTTCCAGAGCACCCATGATCTCAGCTCGCCCACTTTCAACGTCGAATCCCTCGTATTGGTTGCCGGAGAAGTGGATTGCCTTGATTTCAAGCTCTTGATCCAGTTGAACTCTCCACCGGGCACATGTAGGTTGCGAGTTCTACACCTGGAATGGGTGGGTCTGCTGCACGTTGAAGAGATGAAGGGCCTCTTCGAGGTGGTGTCTTCCACTCTTTGCGAGCTTTTCCTTATCATAGCTAGCAACGCCACCAAATACCAGTACAACCCGGAAGACGACTTTTTCGACAGGCTGCCATTAAAAATGGAAAGGCTGCGAAAGATCAGTCTTCCTGCTACATTCATCAGCCCTGGAATTATTAAGAATATGACAACGGCCACTGGCGCCAGCCATGTCCCCTCGTGCCTCAAAATTCACATGTTTTCGAATTCAGATCCCAGCCTATGGGAAGGACATTCGAGAGGGGGTGATGGAGGCAAGGGGCTGTACGAGGCCATTCGATCTACCGAATGGGATAAGATCGTAATCCGTGGTGGTGGCAGTTCCAGATTGGGTGTGTTAGAGGATTTAATTGGCGAACTAGCCAAAGGTCGGGGGTATGGGCTTATAAGACACCCTCAAAAATTGAAATTGCAACGACGGTAGATATACAGTTCAACTTGAAGGAACGCGTAATCGGAATGATAAAAAGCATAATCGTTACATGAGCGTTATTCAGAGAGTGATGCTACGACGAGTTGCGGAATGCGCTGTACGTATTGAAACACAAATTTGCAGCAAATAACTATCACTGGTAAAGGCGCCAGGCATTGTTCGACTAGCCACAGTCTAACAACCGTCTATTCCCGGCCGCCCTTCTCCCGACACCGAACCCTCCAAAAAACCATCCGTAATCCCAGACGCCCCAAGTGAATTTCAGCTTGAATCATTTCACCACGTCGACACAGCCGCAGCTCGAGGAGCAAACAGTGAGGAGGTAAGTAGCAGTGGTATTCGCCAGTGGCAACTCGTCTCGAGGAAATGATTGCGGGCGTGATGCGGCACAAGCTCCTCCTTCCACCATGACTGCCCTCCCACTGAGGTTCCCCGGATTTGTTGCAGAAAGGCCCTGCTGCCCACCTCGACAACGCACACCCGTCTCCCATTGTCAAGACCATCAGACTTGCAGATGCACATGGACGTGTCAGGGTCGGGGTCGGAGGAGTACAACGAAAGAGATCAAAATATCCATCCTGTGTTTAGACAAGGTGTGATGTTGGTGAAAATGCGCCTAACGAGGCAGTGTAGGGTAGAGAGAGTTGCGCGTAGACGGAATGCCCCCGCATGCGCTGATTCTGGTCCATTGGTGGCGTCGCGGAAACGCGAAAACGCGACGTGGGATGTAACATCGATGAATAGCCCCCAACATCCGGTGGCAGAAAGTGCACTGATAACGGTAATGGTAGAAGCTTTAACTGGCGAGGGCGGCGGTGATAGACGGTAATGACCAGTCTTGAAGGTGCGCAGACGAGTAGAAGGGGGAGGGATATCCGTCTAGTATAATGCCGGCCGTAGATCCTTGACCGGGAGGAAGCGACTTGCTGTTGAGGCTACGCCATTCCCTATAGATGAGGTGGCATCAGCAACGAGAGAAACAGAGGAAGGGGAAGAACGAACCTCTGTCGCATCCTTTCACGATATCCCAGCTTAAGCGACGCATGTCATTGTCGAGACGATCGGACT
Organism: Clitopilus passeckerianus; assembly: GCA_944990035.1. Taxonomy (NCBI): domain Eukaryota; kingdom Fungi; phylum Basidiomycota; class Agaricomycetes; order Agaricales; family Entolomataceae; genus Clitopilus; species Clitopilus passeckerianus. The sequence goes on from CALYLX010000098.1 coordinate 439,185, forward strand.
TGCAGATGTACATGAACGTGTCAGCGGTCGTGTTAAAGAGGTACGCCCGAGGAAGCCCGAATATGGGTTTAGGTGACGGTCTGGTTGGCGGTGGTTGACAGTATCTGGATGTTCCCCGAGTAGAAATTTGAATTTGCTTGGCGTTAGGAACCTGGAGATGGGTATGCATACGCATATGCGTCTTGCAGAAGTTGGTGGTATAGCTTTGACGCGGAGGAGCCAAATTGCTGTTAGAATTAACGTTTCCTATGCGCGAGTTGACATCAGCAACGAGAAACACGGAATGAAGGGGAAAGAACGAACCTGTTCAGCGATAGATCCTTCAGGATACTCCAACTACAGCGCCAGCAGGCGTAGGAGGGCAGTGTTTGGACGGCCTAAGGCGCAGAGCCAATAGAGGCACATCCGGCAGGGGCAATGTAGACAATGGGATAGTCGACGAACGGTGTTCGATGCTTCAAAGCGGCTCCAGATTCCAGTAACAGGGGTCTGTCAGACGTGAATGTCGTCGGAACGAGGGGGTGTTACGGTTCGGGGAACGCTGGAGGCCTACAAGTGAGTTGGCATCAACGATAAAACGAAGCATAGGAAACTGAAAGAAACGAACCTTCATCGTATTGTACCCAACTCCACTGCGTATATCATCCAGCGCACCCAAGTATAGTACCACAACCTCAAGTAGAGTAGCACCAATATACGCAAGTTGGACGAAGACCAGGTCTGAGATGTTACCAGTACCGTAACCTGCTGCCCAAACAATGATGACGGTGGCGCGAAACCAAAGGGCCCTCACGAGCACTAGATAGCGGGAAACATCTAAGTGTATGGTGAGCAAGCACAATCTGAAAGAGAAGCAGGAAAGCACATACAACTAAAAGTTCTGCTTCGGAAGTTACCAAGGAATGGCACTTTCTTGCACCTCCAGCTTTCAAGAGCATTTATGTCGGACTTTGAGCTAGCCTAGATGCTACCCAAGGTGAAGATACAGGTAGTCCTCTGTTCTTTTGGCCGTTGATGCAGGGGAAGGTGTTGCTGCAGATGTTCACGAATGTGGATACCATACGGCTATCTCTAGGACAGCAGTAGCGTTGGAAGAGCAGGCATACGAGAGGGCAAGTGAATTTGAAGCGGGTGGCGATTTGGAAAACGTCTGTGCTTGAGGTGATTGGAACTTGAACATTTAAACGTCTGGTTTGGCGAAGGCAAGCGGTTAAACCTTAAACAATTGTCTTCTCCTTTCGAAAACTAGTTGGGTCTGAGGGTAGCTAAGTGTCCACAAGAAATTGATTAATGAAGCCTCGTTGGCGTAGTGGTAGCGCGTCTCACTTGTATGACATGCAATGAGAAGGTCACTCGTTCAATCCGGGTACGAGGCAACCTTTTTGGTGGGCTAGAGTCAGGCTCGGTTCTTGATCAAGTGGCAGGACGCCCCGTCTCTGAACTTCGTCAAGCTTAAAAACGCGTCACAAACTCCCAATGGCATTTCTACAAGAAACTCCAAACTATTGTACAACGATTTCCGAAAGCAAGCGAGAGCGATATAATAGTAAATATCCATCCCCGCCTCGCAGCTTGGCGACTTGGAAGAATATTAATGGCCCTCTAATCAGCTTTCGCCGATTTCTTTTCTCCTAGGACACTAATATCCTGGGTTTGAAGAAAAAAATACTGTCAGATGCTCGACATTCCTGACAGTTGCATGTCGTGATTGCATACGTCCGCCTCAATACGCCGTGGCGTATCCCTTATCGTGCCCATCGTCCTTCTGTACATGAGTCTGAACCGTTATGGCCACAGGTTCACGTTGCCCTCTCTAAAAACTCGTCAGTTTGTGGGCACGGAATAACAGTGCTCTGGTCAGACCTTTTCTTTGAGGTAAGGGCTGTCTGGCGTCGTCTCAGTAGCACCAGACGAGGTAACGTTTGACGTATCATATCTATTCCAGCGTCCGAGGGAACCCGATATCTGGGACAGGTGGATAGAAACGGGCTCTTCAGTCTTTTCCCGTAGGTCATCACGAGCGTTGAGAGTCGCCAAGTAGGAGTTGAGGTAGACTAGAGAAAGGTTAGCGAGGCGGCTAGCACCCAAAAGTATTCACGTACGCTTGCTCAGAAGAAGGTAGAAGCCTAGTAAACGGTCGAGTTTAGGATATCATGGTGCACATCAAATCCAGCATGCAACTTACCTAGGAAGATGAAGTTACTGGGCATAACTGCGTAAGTGATGGTTCCAAGGGCTGCGTCGATGCTGTCGTGGAACAGGTTCTCGTCAGCACATAATTCAACTATTTGACATGTCGAGAGAGCTTACGCGACAATCAGGCCTGTGTTCACCGTGTACATCATCAAGGTGGTTACGACGGAGTCAGTCCTGGAGGGTGTTAGAATTATGTATCTTTGCGTTTTCAATAGGAAGGACGACATACCTCTTGAAGCCAGTTCTCGACTTGAACAGGAGGGTGGCCAGACCAGCGGCGACACTCAGATCTGCGGTCGTTCCTGCTGCAAAATTGAGGTACAGGAGGGTCTAGAGTGGGATAGTTAGTCAAAGTTTGAAAGAATCACCGGCTTCTCCAGGTTTCCGGACTGAAACCTGCATGCTCGGTGAATGTGCGAACAGACTCACGGAAAGCTTGTCAAGCTCCAAGAAACTCGTGAGCTGGAAGCTGAGATAGACGTCAGGTTAGGAGTTTCATGGAGACTCCATCGGATGGTGAACTTACGCTTTGACGGTTATGACTTTAAAAATTCATTGATGCAAAGTCAGTCGTCGGCAGAGGTAACTGGAAGGGATCACTCTTACTGATACCAACGACTGGAGGTTACTATTAGCTCAAGATACAATATAGATAATTTCATGAAACACACCTAGATCCGTCGTGGATATGGCCATCTATTAATTAATCGTATTTAATTAGAAGTCGATCAACGTCTCAAGTCTAAAATGCTTACCATCCAGGCAGTATAGATGTAATTTCCGTGGCTCACTGTTCCCAAGATCAGTGAAAAATTTAATGTGCAAAGCAGCGCTAGACTCACATCTCCAGAACCGCCGAGCGAACATTGTGCGGATCAAAAAGTTGGATATTGACTGTAGAACGCTATTCAGTAGTAGCTCAGAGTAAGTGAATTCGAGATACTCACGGTGATGGCGACATGGATCTATTCGTTTGGAAACCGTTAATTAGAAAAGCCGCATTAGTAGAGAGGACCCAGAGTTACGAACAATTACACTCCTGCGAACACAAAATTTACTATGTGTGGGGCTTTTAGGAATGAAGAAAGCTTACCAGACAGGAACGGTGATGGCGAGGGGATTGAGATAGTTTGAAACGAGGTAGTAGTAGAGGATATGGCAATTCAATGCCGAGTCGAAGGTGTCCAGCGCCCTGCATGTACGAGAAGATTAATTTTGTGAGTGACGATGCTCCACGACGCAACCAATCGCGTCAACTGACCAGAGAGCCGCGACCTAATTACATTTCACGCTTCTCAGCCACCAAATCACGAATCGCGAATTAAGAAGATCACATACCATTGTTCGGAATAACGGGCGATCTCTGGCCCTCCGCTGGAAGTAAGTGAACGTTTGGGCGCATGTGATTCCCCACAATCTACGTTCAGGCTAGCGTCAGCTGTTGCATCTGAGAGAAGGTTAACACGACGCACCCCATTGCCACCAACCCGCCAATTAGTAGTGCTCCAAGTGTGTTGTCGAATTTAGGGAGAGGGACGCCTGCTGGAATCGCGCATGCGCCTGGTAGAGCAGTTTCGTTTGATGCCATCTCGTTTAGACTTCAATGGATAGGGGAGGCCGTGCCAAAGAGAATAGAACCGTGAATGAGGGGAAGAGAGAGCGAAGGGGGAAGAAAGAGCGGCTGAACCTCAAAGCAAGGGAAATTTCGCGTCGAGTTCACAAGGGTTATATACCTCTGTCCCCGAAATGTCAGTGTCCTTGCCTGATCTTCCTGGGTCGAAGAAGTTTTGCTGATGTCAGTGGCGACGGAAAGAAGTCAGGGTGTCGGAAAATTTGAACACACTACGGGACAGTGTGAACCTGGTGGGGACGTCGAAGGGGGCGTTCAGTCTGCGATCATTCGCTGTTATTATAGGTGCTCACCGAAAGCGTAGTGACCTCGGCGATGAGGTCCTCTTCGGTAAATGTGTTCTCATGCTGTTCACATCTTTGCTTGCCCCTAGGGGTAACGATCACAGTTAAACCCTGTTGATAATGAAAAGGCGCACATTGCCGACAGAAAGTACACCCGAGTCCCTATGAAATCGGCATTTTGTGGCAGAGTGCCTCTCCTCGCCAAAGGCAAACACATCGTTCTTCTCTCCTCGACCGATTTACTATTCAAAACTAATATCCCTAATTGAAGGATCTACCGAGCAAATTATCTCGATTGTATTTCATTTGCTTACCTAGTACGTTCTAGTACAGATTCCGCCCTGCTAGAGGGGCAACCAGAGCATTTGACGGCCTGGGACGGTTGGCAAAGTCACCCTGATTGAACATGTTTTTGCTCATGAATCCGGCCACATGATCAAAGTAACGATATGATTCCAACCTTAAAAGGCTATATCTAGTGATTGCAGTTCAGAATTCGCAGGAAAAGATACAAGAGATGGACACAAGTCTCGACCGAATGTGCCGATGAGAGGTTATTGGGGCAAATCTGGGGAAAGACCACGGTTTCGACAATCTAAAAGTAGCCACACATGCTGGTTTGATCAACGATCATCCAGGGTGGTTTGGTTGACCGGCGGCAGACCACCGGCATGTTGTGGATCAATTTTTTTTGGAGGTGAACGGTCGACCGATGACTCGCCACTCGCCGATTTCCCCTTGGTTTCGCTCGAATACGGCATGCAGTAGGAAATCTCTCTAGGCTATATCGGTATAAATCGCTTTGAAGCAGTCTATCTCGTCTACATACGCCTCCAGACTCTTGAATATGATTCAATCATCGTTGTATCAACATCAAACGAATGTCACCTTGTTCCCTCATCACCCAGGTGCTCTTGGAGACCACTCAGTACAACCCGACTCCAGGTGAGAAAAAAATGGCTCAAATATGCTAAAGAAAATGGGATTCCATTGGGATACCGTGATGACGCTCCGAAGACCATGGTGCAGCAGACCTTGCCGTACACAGATGCGACGGCACGCGATAAGTATCACCGAGGTTTATCGCGTGGCGTAAACAATTTGTCCAACTGATTTGAACATTGCGAAGGTGGCAAAGTCGGGTTTGAACCTGGGAGAATTCAATGGAAATCTTTTCGCAAATTTCTTTAGTCTGCTCCTCGGAGGCGCATAGGCCATAGCACTTCGGCGGCTGAAGCCTGGTCGAGGGGTTGAAACACGATTCCAGACGAAGTAGACATTCGTTATCGAGACCTGGCCAGTGCCTGGATAAATCTACCCCTTGAGGCAAATTGAGAAGAAAACGAAAATAACCATCATCTTCAAATCTTCTGTTGTTACCTCCCAACATAGGTATCAGAAATTGTTGCCAAAAATCGGACCCACTGAAGTCATCCATGGGCGTCAGTGGGACTAAGCCTCATGATACTGCATCTTCAGCATAATAGGGCGCCCAGTCTGTACCCACCTCAGACTAATCAGCGGGAGAAATTTCGATCAGATAACATTGGGATAACTACATCTCGACGCTCTTGTGACCCCTATTGGCCAACTGCAGACATCCTATATCTCAGCCTGATTCCAGCAGCTAATTGGATCGTCAGGAACGCCAAATCCCAAGCCAGGCTCCAGACCCCGCAGTTGAGCTCATCTGGCGTCCATATACTGTACCCTACCTGTGAGGCTCATGAGATTCCCCAGCGTGCCTTCCACTGTTCCACATGGTCTCGACTCCATACTCCCAGAAACCGGATGAAATTACACTGCAAAGCGGCTGTAAAGCGTTGTGCGTCGAATTCGGGGCTGCCCAAGGGCATCGTCATCAATCTTGTGCCTACAGATCCGTAAAGCACGAGATTGATTCAAAATGGAAGATAAGAAAAATGTAAGCTTCGTCATTGGGCAGACGGGCTGGATCCCCGCAATCCGCGTTGGGGTACAATTTGACCTCTAGAACCAATGTGATTCTGAATGATCAAAATTCTACTTTGCCAACAGGTGGTTTATAAACTTTGTATTTGCTATTTAACCACAATCCAGGTACTAATGTAAGCGTAATTAATGCATATAAGGATTGGCATTAGACGACAGATATATGACGAGTGAAAACAACAGATGAAAGGAGTGCGTGAGACGAGGAGAGAGTAAAGAATGACGACGGTCGGAGTGACACTATGCAAATGTGGGTGTAAGATATATACAAGAGAGACTTGATGCAGAGATGAAGAAAAACGGAAACCAAGCTGAAGTATCCAAAGTGTATAGATACCAGGTATAATGGAACGAATGGATGACGGGGTCATGGAAGAGTACGTCGAAAGGAGTGGTGGTGTCATGAAGGGTGATACGTTGGACAGAGCTGCTCAACAGCTAGGTGAGATATCGAGTAGGCCTTAAAAGCCACCCCAACACCACCTCACTGCTCGTTAAGCTCCCGAATCAACCGCATGGCCTCTTCGCTCCTGGGGCGAATTGTACATCCAAAGGCATCTGGAATCCTAAAGATAGGGTTGTTGAAGTCAACCTTAGGCTCGACCTCTTCACCAGCGTCGTTAAGCGGCTTCGAGATGTCGAGCGTTGCGAGCATGGATGCGATGAGGAGCCAGATAGAGGATTCGACGAGGTGGTTGCCAGGGCATTTCCTGAGAGGGAAAGGAGATTAGTTCTGTGTCAGAGGTGAAGGTAGAGAGGACAAGAATGATGTAAGAAGTAGAAGAAGGAAGATGTGGGGATGGGAAAGGAGTGCCAGTGGGAAGACGCGAAGACGCGAGAAGGCAAGTCTATTTTCTGCTTCTGCAAATCCCCTTGTCCCGCATCCGGCCAACCCTATCCGTCCCACACGCGGAACAAGACCGGCTCCGCTCAGAAAGAAACGAAGCACAGAACTCGTAACATGAGCCCATGGCAACCAGAAGTCTGAGGAGCTCCCTACCACTCGAAAAATGAAACCCAATTCACGAAACCATGAATAGGTGTGAACGGAGAGATGAAGAATGAAAAAGAAAAAGAAAAAACTTGGCTTACCTCCTTCCGAAACCAAAGACATACACCCTCGGATCCATCTTCCTCTCCTCCTCGGGAGTCAGACCCATAAACCTCTCAGGCCTGAACTCGCCAGGCTGAGGATACAACTTCTCGTCTCTCAGCATCGCCCAGATATTTCCAAAGACCAACGAGCCTTTCGGAATGAACATCCCGTTGTAGACATCATCTTCCATCAGACGATGGGGGAGGTCTGTGCGGAAAACCGTTTTGTTAGTAACACTGGTATGGTTGGTGGAATATAGATGCTTACTGAGTGGTACTGGGACTCCCCACCTCCAAACCTCGTTCAGGAGGGACTCGACGTATTTGAGGTTCTCTCGGTCCTCGAAAGTGGGTAGCCTGCCCTTTCCGCAGACCTGGTCGATCTCGGCTTGGGCCTTTGCAAGAGCTTCGGGGTTGGCCATCATGGCGAGGAGGAAATGCGAGACAGTTGTGATTGTCTATGAGAAGTTATGTTAACAAAATGTCCTCGCCGAGCACCAGACGCGGCCGTATAGGAGGTGGGTATATGTGCATCTTTTGGAAGGGAGGTGGTGGTTGGAGAGTAGGTGTGGGAGACACTTACAGTATCAGCGCTCGCGGAATACATAGAGTTGGCAGTCCACTTGAGGTCGAATTCAAACTCGTCTGTCATCTTCTCGCCTTCTTCCTCCAACAAAGTGGAGCAGAACGAAGGCTTTGCGGTTCCAGATTTCTTTAGGTGAGTATATGCGTCAGTATCATTCTTTGAATCGAAGAAAAAGGTGACTGACAATGCTATCCTTAACCCATGCATATGGCACATCAACGAAGTCCTCCATCTTCTTCTTCCATGCCCTCGCCTTCTCCTTGAATCCAGCACCAGGTGCCCAGTCGGGCAAAAGTTGCAACTGGGGGATGATATCCACCGGCCAGATGCCTCCACCCGAGGCAATCTCATTCGATAGAATGTTGACGCATTCCTCAGCCATGCCGAGGAACGGATCCTGCTCCTTCTCGTCTCCTTTCCCAAGAGCAGGGTGCAGCGGTGCGTCCTTTGGCTCATAGCCATAAACCACCGAGAGTGTGAGACCACCAGCATACCTTCTTGTATGGGCGATATACTTCGAGGGTGAAGCAAGGAGCCGAGCAAGGAAGCTGTTCGTTGAGGTGACGATTAGGGGGTGGTATGCTGGGATAGCGGGTGCCCCGAACGCCTTGTTCATCAGCTTTCGCTGCCGTTTCATCTGGTCGCCGTAGCCTGTGAAGGCTATCATGTTCTTGCAACCGCAGAGATCGCCACACATGACGAGGGATGGCTTGTCAGAGTAGATTGATCCGCGCTTGTCGAGTAGCTCGTAAGCAGCTTCAGGGCTGTTGAGGAAGACGAGGCCTTGACCAACGACGTGAAGGTAGACGACATCGCCTGAGACATCCAACTCCGTTAGTTCGTTGGCTGACTTGCGAAAAGATGTGGATACCCACCATATTGCTTTGCCCACTTCTCAGCAGGTAGCCAAAGTTCTTTTGCTGTCAAGTCGCGTACATTGCCCAGCACAGGAACTGGTTTAGGGCCTGGTGGGAGAGGTGTTCCTGCTCGTGCAGAGGACGATGGACCGTATGTCTTGCGGTACCACAGGAAGAATGCGATGAGCAGGGAGGCAAAGCCAGCAGTATTTGAGGTGGTTACGAGAGACGACATTGCGGTTACGAGAAAAAGGAGGTCGTCGTCGTCGTAGACGGTGGAAAGAAAGCGGAGGCGAAAGGAAGAAGGAAGTTAAAAGTCAAGACGTCAAAGAGCCAACTTGCTTAGCATCTAATACTTATTCGTCTAATGTCATATCCAGGGACAGTCATCTCTGAAAAAATAATTTGGACATGTCCGTCGGTCCAGGTGTCTTCCAGAAGTCGAAGAAGCATCGCGAATGAAGAGATTAACGACATGTGTTCTTCCTTTTTTGGAAGTACAAACCCAGTGATTTGGTGGAACGTGATCACGACTATCTATATTTGGCCATTCGCTTTTGCTTCCTCCTCCACCATCAGTGTCGTCTTGCTCCGTTCTTTCTCGTTCTCCATCCGTAAATTCGTTAGTGCCTGGTTATCCAAAAAGTACGACTCTGGAAGCAATAGCCCTCCTAGTTCTCGGAGATCTCTACACCGCTACAAATGTATCTATTCACCTCTAATATGCACGCAGATGGTGGCGAAGAACTGAAATGAAGGGGGGTTTCCCATTGAAATGGCCATCTTGGCTCGCGTGTTCCTCGCCGCCGGTTGGTCGGCTGGAGGCAAGATGATCATCCCGTTCGTGCTAGCTTGAAACCCTCATCAGCTTCCCTGCCTATCTATTTAGCTGTCTCCGTTATCGACGCACTGAAAAGCAACAAAAGCTCTTCATTTCAGCCAAGGTTTCGCTGATTATTGCGCAGTTTCAAGTAGATTCCAATGACTTCATACAGAGTTACGCTCGGGCCTATTTTTCCGAGATTTGTGGGCGTCACCCCGAGCCACTTGAGATTGGACCTACACCCAATCCACAGCTTCCTTTCAGAGCACAAGAGTCACTGTGACGACTTCCGGGCTGCCAGCACCCCTGACGGACACTCCGCGCCTTTCAAAAGCGCCCAGTCGCATGCTTAGGGGCCTTGATACATGAGCACACAAAGTCTCCTCCGCCAGCCCTTCCACTTTTCACGTCCGCCTACATGAAGGACCCTAAGGACCCTATCCAAGAAGCCCAAGAAACATTTTCAAGCATTCCAGACCCTTACTGCGACTCTCCGGTGCCGCCTGAGGCTTTGATCATGACACAAGCAAAGTGCCCACTCGAGTAACTCCAGAACTCCGAATCGGAGCGCTTGCTCATCCTCCGATGAAATAAGTATTGTCAGTGGGAACAACTCTATTTTCAACCTTCGCGTCGCGGGTGTTTGGAGCCGACGGAAATCGGTATCATCTGATGCAACGACGTGGATTGAATTAAAGACATTTAGGTGATCGTCAGTAAATCGTCAGGACTACCCGCGAATCGCTGCACGGTGTAGAGGCGTTCTAAGACCGGCCGGAGGTGGTGGGAGGGTGGGTCGAGGTTCTGGAAATCGAGCTAAACTTTACACCATACGAGGTCATGGGTGGGAAGGTGTAAAGCCAAGATTCACAACTCCAGAGTCACATTTCTTGAAAAGTCCTTCACCTCCGAGTGGCTTATGATTGCCAGTGAGACAGGTTGGCATGGATTCATAAAGGTTATCTTGAAGAGAATTGGCTGCACTGGTTGGCTGCACTGGACGTTCCGGTCGTTTGGCGCCGTCGTTTGAAACCTCAAACTGCGCCTGATGAGTCTCTCTAAGCTCTTACTTTGGCCGATTTCGACGCGGCGCAGAGTTTCAATCTGGTTATGACGTTTCTCAGGCTCATACCACCCAAACTACGTCTAATCTCTCTCTCTCTCTCTCTCTGATGCCGAACTTTTCCCTTTGCCAGTCTAAACTCTTGACTTCGTCCTGTACGCTATCCAATGGACCATACGGCACCGAACTCGACCTCGGAGGTGCCTGACTAGCTCTGACTTCCTGCTTGTACTTTGCACTCGAGCTAAACCAATGACAGATCTTCTGTGGCGCAGAAGATCTAGCTGTCTTTTTATCTTCCCATCTTCGAGCCCCTGTGTGGGGTATCAAGAGGCCACGGATCCGACGCGGTAGGAATCGAACGGGAAGATGGGGTGCTCACTGCGAGATATATGGACGTGACTCGATCGGAAAGCATTCTTGGTTTGCTGCTAGTCAAGGGTCTAGCTGCCAATAGGTTGCTTTGTCGATCTGGAAGGCTTCGAGGCATGGAACTCAGGCGAGGGCTCTTTAGGAGCGGCGAATTAGGCATACATGCTGTAGTTATTCTAGTTGTGGATTTGGGTTCGCTATTTGCTAGCAACCATTGACACTCGGTATATTAGTACCTGCATCATAACCTACTAATATACATATACGAAGTCTCATTGGCGCCGCCCTCAGATTAGCTCCAGGGAAAGCCATACTGAATTCCAGTTGACCCAGGCAAATTGACATTCGAAGGATCTTCATTCCAGGCGGGTACATGACCAATCTTTCGGTAATGCTTTGATTTCAAGGTTATATGGCCACAGACCGACATTAGGTTCAAGCAAAGTCAAAGTTATGTGCTCAGAGACCTCTTCAAATAAATACCAGAGTCCAAAGCGGTGTGTATCTAACCGTGAAGGCTAGGTGGAAGTGATTACACCCAGATTTCTCCAGACTGAGCGAGAGGCACCGGTTCGGGGTACCCGTGGGAGGTATATGCCAAATGTAGGTGACACCAGCTTGAAGGTCGTTCAAGTTGTTGGGGTTGAATTTGCAGGCTTGGGTGATAAAATTCGGCGTAAAGGCCCCTGCTTACATTGCCAACAATGCAATTCAACGCAAACATTCGCTTCTAGCTTCAAGTTCAACAACGCCTTATTCTCCTAATCGCCCAGACTCGGATTTTTTCGGACGAACCCGTAGCTGTGCGCTTCAACATGAACTCAAGAGTTTCTTCCCCCGAAATGTTGCCGAAATGGCTTTTGCAACTTGTCCGTGATGATGATGGACCCTGGCTCATGGCAGTCTCATGCATACTCGTTGTTGCTGATACGCCTTTGAGTATACGCTTCAGAAGATGGTTCAACTAATTCTCAAGACAGTGGGATCATAGCTCAGGATTTGGTTTCGGCTGATTCGACCATCAGTTAGACTGGCGTCTAAATTTCAATTGACGACTGGATGGCGAATGCCAGGGTAAGGCTGTGCCATCCTGGTAGTTGAATGAAGGCTGAGCGCTGAAGGACCGTCTTTTGTCAAATAATACTCTTTCCCTTCGAGCACGCATCAAGCCCACGACCTTAGACTCGACCGAGCGTTTGCTCCTCAACGCCGGTGCGTCCTCGCCGAACACCCGAGGCATGGATCATTGCGAGGAGGAAGATGCCAATCGCGGACATCCAACCAATGCTTCAGCGCATTGCTGTACTCCCCACATCTCTACACATCATGCAGGAAATATATCAGCTGGAAATAATCTGACGTTAACCAACATAGTTAATATCACACAAGCCGGCGAGAAATCTGGTAATGAATCCTCTCTAGCTCAAGGTGCACGTGGTTGACATGACACGGTATTGATAGAGAGACGGAAATTGGCCGACTGGATCTTTGATGCATCGACTGTCAATGTACACGCAATCCAGAAAGAAACGTATGAGAAGCTAACCCCTGGTACGGGACTATGGATTCTCAAACACCCGAAGTTCGAAGAATGGCTCTCTCGAAGATTAGCTACTCTCTGGGGAACGGGTATACGTGAGTCCCTCCACCACGGTAACCATACGGGTGCCAATACTCATCTGCCTGAAAGCGGGGGCGGGGAAGACTGTTCTGGCGTGAGGGGCCCGTCCAATGAATGATTTCACGCAGACCTGACAGATTTCTAGCTCATTCATCATCAACCATCTTACAAGCCGCCCATGTACAGTGGTCATTTTCCTGTATTGTCGGTTTGGAGATGACCTCTCCGTGGCCAAGATCCTTGCTATCCTCTTGCGTCAACTCGTCGAAACCTCCGAAACAGCTTTCAAATATACCTTCGAGAATCTCTTCACACCGTGTGCCGACAAGAATATCATGCCGACCCTGTCCCAGCTCATAGAAACCATTCGTACAGTGGTCAAATCTCTCGGACAGATCTTCATCATCGTCGATGCGCTTGACGAGCTACGCGATGACGTCCGCGAAGAACTCCTGCGGCTTCTGATTCCTCTTCAACAGTCGCTGTTTCTCACTTCCAGGCCGCTGTCTCTCTCGCCCCTTTTTCTGCCCAATCTGGAAATCATTGCTCCAATAGAAGACTTTCAAATCTTCATTGATGCCGAAGTGGCTCGTTTACCTAAATTGAATTCGATTCTCGCAAATCGGCCAGAAGTCTTGTTAGAAGTGGTGCAGCAGATACAGTCAAAATCTGACGGAATGTAAACATATTGATTCGACTCTACCACCCCTGTGCATATTCTGACTCATGTATTAATGCTCAGGTTTCTCCTCGCTGCACTCCAACTCACTACTTTGAGGGGCATTACCACAATCAAAACCCTACGAAAGGCACTTGAGAAGCTACCAACGACCCTCGCAGAAATGTACAGATTAACTGTACGGCGAATTCGGTTACAGACCGAGGAGGAGCAGACATTAGCTTGTCGAGCCATCCTTTGGGTAACACATGCGACGCGGGGGCTGCGTGTCACTGAGCTTCTTGAGGCTTTGGCAATTGATCCCGACGATGCCGCTATAGAACCCGATGCTCTCACCAGCGAGGCTACGTTGATCTCAGTCTGTTGTGGACTCCTCACAATTGAGGCAGATACGCGAATAGTTCGCCTCATTCGTAGGTGGAAGCTTTTCCCTCGACATAGGCTTTGATTCAATATTCTCTGTAGACTATACGACGCACGACTTCTTCCTTCAACAGAATGAAGGTCCATTTCACGATCCCCATACACTTGCGTCATCAGTCTGCGCGGCCTATGTGAGATTGTCAGACGTTTGGGCCCGAGACATCTCCTCTCGCGAAGATCTTGAAGATTTTGGGACGAAATATCCGTTCATAGACTATGCCTGCTCGAATTTGGGCTACCACACCTATCATTCCTATTCTCGACCGGACGGCCAGCAGGAGATACACGACCAGGTCCACCAGCTCTTCCTTGAATATCCGAAGGTGTTGATACTATGGCATCCAGGGGTTGTTGAGTGGGGTGGTAGAGATATTGACCATGGATGTGTCTCCCATTTCGCGGCACTGTACGGAATCCCATCAATGTTTGGACTTGGACCTCACACTGAGACGGCCACTTCCCGATCACGACTTGGCTGTACCCCACTATTCTACGCCAGTATGGGTGGCCACTATGGCATCGCAGAACGCTTACTCGACTCCGGCGGACACAGCATTATAAACATGAAAAATCTCCTCGGATACACGGCCCTCTGCGTAGCGGTAGAACAAGGACACGAGCGCGTTGTAGGCCTTCTTATAGGTGCCGGCGCGGACGTTACAGCTGCGACCACATCCGCTCAGGGAACCGCTCTTCATATCGCATCCCAAATTGGTCACGAATCTATCTCCCGAATTCTTCTTCAATCACCAATCATCAAGGTCAATACAAAAGACATATTTTCACGGACACCTTTACATCTTGCATCGAAGATGGGCCACCATCTGGTGGTTCAATCATTGCTTGCGTCACCCGAGGCAGAGGTGAACTCGAAAGACCTCAACGGATGGACGGCGCTGCATCATGCAGCGGTGAATGGACACGCCTTAACTGTGCGACTCCTTCTCAACTCTCAACACATACAGAGCGACATACCGGATAGGCTCGGGGCCACTCCTCTCCATGTTGCGGCCGAAAAAGGACATGTGCTCATTGTCCGGATGCTTGTTGATTCCGAAGGTGTGGATCCTAATGCAAGGGCCACATATCGGCAGCAGACCGCACTACACCTCGCATCCGAGAATGGCCACGAAGCCGTTGTCCGACAGCTGATGAGCTGCCCAAGCATTGATATCAATTCAAAAGATTCAGCCAGTCGGACAGCGCTTACCCTTGCACACGAAAAAGCTCACGACGACGTAATACGACAGCTGAATTGCTCTCCACGCATAGATGCCTGCCCGAAGGATATGACTGGCCGAACCACCCTTCACCTTGCATCTATCAGTGGCCAAGAAGCAACTGTCCGGCAATTACTCAGCTCTGCACATCCCCTTGTAAATTCAAAGGATCCAGCAGGCTGGACAGCCCTCCACCTCGCATCTATCATTGGTCACGAAGCTGTTGTTCAGCAGCTTATTAGCACCCCAGGCGTTGATGTCAACTCAAAGGACACAGCTGGTCGAACTGCCCTCCACCTCGCATTAATGAATGGCCACAATGTAGTAGTACAAAACTTGATTGGCTGCAGGCGCCTCGGCGTCAGTTTGTTGGACCAAGCCGGCCAGACGGCACTCCACCTCGCGTCTACAAATGGCCACGAATCCATTGTTCAACAGCTACTCAATCACCCATGCGTCGACGCCGATATAGAGGACGGCGCAGGATCAACGGCCCTCCATCGCGCGTGTCGCCAAGGTCGCACAGCGGTTGTCCGTCGACTTATCAACTCACCACTCATCGACGTCAATTCAGAGGATGGAGCTGGCCGAACACCCCTACACCTCGCTTCTATGCATGGTCACGAAGCAGCCTTTCAAGTGTTGCTTGGCTCTTCACGGGTCGACGTCAACTTGGAGGGCCCGAGGGGTTCGACGGCCCTCCATGCCACTGCCTCCGAGAAGGGTCATGATGCCGTTGTTCAGTAGCCAAACGCCGAGCTGCCTGAGCTGCCCATCCATGAACTGTGAGGACGCCCTGACAGCACACACTGATGTCAACTTGGAGGATCCAGTTCAGGGCTACCTGTGGACGCCCTCAACCTCGCGTCTGGGATGGTCGTGACGCTATTTTTGGTAGCTAATTAGCTCCTCACCCGGCCTGAAGGCTGGACAGCCCCCCGTCTCGTATCCGAGAACGAAAGAGCGGGAATTGTCGCGGTGGCGTGTATACTAACTACAAGGATCAAACCGCCTGGAACGCCCTCTACATGGCACCTGTGAAAGGATGAAAAAGAGGTACTCGAAACCGACGGGAAAGGCTCGTGTGCCTCGACAGCCCTCCAGCTCGCATCTCAATCTCGATAATGCCACACAGACGTTGTCAAGCTTTTCCCCATAATAGACAACATCAATATTTCCTTCAACTGACATATTTGACCGCGCCGCCCTGCAAATAGCGACCTAAGTGTAGTTACAAGTCGATTGAACAACAACTCTCTAACCCCTTGCATGGCTACATCATTCATTTGATATGGACGCGGTCCAGCAAGTTAACATGGATTGGGTACTCCCGATCCGTTAATGGCAGCTTCCTATTACATGTCGGAGTACTTTACTCGCATGCGCTGGATGGGCGTATTGCCAACACCCTGTGTATCTTCCTTGGTATTTAGCTACAGAATAAAGAACATGACGAAGGGCCAAATCTAATATCCCAACGCCAGGAGGTGGCCAGGTGATCATATTCAGTGAGTGGTCAGGTATAGAAATCAATTCAAGAAGGCGGAGTAGTAGGGATTATTTTGCGATAGCCCTGAGTAGGTCACAGCCTACCCCAACGGACTGCTTCGGACTTACACAGTTACGGGCGTATGTGTGTGGAAGATTTGTACTAAACCATGTCTCGTAATGAGGCTCGCGTCAGCGCTTACCGGCGGACGCGTCAGTACTTAGGGTGCTGGTACCCATCTTAGAGCTTGGAGGCTGACCAAGCTATCCGCTGTCCCTGTTTCTCCTCAGAGGCGATGGAAAGGAGATGATGATTACCCATTTCCACGATGTCTGCCGCGTTTCCGTAGCTTGATATGGATCGCACTACACCTGCAGAGGCGCCAAGGTCGCCAAAGCCCTCGAACTCAACGTTATCCGTCTACCCGCATTCAACCCTTTCTTCCAATATTAGAGAGCGTTCTCAGCGTTGATGATTAGAAATGCTATGTTCTTAAGCTACTGCGGCTTAAACCTGCCAAGTTGAGGCCTCTACGGAGTCGGTATAAAGCTGGCCAACAAGAACTGGACTCGACATCATCCAAAGCACACACTAGTCTCAGCTTCTACCTCGAACGATATAAGCCAAAGAAACTTTCTGACTTCCTTATTTCTGATCGAATATTACCACAATGGTTGTTCAACTCTACGGATTCCATCTCTCCACCTGCTCACGCCGTGTGGTCACCTACCTCTACGAGAAGAAGATCCCTTTCGAGTTCCACAGTGTTGACATGTTTGTCGGCGCTCACAAGGACAAAGAGTTCGTCAAGTCTAAGCATCCTTTCGGCATGGTCCCTGTCCTCGTAAGATCTCTCTTGCCTTCCTTGATTTGATCTCATAAACTGTCAATACTAGGAGGACGATGGCTTCGTTATCTACGAAAGCCGTGCTATTATCCGCTACCTCGAGTCCAAGTACTCCGAACAGGGTCCTAAGCTTGCTCCCTCTCCAACCGATATCAAGAAGACCGCCATATACGAACAAGCTGCTTCCGTCGAGGTTTCCAACTTTGACCCCCTCGCCTCCAAGCTTCATTTTGAGAACATCATTAAGCCGTACGTTCTTGAGGTCTTAACCCTTAGAAATTCTTCTCATCCATAATTCAGCCTCATCAAGCAGGAGACCAACAAGCAGGTCGTCGCTGAGAATCTTGCGCTCTTAGAGATTCGTCTTGACGGCTACGAATCCATTTTGGCCAAGCAAAAGTACATTGCCGGTGATGTAAGTGTCTACGGCTATTAGATACACAACCCCACTTACCGTTTTATCAGGATTACACCTTGATTGATCTTTTCTACCTTCCGTATGGGGAGGGTCTCGGCGAGGCTGGGTACGATCTTTTGAAGGACGAAGCGAAGCGCCCCAATGTTGCCAGATG
Organism: Clitopilus passeckerianus; assembly: GCA_944990035.1. NCBI lineage: Eukaryota > Fungi > Basidiomycota > Agaricomycetes > Agaricales > Entolomataceae > Clitopilus > Clitopilus passeckerianus. Next base: position 456,913 of record CALYLX010000098.1, read on the forward strand.
GTGGAAGGATATTTCTTCCAGGGAGGCTTGGACCAAGGCTAAGCATGGTGAAATGATCACCACTCTCTCTTACTGAACAGTTTCAAATGTCCCATAAATTTGTATCAAGGGCCTAAGGCTTTCTTCGTCTGGATTGATTATTTTCATTTCTTGATTATCTTCGCGTTTTGTAATAAACTTGATGTTGCAGAAAGGGCACGCTTGGAGAATGAGATCTTGAGAGTGCCTATTTCGATCAAGAGATTGACAGTAGTGGTACTGGCAAGATCCTCCCCATCTTTATTGCTACTTTAGGCCCCAAAAAAGACTATACTGGGCACTCTTTGATTAGCAGGTGGATCTTGTGACGTCTCATCCTCATCACTACGCACCGCAATTCTTGAAAGAAGCCTGCCGATCCTAGACTAAGTACTCAATGACCGCAGTTGATCTCTCAACGAGTCCTGGAAGCTGTGGCCTCAGCGAACCACGCGTTCACGTTCAGGTCTCGCCCTCTCTGCATCACCGAATGTCTATAATTCCCAGATATTAATCTACAAGAAGCCCATGTAGCGTTTGATATACTAATACATATGAGGAAGGGGATTTATGGTGGTGTTTCTTGATACTGTTCCCGTCATGAAGGTCGGTCATCTTCGCCGCGCCACGCCGAACCTGGGGCACTTGGGACACCACCGTTTGCACTGACGTCCTGGAGTCGGAAGTGGAAGGACGCTGACGTGTCCAACATAATCGAGGACTCTTTGTCGGAGCAGCCTTCGTTATGCGCGTTGGCACCCATTGCGAACAGGCGGAGGTTGATGATGAATCTTGAAGCAACAACTTCAACTATGCATGTTGGGAAACTACGGGCAAGAGTTGAGATGGGGACTACGAACGGAGGAGAAAGCTTTACGCTGGTGCAGTAGCAAGCCATGGGGTGTCGGCAGCTAGAGCCCAAACACTGGAGACGGTGTGAGCTAAAATTGAGAAAAGGGTTTCAAGAGTGGACGTACAGAAGCGAGCCTATTGAACAGACTGTTCCAACGACATTAGCAGCTAAACGAAACATCATCGAGTTCGACTACTCACCGACTATTACCAGGTAGAAAATGACACCTGTGGTCGTGTTTAATTAGCACGGATAATCGCCGTCTCATGGCCTTGCGACTCACCATCCCGATAGAGTGACCTGTAATACAGTCGGAAAGTTCCGAATTTTGGGAAGCTCCTCAGAGCATGGATGGTCGTGAGGACAAATAGCACAGTCTCAAAGAAGACGCTGCAGGGGATTGTAAGGGTCTGCATAGACAGGAGATAGGTGGAGAAAACGCACGTTGGAACCCATCCAATCCATAGGTACTCAGGTATCTGTCGAGGGAGGATGTCAGATGTAAGATGTAGGGGCTTGACGCCCAAGGTAGGGTTGACAACGAACGACTTTCAGGCAAACTCCGTCCCCGCTGTTGAGTTGCCTTCCTGCAAACCTATGAGAACAGTCCCTTTCCTGGTAAGATTCTCTCGCTCACGATGTTCTTTTGCGTACGTCACGGTGAAAAATGTGAACGTTGATATGGCATAGGCAGCCCCACAGAGGATAAGTAACCGGCGTATTACAGGGTTATTGTTGTGGAAGGCATTGACTCTTATCGCAACGACCACTGTTTGATGGGTGCATTAGTATAAGCCGAGCAAAACTGCGGGAGGTAAACGTACAGTGCACCGCAAGGAAACATATGATCGACAGGTATGCTTGTAAGATGATCCACACTTTACAAAACTACTTCAAGTTAGGGGTTGAAACGACAAGAGGGGTGAAGGTCGAAATACGTTTGGGTCATGAATGCCTTGGTAGAGGATGTCTGTGGAAAATATCTTTTAGTTCCTTCAATGATCTACAGTATGATCATTTACACACCAAAAGCGTCAACAGCCGACATGCCAATCCTGCAGGATATTCAATTATTCGCTCCGTGAATGAATCAACTATGTTCTTACGTTGTGTATCGTAGCTGGATGGACTACATCAGCAAGTGGGTCCTTCAAAGAAGGCAGTGAATCATACCAAGATAAACACGATTGATGCAACTCGGTCTAATTTCGTCCATATCAGTTCGACCTCCACGGAACATAAGCGGAGAATTCGGGTGAAAGATCGGTGGGAGGTACTTCGTATTGGAACTATAGAGGGGTGTCAGTTAGGAAAGGTGCAAGGAATGTGTTGAAGACACGTTGAACGCACTGTCAATAGAGAGTCATAAATCAGTAGCGCAAATCCAGCAACTAAGAAGTCCGGATAATGAATTCAGTCACCGCAAAAAAGATTGAGAGGAAGCCGTACTTATAAAATAGCTTTGGGTGAAAATGAATGAGACGTCAAAGCCAGAAAACGACTGTTGCACTCACTTGACTTTGAGGACTACGTCCGGATTCCAATCCACCTCCGAATTACCCACCAAGAGATTACCCACACTCATAGGAAGGATATTTGCACAATCCCAGCCTTAGAGGTATCCTCAACTGGTCCTCTCCAGCATCCAGAGGTCGCAGTACAATGTCAAGAGGTAAAAGATCACAGCCTCAAGTCGACCTCGCGGACGTTGTTAAAAATCACCACCGACTATACTCGGATTCGATCGAAACCAGCGCCGGGCAAGTGGTAGTCATTCAGTTATTGCGACATTGGGCCGCACGTGGAAGAAGAATCATCCAGCCATCATTCAACCGTGTGGAACTCATCATGATCTACGATTTCGAGGGAGTTTCAAGCAGTTTCAAGGATCTTTCACTGGTCCAGCTGATTGCGATGTTGAGATCCTGCTAAGCGGGTGATGACTAAGGGGCGGCTTACCCCGAATGGCAAGGTCGAAGCAACTCATTCCAGGCCCGCCTAACTCAATTCCGACTTGCATTGGATTAGCTCTTAAATTCTGTAACAAAATGAACCCTGCTTCCCAGCTTGTTTGAACCCCATTTGAGTTCAGAATGCTTCATATTAATATAAAACTGGTGGCGATAGAGTCATGCAGACTGGATCTTGCAGCGGCGACGTTCGCAGGAACCAGGGGTCGCATTATTGTCCTCATGATATTCCGAACGACCGGAAAGTGTTGATGCTGGCCCCACGCCTGCTACTGGACTACGAGACGGCTCAGAATGGTTAACAGAGGCTCCATCCTTGTCCTATCCTTGAGAAGTACTGTTCTCCTGGTCTATCCTTATCCTTGGCGTCGAGTCTCTCCCCCTCCAGGCCTATGTAGCTCTGGAGAATGCTGTTTTAACGAGTTCAGCCTATGTTCACGGGGTAAGATATGACAGGATTCTCATGAATCACCGGGTTGTCAAGGCCGGTGTCTTCGTGCTTGGGACTCGTATTGCTACTATTCAACGTCCGTCGTTCTTGTGAAAAAACCTCTTTTCACCCATCCCATGATCTGCTTAAATTTCAGTGAGATGCAGAGTTAGTGGCGACGGCAGTTCTAAGGGCGAATCACACATTCAGGAAGGAGCTTACGAACGTAGTCTCGACTTGGTTCCATCTGGACAATCAAAAGCTTCCTGCTTGGCCTTGTGTGCCTTATCCGAGACGATTGGGGTAGCGCACTCGGAGTCAGAGAGACTCCCTCAGGTTCTTGACCTTTCTTAACCTGGAAGCTTCGCGGTTGAAATGGGTAGCTCAAGTTGGCTGAAAGCACTAGTATTTGGCTTGTTATCCCGAGAAACGTTGTCGGTGTATGTAACTATTCTTTTTACTCATCTAATCAGCATAGAGTCCTCCAAGCAATGGGTTTTGAACTCTCTGAGGAAGTTGCATGAATGATTATCACTGACAATATTAATGAACGATGCAGACCAAGGCTGAATCCCGGAAGTTGCCTTTTTTTTGCTTGCAAGGCCCACCCCATTACCGTTGAGTTCTACGCCAAGAAAATAATGCCCATCGGATTGGGATTCTACAGTATTCGATACAGTCGTACAACGACCTTCAGAGTGGCTCTACGGGTCGGGGCCACGCCTAACAACCGAATCGTCGTGCTCTGACATCAGATCATGTGAAAATCACGTGCTTTAATTGATCGTGAATCTCCAGTGTCCGACGAATGTCAGGTTGACTTTTTTTTTTCTTGACAAAAGGTTCAGCAAGGATTCAAACCACGACTTTGACCATAGATATCCTTTCAGAAGGCATGCTTTCGCCTCAGTGGATGTAACTCAGATTTCTGCATTTAAATAAAGACTTTGCCACAGCCCAACAAGTTGGGCTCTCCGGGGTTTTTCTCGGAGTCTAACGATGTGACCCTGTAGACCCTCACTAGGACGCAAGGGTCAAGCATTTTCTTACAGCTTTCTTGCCTGGCGAAGGCCAATCTGAATGCATGCAGCGTTTCTCTCAAATCCTTTTCATTCATTCCATTATCCGCACCATTCGGTCGCAGGTCAATCCCAACGACGTGAAGAGATTATTTCTGAAAGGTTCCCCCTTCCAATTTGAATTGCTGCCGAGGAGACTGATTTCGGCTAAGTATGGACCAGTGGCGCTATGGAGAACTCCGCAACCTTCTACGTTAGGTGACTGATATACATGGGGTACTCCTGAGGCTCGATGGCCCCAACAGTTCCCCTTTCACCCCCAACGTGGGTGACGCCTTTCGTTTGTGGCCTTCAAACGTCTTCTCAACCACTAGTGGGCCAATGGCGGAGGCTAGCCATGCTTCTCCAGTTTTCACAAAAACCAGTATCGCTGCGGTGGCTCATCTATTGGCAATCTCTCTCGAAGTGAGTCCCTGCACTCCAATTGAAACTTGACCTGACTCTCAGCGTAGTTTGTACTTTACGGTACTATCTTCCCAGATCGCGTTGGTACCATCTAAAATGAACTCTTGTCAGGAATCTACGTGTCCCTCTTCGTCGCTTCCATTGGGATACTACGAAGACACAAAGTTGATTCAGAGTCTGGACGCGTATGTTTCGCTGATTTTCCAGTGTCGTTTATGGCTGAACGCTTTCTGCATAGATTTTCTTCTACTCCTCGATAGTTCTGTTCGGTGCCGCAACGTTTCACATCTGTATGTCATTAGTGGCCCCTTTCAGACGTCCTTCGCACTGACCGCCCGTCAGGTCTCGACTTCCCCAGAATATGCAAAGCATTTGTTGTGGACCCTGTTGGACCTGTCGCTTGGCTCAACGATACTGATCACTGGGAAAACTTTGCTCACTTCATCCTCTTCTCAGTGATGATATACCTGGGCGATATACTTGTGGTAGGTCAAAAGTACAACGGGGAGTACGAACCAGTTCAAGTTCACCATCTACCATGTGCAGATATACCGTTGTTTCATCATCTGGGCGCGCAATAAGTTCATAATCATCGTCCCCCTCCTGTTGTTGCTTGGTTCAATAGGTGAGCTCTTTCGTTTTCTCTGGGTGAGTTAGCTTAACGACCAACCGGCTGTAGGGATAAGCGTGGCCGTCTTGATTGCGTTCAAAAATCCGACGGTCATTCCAGCTAAGGCCACCTTCCACCTTCTGGATGTGCTCTACCCACTCAACTTCGTTCAAAACACGCTGACGACCGGGCTTATTACCCTACGACTATTCAAACAAGCTCAAGGTAATGGGTCAAATCCCACTCGAAACACAAGGGAAGCTGTACTGGAAGCCGTCAAAATCATTATTGAGAGCGCCGCCATGTACACTGTTGAGCTATTCTTGATTATCATCTTGAACGCGCTTAGAAGCCCGTTCATACTCGTTATACTCTACGCTGTCATACCCACGATTGGTGAGCGTCGTAGTCATAGTCTTGATGTTAACTAACTGTTTACTGTAATTGCAGGCATCGCATTCAACCTCATCGCCGTTCGGATCTATCTTTCGCAAGCTCGTATAGAGCATGTCGGGCCGTCTCCCTCTCGGATCTCTCTCCCATTTGTCTTCCGTAGCCTCGGTCTGGTGGGAACAAGCCCAAACAACGTCAACGAAGAGGACGACTCTTTTTCCGAGGCGAACGATTCGACCTTCTCTCATCCCCTCCGTCAGAGACGTGAGGCCACGAACACGAGGACGTCAAACCAGCGCATACAGCTGCCGTCGAATAAAGGTTTAAACTAGTCATTGGCCGGAAGTTATTATCCCTCTCGACAACTTGCATCTGATAACAAAGCAGCAACTCGTGTACTACCCTCCCGAACACACATCACGTATATCCGGAGCTCCCTGTTGAAATCCATGGAGCTAATCAGTGCTTCAGCGAGTGTTGGACGCAACATGTCGACTCCGCTGGGTACACACTACTTTCATACCTCGGAGGCCGGATCGGTCTTGCCAAGTCTTTTTGAGAGGTGCTATCTCGGACTCTGCTATTCATGTGCTGAACCTGCGTCGTGTAATCGGAATTGTAGAGCGCGGGTTTATGACATCTAGTCCTAGGAACACATTGTATATGAATCTGTAAATTGAATGGGCACCGGGTATTATAGCCGTATCTGCGTTCATTGGACATACGGGCCCGCAGAACCGTCGACACGAAGGTCGATGTTCACTCGTCTCCGAAAGCTGATCGATGGCGCGTTTCTGCCAGATCGGGCAAGCCCCGGTGAATGATAGCGGGAGAAGGAAATTGAAATCGTGTTCGCCGCGAACTTGTCATATAACATACGGAAATTCCATGGAATCTTGACTGGCATGACCGAGGATGGCTACTTGGGCAACACATCGACCTCGCTTCATGTTGGCCTTATCTATTCTGACATTTTGACAAGCAAACGTAAAAAGTTCTATGAATACCCTTGAATTTCTTAGGCTACCTGAAGTACAGCCCCAAGTGGATAACACCATCCACGCTGCCAGAGAAAGCAAAGCAAGCATATTCTTTTATTTTTATGCTGTCTGTCCAATTTGGTATACATACAGAAAAGGCAGGGTAGGACCAAGACCGGGTGTTATACAGCTTCTAGGGGTATGGCCTCGTCTTGACCACCCGATGGACGAAGGATAGAATGTACTTCGCTACCAGCTTCTCCGCGTCATAGAAGACAGCATGACCACTGCCAGGAATCGTATGTACCTCATGGTTCTTGAAAATAGTTTCCGCCGTGTTTCTCAAGAAGTCCCCAATTGCGATCTTGTCCTCTGCTCCAACAAGGGCCAGGATGGGCCGGCCGGCCCTGCCTTCTTCTTTCAACCTAGTCCCGTCTTGAGACCGTCCTGTGATGAGAGCGGCCACGGCAGGAAACATGTATGCTGCTCCGCCAAGCCATGCGGATATGGTGGTGAACGGGATATCAGGCGAAGCGGAAAGGGCGTTGATAAAGTCGATACGCGTCTGAAGTCCCACCGTAGTATCCGTATTATTCTGCAGCCCAGCGAGAAGGCTTATAGCGTATAGCGTCGCAACTTGAGCTACATCTTGTAGCTCAAAGTACACAGGGCCAGCTAGGGATATAACACCAGAGAAAGGGAGGGGGTGCGGGAAGTTGGCCGCTATATCAGTTACAATCGTCGCTCCCAAGCTCCTATAAAATGAGAGAATCTGTTTCCAGCACAGATTAAGCTAGAGAAATAGACGCACCAGCCGGCAAAGAACGGCTTCTTGAGCTTGAAACCCTCAATAATAGCTTTCACATCATCAGCATAGCGGTCCGACGTATAGAATTCCGCTGTCTGCGGCTTTCCAGAGAGGCCATGACCGCGAGGGTCGTATCTCACCTAAATTAATGGCACAGTCAACGAGAGAAGATGCTGAAGGCACAATTTGCTAACCATGTAAACCTGCGTATACATAGAGGGATCATTGAACAGAAGATCAAAGAACGCGAGTGTGGTAGTAAAACCTGGGGCGAATATGATATGAGGGCCCGAAGGATTGCCTCTGCCCTCCACATGTATGGTCGTGCCATCGCGAGAGGTCACCATAGTAAGGTTCTTCACCTTGAATGCGGCGGAGGAATCGCAGTTAGACAAATCAATCAGTGTCATAATAATGAATGCAAAAAAGAAGAAAGAGCCGGAAGAAGCCATAGCCTGAGGGGAGGCGGAGCTTCGAGGTGTTTCTGGTATCGGAAACCTACTAGCCAAAGCTTATGCAGTGCTTGGTCGGTACGACAGCTACATTGCACATACCTGGAACAAAGTTCGTACCTGTGGACATAAGGTTTTAATGTAGCCAGTATGAAGACGAGCCAGCCCGAGCAGTCCGAATCATGACGGCATGTTTCCTTCATCCGCCATCATGCTGCATCATATCATGCTGCGCCACAGTTCTTGATCAAGGGAATTCGACCTGTGATCTGTTTCTCAGAATTCGTGTGTTTATATATTTCCTGCAGCTGCATTGTGACGTAAGTGTAAGATTTCCAGGAACTGATTCCTTGTACGATATGTAAAGCTGTGGCGTCCGTTGAACTTGCTACAAACCCCAAATCCCTGTATTATTCATGGAAAGTAGTTAGCCTGTAAGAGTTGTTCTCACAGCTTCCCACATACGGAAGAGGTAGAGTAAGGCACATGTCGGGGTAGAGGTTTACGGGTAAGGTCCTGTCTGGACCACTCGTTGCACAAAGGATATAATATACTTAGCCACCGTCTCCTCCCTGTCGTAGAAAATCATATGACCACAATCAGGAATCATATGTATCTCGTGATTCTTGAACATAGTCGAGGCTAGCTCTCGTAAGAAGTCCCCAACAGAGATTTTATCCTCAGCGCCGATGATAGATAACAGAGGCCAGCCAGCCTTGGCCTCCTCTCTCAATCTAGTCGTATCCTGGGTTCGCCCGCCAATGAGAGCGGCTATAATGGGCGGCGCGAGAGCTGCTCCACCAAGCCATGCTGACTTTGTGGTGAACGGGACATTGGGGACGGCGGAAAGGGCGTCAACAAAGTCGATCCGTGTCTGAAGCCCAGCAGTCGTGTCCGTATTATCTTGTAACCTGGTGAAAAGGTCTATGGCGGATGGAGTTGCCATTCGGGCGATGTCTTCGAGTTCGAAGTATACTGAGCCGGCTAGGGAGATAACCCCAGAGAAAGGGAGTGGATGTGGGAAGTTGGATGCTATGTCGGTGGCAATCGTCGCTCCAATGCTCCTGTAACGATGATAAATACTTGGATGCACAAAGACTACAACAGGCATCCAAAACGTACCAACCAGCAAAGAACGGCTTCTTGAGCTGAAATCTCTCAATGATAGCTTTTAGATCATCAGCATAACGGTCTGAAGTGTAGAATCCTGCTATTTCGGGCTTTCCAGAGAGACCTTGACCACGAGGGTCATACCTCACCTGGGGGAGAAGTTAACATAGATAAACGGAAGGGAAAATGTAACTAACCATATAGAGCTGGGTGCACATAGAAGGATCATCGAACAAAGGATCGAAGACTGCAAGGGTGGTGGCAAAGCCAGGAGCAAAAATAACGTGAGGGCCCAGATAGTTTCCCCTGGCCTCCACGTGTATAGGCGTGCCATCGCGAGAGGTTACTATTTTAATGTTGCTGAGGTCGGCTGGACTGCAGGAATCGATTTTAGGTGCGTCACTAGATGTCATATTGAAAGCAAGAACACAGGCGCCGAAAAGCCAGCGGTGGGAAATGTATCTGCGCGATAAAGCCCAGTCACGGCTTCTCCTGTTAGTCAAGGCGGGTAGTTTGAGAACCATTGCAGTCTATAGTTAGCTTTTATACAGGACATGGACCTAATTTCGGGAGTATGGCTAAAAGAGTCACGAGCGCTGTTTGGGGCGACTTATGGCGATTCTCCACTTCCGCTGCCCGGTCAGCACCTTAAAAATAGAGCAGCACGTTTCGTGATAAATGGAATTCGGCGCTCTGTCTGTTCCGCAATGCGGTTGGAATGGTAACAGACAGTTGACCTCCATGTAGGGTGGCGCGGATGACGATGGGGCTCAGGAACTTGCCCCTGCGCGATGAGCTGTGACGTCCACCAATTATAATATGATACTTAAGACTGGGAGAGTGGTCGAAAGAGGTTAGCATGTAAGCGATCACCTCAGAATTGCTTGTCGCACTTGTTAGTTGGCTGAATTGATCTTCAATTTTCGATAAGATAAGCGCGGAAAAACGTCAACCCTGATTGGCCAGATTTGATTGGACATGCTGGCACCTGACTCAACCAGGAAAAATTGGGCAAACACGTCGGGATGAGATGAGATTAGGGCAAGCCTTCCTTTCTTTCCACCGACATCGCGGCGGCATCCGTCTCCCATCTGGGTCGAGACTATTCTCATCCACAAATATGGCTGCAAAAGAAGTCAATAAGACTACCCATCCTTTCGATAAAGCCCGCTTCGAGGCGTTACTCAATAGAAGGTTCTTCTACGCACCAGCTTTCGAGATTTATGGAGGTGAGTCGTATGAGTCATTTTGGGTTGGCCGTTCTCTGACTTATTGAACGCTAGGCGTCGCTGGTCTATACGACTATGGCCCACCGGGCTCCTCCCTCCAATCCAACATTATTCAAGAATGGCGGAAACACTTCATCATCGAGGACAATATGTCCGAGCTCGATACAACTATTATGACTCCTGCACCTGTGTTCGAGACCAGCGGTCACGTTGCCAGGTTCAACGACTGGATGGTGAAGGACACGAAGACCGGGGAGGTCATTCGTGCTGATCATCTCGTCAAAGGTGTTCTTGAGGCAAGACTACGAGGCGATAGAGAGGCAAGGGGCCAGAAAGAGGAACCTGTAGACGACAAGGATAAAAAGAAGAAGAAGAAGCAGGCAAAGGCAGTTGCCGTCAAGCTGGAGGATGAGGTGGTCAGGGAGTACGAGACGGTCCTTGCTCAGGTGTGTTCCGTTCTATCTACGTTTCTCCGAGCCACGTCACTGAACCCTCAAGTTAGCTTGATAACTACGATGGTCCCGGTCTTGGACAGCTATGCAAGACACATAACATCCGCAACCCTGATACCGACAATGAAGTCAGCGAACCTGTTCAATTCAACCTCATGTTCGCCAGCAGTATTGGTCCCACTGGCCAACATCCTGGGTATGTCCAAGCACTCTCATCTCAATATATATTCTCAATTTAATCATACCTTCCCGCAGCTACCTCCGACCCGAAACAGCCCAAGGCCACTTCCTCAACTTCTCCCGCCTCCTCGACTACAATAATGGTCGCCTCCCCTTCGCCTCAGCCCAAGTTGGTCGTTCCTTCCGTAACGAAATCTCTCCTCGCGCCGGTCTCATGCGAGTACGCGAATTTAACATGGCCGAAATCGAGCATTACGTCGACCCCCTGGACAAGCGCCATAAACGGTTCCAAGAAGTTGCATCACTCCAAATCCGACTCCTGGACCGAGAGACGCAGGAAAAGGGTAGCACCGAACTGAAACAGATGTCTATCGGCGAGGCAGTAGAGAAGGGCGTGGTGGCCAACGAGACGCTGGCCTACTTCATTGCCCGGATATACCTCTTCCTCACCAAGATTGGTATCGACCCCAGCTTGCTGAGGTTCCGCCAGCATATGTCGAACGAGATGGCGCATTATGCTACGGATTGCTGGGATGCGGAGATCAAGGGCAAGGGTGGTGAATCTGGCCAGAGCTTTGGCTGGACGGAGTGTGTTGGCTGCGCAGATCGTGCCGCATACGATTTGAGCGTACATATGAAGAAGACCGGTGCGAGTCTCATCGTGCGGGAGGCACTCAAGGATCCTATCGTCACCGAGAAGGAGGCACCGGAATGGAACAAGAAGGAGGTTGGCAAGAAGCTGCGGGGTGATGCTGGTACCGTTATGGGGATTGTGGAGAACCTGGATGAGGAGGCATTGCTCAAGGTGAAGCAGGCGCTGGAGAAGGACGGTGTTGCCAAGGTAGATGGCACAGATGGCAAGGTGTTTGAATTGACCAAGGACATGGTCGTCATCGAGAAAAAGGTGTTCAAACAGTCCGGTAAGTCATGCCTGATTACGGCTCTGGCCACATACTTAAATTTCTTTTAGTCAGGGAATATATCCCCAATGTTATTGAGCCCTCCTTTGGTCTCGGCCGTATCCTCTACGCTCTCTTGGAACACAGCTTCTGGTGCAGAGAACAAGACATCGAGCGTGGCGTCCTCTCCCTACCACCCGTCGTGGCTCCTACCAAAGTCCTCATCGTGCCACTGAGTGCCAGGGATGAGTTTGACCCTATCGTCCAGGACATCTGTAAGAATATCCTTTTCAGGCGCATATACCCAGTCTAATTTATCCCTTCTCCCGCATATAGCCTCGAAACTGCGTCGTGCTGGTATCTTTTCCCGTGTTGACGACTCCAATGCATCCATTGGCAAGCGATATGCCAGGAACGACGAGCTTGGCACACCTTACGGTATCACCATCGACTTCGCCAGTGTCAAGAAGGGCACTTGCACGCTTCGGTGAGAATCACGATGTTCCGAAAAATTATGGGCTGTTACTGATACATCTTCGCGCATATAGTGAACGTGATACAACGGATCAGAGGATTGGTACCATTGACGAAGTTGTTAGCACTATCACGGACCTTTGCTTGGGTGAGCTGGATTGGAAGGGTGCATGTGGGAGGCTGAAGGAGTACGATGGTGTTCAGGACGTCGACTAGTGGATCCAATAGATGGACTCCATTATGATGAAAAGCTTCACAATAACTAGTGATCACAACGAAGGATAGCTCGTTCGTTTCTGTGTAAATCTTGTTTGTAGAAGGCTCCGCAAATCATATTTGGGACGAGGAGGTTATTCTTCTGGAAATAGATGGTAGGAACCAATAACTTGAAAACGCACTGCCCAGCTCAGCAGGAGGAGGCGCTTTCAACACGTCTTCAATTAAACGCGGCGGTCACGTGACTCGCTGCTGTTAGAATCACTTCTGAACTACCTTTATTATGAAGAAGCTCGTCCTGCGCTTCATTATCAATAACATCACAAGGTATACAAGCAATATGCCTTCAAATCACCTTGTCACAACCCATGACAATAGTCACTATGACTTGGGAACGTTCAAAGACGAACAAGAAGGCCACTCTCCAACTTGAACATGCTTTCCCCACAATATATAAAGTCACTGTCTGCTTGATCCATGAACAAGAGTCATATCTCCTGAAGCCGACCCAAAGCTTTCACACAACATTCCATTATGTCTGCTGGACATGAGGCACTCTATCACCCAAGAGCATTCTCGCCGCTCCCAGTGCAACGCAATGATATTCTAAACTTCCCTGTACCGTGGGAGTCGGACGAAAGGCTTGACCCTGCTTCAAGGCCCACTTCAAACTACCTTAGTGGCCATGCATCGACTTCTAGAATCTCTGTCGATGCTGACCCGCAGAGCCCATCTAGTCCTCACATGTCTGAATTGGCCCCTTCGTACCAGCAGGTTGATCGCACTCAATTCGAAGGGCCGCCTCCGTGTTCTTCTAGTATACTGCAAAGCCCAGCACGTCAGACTCTGGTCGGGCAAGGTACCCCCTTTCCGCGTCAATCGATGGCCCTATCGATGTCATTGTCACCCCACTTTCCAAGAACTCCATACTTCGCAGACCCACATTCACGTGCAAGATTTCGACCGACCGTGACCTACGCTCCGCCCAAACAACAACAACAACAACAACAACAACAGGTATCTGGTGCCATTGAATATGTTCTTCCTGTAAGCCCGCAGCCTCGCAGTAGCTCACATTCTGGCGCCATCGAGTCTGTTGGGTCCCATCTCACCGGAGAGCCCATGCTAACTTTACTGGTAAACACATTTCTTATGCCCCTAGAACCGAAAGCCACGATCGCGACAGAATGGCGGATATTTTGCATTGAATGGGATATGCGAAAGCCTCCCGACAGGAACCACCTTATGATTTCCCCTCCGTATGTGACGCTCCCATTCACCGCCGAACAGAAGAAAACAGACCCCGCAACCGAGCCTTTAGTGCCGGCTCTCGACATTATCTGTAAACCTGAGCTCTATCCTCAGGGATGGGTGATTTCGGTCACCAACCCTTCTGGGGTCTTGGTAGGAGATATTATTAACGCAATTCATCGCGTAATGTTCGGTCTTGTCCTAAACCCAGTATACGGCAGAGTTGGAGACCCTCGGCGACTGGATGTGCCTTTCGGGGCGGCCCAGACTGACGGATCGAGTGAACCGCATCTACCCGGCCCAAGGTGGCTTGATTTCTTGGGTGGGAACCCCTGTTATGGGGGATTAGTATTGCCGGGAGACAAGATTCTCCTGCGAAGGATGGCGGAACAGACGATGGTACCGACTTTTGTCCTGGAGTGTCAAGCAGTAGACGAGGGGAAGGGGTCAACGTCCGAGTCGTAGATGTGTTGTTGTTCTGCTTCCGTGTGTTTCCTACCTATGTATAGTAGTATAATGTCCCCGTTGTTGACGACTATGCGCGCCTGTTGTGAAATCCATCCGCATGAATAGGTGTACTCTCGCAACTCAATCGGTGTTGTCATCGAGCCACTCATGACAAATTACACCTTTCAAGGGTGCAGCACTGCCTTTCCCTTAAGAAATCCCTCTAAAACTAATATATACGTACTTTCACTGTAGTACCTTGGCATCCTATACCCAACGCCCTATGGACCCCGAGCGCATGCGAGCCACTAGTACTCTCCAACCTCCTCATACTGGTATAATGATAGAGCAATCGCCTTTCTTTCCCCCACTAAGTCCAACCATGCTCGGGGGAACTGCTGGACAGAATCATGGATGGTCAGCCAGCCACACACGACCAGAGATCTCGAGTGGCACACCTTTAGTACCTTTAGCCTCCCCGCCCAAAGCTCATACGGCTCAGACGTACTATGGTAGTTTTCCTACTCATTTTACGCCGAAAGATATGGCCCACTCACAAGATCGGACTCTATCACCTTTCCAACGCCCAGCAACCGCCGATCTCTCGACTGTGAGACCTCAAATTGGTCAAGCACCTCCTCATGGAAGAGGTACAAGCTCTCGCCTTGGATCGCCTGTGCCAACGGCAATGAGCCCAAGAATTCTACTTCCATCGAATAACCGGAACAATATAACTCGGCCCCTTCAGGCTACTGTGCTATCGGCTCGGGTGGAACCACATAATCCAGCTAGCCCTACTAGGCCAATGCAATCAACACGAGTGCGAATCATTTCGACTACTAGTCATTCAAATGAACAAGAACGCTCTCGACGAATGCAAGAGACTCAGCCTCCTCCGAGACCTACGACAGCAACACCTTCAAGCAGCTACAGAAACCACACTCAGCCGTCATGTGAGACAATGCAGCACCCAACTTGGGCAGAACTAAATTCCAGCACGCCTCAAGTTCCCAGCAATCATCGACGAACTTACGGACTCTATGACGGTTATGTTGCTGCCTTTGGGAATCTACCAGGCCAGACCCGCTGCGGTCCCCACCTCTGCCAACCCGCAATGTGGCCAACAACGCCCAGATTGCCCATCCTGCTGATATTGGCCTTGATAATGTCGAGTTCAATCCCGTGTTCGTTATGAGCTCAACGGCTTCTACTCACAACTCTGATATTGTCTGGGACATGGCCTACCCTCCAGATGACAAGAAACATGGCATAAGGTGCAAATCCAACCCTCAACAGGAGACCAGACGGCGTGTCCTCATTTCCTCCCCGCCATTGAGCTATTTGGATCTGTTCGTTGTGAGCCTTGATGCCGCTGGTAGCGGACATGGGCATATCTGGACTATCCCAGTGAATGCCTCGGGCAAAGATCCGAGACGTATAACATGCGGGGATATTGCCAACGCAATCCACAAGCAACTTAGCGAATATATCCCGAAAGACGTATATGACTCCTTCACGAACGACCTGAAAGTCCAGATCCATTCAAGCTTGACGAACCGAAGAGCCGACCCGTCACATACATGGATACAACCCAAGTACAGAGATCTCTTGGGAGATGAGCTGATGTTTTCATGTATCGAAAAGCTCCAGTCGGAAGGACCAAATGCGCTCGCTAAATCAACTCGTCCTGCGAATTTGGTGTTGAGGTCTGACTCTAAGAAACCAACGAAGTTCCAAATGCTGTTACAAAGAGCATCATGATGTTCGAAAGTATGCTAACACGAGTTTCTGCCTTTCGTCGAGCTCTGGTATGCCCGCGGAAGTGTTTAATTTATCCCATTATCTCGTAGTTCTGGTGTGATTCTTTTGCCAATCTGAAGTCAATCCACGAAAAAAGTAATTGAAAAGTGAAGATTCAGGTGCAAATTCATTCAAGTCGAAGTTAAGAAAGACACCTGTGCCTGCGAAGGACTCCAGAGCCTCTGGTGGAATAGAAGGCTTGAGTAATATTCAGCAAGCTTCATAGCAGCTGAATATCCTTCCGAGAGACCATGAAAGCCAAGAAATGACCGTGACCTTGCCGTGACCCATACAAATTGTCACGAGTCGGAATTTGGCGTAGATTCTTTGGCTATACTTTTGCACAATGCTGCCTTTTTCCCCAATGTCCATACCTTTCCTCCTACCCTCAGGCTTTGTGCCAATATTGATTCCTGTTGAAAGTCAACAAGGCTAGAGAGTTGTGCATCCGGCCTCAGGACTAGTTACCACTTCAAAAGTTTTGCAGTACATACCTTGTACGCACCGCCTTACTATGATCAACACGGAATCAGTTTCTCACCGCCCACAAACCAACAGCATGCTGTCCATATAATAACATGGCTCACGTCCGCTCGACATCTTTTCTTAATAACCCGGTCAACTTTTTCTGGTCCAAATGCCTCCACAAAACGACGCAGGATACCCTGCTTGGATCCTCCGTTCACCTTATGTGCCGCCAGCCGTAGATCACCCCGACCAGCACCCTGTCTTTCCGTTAGGAGGGCAGAGCGTCGAGGGACGCGGTCCGAGCGGTATAACTCCCCCGTATATCTTTGGTTCCTGGCAAGAGGATCCTGGACGTAGCACCTACATGAACGGCGACCCAGCGCTATCAACATCTGGCGATTTCGGGGTTTACGCAGGTGCCCACGTAGGGGTGTCGGGTCGAACACCTCAAACAACGAATGGGCTCGGTTCTTGGCCGACCAGTCAACCTTTAAAATATCCGTCCTTGGGAAGACCGGACCCTCCACAAAGTGGCGGGCCACCCCCACCAGGACCCGTTCGCTCTGTGGGGTCATCGAGCCGACAATTCCAAGCGACGAATACCCTTGGTCCTTGGCCGCCGACAAGTCAAAATTCAAAAAATCCAGATCTTCCCAACAATGACACGTCGAGTGGACATGGCCTTCCGCCCGCCTATGCTGGAGCCTACGATACGCTAAGCCGTGCCACCAACCAACGATCATCTTTTGGTCCTACCAGCATTAGCCACAGGATTGAGTCAGGGGGGCCGGCACTTACGCCCACACACGGTTTCCACAGATCTAGCGAAAACGGACATGGAGGAAATTCTTTTGGATTCCACGGAGGCATGCAGGACCTTCCAAGACATGGCTCGCACGGCCCAACACAAAGCACTTCGTTTGGCAATGGCCATCATTCTGGCCAACCACCGAAGTTCAGTCACCCGTTTGACCCCAGCCATGGAACAGGTCTTCAGGAGCCACCTACGGCAGGTGACTTTTTCTCCAGCACGACACGCGCCTATCCCGACGACGGCTTCGGTCGGGCTCCTGCAAGAGCAAAAGATCGCGTCGTGGACCCCTTCACTGAAAAAATCGAACCGGGGACGTCAACAGTCAACCCTCTAATTGGAACCAACGTTGACTCTGATGGTTCACCCCATGGCCGTCGCCTTATTGAATGGAACATGCTCCATCCAGATAGTACCTGCAAGGTTACCTCCGGCCGTCCTGGTCACCTTCGGCGGGCAGCTTTGGACGAACCCGCCACTTTTCCGCGTCTTAGCAGGCTGAACATCATACTACCCCACTTCCCCAGGGACTGGACTATCAATGTTATCGCCGCCGACCAGTTCACTGGCGTTACTTGCAGAGACATCCTCGAGGCTATCTATCTGAGCATGTACGCGTTTGCATCGGGTGAAGACTACCGTACGCTGGGCCACGAGAGGCAGAAGGAGATTGGAGAGGTGTATAGGTTGAATCGGGCGAGGATCGAGAAACTTGGAGATGGGATGCGAAGGTTAGATTGCCTGGGTCGTGAAGTGATGTTTGGAGGAATCATAGGCGATGAGGCTTTGGTGGAGAGGGCTATTGGAAGGAGGTTACCTGGGACGTTTGTACTGAAGGCAGCACGGCCCTAGAATGGGCGCCTGTACGGTTTGTTTGTGGTCTATATTATTTTTATGTTCGCTCGTTCATGGACTTCTACATAGGTTATAGCTTAACATTATGAACGAATAGCGCTCGCGCAATAATATTGTTGCAGAAGAGACCTCGGCATTTGGCAAACCACATGATACAGGCAAACAGCGACTGTTGATTTCATTTCGTGTTTCCTGAACTGGCAACTGTCAGATCCTAGGCTCTCCCCGAGATTGAAAGGTAACCTTTCGAAGCCTCGAACTTCGATCTAAGACCATTCATTCTCCGCGAAGA
Source organism: Clitopilus passeckerianus (assembly GCA_944990035.1). Lineage (NCBI taxonomy): Eukaryota > Fungi > Basidiomycota > Agaricomycetes > Agaricales > Entolomataceae > Clitopilus > Clitopilus passeckerianus. The sequence goes on from CALYLX010000098.1 coordinate 475,395, forward strand.
TCACATCTGACTGTCCCGCCTGGGCCTCGTTCTGGTGTGGTCTAGCTAGGCGATCCCAATAATATCGAGTGAACAGAATGGGAGAGGCAGGCCCGAGCTCCCTGTCCCGCCTACTTCCTCGTTGCGCACTCAGGCTTCCGACTAGAAGCTCATACTTACATATGGTTAAATTCAGCCACCAGTTCCTATCTGCTTCCGTATACTCTGATCAGACACACTCTTCCCGTCTGGCAATATCAGCCTTTCGTTCGTGCTACACAACGCGGTGTACAGGTCTGCCGATTGATACCTTCTTTGGATTACTTACGGCAGAAGTTATCCAGTTATCCTAGAACAGCTGGGTATTTGAATTCATTTGACATAGAAGTACTTCTGTCTAATACAGTTAACAATGGACCGGCGATAAGAAGTATACGGGTGTAAAACAACGTTCTCGATAAGAAAATTTCGGTACAGTATACAGCATCCAATGCCGGTGGCACGTTCGAGTCAGAAAGAGGATAATTTCCGTCGATTATGGAATCGAGGAGGTTGTGTAGATTCTGCGATCAAGGATCAGAACACGTTTAGCCGTCGAAGGCAAAATCTTTGACTTCGACGCCCACTGTAAGCAGCAATCCCCATAGCCCTAAGTCAGCCTGTCACCGAGTTAGGCGCAGTAACAGCTTTGTCTGTAGCTGGAACGTTGTTGACCACCTGCATAGTCAGTCAAGATCAAAACGTTGCCGGCGATAACCAAGGACCACACGTAGACGCTGATAACGAGGTTTGACAGTGCCCAGAATAGTGTAGTCGCCTACTCCGATAGCAACAAAGCAAAAGAAATGGGGGACGCTGGTAATACTCGCCTCCTTTGGTAAATATCTCATCGTATCAAGCCTGTGCCCTCATTTTCTGGACAATCATCATAATAACATGGAGGGCGGTTACAGAAAGACACACAGGTGACGTGTATCCACAGAATTATTTCAAATTGATAGCTGCTGGCTGACCTCTGGTAGGTCGTGACCTGGCCAAGTGACTTGTAGGCAAGAGGATCGACAGCAATTGTCCACCGAGAGCTTCGCATCACGTATGTTTTAGGGTACGAGGCTGGAAAATCACAGGTGTAGTGTCCAAAATATATTTTCTCTCCCATACCCGCGTTGCCCGATAAATTTTTGAAACCGGCGCTCTCCAGATGTTGCTGAATGAATCAGCCAGATGTGTGAGCTCTGCGTCCATGCACGAAACCTACAGTACCCATAAGCCTTGGTGACGACCAGTTCGATCGCATCTGGTGGATTGCCATCCAGCCGGCGGATGGTCGGACACGGGTGAACAGGGACGAGGATTGCCGACTGTATTGAGTCAGCCGTCAAAGCACACGTCGCTGTCGGTGTAAATGGTCGGTTTGGGTAGTTTGCGACCAACTTCGATCACACTACACCCACCGGCTCCGAGGATGGTCCTCCATGAAAGTTGTGAGGGATGCATGGGGTACCTGGCTAGACATCAGTAGGCAAAGGGCTGCAAAGCCCCGCGATCGAATAGATTTCCTTTGATGCCTTGAGGGACTCCCTTGTGACCGACGATACCCCGCACCAGAAGTGTGTACTTTTCAGCAAAGTAGGGACGGCTTCGTACCTGGAGCATGGTACGGTTGACCTGAGACAGCAAGAGTCGTCGGACATCTCTTTGACGACAGTGTGCGGAGTTGGTAGGTGCCAACCGGAAGAATGGCTGAAGCAGTAGGGTCGCAGTTGCTGGGGACAGGCCTGAGTAACCGAAGGTAGCACCTGGCAGGAGCCAAGGACGTCAGAGTGACAAACAGGTGATTGCATGGTATCAAGAATAAGTGATTCATGGGTATGTGCATGCGTTAATATACATACACTCTAAAATCAGAGTATAACATAATTAGATGTAGACCAAGTCCCAGCCGTAGATGTATGAGTATAACCAAAGATGAAGCTATGCAGGGAAGTCTATGTGCAAAATGTGGAGAGATGATGTGTGCAATGACCTGAAAGCGACGAAAACTGATGATGCAGAGTGAACCAGGCCTATAGAGGCGTCTATGATAGTCCCCAGAGATAATCCAGAAAGAAAGAGCGAATGACTACGCATTCATGTTTTTTTCTGAAAGAGTCGGTCAGCCAAAGAGCGAAGATTGGATTGACATGCGGCAACTCACTCGCATCATCAGCGGTGCAGCATTTCCTTGCGTCTGCGAAGGAGGCTAGTTCCGTTGTCAGCACCAAATTATCGGAGGCTAGGGAATGTTGCTTTACCTGCTGTACTGAGAGTGAGACTGACGTGTGGTTCGTTGAACCCTGTGACAGTGCTTTTTGGAGCTGTTGGAGAAATATGAGCATGAGCGAATAGCTAACGAAAGTGGTACAAACCTTAGCATTGCTTTCAGCAGCGCGCTGAGCGTACATGCTTGGGTGCAATTGGAGGTGCTGCATGTTGGTCGCGTTGGGTAGTGAATTCAGAGAACCTGAAAGGCTCGGGAAGGCGACCAAGTTTGATGGCGGAGACATTTTTGACGCGTCGCGAGCGGACATAAAACAGTGGGCAGCAATGAAAGAGGGCGAGACGGCAGAAAAATTAGTGTAAAGCCTGGGCTGCAAAAGTTAGAGGACAACTGGTCCGAAGAAAAGTGCACAACGTCGCTAGGACGGTGGGGATGGTTAGAGAAATTATGGTGTATGAAACGGGGGCAATTTATAGACGAAATCGGCCGCATGTGTGACAGCCATTGGTATCTCACGCTAGCCATCAATCTCAGGTCAAGACTAACAACGGCGGCCTGAAATCAATTTGCAAGTTCGGGCTTGAGGCTGCTCATTTGCTCAAATTAACGTAAGGTCACCAATTTGACAAAAACGGCCGAGTTATGCTTCTCTTCGAACAGCTTCTGTACACGGATTCTAAGTTGGGAGTCAAGACGAAAGCTGTGGTCACCGGCGGGCTACGCCGAGAAAATCAGGGCTCCTTTCAGCAAAGCCTCGAGGTGCGGTAATCAGGTAGCTCACATGCCTATTAAATTCTGGGGTGCTCATTAAACGAGGATCTCCTTGCAATCTGAGAACTCTCGACGACCCTGCAAATGGTGCAATTACCTCGTTTATCGCAGTACTATCATCATCTCCGGGCTTTCTGTTGCCCTGCACCAGGACTTCAAAGCTTTACTCGTGGTGGCTGAAGCTTCATTACGCGCAATCGCAATCCGACTCGTGCATGATGAGTTTCTTCTTCCGGCACTCCCTGCCACCGCCCTTCGCACTGAATGGTGACTCTGCCCTCGACACCCTGAGGTGTGGTCGCTGTTCTCCCCTAGACCTGCTCCGAAGAAGGTGCACAGTTCATATCTGTGAACCGACGGCTTGCGAATCTAAGTTAACAATGCATCAGCAGATGACCTGTCAGCCAAATCTTGCTCTAAGGCCTATTCAGACAATATTTCCATCCGTGCTATCCGTCGACACCCAGTTCTCCACGTGTTGAGATCCCATCAGGCCCGACTTAATGATAACACCTTCGGCCTACCATCGAACGCGTATCGGGATTTCAATATGAAAGAAATCATCTTAGACTTTCTCTGTCCAATCCCGGGGAATTATTCTGGACTTTCTGACTGGCGAGGAGCATCATCCGTTCGGTAAAAATTACGCACCGCCTTGCTTTCCCTATAGTTTTCCGACAAGGACTGCTGGATATCTCTTCTGTGCTACCATCTGCGGAAATGAGTGGCCAACTCTTATCTCGAGTCAATACAAAGAATGTCATCTCAGCCACAACGCATCCCGCCGTCCTCAATTGAAAGGCGATGCAGCCCTCAAGTCCCCGCCAATAGGAAGGCGAAGAGGTAATCCTAGTGGCGTCTTCAATCTCATGATCCCTATACAATGATCAACCTTATTCCCATTCTGTGACGACAACCAACTAACACCTGTTGAAAGACTTCAACTGCTTTCAAGAGCTGGGTGAACATGTGGCAGCTGAACCTCGCTGTGAATCGACATACGATCGGTTATGCCAGGTATGTCGTACATGTTGATGATATCATTCCCACCTAATTCACCCCGTCAGCTTTTTGACAGTCGTCTGTTGTCACTCTCACGCCGCTAAGACAAAGGCCAATTTATTATCACTTGAATTTCCGTGGAATTTCCTCGCACGAGTTCGTAAAGTCTTATGTTCCGGAAGTCGAACACGCATGGAGGCAAGAAGCGTCCGCGCCGGTGGCAACAGGTAAGACCCAGAACAAATTCTGACAGGTTCTACTGAAACCGAATGGTGATAGTGGCACATATAACTCGCTCACCGCGGACGGTGCTTACTTTCACGACCCTCAGATACATTGCCTGTCGGAGTTGAATGATTCAGGCTGTTGGACGCTGGATGGATAACCAGGTGCATATGGAACGCGCTACTACTGCTATAATGTGTTTGAAGATACTTACCAACAGTCAACCTCATTTCAGGTTGTCAATTATGGGTCCTTGTGAGTCTAGGATACGGTCATCAGCGAACTTACGGCAACCAAATATGTTCCTGCTGTTCGCAGGACTCTCATCGAACAGTTCTATGATCGTCTTTCGGACTCACAGCGCCTAGCGTACACGGAACGACACTAATCTGATGCGGGGAACGCCGCAGCACACTCATGTCTTGGGTGACGCATTACAGACACAGCCGCTTACTACACTTTGCTTCACGAGCTATGTATACCCTGCCTACTCCTTTGTTTCCACATCTCCTCACCCGGGCTTGATCTATGACACTTCATTCGTTCAGTGGTGTCAGCTCATCTCGTCTTCATCTCGTGAAATGACTTCGTACCCCGGAACCCTGTGCCACGAGGCAGGCCTACTGACCGGTCAGCCGTCTATTGAATACCATTGACGTTCTCACTGGCGTCACAAAAAGCTAACCTTAATCGCCAATCTAAGAGCTCAGCGCGCCTTTCGTAGTAGGATTTCACTCTGTGACGACATAAACCCTTCGAAATCGATTCCAATGCCAGCCTCACAACCACGCCCACTAAAGCCTTTAGAGCGTCAAGCGATGAAAAATGAGCTTCTCTGCTTGAACCTTTCTTCACCTCGTTTTTATTAATTCCGATCTCTCGATCACTTGGGCAAAGGGATTTGTTCCTTGAAGAGGACGCTACATCTCCGATTGGCGGTACTCTGACGCCTGGCAATGCACCGTGACCACATACGATCCAGGGCTTTGTGCTGCACATCAAAATCTCCATAAAATGTTCAGAAACTAGCCGGCGGAAATAAGGCATGAACAAGCAACGATGTGGCAAACGCCGATGATAATCCTGCGATTCGTTGGATGAAGTATTCATCTTACAGATAGATGATTGTGTTATTTCTGCGCATGGTGTGGCTGTTATCTTTCCTCGATAATCTGCGCCCATACTCTTATCTATAACCCCTGTAACATAAAATGAAATCCATCCTTCTTCTCCGTGGTACGGTGGCTCAAGCTTAACAAATTTAAATGAAGCCGGAATGAAATGACATCGGTTACTGGCACTCCTAGCCGATCTGGCTGAGAATCTCCTTGGTTTTACTGCCAGGCCATAATCCGCGAAATTTCCGGAATTTGTCATCCAGAAATGCAAGGAGAGTCGAAGAAACATACGTGTCCGAAATATTGCTTCCGTGAGAGAACAATTAACGAAGGCCAAGTACTGGTCATAAGGATGCTGTAACATCTCTCCTATACACCTCGCAGAGGGTCGCCAAACTACGGTTGAAAGTGGGACGTTAATGAGAGATCACTCCTCTCTCCTTGAATAACCACGTTGCGAATTGCTCCATGCCAATGACCCTGAACCTCCCATTCCTCTCCCACTCACTACCGGGTCCAAACTCTTTTCTCCATGCACGGCCTAGGGTTGAAAGTCAGCGGCATTATCTATGGAAGCTAGATTAGAATCTTACTTAAGCCTTCTTCCCATGCGTAAAGCTCCACCTTCCAACCCCGTCTCAAGGCGGTTCGGACGGGACCTAGGTGATTCCATCAGTAAGGATATGAACGCAGGCAAGGAGGCTGAGCTTCAGACAAAGACGAGTAATTCAAACGGGGGGTGGCAGGAAATATATTTGAAATAAGAAGGAAGATAAGGTGAGAAATGGCAGAGAGCGCACATCTCCAAGGAATAGGGATATGCGACGAAGAAAGGGAAAGAGCTTACCCAAAAATCCATCTTCGTTGAACTGGCCAACATTCCCATCCCCGGTCGCAAGTACAATGGTTGAACCTTCTGGAACGTCATCTGTAGCCGCAATAGCCTGGTGCAATTTCAACTGCAACAGCTCGTCCACGCCTTGCTCTCGATACTTGACCCTTCCCGCACCTGCTGCATTTGATATGGGTTGCTGATGTGAGACTTGATAGGTAGAGGCATTCGCGTAATGCTGGAGTTGATTGCGGGGGCTGGGGATGCTCGTTGATGCGGGGGCCGAGGAGGCCAATAGAAGTGATGTGTCTGATCTGCTTCCAGCCTTCTGTACGCTCCTAATGGCCACCGCCTTCGTCCCCGAAGCTTCGTTTCCGCTTGAGCTCGTGTAGGCAGCACCGTAGCTACCATCTGCGCTCGTGCTTCCAGAGGGCCGATGCGTGTGATATGAGTTGAGGTTGGCTGCTGATTTTCGAGGAGTCCCAGCTGTGTTGCGTTTGGCTTGCCTGTCCATACCATCGCCTGTGACCCCCGATTAGCACAGGTTACGTAGAAAGTGTAAGGAGCTTGTACCTAGATCCGGAACGCGCAAATAAACCCTTACTTCGTAGTCCAACCTTTCCAATGTATACATAGGCTGGTGGAGGGGACTCGAGGCTACACAGACACGCCCTAGGAAGAAGTCAGGGATCAGGTCAAACGACTCGGGAAGTTAAAGAACTTACGTGTCACAGGCCTCCCCCTCTCGAGAATCAGCGCTAAGGCGGCATGCCAAAGCCACTTTAACTGCTTCTTCTTGCGAGGCAGTTGGTCGTGCACAAGCTCAAAACCATCTTGGTCAACTTCGTCGCTGGGCTGCGCCGGAGCCTCAACTACCTCTTCTTTCGCGCCCTCAAATACAAGGACGTCATCAGAGGTCGACCTGTTCGTAGGCCACGGAGCACTATCCACCGCGCCTGCTCCTTCAAACTCGATCAGCTTCTCATTCGGCACCGCCGAGATAGCTGAGGGAGGAGGAGCCAGAGCAGCTTTCTTGCCGCCTTTCCCTCCTTTCGAACCACTCGTAGTGGTGGTCGACGTGTCCAAAGTCAGCTTCTTCGCAGCAGTTGCAAAGCTCGGCAAAGCAATTGGCGTATTGGTGGATGCTGCAACCGCCATTTGGTTTTGATGTCTCGCAAGCAAAGCTTGAGGAAGAGAGATGGTCGTTGATGGTGGCGTGGTATCCGCGTCTTTGTTCGCGGCCGAGGAAGTAGACGGTTTGGGTTTGGATTTGAGTGGAATAGGTGGAAGTGGTCGGGACAACGCCAAGGCGTTGGTCGGATTGCTCAAGGTCGACGATGCAACAGTTGAGCTAGTTGAAATGGATACAGATGCAGGAACGAGCAAGGAATGTGCAGGATTGTTGTACAATGCTGAATGAGAAAGAACGTGTTGTTGATGATACTGGTGTTGGCCTGCATATTGCTTGTGCGCAGTATAGATATGTGGATGTTTCTTGGCATAGTTTAGGAATCCGATAAGAATATTTGAACTGCAGAAATTTGTTAGCAGTGTCCTCAAGGCATTCGCTGGATAAAATAACTTACTGATCGATGAAGACATGCACCAAGCTCTCTCCTCTCTTCGGGTCTCGCCCTCTTGGATCCGGATCTTCCTCCTGCCAGTCTTCCTCTTCCTCTTCGCTTCCCAGCATACCCATCCCCATCCCCGGTCCTCTACTCTCGAATTCTTTATACCTCGCCACGCCATCCTTCCTCAACTTCCTATACACCCCGATCAAATCCTCTTTCTCCGCGCCGAATCTCTTTGCAAGTGCAACAGTCAACTCCATCAACTTAGCAGACGCATCGTCCACCTTGACCTCCGCCTTCTCCTTCTTCTTTTTCTTCTTTTTCTCCTCTTTCCCAGCCGTCCCTTCCACCGCCTCCGTTGCTTTCTTCTTCTCCTCCGCCTGTCTAATCTTCTCCAGGCCCTTCTCTCTAATTTGCTCCACCTTCTTCCTCAACTTCATCGCCTCCGTAAGCTCCTCAACATCAGCCTCCTTCTCGTTTGCACTCGGAATCTCCAAGCTCGACTCCTTCACATTCAACGTGATGAGTTTCACATCCTCTACCTGCATCTCCCCGTCTACGTCCTGGGGCAGCTGAGCGTCCCTTCTCAACGTCGGTGTCGACCTCGCATGGTGAAGTATACGAGCATCCCCTTCTCCCTCCTGCTCTTGCCTCCCATCGGCATCTTCGTCTCCATCTACTTCCCCATCCCCAGCAGTGACAACACCCCTACTCCGCCCACTCCTCCCCGCCCTACTCCTCTTCCTCTTCGCCTTCTTCTTCTCCGGACTATTCGCAGATCCACTATTAGAATCCGTAGTATTCGGCGCAGTCGTAGTGGTTGTCGTCGTGCCCGCAGACAGGTACGCAGAAGCAAGATGAGGTGAAGAGAGGTATGACACCGGCTTATCTCGTTTCATGCTCACTGCATGAGGAGGCAGGAGATGATGCCCAGGTGCACGTCTTGGAGATCCATATCCAGACGTCGTGTCATCACTTGCTGGGATGAGGAACGTCTGCTTCAAAGCCGCCGGACCAGGCGTCGCTGGTACCGATTTCGACTTCTTCTCCCTCCCGGTCAAGGTCGAGGTTGACGCCGAGGCAGTTATGGAAGTCGGCAACACGATCAAGCCTCCTTTCTTTTGCTTCCCCTTGGTGACAGCAAGCGTGTTCGATGTGAACGGATCGCTTTCATCGTCACCTTGCTCGACATCATCCCCATCTCCTTGCTCCCTGTCTCGGTCTCGGTCAAACTCTTCCTCCAGCTCAAGTCCCTGTTTAACACCACCCTGAGGCTCGGACTTCTTCCTAGTCCTCCTTCGCTTCCTCTTCTTCTTCGGGGCGCTTGATATCCCGACCCCCGCACCACCCAATTCAACCTCTCCTCCACTTCCACCTTCAACCTCGCCTTCAGGCTTAACGCCATCCTCTCCAGTCCCAGTCCCGGTGCCAGTACCCTCGCCCTCTCCATCGTCTCGTTCCTCAGGCGAATGGTAATCTACTCAACTCGGTGTGCATGAGCCTCCTTGAACGATCACAAAACAGACAGAGAAGAAACATACCAAAAACATCCCTCCTCCTTCCACTTCCACCAATACCCTGTCCATGCCCATGTCCGTGCCTCGCAAACCTCATCCCCTCCTCAGTCCTAGCAGCAGCCTGCGCCCTCTGCGCATCCAACCTCGCTCTTTCCTCAGCGATGAAATTCAGCGCTTCGTCAAGATATCCCAACGAAGGTCCCTCAATGGTTGAGGTAGGGCTCAAGGTGGAGATAGTGTACTCCTGGTTGTCCTGTTCTTCGTGTTCGTGGTAGGAATCATATTCCTGTTCCAAGTCTTGCGCGACGACTCGATAACGAGGATCCCGAGATTGGGAATGTGAGGGGTGGTCGAAGGAGCGAGCGTCTTCGTCGTTGTCGTCTTCATCTTGATCATCTTGATCAGAGTCATGTACGGTAGGATAAAGATGTGCGTGGGGGTTGGTCTTCTTCGCAGGAGCAGGGGCGGGAGCCGTGGAAGCAAGGTTCAAATTCACAATCGACCTTGACGCAGACAGCGTCCCAGAAGTTGACGCTCTACCATGATACCCATACTCATGTCCAGGTGTATTAGCACCATGCGTATGGATATTAGAAACGGCACCAGACGCTATCCCTGAAGCAATCCGAGATGCAGCGTTGAGGTCCATTATGTCCAGTTCTAGCGCATCAAGGTCGTCTTCATCATACGCATGTCGATCCTCTGGAACATCGAAAATTTGTTCGTCTTCCACGTCCTGTGGGTGTTGTTCAGCCCTACGAGGCTTTCGAATAGGAATGGGCATGGTGTGAGGGCTCGGGGAGAACGGGCTGTCCCGCTGTTCAGAAATTTGGTATGACGAATATGAGGCAGAGTTTGATGGAGCAATGGATGGGAAAGGGATAGCAGACGATTGGGATACGGTGGTGGCTGACGCCATATAATCCGCTCCCTTCCTTTCTTCTGGAGAACCCGCCACCGAATTAGAGGCTACCGAGGGCGTAAAGTCACCTCTCCTGCTCTCCTGACTCCCGCGTTGGCTGTTGTCGTCGACCAGGTTTTCAATGACGACAGACTGGGCACCTTCAGTATCTGTGTCCTCGCCAGTTGGTCCTTCCTCCTGTATCCTCCTGATCCCTCCCGGAGCACCACCTCGTCCTCCACCGCCTCGCTGTACCTGCCCAAGAAGAGCAGGCGCAATCAGCTCAACATCACTGAGGTCAATATCTCCCGAGACAGAGATAGCGCGGAGATAATCCGCTATGGGCTGCTGATTCCATACAGTCGAATGACGACCCGTATTGGTCTCCCCAGAGAAAAAGCTAGCGGCGTCAAGATGCCGGCGAGGTCGAGGAATGGCCACGCTACTCGTTGACGCAATGGTCTGACGCTGAGAAGAAGGATGGGTGGGGAAGGAGCTGCCGGTTTCTGTAGTGTATTGGTCATCGTCCTGCTGGTGGGCAGGTCTCGCTGTGGGCCCAAAGAGGTAGCCCCACTCCCTCAGTACGGTGTTGAATGCCCCAAGATCGGGTGGGCGAGGATCGTCGGAGGTGTAGCCTGTCCCGTTGGTGTATCCGGAACCTTCGGTGTAGCGACTCCCGTGCGTGTCGTGTGTATCATAGGAATCGAAGGAGTCACCAGAGCGGGTGGATGAAACTCGCCCAGGGAGCAAAAATGGCGAGAGTGTTGGATCGCTTGGGGGTGTATAGGAAGTTGTGGTAGTGGTAGTGTTGGTTACATTGCCTGTAGTAGGACCTATTGCTCGAGGAGAAGGAGATGCAGCGAGTGAATGTGAGGGTGTCAAATTTGGGTTGTTGGAGGTCCCTGTTGAGGTGGATGCAGATTGGCGAGCTTGTCTGGTATTCACGAAAGGTTGCATTGCATTGAAGATTTATACAGAACTTCGGATTCTTGTCGTTATTTTCCGTGAACCTTGGATTAAACAGAGGTAACGCGCTGGTGTAGAATACAATGTCGATTAAGTTGAATATCGAGATGATGGTAATAAGATAAAAGATAAAGAAAGAGTGCGAGGCGTGTTGAAGTGTATTATAGCGTAACAGCCCAGCTGGCTGCCTGCCAGTCGCCTCGAGGCTGAGAGATTTAGAGTTCAGCGATGGTGGTAGTTCGGAAAGATGATCATGCACACAGGCGATGCCAGTGGTGATCTTGCGGTACTGACTCAGGTCGAAACTTAACTCCCGCCACAACGTCAAAAGCGTCAAAGGCGACACTAGGAATCGATTTTGCCTCTGAATAAAAAGCTCCTGGAGACCTACTGGGCCAGACTTACCTTACTTTTTCTTCGGCCTTCTCGCTACTGGGTTGACATTACTGGTACAAACATTTATGTTCATGTTCACACACGACCATACCATCTCTGAAGCCGATACGAAGCCAAGAGAACATTGTGGTATCAATTGGGTCTCTCAAATGAGCATTAGCCTGGGCGGGATGGACCAACTTGGTTTGGCTTCGCTAGCAGACTCACGAATTACGATTATCTATCCAACCCAGTCAGACTGAACGAACTCAGCTAAGCCTGGCAGCACTACAGTTATACGAGGTATTATTACCTCGAAGCAATGGTTATAAGCTTCCATATCCCTCTCACGGTCAGATGTCGTAATTCGACGATGACGAGCGTCAAGGCATTCTTGAAGCCCTGGTCAAATACTGGGATTGCTGACGGGCTATACACAAGTCGTTGAGCTCGCTTTCCAAGAGATTTCGCACCCTTGCTGGGGATCTACGGCGCGTGTAGCTTCAATACTCCGCTCGATTCCTCTGGACGTCAAACAAGTTCGATCACCTCTAGATTTATCGCCGTCCTCAGAATCTGCAATTACCTCGCGAATTCCAAATACCCCCAAAGGCCTTTCCTCAAGCAAACAAATACCTGTTTCAATGAGTATGAACTTAATGGGGTCGCCAATAAGAACATTGCGAGTTTCTTGTCGGGTGACGCAGCTAGTTCGCCTGCACTTCAGATCGTATTGTTTGGCGGGCCGTGAAGGCGTGTGCCTTGTCTAAGCCTTTCGTGCTGGTGTAGTATTATCTATCCTCGCTGGCTTCAGCATGCCATAGCACGGGTACTTCAAACACCCTGCTTTCTCTACTAGCGCGGCAGGGTAAAAGGCAATTCACCAAATTCGAATGCTATCGACCTCAAGAATGAAATTCTAATATTCCTTTACCACAGCTCGAAAAAACCCGTTCTCTGACATTTCAATGCGAGCGACTCAGTTGAAGTTCGGACTCGTTGGAACCACTGATTGGCGTTGGCCCAATACATTCCTTGGACCTTAGTTGGTCAACCTATATCCTCTAGGTCGTATCGCTCATGCTGTTTTTTTCATTTCAGACGGTTCTAAGAATGCAGCACCGTGATCACTTCTTTCATTCGTAGTCGAGCCGTACTTAAAATAGAATATACGAAGCCGCAAAGGAGGAAATTGACAGGTGTGTAGAGTATGTAAGTATAGGTATGTCGCAGTCGTCTGATGGAGTACTACTACCCAAAGCTTGACTCCCGCTACAACGTCAAAAGTGTTAACGGCCTCATTTGGAACCAAATTTATTTCCGAACAAACACTCCTGGAGGATTGGTGGGCCAGGCTTGCCCTACTTCTTTCATCGACCTCCTTGCTACGGCTTTGATGATGACATCACTGGCAAAACCATCCATGATCATGCACGACCATACTACGTTTGGAGCTAAGACAACGGGTCCTGAGTTGAACGAGAGTCCCTCCAGTGAGCGTTGTCTTGGGCGGAATTGAACCACTTGACTTGGCTTCGTCAGTCGACTCTCCAGACTCAACGAACTCAGGGGGCTGAACCATGACAGCACCACACGATTTACCACGTCATCGAAGCAATGCCTTTCATATCCCTCTCATGGTTGGAGGTCGTGGTTCGACGATGGCGGCCTTCAGAGCGGAAGTAAACTGTGGTTACATTTTTAAGCCGTTAACCAGCCCCAGAGATACCGATTTGCTCACTTTCCAGGAGATTTGGTATCTTTGCTGTGAAGTACAAGCGCGTAGCACCCATTGAATTCACCTAGACGTCAAGCAGGTTCGTCCATATCTAGGATTATCGCTCTCCTTTGAATCCGAGAACATCTCACGTTTCCCTGATTCCCTCTGCAAGCAATATTATCCTCGTGAATTCACCGATAAGAACGCTGCGTGTTCCTTCTCCTCTTGCATTGAGTTTCATTCTCGGGTATCATAACAAGGATGGTTCGTAACGTCGTATGAGGCATCTACTTTGCCTTTCTTTCCGATCGTCTGTGCGGGGAGTTGCGAAAGCATGCCCTTTTCTATGGCCTATCATACCGGTGCACTATCTGGCTTTGGGACCGCAGCACACCATAGCACGGAGGTACCCCAAGCATCCCAATTCATCTAGCCTGGCGATGAGAGGTAACATCCTCCCTTGATATCGACCTCAGGGATAGAGTTCTGACGCCCCTTCGAGTTATGACAGCTCTACATCGCCATTCCTGACGTCTCAACGTGAGCGACTTGAGATGCAACTTGAAATAGATCGTCTATTGGAAGATTGGATCGGTATCGCCAAACCTCGTTGGTCAATTCATATACTCTGACCCATATCTTGATGCTGAAATTCGGTTTTCAGGTGGTTTTACAAAACCAACTCCATGGGGTCAAGTGATAGCGCATAATGCGGTGTATATGCGAAGCCAGAAAGCAAGAAAGTGACGGGTATGTATGAATGCATAGATATGTGACATGATCCTCTGAATACCACTGGTGGAAAGATTGTACGTATCATGTCAAGTAACATAGAGTACATGAGAGAGAAAACTGCGAGATAGAAGAGAGATCAGAGATACAGCAAACAGTCAAGGAAGAACGACATTTGATATATCAAATAAAATGACACGTCCGTTCTTGCAACCCACTGCGATAGAGTAGCCATTGCTATTGACTGCCAACGAGATGGGGTCCAGGTGGGTAGGAAACCATAAAAATGGAATGTAATCCCATCGCCCATCGGGTCCTTCGGTCAATAGCACAAGGCCAGAGAGTGCCGGTCGCTCTCTTCGAACCAGAGCAAAAAGGGGTTTGGTAGAGGCCGAAGCCGAAGGAAATTGCCTGGATGCGGAGGCGATGGCATGAATCGCGGAGATTGAATCATGGGTGGAGGTGTAAATAGAAGCCCCTGTGTTCCCATCCCACAGTCGGACTGTGTTGTCATCGGATGCTGATGCCAGTCTTGACCCGTCACTTGAGAATGCGACAGATTTGACCCAATCTGAATGCCCCTCCAGAGTGGCAATGTAACCCCCTGTTCTCCCATCCCACAGTCGGACTGTGTTGTCAAAGGATGCTGATGCCAGTCTTGACCCGTCACTTGAGAATGCGACAGATGTGACAAAACGTGAATGGCCCTCGAGAGTGGCAATGTGACCCCCTGTGCTCCCATCCCACAGTTGGACTGTGTTGTCAAAGGATGCTGATGCCAGTCTTGACCCGTCACTTGAGAATGCGACAGAATTGACACCATCTGAATGGCCCTCAAGAGTGGCAATGTGACCCCCTGTGCTCCCATCCCACAGTTGGACTGTGTTGTCGGAGGATGCTGATGCCAGTCTTGACCCGTCACTTGAGAATGCGACAGAATTGACACCATCTGAATGGCCCTCAAGAGTGGCAATGTGACCCCCTGTGCTCCCATCCCACAGTTGGACTGTGTTGTCGGAGGATGCTGATGCCAGTCTTGACCCGTCACTTGAGAATGCGACAGAATTGACACCATCTGAATGGCCCTCAAGAGTGGCAATGTGACCCCCTGTGCTCCCATCCCACAGTTGGACTGTGTTGTCGGAGGATGCTGATGCCAGTCTTGACCCGTCACTTGAGAATGCAACAGACCAGACATAACTTGAATGGCCCTTGAGAGTGGCAATGTGACCCCCTGTGCTCCCATCCCACAGTCGGACTGTGTTGTCGTTGGATGCTGATGCCAGTCTTGACCCGTCACTGGAGAATGTAACAGATCTGACCGAATCTGAATGGCCCTCGAGAGTGGCAATGTGAGCACCTGTGCTCCCATCCCACAGTCGGACTGTGTTGTCGTAGGATGCTGATGCCAGTCTTGACCCGTCACTTGAGAATGCAACAGATCTGACCGAATCTGAATGGCCCTCGAGAGTGGCAATGTGACCCCCTGTGCTCCCATCCCACAGTTGGACTGTGTTGTCAAAGGATGCTGATGCCAGTCTTGACCCGTCACTTGAGAATGCGACAGAATTGACACCATCTGAATGGCCCTCAAGAGTGGCAATGTGACCCCCTGTGCTCCCATCCCACAGTTGGACTGTGTTGTCAAAGGATGCTGATGCCAGTCTTGACCCGTCACCTGAGAATGCAACAGCATTGACCCCCTCTGAATGGCCCTCGAGAGTGGCAATGTGGCCCCCTGTGCTCCCATCCCACAGTCGGACTGTGTTGTCGGAGGATGCTGATGCCAGTCTTGACCCGTCACCTGAGAATGCAACAGCATTGGCACGAGCTGAATGGCCCTTGAGAGTGGCAATGTGACCCCCTGTGCTCCCATCCCACATTCGGACTGTGCTGTCGGAGGATGCTGATGCCAGTCTTGACCCGTCGCTTGAGAATGCGACAGCATTGACCCCCTTTGAATGGCCCTCGAGAGTGGCAATGTGAGCACCTGTGCTCCCATCCCACAGTCGGACTGTCTTGTCTTTGGATGCTGATGCCAGTCTTGACCCGTCACCTGAGAATGCGACACAATTGACTTCCGCTTCGTGCCCTTGGAGGATGGCAACCACATAACCCCAATTCTCCTCGCCTCCAGACGCGACCTTCAGCCCGTTGCCAGCGTGGTTATAGATCTTATACAGCAGAGTGTCGATGGGGATGAAAGGAAGGAGGGACCAGTGAATATGTGTTGACGACAGCTTGAGAATGTCTCTATTTCGCGCCACCAGCTTGCTGGCGTCGTTTAACACTTCCATCATGATCCTTTTTGACTTCGGCCATGACCCCGACAACGTTGCCTATATTGGGTTCATTAGTCTATAAGTTCGGAGGAATAGCTGGGACTGCCATGATTGACAACTCACAATACTTCCAATGGCCTTCTGTAGTATATAGTCCGCACTGTCAACCTTGCCGAGAATGCTCAGCGCTTCGAGCCAAGCCAGAATCTGACTAGATTGCCACGCGTCGAGATATTCTTTCAGGTCGTCATCGAGTCTACCTTCTTTGCTTGCAATGTTGAGGTGATAGGCCCATTGTGTACATGCGTAAGCAACCTCTGACCCGGATATACTGCCCAGTAGTAGATGTTGCACATCTTTGCTATCCTTGTATGAGTCGTGGGGGCTAAGACCGCCAATGTTTCTTCTCAACTTGTCTTTCATAATCCTGAAACAATGTTTGGCGAGTTTGGCGTGATGCGCCTTTCCATCAATGAGAAACGTCGTGGGTTCTTGGTGGAGACCATCTGACAGGCTCTCAGAAGCCTTGCTGATACGACGCTGGTTTGTGATAAAATCGGGGAAGGTTTTGTGATGGATACGAAAGACCTGGTCTGCGCCCTTGGGTGCAACGAGGGCATGGAGATCCACGAGAGTGCGATCGATGTCGCCCTCGCCGACGTTGAGCAAGTTTGCGAGGATTCGGCGTGGTAGGGGGTATTGTAAGGTTATCAATGCTCCGAGCACATTCTGGTAGCGATTCACCCAATCGTCTTGTTCCCGTGGGTCTTGATCTTCAGGGCGAGCAGAAAGCAGGACGTGCATGTAAATCCTATCCAAGGTCTCCATCCTTTGGGACTTCGAGAGATTTTTGGTGGCCCCATCCAGTAAACGTGCAAGCTGTCGTTTGGGGTCCAGTTGTCGGGGGTCCAGGATGAATTTGACGGTCGTTGAAGCAATGATGAACAAAGTTCCGCAGATTCCACAAAGAGCTTGCATCTCCTGAGCACTCGGTTGCCACGGCTGTCCCAATTCGGGAAGCGACTTCTTGATCTCTTGACGTGTTAGGTGGGATTTGATATAGAGGTGAATGTCGGCATGCACGATGGAGTCCTCAATCTCATGTAAATGGAATCGCTCGTGCCGTTCGTGCTTCTCGTCATCTTTAAGGACTTGCCGAACGTTGAGCTCTGGGCGTGTAGTGATGAAGACTCTGAGGCGGGGGGCAGTTTGAAGTCTATCAATTAGGAGACGGAGAAGATTCTTTGCTTCCCGAACGTCACATTCATCGAGTGCGTCGACGACAACGAGAATAGGCGATGGTTTCGATTGCTTGGACTTGATGATGGGAGCCGGCGCCTTCTTCTCTGGGTTAAGGAGCTGCTTCCGCGACGAGTTTCGGGAGAAGTATTTTCGCAGGGAGAGGACGGCTAGTAGCCTCTGCAGTCGACTAATAGATCGTGGGTCTGCCAATGGGCTGAGGGGAGGTGGTTCCTGCGTTGGGCTGGATGTTGGTACCTCACGAAGAGGATCAAGGATGAGAATATCAAGTTGTTGATCCAGACTCTTCTGGGTGATATCGGGAAGGTCCTTGAAGGCGGCATCGATCCGGGGAGCATACTTCTTCTGTTTAACCGCGAGTTGGTATGCAATGGTGGGTACGAAGCGTCGTGTTGTCATCCTTTCCTTCTCATCCCTCGTGAAGAAATAGCTTGCCCCGAGTATCCCCGCGACTGCTGCCTGATGAGCAATGGTCTGTGCCACAGTCGACTTCCCAATCCCAGCTACTCCATCCAAAATGTAAACGGGCGCCATGCTTCCTTCGTCTTCCACCCAAGTCCATATCTGATCCAATAACTTGACGCGAGTACCCTCAAAGCATTGCTCGGCCTTCGAGACATAGGAGTCATAGGCGGCGTTTTCGACAGGCCGAAGCTTCTTGTGGAGTTCCTCCTATGAGTTGTTAAGTATGCAAGGAAGGTGACGAGCACGAAGCCCTGCTTACCAGATCGGTTGTCGCTATCGAGGCATGGCCGAAGTAGTTGGCCGTGTTTGTAATGTTGACATTATTTCCTGCCTTGACTCTGTTTCGAACCATGCGCAAGTCCGCCATTTCAGAGGTTGGCTACTTTCGGCCGTTAATAAAGCAAAGACTCCCGAGGTATGACCTAACGTACCAAGAGTAGTTAGAGACCACCGTCAAGTAATTGCCTCCTGTGCCGGGCTTGCGAATACGTTTTAGCTGCCTCTATTTCCCTATGACTTTGTTGCGAGGGATGGGCATGAATAGTGGTGGTGGTGATAAAGAGCGATGCGGAAGCAGCATGGCAAACGTGCCATCGATCACAGGGTATGTCGATAGGCGCTGATGCAAGTGCAAGGTATTTGTCACATGAACTTTGGCCGGTTGGTAGTTAGCCAAACAACTTGCTCAGAAGGTCGATTAAGTAGGACCCATGTTCCGGGGCTTCGTTCTGGTCAGCTTGGACTGAACGCAATTGAGAAATGATTTGACTACCTTTTATTCGTCGTCCGAAAGAAGATAGCCAGGGAATGGGGTCGCCAGGTATATCAAAGGTGCCATAAACTTGGGCGTTACCCAGATGAACTTAAATATCTTCGTAGTTCCGCTTCAATGGAGACCATTATAGACGAGGCTAGATGAAAAGAGAGTCAGTACTCGTTCATCGTCTTAAGTCATGAGATACTGAACGTACGAAAGGCGCACAATTTCCTCCTGTGTTGCATCTGAAGCGTGAGGCTTGAAGGAGAAAAACAGCCTTGCTGAGGCGCTGCCCAACAGCCAGATTGAACAGAACTCGCCGGGATTGTGGAGGCCAACGACCAACGTCCATAAGCCGTAGTATCCCACACGCACATCTCTCTCTGTCGCCTCATCTACTAAACACAAAAGAGTGCCAGTTCATCCTCGCCATTGCTTTCAGACCATATTAACAAGGCTGATACTGAATGTGTAACTTACATTTCGCAGAATGGGAGAGGAGAGCCGCTATTACCTCACACCGTAACTTGAAAGTGTTTAAACTTGCACCGAGGACGACAGTGAACTTCAAAATCCGCCGTACACAACTTGAAGCACAAAGAACATAGGTTGTACTAGCCAACTGAAGGAGAGGTCGTTTGACATATGTCGACTGCGAGGAAACTTGTCGATATGATGTATGTGCTTTCAGAAATTTCAGCTTTCCGAGCAATTACTTACAACAAGCACCATCTAGACCATAGTCTTCTCGTATTCGTCTTTTATTTTGGGTATCGAACCAGCGAGTGACTTCGATACCTGTACTAAATGCAACTCTGCATTCTGGGCTTCCAAGCCTTCCCGTCGGGGCACCTCGAACCGTTATTGTACACTCCAGTTGTTGCCTCATCGACCTCGTCACCACCACTATCGCGGTCACAATTCCAGCAACAGGCACCGTCGCCACCACCATTACAGAAGAAGAAGTCACAGCTACAGCTACAGCCGTCCAGCGACCCCGTCCTCGTCAAGTTATTACCAGCTCTCAGGACCCAGCGCAATGTCGCCCTACCCTCCCACTCAACCCCAACTTCTTCCGCAACAAACAACTGGGATGATGGGAGGTGCCGCGCAGACGATAGCAGCACCCCAACCACAGCTTCAGACGGCCGGAGTCGGACAAGGGCTTGGCTGGCAAGCGGCACTTCACCCCAGTTTTGCCCAAGAGCCCCTTTCACTGTCGAGTGGGTATCACCACCATCACCACTTGCACAGGTCGAGATCCATGCCATACGGACTACGACATTTATATTCTGCAAGCCCCTACTCGACGTCTTATGGAGCTGGTGGCGCCGCACCGGGAGTTGCAATGGCACCTTCCATGGCGGGTGCTGGGTTTGCACAACCAACTCAGATGTACGGTTATCCGGTTGGCGGAGGGTATCAATATGGTACAGGAGCGGTGACTTCGGGGGTAGCAGTCAGTGGTTATGGTGCTCAGAATGTGGGTATGCCAATGGCTGGGGCTCCTATGCAGACTGCAACGACTGGGTATGGTGGTGGGATATACGGGCAGCCCACAGGAGAAGTGCCGAATGCGATGACTGTTGTTATCTGAGGAAGGAACTTTAAGAGCAAGGGGAGTTTTAGCCTACATATATATACTAATCATGTATACCCCGAATCGCATTAATTATCAGCCAGCGGAATGTATCCAATCAGCCAGCGCCTTATGCATAGACTTGAATGCCTTTTGACAACGAGCTTGAGTCTGGAGCAAATGAAAATAAGGTCTCGATTCATTTGATCAAACGGTGCACGATACAGTGGTCGTTCAAACGCACAAGAAGCTAAAAATACAATGGAGAACAAACGTATAACGTAGTAGTGGCTTCGCGATCGTAACTCTGCGTACGATCTCCCACTCCAGTCGTCATTACGGCTGCCCACTTCCACCTCAAGCACTCATAGCTTCAACCATTGAATCCCTCTCCCTCCTCAATCACTCCCATGGTGCGACCCTATCACTCGCGTCTGGATCCTCCTCCAGCACACCAGGATCCCCAGTAAACAACAGGTTGTTCTGCGCCGAGAATGCCCATTCGGATGGGTGAGGTGGCGGGGCGGAGGTCATGGCCCAAAGTTCGTTAGCTGTCAAGAGGAGGGAAGGTTAGGTCAGGAAGGAGACGGGAGGAGAAGCGGACGTACAAATGATGTTTTGCGTGAAGTAGTCGAGTTTCTGTAGGAAAGGATGAGTGGTCAGAAGAGGCATAGACGGTAATTGGTTGAAGGGTCCTTACCAGGCCCTTCCTATTGTAGCCGAAGGGATCTATGGATGGAGGTCAATAATGAGCTAGCAGCCAATGTCAGATTGTTGAAGAACCCACTCTCAATTTCTTCACCCGCAACCGGGAACCAAAGGAACATGAAGCACTGGATACAGGCAGCCGTTAGCGGCACCTAGGGAGAGTTGAATACACGACATACAACGATAACCGTTTCTGGAATGGTGAGCCAACCGAATGTCGGCCAAATTTGACAGGGCTAGCAAATGTTGAGGGATAGTTTCATACATGTAAATCAGGGGAAAAACTCACAAGGAAGAAGCAATAGATGAGAATGACCATCCATAAATGTATAAGAGTACCTGAGGCACCAAAGTAAGTGGTTAGGACGATGGTAGGGGAGGTAGGGAGCGACGTACGAGAATGGGGTAGGTGTGGTCAGAATACGTTCCAGACTGGTCAGCGCTTCGACGAGCTCGTTCAAGGAGGAGAATAGTTGGTCTGTGTACGAGCTGGTTAGTTCCAATACCACGGGGGACGTCGGAAAATATTTACTGATAGTAAGAATGGCGCCTTGTTTCCTCCCCTGTACCGCAGCAACATACGAGCTCTACCGAAAACCATCAGCACAACAGCTCGCATCTCTAAAGTAAAGCAAGGAAGCCCACCAAATCAAGCGTAATCCCCAACGTCAAATTATGACTGATCGTACTATTCTTCATCCTCGCCCTCAACGTCGTCACCTTCCTGCTCTTCAACAAATTTCCTTGATTCGTCAACCAATCAACGAGAGACGAAAACAGGAGACAGTTCAAAGACTGTGAATTCGGCGGTATCTTCGCTAGCATGAGGTACTTCTCATCCTGCCTCGACAACAGGACCTTCTCCCTTACCGGAGGCCCTCGCTGAAGCGGCCTGCCAGGCATTTCGGAAGACTTGCTATACTCCCGCCAATGATGAGAAGATCGACTAAGGTTTGAGAAACCGAGCCTTCTTGGCGATCTCGTCAATGGGAGAAGTAACGAGATGAGGAAGGATCTCGTCATTTTGAGAATCCTCCGAGCCGACTTGGTGGAATGGGTTCGTGGGTGTGGGCAGACCATTTGCTGGGGGACTTCGCGGTGTGGTAGGATTAGGATATGGTGGCGAAGGTTGGACTGGGTTCCGTTGTAGGAGAGGAGATGGCATTGATTGCTCTTGCGCGACGGAGGTAGAGGAAGCGTCCCCAAGGCGTTGACTTTGAGTGGCTTCTGATGTTTAGGGGATGCCTGCGGGTAGGGCGTAGGCCGGGAGGAACTTCATATAGTAGATGAGAACGAAAATTTTGTTGCCGAGGAGATACGATAATTCACCATCGCTATGGAACCAGGCTGTTCTGACGAACGTTCGGCTTGCGAGGAAAATACTTCACCAAAGGCCTTCTATCTTCATTGTATCGTTCAAACGATGGCGGTAGGATATGACGAAACCTGGCACCGTTCCGACTTTGAAGACATGTTACAGTCACCTCCGTAGAGGAAACGGCGATTGTCAGCGCTTACACCATCCGAGGTGTGTGTATAAAGTGAAGGCGACGCTCGTGCTGATCCAAAACAGTCACAAATGTCGTATAGGCGCCAAAGAAAACCAGCAAACGCCACGACCCCCGGTGGACAAATCTGCAGTGTAGCATGGTCAGTTGCCGTCTTTCTGCAACACGTCGGATTTGAACCAAAACGCAGAGATCTGGTCCATGAAGTCCACTGTGAGGCAAATTCGGCACATCGCTTGTCTGCGGCGGTACAGGACAATGTTGGCCGACGTCGGAGGCGCTGGCACCGGGAATGAATTATAGGCAATGCATAGTCAGGTTGTGACTTGACCAGATGTTCAATGACCACAGGCTGGGCACCTTCAGTATCCATGTCCTCGCCGGCTGGGTCATCCTCCTATGTAGGCGCAAACAGCTTGACATCGCTGAGGTCGATATCTCCCGAGATAGAGATAGCGGGGAGGTAATCCGTTATTGGTTGTTGATTCCAAACTGTCGAATGACGGCCCGTATTGGTCTCCCCAGAGAAAAAAACTGGCGGCATCAAGGTGCCGGCGAGGTCGAGGAATTCGGCGACGCGGTTGTCTGTCGCTGAGAGGGGCTAGTATGCCCAGTATGCTGGGGAGAGCGATGGGTGGGGAAGGAACTGCCGATTTCCGCAGTGTATTGATCATCATCCTGCTGGTGCGCAGGTCTCGCCGTGGGTCCAAAGAGGTAGCTCCACTCTCTCAGTACGGTGTTGAATGCCCCAAGATCTGGTGGGCGAGGGTCGTGGGAGGTGTAGCCTGTTCCGTTGGTGTATCCGGAACCTTCTGTAAAGCGACTTCCGTGGGTGTCGTGTGTATCGCAGGAATCGAAGGAGTCGCCCGAGCGGGTGGATGAAACTCGCCATGGAAGCGAAAATGGCGAGAGTGTTGGATCATTATGAGGTGTATAGGAAGGTGTGGTGGTATTAGTAGTAGTATCGGCTACATTGCCTGTGGTGGGCCCTGTTGATCGAGGAGAAGGAGATGTAGCAAGTGAATGTGAGGGAGTCAAATTTGGGTACTGAAGCTTGAAGCCTTGAAGTTGACGAAACTCTGGAACAGGATCAAGTATCAGCGTCACATTAGGTGTCATGTCGGTCAAAAAGAGGAAGGTCAAATGAGGGAGACCAGAGATGTAATAGCAGGGAATGTATTTGAGGAGCCGAGG
This sequence comes from Clitopilus passeckerianus, assembly GCA_944990035.1. NCBI lineage: Eukaryota > Fungi > Basidiomycota > Agaricomycetes > Agaricales > Entolomataceae > Clitopilus > Clitopilus passeckerianus. Next base: position 499,117 of record CALYLX010000098.1, read on the forward strand.
ACAGATGGAAGGGAAAGGAGACGAGAAAAACGAGATTTACCTCAGTGGTCAGAATTTCCAAGGTATCAGGCCGTCAGCCTTGAGGTATGATGAGCTGCCTGGAATTTGTCTATGGTCGAAGCAGAGGCATCCTATATGCGAGTTCTTCTCGTTCTTGACAATGGTGTAGGAAGATCCTTACTTCTGATGATGTCGAACTCTGCTGAAGGATGAGTTTTATCGTTGAGGATGGTCTGCAAACAAAACCACGTATCAACATCAAATTCAGGTCAATCAGAAGGTGGAAAGTGGGACCAAGATGGATGGAAGCGTATGGAGCAGAGCGAATGTCGAAGCTCAAGCTTCAAGCTTCAAGCGGCAGAGGACAGATGGCAAGGAAAAGAGAAACTCGATACTTACCTACGTGGGAGGCGTCTCAACGCCGACCAGTCCTTCACTTTCCCCAAGGGCTCTCTTCAAAGCTGTAGCACGGGAAAATATAGCTCAACTTCTTGAGGTCGAGATGTCGCTCCGGATCCCGAATAGGATATGGGCTGCTGCAAGTAGAGGGCCGCATCATCTTGGACTCGGAGTGGTTCTTGCTCTTGGATTTACCCATCATGTGTCGCCGGCCGTCATTGAAGATCAGAAACTCAAAGAATTGAAGTCAGTAGAGGTCGAGGCGTGGTGTCGAGTAGTCCCCTAAAGCAGACGTAGGTACCTTGGTGGAAGTTGGTCGCGTCTGGTGGATTTATTTTTGAATTTTCTGATTGGTCAACGGAGATCGGGACGGCGTATCCGGTTGTTTGCTGCTGTGTATTTCAGATGGCACAGACCACGACAGACCACGACTGAAGTGCCAGGCGCCCAACCAAGCGCCTTGTTCTCTTCAAGTTGAAACGTTGAAGACTTAGAGGCGCCTTTCTACTAACTTCGCCCAAATGCCTATAACTTGACCGCTTCGGCTCTAGCCATCTCTGTTCTCGATCTCCTCATCATCGTCCTAGTTATCCCTCATATTCTCTTCGTCGCAATCAAGAACCTCTGAAATCCGTGCAGCTTCGACCTGTACAATCATATCCCAAGCCGTCGCCGTCTTGGCAGAAAGCCGTGAAAGAAACTCAAGCAAACCGATCCTCCACTCCGCCTGTCGCCATGCCCTCCATACAACGATCCCAGGCCTTGCCCAGCCGTGCTTCATGTAATTCCTTGAAACCTGCACCGAGGAACTTCAAAATTCTCCGTACAGAAGGCATCGTTCTGCAGAATGAATATATGCTGTACCAGCAGACTGAAAGCGGCGATGTCTGACATAGGCTAACTACGAGAAAACTTGTCAAGATGGTACTCTCAATCTTTTCAGCTTTCCGAGCAATTACTAACAACAAGCACCTTCTAGGTCGTATTCTCATCCTGGACTATCGAACTGGCGAGCGACTTGGGTTTCTGCACTGAATGCGACTCCGCATTCTGAGCTTGCGAGCCTTCCAGTTGGCGCACCTCAAACCGTTTTTGTACAATCGAGTTGTAGCCCTCATCGACATCATCCTCACCGTCATTGTAGTCACAGCAATGGGCACTGCCGACGCTACTAGTACGGAACAAGAGGTGACAGCTGCAGCCGCTCCGTGACCCCGTACTCGTCAAGTTACATCCAGCTCTCAGGAGTGAGCACAAGGTCGCCCTACCCGACTACCCACCAACAAACCCTCCCACAACAACAACTGGCGTGGCGGTAGGAGCCGCGCAGACGGAGCACGCCAATCTCAGGTTCAGGCGGACAAGGATTAGGCTGGCGAGCAGTACTTCACCCCCAGTTCGCTCAGGAGCCCCTCCCACTATCAATCGGCCATCATCATCACCGCGGACCAAAGTCTGGTCCATACGAACTACGACATTCGTATCACGCAATGACATACCCGATATCTTCTGCGGCTAGCGAAGCTGCACCAAGCCTTGCAACGGCACCTTCCATGGGCGGGGCTGGAATTGCACGACCAGCCCAGATGTATAGTCATCCGGGCGGTGGCTACTGCTATGGTGCAGGAACCGCAATGACTCCGGGATAGCGTTCGGTGGTTATGGAGCTCAGAATGCAGGGATACCGGTGGTGGGAGCTCCTATGCAGGCCGCAACTACTGGGAACGGGTGTGGGATATATGGGAGGGCTCAGTCCACGGGAGGAGTGCTGACAGCGACGACTGTTGTTACCTGAAGAGTCAAGAAACTCAAGACGGATGACTGTAGTTGTAGCATACTTGTATTTCTTATGTATACCTTGAATTATATTATGTATCAGATTATCAATACATTATATCCAGTACCTCGCTTATGCGCTGGAAATCCTCTTCACAGCGAGCCATGATTTGAATGTGGAGCAAACGAAAGGAGGGTATTGATTTAAATGGTACAATAATACAAGATATAATTGCCTAGTGGCCTTCGCTCTCATTACAGCTAGTAATTACATCAATGACGTTGAGTTGACGAGCGAAAATCTGAGGGAAACGACGCGACTTACCAAATTTGAACACGCGTTGTTGTGTACTGGCGTTTAGAACAAAGAAAGGAGACTGAAATGTGCCTTGATCTCTTTCACTCTTCACGCAATAATTCCCTGCTTCAATCTCGTCACCTTATTGGGTTGCAGACGAGGTCACAGATCTTTCGACCTTCGTTTTCCCCGACATTGCCATCTTCAAAGCCTACAAAACTCCAGGAAGATAAGGATGTTCGTGAGTCAATACCTCCTTCTACCCCCGACCTCCCGCTCCTTCCTTCATTCATACCCACTCCAATTTTGTCTGCCTTTTGTTTTGCTGTGCGCCTCCAAACCTGACTTTGGCCGTATATACTCACAGAAATGTCTTTTCCTTGTAGTCGCATCTGAGGGGCGAAGCCACGCGCCGTATTATAATGATGGTGCCGCTTTATACTAGAGGTATGTTCTCGTTTAAGTGCTGCATCTATTTTCGAAAACTGATGCATCACCACAGTGTGTAGTACATTCTAATCATATATGCGACACTCGGGTACACAACTATGGCGGGAACTTCCATCGTTCTAGGTCATGGCCACCAGACGTACGAAAGCTCGATTTCCTCCCGGTCTAGTGTGGTACTTGAAGGGCAAAACGGGCTCTGAGGCTGCTTAACGAGCAGGGTTGAAGGATAGCTCGAGGTGCGTGTACTTCATAAATTGAGTCTTCTGTCAATGCTAATAGTCATCATGAAGTTGGGCAGAACTTTCCGGGATTGTGGAGAGCGATGGCCAACGTCCGTCCCCATAATATCCCATGCGCGCAGCTCTCTCCTTGGTCACAACGACCAAACACCAGGGCCTGAATCTCGTCCTCGCCATTACCTCCAAACTATGTCGATTAGGCCGGTATAAAGATGCAACCAAGCTTTCGCTGAATGGGGGAGGAGTGCCGCTTTCTTGACGACAGAAAGCGTCAAAATGGATGATGGACCTCCCTCAAACCACCCAAACACAGAGCGTCATTCTGCAGAAGAAACGCAGGCTAACCGAGGAGACCAAAGGGCAGGATTCCCAACCTATACCAACTACAAGAAAATCCGTCGATATAATGCGAGTGTTTTCAACCTTTTCGGCTTTCTGTGCACTCAAAACCACCACCTTTAGTTTAAACACCTTTGCCTTCTGGTCTCCGAATGAACGAGCTGCTTGGCTCCCTTAGCAAACGCGACTTCATCCCGTAGGCTCTCGGTTCTCGCTATAGGCAAGGCTCATTCCGCTCAAGAACTTGGCTGCAACATCAGGCATGCACTGCGGCCAGTAAGCTGGTGAAATCTTATCATCCCATGCTCGTCAGCCTCGCAAACTCCGACCAAGAAGACTTGGAGGCCATCCTCGGTTATCGTGGTATTGTGCTCGTAGCGGTGTACAGGTGTAGCACAGTTCCCTTGGATGAAATGTTGGGTATGGCCCGTTCCTCCTTCGGCATCTCCGTAAAACACTCTCATTACACCATGGTACATCAACAATATATGCTATGCGTGTTCTACGACTGTGCTAAGACGTCTGGTGGATCAGGACGCGTAAATTGCATCCTTTCTGCCGTGGTGCTTTGACAGGAAGTACTTGTCGTAAACCCTAAGGGCTACAGAAGTGCTCGAGAGTCGAGATTGCAAGTATAGGTTCTTTTGGCTAATCAAAACTCGTAGAGAACTGAGAAAGCGACATATGCATGTCCTGGCAAGGACTCAGTTTTAGCGTTCAAGTTCCTCCATCCTCGTCGAGTCGGGCCAAAGCTTGACTCCTACTACCACGTCAAAACCATTCGTCATCGGGAGTCAGAATTATTTCCGAATAAACGATCCTGGAGACTTGTTGGGCCAGGCTCGCCTACTTCTTTCTTCGACCTCCTGGCTACTGCATTGACAATGACATCATTGGCGAAAGCATCGAAGATCATGCACGACCATACTACGTTTGAACCTAAGAGAACGCATTCTGATGTGAACGAGGGTCTCTCGAGCGAGCTTTACCCTGGGCAGAATGGAACAGCCTGGCTTGGCTTCGCCAGTCGACTCACAGCCATTCAACCCAGCCAGACTCAACGAACTCAGGAGGCTGAACCGTGGCAGCACCCCACAATTTACTATGACATCGAAGCAATGGTCATAATCTTCCATATCCCTCTCATGGTTGTAGGCCATGCTTCGACGATGGTGGCCTTCAGAGCGGAAGTAGTAAACCCTGGCTAGATGTTGGCGTTGTTCACAGGCCACTGGTACACATACAGCCTTTCCTTCGGTCGCTCCTCCGTGTATCGGAGATTTGGCATCCGTGCTGTGGATTCACTGAGCACGTAACTTCCATTCTTTTTTCTCTGAATCCGTCTCGACGCTTGGCAGGTTCGGCCACAGCTAGGATTATCGCCGCCCTTCGAATCCGAGAACATCTCATGTTTCCGGTACGGCCTCTGCAAGCAAGAGTATCCTCATGAAAATGTCACCGATAAGAACACTGTGTGTTTCTTCTCGCTCTTGCACTGACTTGCCTTCTCCTTCTCCTTCGCCTGTCTTACAGATCCTCTGTGCGGTGAGTTGCAAAAGCATGTCCCGGTCTACGGCCTTTTGTGCCGGTATACTATTTGTCTTCGAGACCTTCTGCACACCAAAGCATGGAGGTACTCCAAACATTCTGCCAATGGATCGTCTAGTATCCTGGTGGTGAAAGGTAAAATCTTCCGTTGGTCTCGACCGCAGTCCGACACTCCTTAAAGTTGCGGCAGCTCTAAATCGCCGTTCACCCACGTTTCACCGTGAGCGACTTGACATGTAAATACATTGTCCACTGGAAACATTGGATGGCGTGACAAAATCTAGTTGGTCAACCCATATATCAGCTAACTCATATCTCTCATGCCGAGATTTCATGTTCAGGCGGTGTAGACTACAAAGCAACACCACAAGGTCAAGGATACCCCTTAGTCATACACTCTATGTATGTATGAAGTTGGAAAGGAGAAAATTGATAGGTGCATATCATGATGTATGTGTAGATATGTAATGTCATCGGCCAAGCACTACTGGGAGAAAAGGGTAATATGTATCATGTCAAGTATCAATAGAGTAAACAAGAGGGAGGAAGCTATGAGAACGGAAGAGGTGAGATCAGAGACACAGCGAACAGTCATGGGAAAGCAATGTTCGATATATCGAGTATCAGGACACGTCCATTCTTGCAACCCACTGCGATAGATGAGCCATTGCTACTGACTGCGAGCGAGACAGGCTCCAGGTGGTAAGGAAACCACAAAAATGGAATATAATCCCAGGGCGCATGGGGTCCTTCGGTTAATACCACAAGGCCAAAGAGTTTTGGTTGCTTTCTTTCTATGAGAGCAAACAGGGGATTGGTAGAGGCCGATGTGGATGGGAATTGGCCGGATGCAAAGGCAATGGAATCGATCCAGGAGATTGAGTTATGAGTAAAAGTGTAAACGGAAGCTCCTGTGCTCCCATCCCACAGTCGGACTGTGTTGTCGGAGGATGCTGATGCCAGTCTTGACCCGTCACTTGAGAATGCGACAGAATTGACATCATCCGAATGGCCCTCAAGAGTGGCAATGTGAGCACCTGTGCTCCCATCCCACAGTCGGACTGTGTTGTCGGAGGATGCTGATGCCAGTCTTGACCCGTCACTTGAGAATGCGACAGATCTGACATAACTTGAATGGCCCTCAAGAGTGGCAATGTGACCCCCTGTGCTCCCATCCCACAGTCGGACTGTGTTGTCGGAGGATGCTGATGCCAGTCTTGACCCGTCACTTGAGAATGCAACAGACCAGACAGTGCTTGAATGGCCCTCAAGAGTGGCAATGTGACCCCCTGTGCTCCCATCCCACAGTCGGACTGTCTTGTCGTTGGATGCTGATGCCAGTCTTGACCCGTCACTTGAGAATGCAACAGACCAGACAGTGCTTGAATGGCCCTCAAGAGTGGCAATGTGACCCCCTGTGCTCCCATCCCACAGTTGGACTGTGTTGTCGGAGGATGCTGATGCCAGTCTTGACCCGTCACTTGAGAATGCAACAGACCAGACAGTGCTTGAATGGCCCTCAAGAGTGGCAATGTGACCCCCTGTGCTCCCATCCCACAGTTGGACTGTGTTGTCGGAGGATGCTGATGCCAGTCTTGACCCGTCACTTGAGAATGCAACAGACCAGACAGTGCTTGAATGGCCCTCAAGAGTGGCAATGTGACCCCCTGTGCTCCCATCCCACAGTCGGACTGTCTTGTCGTTGGATGCTGATGCCAGTCTTGACCCATCACCTGAGAATGCGACAGAATTGACTTCCGCTTCGTGCCCCCGGAGGATGGCAACCGCATAACCCCAATCCTCCTGGCCTCCCGACGCGACCTTCAGTCCATTGCCAGCGTGGTTATATATCTTATACAGCAGAGTGTCGATGGGGATAAAAGGAAGGAGTGACCAGTGGACATGCATTGACGACAGCTTGAGAATGTCTCTATCTCGTGCCACCAGCTTGCTGGCGTCGTTTAACACTTCCATGATCCTCTTTGACTCTGGCCATGATCCCGACAAGGTTGCCTATATTGAGTCCATTAGTCTATTTCGGAGGAATGGCTGGGACTGCCAAGATAGACAACTCACAATACTTTTAATGGCTGTCTGCAGTATATGGTCAGCACTGTCAATCTTGCCGAGAATGCTCAGCACTTCAAGCCAAGCCAGAAGCTGGTTAGAGTGCCAGGAGTCGAGATATTCTTTCAAGTCGTCGTCGAGTCCACCTTCCTTGCTTGCAATGTCGAGATGATAGGCCCATTGGGTACATGCATAATCCAGTTCTGGTTCGGATATACCGCTGTGTAGTAGATCCCGCACATCATCGTTATCCTTGTACGAGTCGCGGGAGCTGAGACCGCCAATGTTTCTTCTCAGCTTGTCTTTCATGATTCGGAAACAATGTTTGGCGAGTTTGGCGTGATGCGCCTTTACATCGATGAGAAACGTTGTGGGATCTTGGCGGGCACCATCCGACAGGGTCTTGAAAGCCTTGCTGATGCGATGCTCGTCTGTGATGAAGTCGGGGAAGGTTTTGTGATGGATACGAAAGACTTGATCTGTGCCCTTGGGTGCAATGAGGGCATGGAGATCCACGAGAGTGCGATTGATGTCGCTCTCGCCGACCTTGAGCAAGCCTGCGAGGATTCGGCGGGGTAGGGGGTATTGTAATGTTATCAATGTGCCGAGCACATCCTGGTAGAGGCCCATCCATTCTTCTTGTTCGTCCGGGTCATCATCTTCAGGTCGGGCGGAAAGTAGGACATGCATATAAATCTTGTCCATGGTGTCTGTTCTTTGGGAACCCGAGAAATCTTCGGTGACTCCATCCAGTAAACGCAAAAGCTGACGCCTAGGGTTGGATCGTCGTGGATCCAGGATAAACTTGAGTACCGTGGCTGCGATGATGAATAGAGTCCCACAAATTCCGCAAATGGCTTTCATGTCCTGAGGACTTGGCTGCCATGACTGACCGGGATCAGCAAGCGACTTCCGGATCTCGCTTGGTGTCAAGCGGGATTGAATGTAACGTCGAATGTCAGCCTGCACAACAAGATCCTCGATGTCGTGAAGGCGAAATCGTTCGTGATTGTTGTCGGAATGTAGGACTTGTCGGATGTTAAACTCTGGCCGGGTGGTGATAAAGACTCTGAGCTGGGGGATGGTGTGGCATCTATCGATCAGGAGGCGCAGAAGATTCTTGGCTTCCTCGACATTGCATTCGTCGAGAGCATCTACCACAATCACGATGGGGGTGGCCACATGCTTCTCAGGTTTTGTGAGGCGAACAGTAGCATGGTGCTCTGGGCCCAACCTGCGAGAGAATGGTAAGAAAATGGAAAGTAGCTTCTCGAGTGAACTTCGAACGTACAAAGCCAGAAGAAAGTCAACCGGGGGTGGGCGTTCCTGTGACAGGTCGGGCGCGGGTGATTGGTCAAGAGGATGGAGAACAAGAATATCTAATTGTTGGCCTAGGTTTTTCCGTGCAACGTCCGGATGATCCTTGAATGCAGCATCAATACGAGGAGCATATTCCTTCCGATTAACGGCAAGTTGGTATGCGATGGTGGGCACGAATCGTCGTGTTGTCATTCTCTCCTCTTCATCCCTCGTGAAGAAATAGCTTGCTCCAAGTACCCCGATGGCCGCTGCTTGCTGAGCGATGGTCTGTGCCACAGTCGACTTCCCAATCCCAGCTACTCCGTCCAAAATATAAACCGATGCGGGGTTTCCTTCCCCATAGATCCAAGCCCAAATATCCTTCAACACCTGTACACGCGTGCCCTCAAAACATCGCTCGGCCTTTGAGACGTAGGAGTCATAGGCGGCGTTGTCGACTGGCTGGAGGTTCTGATGAAGCTCTTTCTGTTGGATATTAGTATCGCATGACGTGATGAGCAAGAGGATCAGCGTACAAAGTTCGTTGTTGAGGTCTGGTGGGCAGACGTAGCGGTGTTGATTATCACATTGTTTCCAGCGTTGATTGTGTTGCCAATCACAGTAGAAATTGTCGACATTTTGGTACCAAGGTAGTTACAAACTACTGTCGCATGACTCCCTCTTGAGGAGTTATGAATATGTTTGAAGCTGCGTCTGTTGTCCTATGACTCTCCTGCGAGCGATGGGCCTAAATTGCGATGGTGGTGATAGAGAGCGATGCGGACAGCATGGTCGACTGCCCATCGATCACAAGGTATGTCGATAGGCGCCGAAGCAAGTGTAAGGTGATTTATCACACGAGGTTTGGCTGGTAGGTGGGTATCCAACGGACTTCGGTATTTCCAGTTGTTCGCTGGGAAGGGTCAGAAGTTTCGTGAACCGGTCGATGAGGGCAAGCGTTCCGAAGCTTCAGTCATGTCAGCTTGGATGGAACGCACTTGAGAAATGAATTGAGTACCTTCCATTCCTCGACCAAAACGCCCAGAAGAAGGTAGCTCATATTTGACGTATAAATGGGCCCGCCAGGTAAAGTCAATGGCCTGGCCGTTGCTCAGATGTGTCCAAAATTTCCTTTGCATGCCGGGAACACCATATCTTCACACACTTGAGCTATTATTTATCAATGGGGGGCGACCTCGGCTAGCTGGATGAAAAGAGAGTCAGCACCCGTTTCATCTCAATTTATGAAGTACTGCACGTACAAAACCTCAATTTCCTCGGATGAGACATTTGAAAGGCAAAAAAGGCTTCAAGGCAGCTTAAATAACAAGCAGGATGGGGGTATCTTGAAGTGCGTGAACTTTGTAAGGCAAGCTTTCGGTCAACGGTAATACTTACAAGGATTGTGAAGGCCAACGACCAACGTCCATACCCGTAATATCCCACGCGCACATCTCTCTGAGCCCCCACCAAGCAAACGCAAAGGCGTACCATTTTATCCGCGCCGTCGTGTTTAGACCATGTCAACAAGTTGACAAGACTGGAACCGAATGTGCAATCCACATTTCGCGGAATGGGAGAGGAGAGCCGCTATTAGCTGTCATGGCGTTGAAACCTACACCGAGGACGACATTGGCCTTCAAAATCCGCCGCACACAGGCCATCATTCTGCAGAAGGAACGTCGGCTGTGCTAGCAGACTGAAGAAGAGGGCGTCTTAATATATGCCGGCTACGGGAACACTTGTCGATATGATGTGGCCCAGTGGGTGTTTTCAAACTTTCAGCTTTCCGAGCAATTACTTACAACAAGCACTATCTAGGTCATACTCTTCTCATAATCTTCTTTTATCTTGGGCTATTTGAACTGGAGAACGACTTGGATTTTTGTATCAAATGCAACCCTGCACCCGGGCTTCCAAGTCTTTGCTAGGTTCATGTCTGGAAAGAGACGAAAGGTCATCCTTGGATCCAACCCCAAGCCTCAGGCCTTAGTTATCATCCTCCCATGCTCATCTGAAACGACAACTCGAGGATATCGTAACGCTACGCTCTCCCCGGCCGCTTAGCGATGGGCCATGGGCAGATGTGGAGCAGCTCCCCCAGGCGAAATGCTGGCTATGACCCGCAAACCCCTTCGGCATCTCGGTAAAATCCTCCCAGCAACATTCAGCAGCATTCCGCAGTTTCCTATGATGGTGTCGCCCGAAGCTTCGGGATGGAGAGTTCAATCAACTGCCTCCGAAGTATGACATCAATATCACATATTGTATCTATTCCCTCCGCCAAGCCAACATTGTACTGTTGGTTTATAATACCACGTTCGACATCTCCTGCACCACAAAAACCACACGACAACCCCTCTCTTGCATTCCTTTAATTCTCAGGGATAAATGTACGGAAATCAACCATACCAAGCAACAGCGCCAGTCGGTGCGCCTCAAACCGTTGTCGTACGCTCAGGTCGTAGCCCTCACCGACATCGACACCACCACCATCGCAGTTACAGCAGCGGGCACCACCACCACCATCACAGACCTAGAAGTTACAGCTACAGCCGCTCCGCGACTCCCTACTCGTCAAGCTACTCAGGAGCTAGTGTAATGTCACCCTACCCCACCACTCAACCCCAACTTCTCCCGCAACAACCGGCTGGTATGATGGGAGGAACCGCGCAGACGATAGCAGCACCCCAACCTCAGATTCAGACGGCCGGAGTCGGACAAGGATTAGGCTGGCAAGCAGCCCTTCACCCCAGTTTCGCACAAGAACCTCTTTCGCTGTCAAGTGGATATCACCACCACCACCACCACTTGCACAGGTCACGATCCGTACCATACGCACTACGACACTCATATTCTGCAAGTCCCTACTCGACGTCTTATGGAGCTGATGGCGCTGCACCAGGTGTTGCAATGGCACCCTCCATGGCAGGGGCTGGGTTTGCACAACCAGCTCAGATGTACGGTTATCCGGCTGGCGGCGGGTACCAATATGGTACAGGAGCAGCGATGACTCCGGGGGTAGCAGTCAGCGGTTATGGTGCTCAGAATACAGGCATGTCAATGGCTGGGACTCCTATGCAGGCTGCAACGACTGGGTATGGTGGTGGGATATATGGGCAGCCCACGGGAGGAGTGCCGACTGCGACGACGGTTGTTATTTGATGACGGGAAATCTAGAACCAATAAAGGCTTTAATAGCATACTAATATTTATCAATCATGTATACCTCAATCCCGTTAATTATTGGATTATTAGTGGAATGTATCCAATCAACGAGCACCCCACCAATGGACTGGAATTATTTTTGACAGCGATTTTACCACCTAATTGTGGAGCAAAGAACGCCTCGTATTGATTCAACTGATACAACGATACAAATATAAATGTCTTCAAAACGAACCAGAAGCTAGGAATACAATGCAGGAATAGCATCTTCAAGTTCATAATCATCAGCATTCGAACAACCCATCCTCTCCGGTCGTCATTACGACTGCCCACCTCCGTCTCAAGCACTCATAGCCTCAACCATTGAATCCCTTCCCCTTCTTAACCACTCCCTTGGTGCGATCCTCTCACTCGCATCTGGATCCTCCACCAACACGTCAGGGTCTCCGGTAAACAACAGATCGTTCTGCAGCGAGAATGCCCATTCCGACGGGTGAGGTGGTGGGGCAGATGTGAGGGCCCGAAGTTCGTTAGCTGTCAAGGAGGGATTAGCGGCTGGCCTTTGGGGAGGTGAGGAGAAAGGACAACGTACGGATGATGTTTTGCGTGAAGTGGTCGAGGTTCTAGAAAGGCGAGGCTTCAGAAGGGACTTGAGAGGTAACTTTGTCGAAGGGCCCTTACCAGGTCGTTCCTGTCGTAGCCGAACGGATCTATGGATAGAAGTCGAGAATGAGATTTACAGTCAAATGTATTGAAAATGTATTGAAAAACGAACTTTCAATTTCTTCACCCGCAACCAGGAACCCAAGGAACATGAAGCACTGGATACAGGGAATTGTTAGCGGCACCGAAGGAGGGTCGAATAAGCGACATACGACAATAACCGTTCCTGGAATGGTGAGCCACCCGAATGTCGGCCAAATTTGACAGGGCTAGGAAATATTGAGGGACACTTTAATGCATGCAAATCAGGGGAGGAACTGACGAGGAAGAAGCAGTAGATGAGGGTGACCATCCATAAGTGTATAGAGTACCTGGGGCGCAAATTAATTTAGGACTAGGGCTATAGCAGGAGAGAGAACGACATACGAGAATGGGATAGGTGTAGTCAGGATACGTTCCAGGCTGGTCAGAGCTTCGACGAGCTGGTTCAAGGAGGAGAAAAGTTGGTCTGAATGTAAGCCTCATTAGTCTCAAGGCTATGTGTGAAGCAAGAAAAAACCTTACTGATAGTGGGTACATCACCCTGTTTCCTCTCCTGTACCGCGGCGACGTACGAGCTCTACAGAGAACCATCAGCACAGAGCTCGCATCTCCAAAGTAGAGCAAGGAACCTCACCAAATAAAGCGTAATCTCCAACGGCAAATTATGACTGATCGTACTATTCTTCATCCTCGCTCTCAACCTCGTCGCCTTGCTGCTCTTCAACAAATTTCCCTTATTCGTCAACCAATCAATGAGGGACGAAAACGGGAAACAATTCAACGACTGCAACTTCGGCGGCATCTTCGCTGGCATGAGGTACTTCTCATCCTGCCTCGACAGCAGGACCTTTTCCCGTAAGGAAGGTCCCCGCTGAAGCGGCCTTCTAGGTATCTCGGAAGACTTGCTATGCCCCCGCCGATGATGAGAAGATCGAGTAGGATCCAAGAACCGGGCCTTCTTGGCGATCTTGTCAATGGGAGAAGTAACAGGGTGAGGAAGGATCTCGTCATTCTGGGAGTCCTCCGACCCGACCTTGGTGGAATGAGTTTCGTGGGTTTGGGAGGACCATTCGCTGGGGGACTTGGCGGTGTGGTGGGACACAATAGAGAAGGGTTCTGTTGTGGCGGAGGAGATGACATTGAGTTTCTCCTGTGCGACGGAGGTTGAAGCTGCGTTTCCCGGACGTTGTTGGGTGGCATCTGATGCTTGGGGAATACCTGCGGGCAGGGCATAGGCTGGAAGAAACTTGACGAGGTAATACAGGTCTCTGAGGAGGGTAGTCAATAAAAGTGACTGTCTGCGGGATGAGAAGACTCACTTATAGTAAATCCCGTCTTCGCCTCGTAGATAATGCTTGACAGATGCGGCGAAGGCTTCCACCAGGTTCAAAACGGACTTCTTCTCGATTAAGCTACACGCCGCAGTCTGTTCGGCCAATCCGTCTTCTGGTGGCGCTGGGTCTACGCATATAATTCTTAGAAAAAGGTCTTCTCACCGAGGACGTACGACGACTTACCAGTAACATGAAACCAGACTGTTCTTGCAAATGTTCGGCTCGCGAGAACGATGCTTGACCAAAGTCTCCTGCCCTCATTGTATCGTTCAAATGATGATGTGGTTCTGTAGGATATAACGAAACCTAGCACCGTTCCGACACTGAAAACATGTTTCAGGGACCTTCATGAATGAAACTGCAATCGTCAGTGCGTACACCGTCAACAGCGTGTTCGAAAAGTGAAGGTTATGGCCGTGGTGATTCAGGATGGTCACAAGTGTCGACCAGGCGCCGAAGAAATCAGCATATGCCAGCAACGGAACAGCGCTGTCGCCAGAACGGCATTGACAAAGTTGGCTCCGGGTCGCTCCCGAGGAGCAAATCTGTGCGATGAAGCACGGTCAGTTGCTGTTTGTCTGCGACAAGCAGAGCTAAGATGACTCACGGATCCGGTCCACGAAATCCCCTGTGAGGCAAATTCGGCGCATCACTTGTCTGTGAAGGTAGAGGACAATGTAAGTCGACATCGGAGGCGCTGGTACCGGGAAATGAAATGAAGGCGACGCACGTTTAAGCTTGGAAGCGAACTCGGCTGGAAGGCCATGCTTCTGTGAGGCCTGTGGATGTCAAAATGGCGCTGCTCGTTGAGTTGGCCAACCCTGGCAATCTAACGAGCCAGTGTAGAGGATAGAGGGAAGGTAAATGTGGGGTAGTCGCCGTGTTGTTCAGCGTAAATTGGCCATTGGAGCTGGCCCTGGTCATAAGATGCAGACTGAGCTGGTGAAGCATCGATGATTGGAGCGATAGCAAGCCACTCCTCACACCTCCTGTCATCTCATTGATTCTTTTTCCCAAATAAATCCTTCTATTCACTTCGAATTCAATGTACAGTTCCAGACTATTACGAGGGCAAGTAAATACAGATGGGCAAAAGACCAAAAAAAAAGGGAGTGGTATGTATAATAAAGCTGATTGATAAATTATCAACGACCGTATGTGGCAACTTGAGAGAATGCTGAGTTGGACAACATAAGATACCCTCGAGCCTACTAATTGCGATTCGACCGAAACTATGGAAAAATCGACGAGAAAGGAGTGAAGTATCGTTGCTTGCCCAAGCAACTCGGCCATGAGGTGCGACGGAGTTTTTGTGGTGGCGTCGATTGTCGCCAGGTGTCTGCACCACCATGACGAGCAGCGAAGGCGAAGCTGAGTCGGTGTCGATATGTAGAAACGACGAAGTGAAAAGTCGATAAAGAAAGTGTTCTTTGAATGAGAACTTGTGTCTGAACTTGCCGGTATCCGCCACTCATCGTCTTCTCCCAGCTCCCAGTATCCCAAACGCCCACCACCACCAAACGCGGCGCTGAGCGCTGGCGAGTGGATCCGCAACGAGGAGGAACTACCATGTTGGTGGATCAGCCTCCTCCTTCTTCCACTTGGGCGAGTCTCCTCTCTTCCATTCCGGTGAATCCCTCTTCCACTTGGGTGAGTCTCCACGCTTCCACTCCGGTGAATCCCTCTTCCACTTGGGTGAATCTCCTCTCTTCCACTCGGGTGGTTCTCGTCTCCACTTCGGTGAGTCTCCCCTCAGTTCAAGAACCTAAAAAGGGAGGTAAGGAAAATGAAAGAGGGTCCAAGTATCTGGGTGACTTACAGCGTCAACGACCTCTCGGACAACATCTTCACGAACAACAAGTTTGTTGTCATTGCCCTAAGCACCCAGTTGTGATGAACTCAGGCTACGACCAGTCATCAAATCTACTCACAATAGGCAGGGCACTCGTCAAGAGCAATGCTGAAGCAGCGCAAGCAATCAAGGCAGGGAAGCGCATCTTTGTTAGGGAGGAGGGGGATGGAGACGAGGGGATTTTTGTGCTAAGCTTGATTTGGAGTGCGAAATGTTTTATACACAAACTGACACTAGTCCAAATGCAGATTTCACTCAATTCAGCGATCACAAGGGTCCCTGTTCCTTGGTCGGTGCCTGAACCAAACCTCATGTCCACACCATTCACCGAGCCCTCTGTCACCCGCTCGAACCGATCGCCGAGTGCCCTTGGGACGTTCCTCCGCTCCTTACTGTGCCCGTGCCACTTCTACGGTACTTTCGAGAAGGCATTTTACCCCCCGTTTTCGCAGGAATTGTCTCTTGCGAGAAATCGTATGGAAATGACGCGTACTGGGGAACACTGATGTGCGTTGGAGCTACCCTCCGGAAGGAGTTACAATGTTCACATGGTGGTATTTTCCAATCGTTTCCCTGACGCTCTTGGACAATTGCTTGGTGGACATTTTCCGGTGCCGTTGCTGGGCCTTGATTTCCATGACCGCAGCGGCGGCCAGGAAGGTGTCACCCGCATGTACAGACGCATGTGTTTTGGATGAACGCCTAGGTAATACCAAGCGCTGACGTGATAGGTGTCGACTTATCTCTGGAAACTGGGATGAAGCCATATGCCTACCACTTGCAGATTGCATCTGGTGTGGCGGAAACAATGATTACACGCATAAAATCCCATCTCATCGCATGGTCTGAGCCGGTCGAACCTTCCAAATTTCCAGTTAATCACTCATCAATTGATACAGGTCGCACAAAACATCGGTTGTTGCCCCACCGGAGAGATTCTAATCACTCCCGGAATCTTCTGACGTCGTCGATGCCGGCCATGTCTGCAACGATGGTTAGGACGACCAGCACGCATTGACAACTCAAATGAAAAGCAAAATTTAAGTGCGTCCTTCTTTCATTTACACAGCTTGGCGACTTTCAAGAAGGCATCAGGCACTAAGAATGCCTTCTTCATTTCGATCGTCACGTATTAAGGTTTCGAATACCCGGCCACCGGCCTCATGCAAAAATAGTTTGTAGTTGTCTGCTTCCGTCATATCTACGCTTGTGACCTTGCGTGGCATGCTCCCAACCTGTCCGCGTTCAAAATCATCCGCCATCGGATGGCCAGTTGGCACGAGGTTTGTTGATTATGTACCTCCCCTATCCCAACTCCACAAGAGAATCCGCTCGCACCGTCCCGCCTGGTCGTTCCGTCTTCCGACGTTCGTTAACTCTCCGAGTCATCTCATGTTTCAACGTCGTCGGCGTAAATTCGCATGAACCTTCAGACGCTCGGGCGGTCTTAGGCATAGTTCAAATCCACCTCTATTCGTGGCTGGATGACAGACATGATCCAAAGCAGAAGGCATTCTTTTTCTGATTTCGGCAACTCCGCCGATATCGTCTTGGTGGGATAGAAATCAAGATTCTATCATCACCGTTACTGCCCCAGAATAACAGTATTCAAAACCTTGCCGTTGCCCGTTGCCCTTGGCTGTCTGACGCCACCACAAAACGAACAAAAAATGCTTACAATGTTGACCCGACGATAAAGGCACATTTCTGAAAAGAGCTGTCGTATGGAGGTTTCCTGGGGCTCGGTGTGAATTGTTTATCCTTGGTCGTGTTGTCTGTCTGACACGAGATTCTTTGGGCTTAACGAACGTTGCTGACGCCAAATTTAACTCCTGTAACGAGTTCTTTACCGACGCTTGGCTTCTCCCATCGGCAGATAAGCCTTGATATATCTTTATATGGAGGGCTCGTCTACGCTTGCTTGGCCCCTACCTCCAGTACCGAGCGAAGTTATCCAAAATAGATCCCCTCTTCCCACTGGTTGTTTGCGACTCTCAGGTCAAAGTTAAAATGAACGATCACCGGCCCGCCTCGATTGGGTGTCTAGAGCTCTATAGCTCACGAGTTCACTTGGGATTTCCACGTTTCGATTGATTCGACTGATTTGTGGAAAAGGAATCTTGATGACCGTTTGGACTCAGTTTACTTACCGGGGAACCAATAGAGAGTCAGCCTCAAGGCGTCACACTGAATGAAGGGTGTCGTGCACCCCCTGTGTCGCCTGAATGTGACTGTCACCGACCGCCATTGACGTACCAGACGTACCTCGAACTCAGGCTCGGCGGCAAGGCTTTGGCAGGAGATGGCAGACAGGTACTCTTTTTTTACTGATAGACAGAAGGCAAGGTTTTCTCCAGGAATTTTTCATTTTTCATTTACCTTTATCGAAACATAGCTTTTGGGGTGCTTGGGTGATTGAGAGGGAAGTGAGGCGCTTACCGTGGGCGAAAGGGTAAGGAACAGGAACAACGTAGCTCTGTGATTAAGAATTCTCGATCGAGGGGGAGGGAAGGTGAGGGTAGGTTACCCTTTGTCCCCTCCAACTACCGCAGCAGAGGGCCTCGAGCGAAGCCATGAATACCCATACCAGGCGTTTAGACGGCGATACAGAACAGGATCGGCGTATAAGCTTCCCAGAACAGACCTGGCCTGAAAGAACGGACACGGAGGCCCGAAAGCCTGCAGGTGATAGGTGTTAAGTCGACGGACGTTCTATTGTCAGGTACCATAGAATGGAAGCAGACAATTGAGGTACCTGAGTGCCTCTTGTCACCTCCAATGATCCATTACCTATTAATCACCAAGCCTACTGCCAGCGTACCAACTGGTAACTAGACGCTTTCATTTAATCGCATTTTCGAACTCGCAGACGTTGAAGCCGGAACCACCGGGTGTAGTGTCTCCTTTATGCTGCACACGCCCAGACAATATCATTTTACCAAAGTTACGGCGGACGTGACGGTGTGTGGGGAAGTCCAAACCCAGAGTTGAAGGTCGCTTGCAAAGATCTTCATTCAATTCCCTTACCCAGTCGTCTCTCTCTCCCGGACTGACCACCTGTGTGAACCAGAGCATATCAGACCAAGGTAGACCGGCGGTTTCCTCGGCATTGAATGGCACATGTTTGACCATGAGAAGCGTACGTCTGGAACTCCTCGTAGTTAACGAATAAATGATCGAGAAGACCTCGAGAATATAAGCGCGAGTCTTCTGAGTTTCGATTGATGTCGGGATACTCTGTATTCTAAGGAGACTCGAGTGTTGCGAACGAATCGAATAGATCCGAGCCCCAGAGTGAATGTCTCGGACTCGCATTTGTGTGTTTTGATCGAGGATCTCTGCCTGAGCGTGGTCGTTGTGGCCGGACCCATGATGATGTGGATGATGAATAACTTCGGTAGATGCTGCTATCATTGTTAGAGTCAGAGTAATGTCAAGGTTTACGCCGTTACCTCCGTGATATGACGACTAGGGAAAAAATAAGTGGCGAGATCGTGCGGACGATTTGTGGCCCTGCCTGAAGTTGAGGGAGAGAAGGATTGTTCTTACATTTGAATTGCGCCACACGTCTGCTCTCAGTTTCAGTCATATTTCAGAGATTTCGGGGCTTAATTGAGGAAACCAAAACGATGAATACATTTTCGACAAGAAATATTATTCCTGTTTGATGTCAAACTATATACATAGTAATAATACAGAACGTTATTAATTGTACAATGCAACTTCTCAAGACTTTTCATATAATATACTATGCTATCACCATCAAGGTATGGATTGGTAAGAGATATATATCACAACAATAGAGGAATGCGAACACAAGGGAGCGGTAGGTCGAAAGCGAATGCAGTGCAATCAAGACGGGATCATGAAGCAACTTACGCCGAGAGCCAAGGGTTCTTCGGAGAACTACTGAGATCTGTCGTCGCCGACTCGGGGGACATCCATCGGAGGTTACCTGACCATCGAGAGTCATCGGACGACTGCGTGGGGGATTCCGCTACGGTAGGGGTGGTAAAGTCCAGCAGATACGAGGATCCTTTGCCCTTCGCTGAGGTATCAATTCCGTGTGTCAACAGATGCCGCTTTGCATTCGAACGTGCAGCGAAGGACTTGTTGCAGCCGGGGATCCAGCACGCGTAGGCTGCACCGGTGAGCATTAGATCGGCATTAACAAGAATTAAACGAAGAATCCTACGTCTTGCTTTCGTATGGGTATTTATATGAGTTCTCAAACCGCTCGGCCTGCATGCGGACAGTCAATATGGGGTGTGAGGAATAAATGTCATAATTCATTACCGAGGGAACCATTTTCCGCAGATTTCGCACTGGTGCATTTTGCTCTTCTTTTTCGGTTTCTTCGGAGTCGCCAAATCAGATTTTTGAGCTTCACTAGACCCCCAAGACTTCAAATCGTCAATGGAGCCTATCGACGATCTGTATCCCCTGTCGCCATCGGAGTGGTACCCATGGCTGGCGGGAGATCCTCGACGGACCCTGGGCGGAGGCAGATAAGCAGAATTATCAGAAAAATCGCTCATCCGGTCAAAACCTGATTGGAAATGAGTCTTACATCCTTTCCCTGGGTAGGGCGGCCTGGACATACCAGAGTCTGAACTGCAGGAGATAGGAGAATCTGCTTGCGTATCTGTGGAGAGTGATGGCATCCGGTATTCATCATAGCTGGAGCGGGTAAGCTCGTAATTCCTCTCAGGAATCTGAGAGGCGCTAGAGTCGGATGCAGGAGAGTCTGAGCCATGCTGAGGCGAGCGGGAACTGGAGGAGTTCGAAGAAGGAGAGTGATAGTCTGGGGGAGGCCAATCCAAGAGCACAGTCGCTAGGAAAGAAGACACCCTTGCCCTAGGTTCACTTGGTTTCGGAGTTTCTCGCTTTCGAGAAGCTACGTTCTTATGAGAAGGGTTCTGTATTGTCTCTGAAGACGAAGGAGTGTTAGAGCTGCGAGAGTCGATAGTGTCATCGTCAATACGTGTCCTCTGAGAGGATTCCGGGTACTGCATGGTCAAAGCGGGAGGGAAGCTAAGGTTGAATTAACGGATAACGGCATTCTAGCTGTATGGTTGCTGGAGTTAGGAATGCGTTAAGCAGTGACGTCAATAATGGAGCTGGAGTTAAATGGTTAGTGAATAGCGCTTCGGCTAGTTTGGCAATTCCATTCAAGGATCACTACACCGTTTGCGTGGAGAGTGTGCACGTCTTCCTTGGCTCTTTCTTTTGTAATTTATCCACTTTTCTCCTTCGAATAGCTTTACTGGCAGATAAAGGCGTGTTTAAGAGCCTCGTCACAAGACTGGAACGTTGCCGCCTATTGGAGTAGTATCCTCGTTGCTTGTGGAGCGAGAATCAACATGAGCCTGAGATTGATTATAGACTGATGAATACTGAATTCTTGTGGGTCGTAACCACCACCAGCGCTCATTTATTCTTCTCCAGCGTCAGCCTGACCAAGTTCGATGGAAGGAGCGAGATTGAGTCCGTCAGCGTCATCGGTAAACAAACCATTTCAGCCAAACCGATCATTCAATATATTGCCGGAAGCTCGGTGATAAACGGAGACCCCTTTGAGCGTCGCAGATGGCCCACCGTGATTATGAGATCACAGAAAAAAGGACAGAACCTCTTGGACTGGCTGTATCCAGTATAAGACTAGACGCCCAGATAGTTGAGGAGGAGATCAACCCTGCAGAAATTGAATTTTCTTCGCTGACTAAGCGGGGAACTCGGCGTTCTTGCCGTCATCCAGACCAGCCAAATCAAGGTGACCATGTGGGGTACTCGGCCAGACATAACAGAACATCTCACCACTTTCTTCGCTGTCGTCTCCTTCATATACTGACCGCTCTGAACGACCGAGAAGAACAACAAGGTGAACAATGGCACCCAAGACTTACTGGTGGATTTCTGCTTGGTTTCTAATAACTGCTCCGGTCGTTGCTTGGGATGTGGGTTACTGCTTGATGAGGTGAGCTATTGTTTCTGGCATAGTTTGCATTCTTCGATATCTTACATTTTGAGATAGGCCTCGCTCTATGAGGGTGAGGAGACTAGCTTGGTGGTTGTTCGTATCAAAGTTCTGACAGGTGACGGATGCTTTAGGGAGGTGACCTACACTGGATTTGGAAACCGTATTCTCTCTACCAAGATGTGCGTAAACCACACCACCTTTGCGAATCAAATCGAATTCACCTAGCATACTTGCTCACTACTTGCTCACTCGTAGGTTGACTACGTGAGTCTATCAGCTCTATCTAAAATTATCACAAAATCGATTCAATAACGACAGATCTATGGTCTCCCAGCGCTTGAGGCCAACAATGGATTCACGAGTGCTCAAGGTAAGTTTCGGCGACTCCCTCTTTCAGTTGCAGCACGTTGAAATCTCTCCTTAGCACTCCTCAACATATTTGAGACCATCCTGAACCTCATATACCTCTACTCGGCACACATCAAGGAATGGCCGCCAGCAACCCTCATTGGGTTTACCTCTGCCGCCTGCACCCTTGCTAAAACGATCCTATACGGTGCTCAAGACTATTATTGCGGCTGGTGCTCTATTGGCCACAACAAGCTCTATGACCTCGCCGTACTGTGGATTCTCCCTAACGGGTATGTTCTCTTCCTCCC
Organism: Clitopilus passeckerianus; assembly: GCA_944990035.1. Lineage (NCBI taxonomy): Eukaryota > Fungi > Basidiomycota > Agaricomycetes > Agaricales > Entolomataceae > Clitopilus > Clitopilus passeckerianus. Next base: position 521,230 of record CALYLX010000098.1, read on the forward strand.
ATCATATCCCATCACATATCCTGTCTATCGCATTTCCTTGGAGTTACCTGATCTACGTCCACCGGACCTGATTCAGAGCTCCTTGGTGACTTGCACTCTTGAGTCGTGAATTTGATTGAGTTGACTGACTGGCTGACGCATTTGATCTATGACAGATTTTGGATCGTTGTTCCGTCAATCATCGTTTGGACGCTTGGCAAGGATCTCGTGCAGACGATCAATCTGGCTGCTAGAGTAACAGAAGGGAAGAAAGCTCAGTGAAAGGGAGGATGTGACCGATAGGTCGAGCGGATAGATGCCCGTAGAGAGGTTGCAGGATGGACGCGTCGATATTGTGGTGACGTTGAATGATATTCCATAGTTTCGTGTCCGCCTTGATACCCCCAGACTTAATGAAAGATAGTCCTACATGACACTTGGATGTCACGAAAGGTCTCGCTTACCCGACAGCCTTGCCCGAGTCCATCCCATGACGGTCTTCAGAAGCAGTTGCTTCATCAGCTTCAGACCTCAAGCAACCCATGACTTGAGTTATCATTGATGTGCGTTTTCATAGTCAACTTCATCCCTCCATCATCTACTTGTAACACCCACATGTTCCATTTATCGCGACCAGATTACGACCCAAAGACCCTTTGATTCTCATATTATTTAAACATCATTACAGGAGCTGTTCAAATATCACCTCGGTGACGGGACGTGTGATAGTCGCGTGCCCGAGTTGAACGAACAATGTTTCTATCTCGTCCATCCCTGAAGGTGCGATAACGAAGGCCTTGACATCTCTATCTGTAACTACATTGACTGTCCTTGACCTGTAAGGCACTTCCTCGGAAAGACTTGGATTTGCAGGTCGAGGTCACAGGACTCTATTCGTTGACCATTGCCCCCTTGCGAACCTTATTTATTTTGTATTCATCTGTCATTTTATATCCGTCTGTGCCCATAGTAGCGGCTACCGAAAAGCCGATGGATGCTCCTGAGAGTCGTTAGGACTTTTTCATCAGTGTGAAATTTGGATACGGCTCCTGTCCATGCGTGACCTGCCCTCAAGGATTACTCATGCGCAGCTGCCGCTGTAGCCTCAAAAGCTGTAGCTCGTGTAGAAGCCGTTCCATGACCCGTTTGTGTTTAATTAGCGGTTGGTGGAGTAGCAAACTCTCGCGGAGCATCTCGTCCACGGAACAGGTTGGAAGTTCTGCGTGGAAATGACGCCTCCTGATTGGTTGATCGGCTGAGATCAGGCTGTTTACAGATATTTACCGGAAGCTTTAGCTGTGGCAATACAGCCGAATACAGCCGTCATTTGCCTTGAACTTTGTCAACATCTCTACAGGTCGAGTTTCCACACTCGTGCGATATCTGTCTAGGTTCGATAACCCCTGGTTGAAGTCTATCTCTTGGCTGAAAGATATTGAGAAAACAGAGTTTGAAGGACCTGGAGTATCGGAGAGAACAAGACCTTTTGGAATTTTCTCGAGCGCATTTTTTACAATTCTTTCTCCCGATCGTAAAGTTGTCCAGATGTTGAGGAAACTCGCTCTGCTTCTGCATGGGCTCGGTCGTTGACGGTGCACCCATTCGCGCACTTACGCACGGGAGAACCTCTTCTTCATGTGCTTCCGCAAGAGAGTGGGTGTGGCCCCTCCGCCTGAGCTTCTGATTCCGAATGCTTGATTTGCGAAGCGTCGAGCCGTTCCCTCAGCTTGGAAAGACTCTTAGAACAACTGCTGTTGGTGGCGTTGCAGTGCCACGACGGATGCCATCTCAAGGTGGTAAGTACTTAGTCCATGCTCGTCCTTCCCTGATTCTTGTGCTTTGCAATCCTGTCCATGTTAATCTACAATGAACCCATTCACTAACATCTCAACGGTACAGGTTCACACAGTGCCGCCGGCCTCGCCCACTATACCCGTATTATTATCGATGTCGATAACGCTCGCATTCTGCTGCCAGTGACTCAGAATTGTCTGTGCGATCCGAAGATTGTACTCGAAGGGAGCATTTCGGAGGTTGACGCACGGATATGGACTTGGACATGAATTTTCGTCATGGCTATCATGTGAGTATGGGCTGTGGTGCTTCTACCTAGCTTACGAAGATCACCCAGGCTTCTGTAAATCCTGACTATCGCCGGACCTATTCCCGGACACGGCACAAACCAGGACGTTCTGTTCGCTGTGACTTTGCAGGAACTGTGCAATTACTGGAGCTTCTGGAGCGCTCCCCTTTTCTAGATTGGCCGTACCTGCCTGCCTTACCCGACGATATACCTCATAAACCCTTTTGGAATCCAACATGGACAAACAACGTCAGAACTACAAATATCGCCTTCGGTCATCCTGGATTAACCCATCCACCGATATGACTCTTGCAATGACTTCTACGAATCAGAGGTCCTCAATACCTTCAACAACCACGACCACCGATATGTTCATTCCTCTCGAGATCATCGATCTCATCCTCGACTACCTTCATTCAGATCTCCAAACACTTTCCGCTTGCAGTCTTGTATGCAAGTCGTGGTTTCCCTCGGCTAGGTACCACCTATTTGCGGATACCAGCTTGGACGACCAGAACGCGTACTCCTTCGTCCGTGTCCTTCACACTGAACACTCAACTATCCCCCGCTTCATCACGCGCATCGCAGCGAAGGATACCTGTGAGACTGGTCGATGGTTGCCCACAGTCTTCCCATGTCTCTCAAGACTACCATCCCTTACATCAATCTCGATCATTTCCACCTTCGAGACCTGCTTCACGGAAACAACCTTGTTTGCCCTGGGAACGTTCGACAACCTACTCGAGTTGAACCTTTCCGAGTGTGCGTTTAGCGATTTCACGCAGGTACAAGAGCTCTTGTGCTCGCTGCCTTCTCTTGAGCGCCTTCACCTCGAAGCGGATTGGCCTGAACCTGTTAAGGTTGTGTCCACGGACGTTTCCCCTTCTCCCCACCTTCGCGAGCTATACCTCCGCTGCGAAGCAACCCGCATCTTGGAGTGGTTCCTCATGATGCCTAATATGGCACCCGTTGAGAAGCTCACTCTACACGGCATTGATTCGTTCGACCTCCCTATCGTCGTTCGTTATCTTGAAGCTCTAGGCCCCTCCTTGACACATCTCACCATCTTCCCCTCTGGCAGACTTTATGGTCCGTATTTCCCCCGCATTGCCCACGTATTCAAGGTTCTAATCTTGTCCTCTCTATTTCCAGATGCACTTTGTTCCCAAGTCAATCTATCAATACACCCCAACCTCAAATATCTCAAGCTCGTGATTGATTGCGACAGTCACAACCTGCTGATGGCACGCGACCTGCTTGCGCAGAGCAACTCGACTTCCTTCGAAGAGTTGGAACTTTCGTTCTACTCTATTCGCCAAGCGTCCAAGACAGCTGACCAGTGGGCCACTCTCGACGCGCTCCTGGCAAAGCCTCAGTTCGCGTCGCTAAGCCGGGTAACTGTATCAGCTATGATTGCTGCCAGCTTAGCAAGACAAACACTGCCCCAGTGTGAAAGTCGTGGTATCCTGCGCATCCAAAGTCAGTGATGCGGCAGGTGGCGGCGGTCTCCTCTCCCCAGCTCTTTTTTTGTCCTCTCCCTTCCCAAGTCTACCCTGAATGACGACGCGATACTGCCATACGACCTTTTACGACGAACTTCTTACGACAAGCATACCCCTTCCCATTGGACATAGCATATACCCCATCGTCGATCTCGCTGGACTTCATTAGGACTTCAATATACCTTTATTTCTACTGTATCATTAGGTTTCATTGGGCGCTGTATATTAGTATCAGTGGAATAACACTCGATTTGTTTGACTTGAATCACGTTACAGCCTCAGAGTTTGCGTGCACACACTGTGCGCAGTTCGATGGACCCCATGGAGAAAAGGCTTGCATGGGGATAGATTGGATTCGACAACAAAAACGGACGAACTTCCTGCGGTCAAGGATTATGAGCCTTACATACATCTGAGCAGCTTCTTCAAGAGTGCGCGTGACTTGCAAGCACAGGCGGCACTCTGTTTACTCATGAGCGTCGGATTCAGAATTCGGGTTTGCGTGGACAACAAAGAACGGCCAACGTGAACCTCTCCGTAAATTTTCGGGCCTTTTTCCTTCTGGAATTTTGGAGTCAAGTATGTTGTTACTGCCGAACTGCACCCACGAATCAGACGGGCACCGGGTGAGAGCCCTCAAAAAAAGCCTATAAATTTATTGAATATATTCCTGGTTTTTCTCATAGGATCACCCTCTTGGGTTTACCTTTCAACAGCTCCAAATGAGATGGGGGATTATCACGATGTTTTGCCGCCATGGCTCCAGTAGTGAATGTGTAGATCCCGAACCCCCATTGCGTATGCGCATGCATTAGCGAGGAGAGACTGAACAATTAGCAAAAATCAGCAGATTCCTTCAATGCGAATATGATTTGCTAACATGCGATGCCAGACACATATCAGAATAATTGAATTTGGATCCAGTGACTACTTGTCCAGAGTTAGCGAGATGGATAGTGACACAACTGTGCTTGGCATAGATAGCAATAACCATAAGTGAAGTGAAGCTTGACAAAACGACGATGATGCCAAAGTCCCGTTCAAATCCGTGAAAAATATCAAAGATAAACGAAAGGAAGGTCGGTCCGGATCCACAGAACGACTACTACACAAAGAACACATTATACCCTGACCCACCCTCGACAAGCTGGGCTGCCGCACCAACAATCACGCGCGCCCTTCGGTCTGCCGCCTTTCTGCTTGCCTTTCTTTTTACCACGAGCCTGTTCTGCAACAAGCTTGGCTGCTTTCGGGTCATAGTCGAAGGTGAACTCAGTGCCGGCTGGAATATCTCTGATGGCGTAATATGCATGGTATGGTTGGTTCGTCTAAAGGTGGGCCACCTGAACAATGAAGGTCACGGCAAACAGGGGGAAAGACTCACGCCAGGGATGGTATCATACACGACAGAATAAACGGAAAGGTTTGGGGAGCAGGAGTGACTGCATTGAGGCTGTCAGTCGGATCTAGGCTGTTGAACAGGATTTTACCCACTTTATGAAACGGGTCCAGTTTCCTAGAAAACAATAGATTGGTAAAAGCGCTTCTCAGGGAAGGCTCAAAGTTCAACACACCAATATCTGCTGAATCCACACTATAAGCATTTCCTTCCGAGTTGTCATCGTCGTCGAGGTTCTCGTTTCCATCCAGGTCGAAGCAATATGAGCTCTGTAAGTGTGTATCCCGGTTTCTAGCAATAGCTTCATGTTAGTGCTGGAATTCACCGGCACGCGGGGGTAGTACATACAGAAGCAGCCTATCCGGCAAGGACATTAGATCAGAAGCATTCACGTATTCGGGAAGTACATACCCAGCATATGTGCCAAGGACTCTTCCTCGGTCAATGTCCACTGAGGCGCGCACGCCCCATCCGCATCTCTCAGTCTTGAATATTTCCAACGGAAATGCGCGCGGCCGCTGCGCGACTCGATTGGGGCAGTCGCCGTCACACTCGCAATACTGACGGCCTGAATAAGTCGCGAATGGGCGTCATGAGTTGAGGAAACTTCACCTCGTTACATTCTATAACTTCGATCCCATTGGGCACATTAAAGGCGAAAAGGCCCTGAGGTAGGGGGTAAGCTAGGAAGGTATTCGGTGAATGAGACGACACCTACGTTTTCATAAGCAAATATACGATCTTCATCTTCCATGAGTTCAGATGGGCCTTGACAATCGCAGGTATTTGCATCACCACAATGTTCGCAGTCACAACGGATATACAAGTCCTTCTCCTTCGTGAAATCTTCAATATCACTCGCACTATAGGTGGTCAGCATCCAGGCAAATGGCGGGCGACCTTGATCTCGAACTCACTAAACATATCCCGATTCCATATACCTGAAATTCAACGGCAGTGGTGGCACCTCTTCGTCATCTACTTCATTTATCAGTACTATTTCAGCAGCGCCGCTCTCCATCGCTATCGATGTCCATGCTTCGGCCAGTTGTCTCCTCCTATTCTAGTGTCAGACTAGCGCACACAACAAGCACTCTGTATCTTACAATGATTTCCTTGGGTTTGTTGCTTGTGGGCGTGTTTGTAAGGATCGTTGAGGACGAGCGGAAGGTGACCTGCTCGGAGTCAAAGGTTGATATTGACGAGGTGGAGACGGCTCTGGGGCAATACGTTTCCCCTTTCCTTTCCCTTTGGAAGCGGATGAGGTGGAGGCGGTGGAATACGGAGGTGTGATGTACCTGTTGGATGATGAGGCAGCGGCCTTGCTAAGAGAAGCCGAACGGCTCTCCCGGGGTCGTCCTGGTAGAGAGATGACAGACGGCGAACCTGATGGGCTGGTGATGCTTTGCCTAGAACTGGAGGCAACAGGAAGCTCTATCTCGGGTGAAACAGCTCGCACTCGCTTGTGTGGTCGCGAAGATGGCCCAACATCGTTGCGCTGGGAGTCAGCGGCTACCTCAGCCCAGTATTCCTCATCGAGCTTTCGTTTTGCCTCAGTGTAGCTGGGAGGAGGATCATTTTCAAGTCTGTCGATTTTTTCTTTGTAGGCCTGAGCTCGCAGCCGGGTTTCAATATTTTGAACATCTGTGGTTGACCACAACGTGATACTCGTTGATTGTTTTGCACATGTGTTGCGCCACTGGGTTTGGAGTTTCTTCCAGGCTGCATAGTCGTGCGGATCAACCAATCCATTGTCCCAAGTGGTGTTTGTTCCATCCGCACGCTTCCAACTCGGCCATCTTGCTTCGTATCTGTAGTTATTGCCATGTTAACACAATCAACAGACAAGGCAGAGATCTGCTCGAACACACCGGACTTCACCATCACCATCAACCTCTTCACCGATGATCTCAACGTTCCACTTCCCATCTGCGTTTCCTCCTTCTGCTTCGTCAAAGTCCTCCACTGGTGACTCTGGCCGAAGCCAAAGCGAGTCGAGGTAAGCCGGGTCCCGTTCTTCGATGAGTTCAAAGTCGCTGCCTTCGCTAGATTCCCCTGAACTCGAATGTTCTGATTCTGATTCTGATTCTGAAAACCTGTTGCTTGCTCTGAGTTCAATTCAATCACGTGTAGGTAGAGAAGGGCCTACATTCCCCGCAAGTTGCAGCTCTTGAATACCACCAAGTTGAAAGTCTATGGGACAATGCAAGTCACTGCTGCTTCAAGACAGTGCTTCAAGTTATTTAGTTAGCCCTCGCCATCAAGCAAGGTTGTGTTTTCATATCACGTGAATCACGTGGCAGAACGCGCCCTACCTCGACGACGCGTTTCATGGCTATTCGTATCTTTCTTTCTTCATTCTCGGGCTGTTATCTGCTTCAGCCGCTATCCAGCGAGGTCGGTTTACCCCGATATTCTCCAAAGCTGTCATTTATGGCTATAGCTTGCGCCTGGGCAAAGGCACATGCATTCAAGATGCGAAACGTCTTTCAATAGCCTATCCCAGCTGCAATTGAGGATAACTGGCCGCTATTCTGATGAGTAGCTCTGTTTTCCTAGTACTAGTGGCAGGCAATGCAGACCCTTGAAAGCAATGGTTCTCAAACGCCATCGGAACCCACATCCGAGTTGGTTCTCACGCCTCATTCGAGGCCAGGCGCCAAGCTTCGACTCGGCGTTCCGTCGCAGATCAACCCATTCCCTCAGTACACTTAACGACCTGAACCGCTATTGCTTGAATTTTATTCCATGTCAAGTATCAACCTTCACTCAAACACCATAAATAGCGGAAGGGATATCAATATAACGACCAATTACGCTGCCAGAGATGTTGTTAACAATCACCAATATTATTCTGAGTTGCCTACAATCAAAGGTAAACGAGGGATATTCCACGCCATGGATGGCTTGGTTAACTGTGTTGGTTCAGTAGATCTCTCCCAGAAGCCTAGATCCCTTAATGGCTCTGGCGTATGGCTCAGGCACGGTTCCCGAGTACGTACTTATTCTAATTCTGATGCTCAGATTATAATCTCTTAATACTCTTCTTTATACGCAGCTTTTCCTCGAAGCATGTCGGGAGAGCGACATAGATCATGCTAAGGAGCTCTTAGAATATGTCACAAATATCAACCATATCGACGCCGACTCGGGCAACAAAACCGCCCTGCTCTTCGCTACAGAGGCTGGCTGTACCGAGCTCGTCGAGCTCTTACTTGCTCAACCTGGCCTTAATGTCAATGCTCAAGATAAATTTGGAAACACTGCTCTTATCCTGGCATCACAGAAGGGTTATCTCAACATCGTGAAGATGTTACTCAACGTTCCAGGCGTGGTACTTGATGGGATGGATGAACGAGGAAATACCGCCTTCTTGTGGGCTGCCCGGCATGGGCACACAGCCATTGTACAGCTATTTCTCGAACGACCGGACGTCCAAATAGCAATCAATACAAGAAATGGACACGGCAGCACCGCTCTTACTATGGCGTCAGAATACGGATATACCGAGGTCGTACAAATGTTGCTTGAATATCAGAACCTGGCGGTCAACTCGAAGGACAACGACGGTGACACAGGTCTTATTGTGGCAGCATGGAAAGGACACGTCGATATTGTACAGATGCTCCTTGGCCACCCTAAACTCAATATCAACGCGCAGAGGAACGGTGGTGAAACTGCTTTGGCCTGGGCGTCGTTCGAAGGACATATAGCGGTCGTAGAGCTGTTACTGAGTCAACCTCAGATTGCTCTCAACTTGAAGACCAAACTTGGAGATACTCTTCTTCTCCTCGCTTCGAGTCAGGCCCATGTTGACATCGTACGGCTTCTCGTTAACCGTGAGACTGTCGATCTCAATGCACAAAATAAACGAGGCGACACTCCACTCATCTTAGCAGGACATGGCGGGCACACGGCAGTCGTAGAGCTCTTATTGAGCCAACGACGTGTTTTGCTCAACATGAAAAACGAAGAGGGAAGCACAGCTCTCCTCCCTGCGGCATTCAAAGGTCAAGTCGAGGCTATGCGATTGCTCCTCAATCACGAAGATGTCAGCATCAACGTTCAAAACAAGTTAGGGGATACAGCACTCACCCTTGCTTCATCCCAAGGGCGCGTAGAGGCTGTAGAACTGCTTCTCAAGCAACCTCAGATTGCCGCAAACATGAAGAATGGTGCAGGAGCCACGGCGCTTCTTCTCGCCGCACGAAAAGGTCACGCCGAAGTTGTACGGCTGCTACTCGATCATTCTAGCATCGACATCAACCTGCACGGGGGAGACGGATCTACACCTCTCACCGAAGCATGCTACCATGGCCACACAAAAGTTGTGAGGCTCCTACTCGGTCAACCAAACGTTTCACTCAATACAATAACGGATAATGGAGCAACGGCTCTTATAATGGCATCGTTAGAGGACCACCTCGACATTGTACGCCTACTTCTCGATAATGGCGGCGTTGACCTCAACATACGCACGAATCTCGGAAATACCGCGTTATCGGTTGCGGTTAAGGAAGAAAATACTGCGATAGAGAAATTATTACGTGACCGGGGAGCCGTGTACTAGCGACACAGTCTGAGTCATTACGGCTTGTAAATAAGTGCATTTCCCAAGTATCTAGTTTTCTCAGGTTTGCTGACGTGGGATATAGCCTGAGGGTAGATGCTCAAGCGCCTGTATAGGATCATTGTCTTAGATTCGGTGGAAGAATAGAGAAGGGAGGTAGATCGTATCGCGAAGACAAGCGGAGTGCAAGTCTTTAAGAGGTAACGGCCATTAGTCAAGTAGGAGGGGCTCCTAAGCCTCGTATCCAAACTCATTTACTTGGTGGCAGCATAGCCATGGTGTAATATTAGCATGTAGTTGGTGTTCACGATCATGATTAATTGTGGAATGCTTCACACTCCATTTTTGGGCTTCTTCGTTATACTGTTGTCTAGAGCTTAGAAGATTATCTAGCAACGGGCTTCAGCGGGTGAGATTTACGATCATGGCATATAAGAGGTAAGTTCCCTCATTCTTGCGTTATGAATGGGCGCTTAGTACTCATGGTGATTGGCTTGCTCGAAATTCTGAAATCGAGAAACGCCGAGTCATGTGATCTGGACGCCCTTTTGCTTCACCCACGACAATCCAAGCTCGGTTGGGACCACGGAGATTGAAGCATGCCTCTTCTCTTGAAGCAACCACACAACTTACAACCGAGATAAGAGGGTTATATGGCTGGAGATTTGCTTGCATCAAACGGAGTAAAATTTCCCAGAAGTGTCTGGACAATGCGGGGCCAAGATGTGCACAGTTTGCATACTTCTGATCTGAATTGGACAGAAGTTTACGACAACTATGGCATAACCTTACTGTCTCCCCATTTCAATTGACAGCAATCAACGTGGCGATAACAAATATTTCGGCGCTCCCATTAGCCACTATCGCTTCTTATTCTATCTCTCATCCTACCTCTGGCCAACTCACTCCCTAATCGGTGAGATATGTCCAGCACTCCTAAACCTTGGCTTGTCCTCGCGCCCATTGGTGTGGCATCCCTAACGGCGGCGGTCTTATCATGGCGCTCAAGGGTGAAATCCCTACCTCCTGGGCCTACGAAACTCCCACTTATCGACAACCTGCTCAATATGCCGAGTGGTTTCGATTGGGTTAAGTTCCACGAGCTTAGCAAACAGTACAGTGAGCTCGGTATTGACATGTATCTTTCCGCGTGTCTGAGGCTATCCTTACAGACTCTGACATCATTCACTTGAGCGCTTTGGGATATTCAATTGTTATCATTGACACATTCGAGGCTGCCCAGGAACTTCTAGATGTCAGGTCCGGCATCTACTCCAGTCGGTAAAGCGCTCTCATGGTATCAATGCTGCGTTATAATCTCAACAGCTACTATTTAGGCCAACTACGGTCATGATGAACGAATTGTTCGTCCCCTAGATCGACCTATCCTCTCCTCACTTATTCAAAGTTTTCAGATCCGGCCTGGGTCACGTCTTGCCTGCCGTTCCCTACGGAGATCGCTTTCGAGCTTCCCGTCGGATGTTTGCCAAGCACTTTGGATTCGGAAGCGCGAAGTTCAATCGACCACGAGAGGTTTTCTACACGCGACGATGTCTTTATCAACTACTGGAGACACCCGATGACTTCCTACGACACCTCCAATAGTAAGTATCCTGACATTCTCTTGCCACCTATTCCATACTAAAATTATCTACCCTTCACAGTTTAATTGGCTCTATCAGCCTATCAATCACATACGGTCTCAAAGCACGCGCGGCCAACGATCAAAATGTTGAAGCTGCCGAGAAACTCGTCGATATCATGACTGAAATTGGAGGCGCCGGCATGTACATGGTCGACATCATTCCCGCGCTGAAGTATTTGCCCAAATGGTTTCCGGGCGCGGCATTTCAAGAGCAAGCAGAGAAATGCTCAAGTATTACCAAAGGCAACCTGGAGCAATTCTACAAAGTGGCCGAGCAGGCTATGGTACGTGTCTTACTGGTGCTTACTATCTGAATATGCTGCTTAGTCTGTTGTCCATGTTCAGGAAACTCCCGAATTCACTCCGTCATTCATCTCAGAGAATCTTCGGGAGTTCAATGAGTCGTCGGATGTCCAGGTGCTGAAAGACCTTGCTCTTACAGTGTATTTAGGTCTGTTGAAAATCCTTAAGTACCCTTGGGCGATTCAACTGACCTAAGTTCAGCTGCCTCCGATACAACCAAATCGGCACTGGGAACGTTCATACTCGCCATGGTTCGTTACCCAGACATACAGAAGAAGCTGCAGAACGAGCTAGATGGGGTTCTCTCTGGAAAACTTCCTGAGCATGATGATGTTCAGAACTTGTCGTACCTCACGGCGGTGTTCATGGAGGTTCTCCGGTCAGTTCCTTGCAAGGGTGGTTGTAGAGACCAACGCTTACTATCTGTTTCTTCTTAGATGGAAACCGATAACCCCTGTTGGTGAGCATACATTATAACAATGGTGTTAATGCCACTGACTTGTGTTTTGCAGGTGTACCTCACCTCAACACGGTCGAAGATGTTTACAATGGTAATGTGATCCCCAAAGGATCAGTGGTGCTAGCCAATCAATGGTATGAGACTCACTTCACATCTCGTCCACTCTACTCAACGAAAGAATCAGGGCCATGCTTCAAGACCCGATGGCTTATCCAGAACCAACAGAATTTAGGCCAGAACGCTTCCTCAAGAACGGTCGCCTTGATGAGTCGGTGCGAAATCCAACGGACATTGCCTTCGGGTTTGGACGAAGGTCGGTAATCTAGCTACAAGGCCACCAAACCTAGATCTGACGTTATTTTTCTGTAGGATCTGTCCCGGACGACATATCGCACAGTCTACGTTCATGATCGTAGCCGCGTCGATTCTCTCTACTTTTGATCTGCTCATGAAGAAAAATAAGAACGGAGAGTTCATAAGACCGGCACCGGAATACCATTTGTCAATTGCTTGGTATGCTTCATATGTATTGACCTTTCCCGAGCTGACCATTCGCCGATTGTCCTGTAGCCACCCGAAGGACTTTCCTTGTGACATCGTGCCACGATCCCTAGAAGCTAAGGAGTTGGTTGTTTCCTGGGCCACTCTCGAAGGTGACAACCCGCCTTGAGATGTATCGTATCAGAGTAACAGAAGGGTAGAATGGCGACTCTCTGGTCCTCCAGTGGGAAAATTGTTCTTTGCAATAGAAGTTTCAATGAAATAGATGACAGTGTTCCGAGGTATGTCCCGGTGTAGAAATATGAGATAGCGGGCCGAGTTCCCGAACTCGAGGAGCATTGGCATCCAATCTTCAATCCCGTCATAAACAGGACTCATATCAGTTTCTCAGATGAATCAAATGTCAACCCACGTCCATTCACTTCCACCTAAACCCAACTATCAATCTCGTTTCCCTAGCTGTAAACATCCAGATTCTGAACAGATCATTACTAAGGTCCAGCAATACTTCTCTGACAGATGGCCATGGCCAACTGAGAGACACAGAGACAAGTATCTCGGACAGGACATAGAGGTGTGGATATCGTATATTGCACCACACACCATTGATGCAAGAATCGAGTTGGCGACAATCTGGATCACCTTTATTTTCTTTATGGATGATATTCTGGACAATGCACCAGATGATGAGGTATATAACTCATACGGCGAGCTCCACTCATGACTGATTCTCGGAGTACTCGTAGGCAAACAAGCTTTGTCTTCACCTTATCAACTCCCTTTCGGGCGAAAGCACCCCAGAGGAACCAACTGCTCTGGATTTAATAGCAATGGACCTACACTCTCGCCTGCAGACCCTGTCTACCGACGAGGATTCCTCAAAAGCAGCTGAGCTGATGAAACACAAAACGCTCGAGTGTGCCCGACTGACAGTAGATCCAGGCCAACGCTCGGCCGCACTCCAAAACTTCAATAAATACCTAGATTATAGGATCGTTGAGGTCGGAAACTGGTCTGTCCTCTTACAATCCCTCTGCCTAAGGTGCAACTATTGAGATATCTGCATTCAGGATGATTTGCGCCGTTCTCTTCTGGGCATCTGGAATTTCCCTCCCAGAAGACCTCGTCGAATCCGAGTCCATTCGCAATCTCGAAGCTGCAGCAGGCCATCATTTCATCGCAATAAACGACCTCTACTCGTACAGGAAAGAACTTCGGGCTCTCCAGGATTGGCCGTCGGCGGAGGAAGGGGATATGATGAACTGCATCCCTATTCTAATGAAAGAGAGGGACTGGGACTATGAGACCGTCGTTTCTTTTCTCACTGATTTCCTTGATACTATCGAGAAAGGGTTCCCTACCCTCGTGGAAGGAGCCAAAACTGCTCATCCTCGGCATGCTGAAGTGATTGAGAGGATCACTCAATGCCTGGAGGCATTCATGGCTGGGAATACCATGTGGTCCTCGATTTGCAGGCGGTATAATGCCTTGACCTAATTGAATCCACCTGCTTGGCGCGATTATAGTGAAGGAGAAATATAGATTTATAATAATACATACATACATTTGCTTGACGAGTATAGTCCAAGAAAGAGGAGAATAACAAGTAACGATGCTTGTGCAGAGGAAAGGGAGAGGTACAACAGGTGACGATAATAGGTAATTGAAAAGAGGAAATATGATGCAATGAGGGGATCCAGGTTTCCGAGGGAAAAGAATTGAAGGAAAGAACGTCGTGTGTTACAGAGATTAAAGAGAACCCGAGTTTGGTGAAAAAAAAAATATACGTGCAGTATGCAAGTCGTTCCATGAGAGTGTTATATCGAGATAGCGTCCATCATGTACAGGGCGAATGAGAGTTTCGCTGTGGCGCTTGTTCGTTCGTTCGAAAGCGTATGGGACATTGCCCGGGGGAAAGGTATTGTCTTCATCAATCCATATCCATATCCATCTCCAATCCGTCCCATCCTGAGGTCGTGGTTGTGGTTCCATTCGGGTGCTTCTTGACCTCCAACTCAGCATCACTCCCCTCATCCTCCTCCTTCACACTATACCCAATACTCATCCCATCATCATCGTCTTCCCTCTTCCAAACCATCCTCCCACCAGGTCCAACACCCGCAACGCTAACCCCCCTAATACCAATAGGCCCAGGCTTCCCAGCACCATACCCGCCCGTAATCAACCCATGCCCATACCCCACCTCAGTAGCATCAACCACACTATCATCATCCTCCGCATCACTCGCACTCCCGCTCCTACTCCTCGAATGGCTCTGTCTCCCACCCATACCGGTGCTCGACACCGAATTCGAGCGCACCGAAGACCTCGGTAAGCTCCATCCCGCTCCATTGCTCAAGTACGACGAAGGCGTATGATGGCTCAAGCTGTGGCTGTACGAAGAAGCACTCGCCCAAGAAGTAGACAAGGCATCGCCACCACCATCTCGATATGTTCGGAACGCGTCAGATGTGTGGTTGTGGGCGACTGGGATAGCTTGGGGCGCAGTACCAGTTGCAGTCGCAGCTGCACTCTGACCATCGGAGTCGAGGGCGTTGGCAACTCCAATGACTCCTGGACGCAGCTGTGTAATGCCTCCGGAGGACCCTGAGCTGGGAATGGAGTAGTTGTGTAGACGAGGACCGGGATGGAAGGTCCCTGCTTGAGCGGGGACGGAGCTTGAGATCGGGTGGGTTGGGTAGGATGAGGGAACTGTGCCGTTGGCAGAGACTGTGTTGCTCGCGCCTAGGGATTGGTCCGCCGTGTCTCGCCCGCTAGAGACTTCGTCTCCTTTAGGGAGCGAGCCACCAGAGAGGTAGGACGGCCATAGGGAACGGTCTTCGGGGAGGGAAGAAGCTGCTGGTTGGGAGAGGTGGGAGAGAATAGCGGCAGCCTACGGGATAGGGAAGTGATCAGCACAGTGTAACGATGGCTGAGCAACCTATTGCATACCTCCAGTAACTGCACCTGCTGATGTTTACTCAGCACAAACTTGGACGCTTCGCGCCAGTGCGGGGTATGTTCCCAACGGTGCTTAATCAGGCATGAGGGATGGCGGTAGACCTGGTCAAAGGTTCAATGACAAATCCTCATTTGGTCATACAAGATTACACCAACCTTTGAGCAGCTCTCACATCTATGGTCAACCCCTCGTTTCTTGCCGTTCCGGCTGTTTCCTATAGAAATAGGAGCGGTCGACGACGGAGCGTCGCCATCGTCGTTTGATGAGGTTACGCCACTCGAAAAGTCGCCAGAGGACCCGAGTGCGTTGGTCGCGTTATTAATATTGTTGGAAGCTACGGCGAGTGATGTCGAAACTTGAGGGACGGACTTGAGAGGTGGGGAGGATGAGAGCGAAAGTGAAGCAAGTGTTAGGGAGGCTGGTCTGTGAAATGAATTAGCTTCTGGAAACGCGAGCGTGTGATTGAGAAAGCAAGGAGGAACGTGGAGGGAGTAAATGTCGTGCTAGAAGCGCGAGATAACGGAATGGAAATTTGGGGACCGAAAACGTGCACGATAGAGCGGGGCGAAACATGACAGGGGGAAGGACACGTACGAAGGTCGATTGGCGGCGTTCTGCGCGTCGCTAAGCCTCCTCCTTGACTTGCCAGTAGACGAGAGGCGTCGATGATGCTTGCCTCCAGTTCCGACGCTTGTGCTCAGGGATTGCCCCGCACTCGGGTAGGAGCCGTTGAATGTGCCTGGTGAGTGTCCATTTCGTGCATTGGCTGGTATCGGTATCGGTCCAGCAGTCTCAGCGGCCACAGAGAGAGAAAGCAGGCTGTCAATAGCGTCGGAATGCTACAATGCAGCCAAAATTTGGGTGCAAAGAAGATGGTCGTTATGGAGTCAGCTCAAGAATGTGGCGAGATCAAAGTATATGGTACTCACGTCGACCTTCAGCATCGTTGGTCGCTGTTGGTGGTATTGTCGAGGAAGTTCCAGGTATCGAGAAGGGATATACAATGTTACAAGAAAAAGCTAGGGCGTTGTGTTACAAGGTATTGGTAGAATTACAAGGCCATGATAGATGGGACAGTCCAAAAACGAAACATGTGCCTCGGCAAAATTTTGAGTTTCCTCATCGCCCCTTGCCATTTTTGGTTTCCTTACCTTGACCTCCCGCAGCACTTACTGTCAGCCACTCACGCGAGAATCCTTCAAAAAGGTATATGGGCGTCTTTGTTGTACTCCGAACCTGCCTGCGCTTTCAAAGCTTTACTGTAGTCAGCCTTCAGCACTTCAAGTTGCAATGCTTGAGTTGAATGCCGCCAAGCTCGGAATCTATTACATTTGTACCCCACACGGAGATTGGATGTTCTCTCGGCCGCGAACTCCTTCCATGTTCCAAAGAAGTGTTCAGGAGTTCCTCCTCCTGTCCGAAGGTACCCTGTTACCCGAGGTCCAAACTTTTCAGCAGTCGGTTTCTCCGCCATCATTGTAAGGCGCCTTGTGACCCTTCACGAGCTTGTCCACGAGCTCGAGGGTACATTCTGAGAAATAATTTCTGGGCAATATAAATTCACAAAACTGGATGACCCTCCCTCGAGTCGGATTTCCGAAATTTCTATTAGTTTTTGTCTTCGTCCATCTCTGTTTCGTGTTCGATCGCCCAAAATCATTGCCAATTCGTTATTCCAATCTTCGAAACAGAACGACGTTACGCTCCCCATCTACCACGAAACACGCTTTGACAGGGCTGATCAGGCTGATCCATATTTTTCATATTTCTTGGGTCTTCCAACGTCGTCACCAGAGACGTCACCAGGTTCTCGCTTGAAAGAGATTATCACCCCAGGGAGATCCGTAATTGCGACCGCGTTGCAGGATAGAGGTGCCGTGTGGGTGCCGGCTTGCAGTGGAATCTGTGTACAGGGGTCGAATTTGATCAAATCTTCATGTTCGTACGTGGAAGCAGCTGGGAGCGTTCTTCACAAGATACCCTGGTGATCGTATATTTGTGTAACTGCACATAAGAGCTCATTCATGCAGGGCTGGGAATACCCACTTATACCCTACAATATCCTCTTGCATTTTCCTCTTGCATCAAAACCTTGACCTAACTAGCCCTTCAGACGAGACAACCCCCACCGCATGAGCACCTGCAAGATTGAGGCTACCGCCACTGTTGAAGTTGCTAACATGTAGGAAAATCGGAACGCAACGCTCGAATTCGTATTGCTATTTTACCGCTGTATAGTCTCAATCTCATGCCAGTTGAGTACGAGCATGGCGGTTCCAGAGTGAGCCTTCCTATTACGCCTCCTCATCTTCTAATTCCAACAGAACATTTGGCAACATGGACTATCTCAAATGTGGACAATTGGCTTGTAGTTGATAATTTACGGTTCTCGCATATACCGGAATGCTTAGTGGATGCTGAGTATATAACTACATTATTCGTTATATACATGATGCAGAGAGAACACTGTTCCTAATCTTCGATGGGCAATTCAACGGCCCCGTTTGCTTCTAACAGATCCACGACCCGTTGATCAGAGGTGCTATAGATCTTAAGGCCTTGCCACGCGTAATAAAGTGCAGTCCTCCCTTTGTTGTCCGGCAAGTTCACATCTACGCCTTGTGCAAGGATGTGTTGGATAGCTTCTGCGTCTTGGAGTACAGGCTGAGGACTGCCGCCACTGGCCCAGGATAGGGCGCTACGTCCATTGCCATCCTGAGTGTTCGCTTGGACACCTCCATGATTGAGGAGAAGCCGGAGGAGGGGCTCCATACAATTCTCGGCCGCGTATGAAAAGGGAGTCCGGCCATTGTTGTCCTTCGAGTCTACGTCGACTCCTCCATGCTCAAGCAGGAGATTGATGACCGACTCGTTGCCTAACTGAACCGCGTATGAAAAGGGAGTCCGGCCATTGTTGTCCTTCGAGTCCACATCGACGTGTCCATGCTTAAGCAAGAACTTCACGATCGGGACGCTGCCGCTCCAAGCCGCGTATGCAAAGGGAGTTCGGCCGTCGTTGTCCTTTGAGTCCAGGTCAACTCCTCCATGCTCAATCAGAAGCTTGATGGTTGACTGGCTGCAGGCCTCAGCCGCGTATGAAAAGGGAGTCCGGCCGTCTCTGTCCTTCGAGTCCACGTCCACTCCTCCATGCCCAAGTAGGAGATTGATGATCGACTCCTGGTTGCGTTGAGCTGCGAATGAAAGGGGAGTCCGGCTATCCGCATCCTTTGAGTCCACTTCGGCTCCTCCATGTTCAAGCAGGAGCTTGACGGTTGACTCCCAGCCATACTGGGCCGCAACCGAGAAGGGCGTCTGGCCATTGTTGCCTTTCAAGTCTACCTCAACGCCTCCATGCGCAAGGAGGAGCTTGATGATTGACTGCGAACCGTTGTCCACTGCATATGAAAAGGGGGTCTGGCCATTCTTGTCTTTTAAGTCCACCTCGACACCTCCGTGCTCCAAGAGGAGCTTGGCGACGGGCTCCCGGTCCCATTGAGCCGCATATGAAAAGGGAGTTCGGCCATCGTTGTCCTTCGAGTCCACTTCGACACCTCTGTACTCAAGGAGGCGCTTGACAACTGACTCCTGGCCCCATTGAGCTGCGAATGAAAAGGGAGTCTGGCCATATTGGTCCTTCGAGTCCACCTCGACGCCTCTGTGGTCAAAGAGGAGGTTGATGGTTGACTTCTGGCCATGCTGAGCCGCATATGAAAAGGGAGTCCGGCCATCGTTGTCCTTCAAATCCACCTCGATGCCTTCGTGCTCAATGAGCACCCGGGCAGTTAATTGACAGTGGTCGGCCGCGTAGCTGAGAGGTGTCCTGCCTTGCGAGTCCCGTTTATTCTCCGCCCTGGATCCTGCGGGAAGGTCGCCTTGCTTTGATCTCGACCATTGAAGCATCTGCTTCATAGCATTTGTCCGCCCGGCAATGGCTGCAATGTGCAGTGGCGTTTTGTGTGACTCCGTGTAGGGAATGTCGTCCGTCCCATCTAATAATATTGACAAAGCGGTGGCTTGATCATGATAGGCTGCCAAAAATATACTGGGGCTACCCTTTTCTATTACGCTGTCGTTCCATTGCTTCAGTATGTAGTCGCAACTGAGCTGGCTAGATCGATCGTCCCTCCGTAGGAATTCAAGTACCCCGGGGAGGGACTCATAAGATTGATCTGCGTGGTGCCCCCAGTTGTGCGTTGCGTAGTCATAGAAGGGAAGGAGGTATTCATGACGATAGGAGAATGTACTCCAGGTAAAGCTGGCTGATAGAATATGATAGCCCATAATTGAGAGGTATTCAACACAAGTTGAAAACATCGCTTCGTGAGCATTGGCGAAATAGGTTGATTGGAACTCCCCGAAAAACTCTTGCGTTGTGAAGTCTGACAATCCCCCCATTAATCCTTGGCCTTGGGTCAATGAACGGGCGACTCACGAACGAATCGTACAATCCTCTCGTCATCAGGCTGGCCATGATATTCTTCGTCTTGCACAACAATGAGTCCAGCGCAGAGGCCCGTGATCGTCGATAGCGGGGTGACATATTTATCCGTCTCTTTCTTGCCATATTTTGTAGCCAGTGCATGTTGGAGTTCCCGAACGGAAAGACGTCGATTGGCATAAGCAACCCACATCAAGGCGTTCATTGCAAGTACCCTCCGAGCATCGGAATAGTTTTTGACGAGTTCCACGACACGGATGTAGGTTTCGTCGATTTCGTTGGGCAGGTTTTCGAGAGCGTCTTCGAGATCTCCGAGATTGAGCTGTTCCGAAAGTAGATTCATCCCCAGTTCTGCGACAAGAAACCTAGTTGCCAGGTGTTAGCATAAGAAAGAGCAAAAACATAGGAAGCTACATACCGCCCTTTCGAGGCCTCTATGACCTTGTCAACAACATGCGTAGAGAATATATCCGACACCTCAAAGTCGAGTTTAGAACGCAGGGATTCGATTCTTTCCACCAGATATGCCCTTAGGTCATTATCATCCACAATTATCTCCTCTCTGCTGGCCCCAAGTTCCTCAAATGTGACCTTCATCTCTCCAAGGACGCGTGAAGTTATGAGGAGCTTTACATTTTCTCCAAGCGTTAGGATGGTTTCGATGATCTCGCGGAGCTGCTTGTCACTATAGTGTGCAGTATATTCGTCAAGCGCATCCAGGACGAGGTAGCAGTGCTGATAGTCCTGGAAGGCAGCGGATAGAGCCGACCGAAGTTCAGCCTCCGTAGGTCGTGACCTTTGCTTTGCATGCGAGTCGTAGAGGCTTTGGAAGGCGGAGTGTTGACAGAATTCGAACATCTGCCTGCAGAGGGCCTCGAGGATGGCCAGTTTGCTTTGCTGATCTCGGAGCTTGTAGTTGAAGTAGATGACGCCGATGAAGGTTTTGGTATCGTCAAAGGTCCGGAGGTGATCCACAACCAGGGAGCTGAACATTCACGAGTCAACGGTAAAACCAGGCTGCACACCAACGGAAACTTACGCCATGACCGTTTTACCAACGCCAGCTTGGATGAGATTGTTAGGATGGTGCTTGTCGATAGACATGGGAGCACGTACGTATACCAGGACACCACATAAGTCTCTGCTGCGGGGATGTACACCATTCGCCATATGTCTTCGAGCGAAGTAACCACCCGCCAGTATTCTTTGATCGTTTCTTGGAAATCTCGTTGTGTGTGACTCGATAGTCAATGGGAAAGAACCATTCGGCTACGCAATGACCGCTACCTGGATGGAGTGTAGGCTTCAGCCACACGGTAAGGTGGACAACAGGAGATAGAGTACTCACTGGAATCTGTGGTGGGCGAGATATCAGCATCGTAAATATCTGACGGGATAGAAATGACTTACAAGTAACCCGCCAGACGTCTCCTGCAACGTTATAAATATTGCCACCGTAGATATTGACTTCCTTGGTCCCTTGCACAGGTTCGATCTCCATCCTGTTGTCTTCTTCGTACCCTGCAAACCCAAGCAAACTTAACATCACTATGCAGGCCTGGTTCATTCTTACTTACGATTAGCAGAACCGTCGCCAGCCGTGCCTATCTCAGAAGAGATGTCCAGAATCTTCGCATTGACAATAGTCCGTTCTCCAGGATTGCCTAGCGAAAGAAAGGTCGCTGGAAGAATAGAATGGTTCAGTCCACGCTAGCCAAAGCACCATAGATAAGTACTCACAATTCATACGCAAAGCTTCAAACGTCCCCTTCTCCCAACCCTCAAGCAGAAGCGCCCGAACATCTTCGTGAGTTTGCAGAGATGCTGAACATGCGTCGTACGAAACATCACTGGAGGTCTGGAGTAGACTCTTCAACACAATCAATTCCACACCCCGCTGCATCGCAGGTGGCAGGCCTTTGTACGACTCCCACGTGTATTCTTGCAGGAGGCGCCTATCCTCCTCGACATGGTGCAAGTCTTCTTGTGCACATTGTTGTCGGTCAGGGTCAAGGTCGGAAGCACCGTTGGCAGCTTGTAGCTCGGAGGGGGTATCTTCATGACCGGTAGACGCTGAGTTTGAGCTTGGGGTTTCATTGGCGAGTTTCGAAGAAAGCAGTTTCCTTTCACTGTCCAGGCGCCATCGATGTCTCCAGACGAGATACCCCAAAAGGACCACCAAGCCGATGAGCAGCAAATAGAACATGCCCGAGGCTTCTTGAAAGAATTTTAGTAAGGCTTTTTCGATGCAGCTGTATAACATGTACTCACGAAAGGCCCCAAATTGAGAGTGAGAGGAAGGCCTGTGGTTCGGGCGTCTGTTTTGGATCAAATGGCTGTGAAGAATCGAAAGCGCTCGTAGTCGGAGCTGGTTGGACTCATTCCTAGCCGCTGGTAGAAATTCAATCGTTTGTAAATGTATTATAACTGTAATTTACAACTTGGTACTTACCATCTGTAGGGCAAACCCATTCTGTGACCGTTCTGGACAAGTTGCTCCCATCACGCGAGACCAAACTCGGATTCTTTCTTTACTCCTGACGGTCATGTCGAAAGTTATGGATACCACAAACTTCAAGACTTTGCCACCTTATGTGTCTCCGTGGACTGCCTCGACCTTCTGGCTGCAGTGAACGCTCTGCTTGCCGTTCTATTGGACCCGTTTCTTGAAGGACCACAATATTGCACTGGCGGCCGAGTCGCCTCACGGTACCACATTTCCTCGACTGCCCCGCAGGCATCTTCAAACCTCAAAACACAATCGAAATGCTCTTCCAATGCGCATGAAACACCCCAAATTCTGGATCATGCAGAGGTAAAATACAAGTGCGCCTTCATCTACTATAATTCTTTCCTTTTTTTTGTTTAGGGTGCTGAGATACCTGCCGCTGCGGACGACTACATTACCACGGGAAACGAGCAATGTCGAAGCCATATGTCAAGCACTTAGCACCTCATTCCCAGCGGACTCAGACCCACTCGACACCCACCTCATGCCACCAGGAACTGTACATTTTCCACTCATGGAGGAGACGAACAGTATGGCTTGGGCATTCCCATTGACGAAACATGCCGAACAATCCACAAGTTCACTAGCACAAGCTCCAAGCAGTTTCGGACGTATCCGAACCCTTGAATCACTCCCCGCCGCTAGTGGAGAACATTGCTGAACAGCCTCAACTCACCCCGTACGTCCATGCCCATGTGTCAGGGCCCAACTTGAATTATCCGTGGCTGTCCAATTTCGGCCTTCCCAGAACGTGGCCAGCAGTCCCCCCAATGTAACCCTCCCATTCCTCCTCGTAAAAGGATTCCAGTCGTCCTTGGAGTCGAACAATACCGACAGTTCACTCCTAGCTACAATCACCCCGAAGTATCCTTCAAACCGACTGTCACTTGCGTCGCAACCTTCTCCCACCACTGGAGGCATGGCTTATTCGCGATTCAGTTGTCATCCATCCTACTACCAAACCATCAAGACATCTTCAACGAATGCTTTGATATCCCCAAACACCATCCATCCCAATCCATCCTAGAAAAAAAAACCCTCCCGCATCCCCAGGCACTCCGAATCACGTCAAATAACATCATGATCGACATCTCCCACTGCAGGTCGGGGGCCATTTCCTCCATCCTCATTCTCCTCCCTATCCCCGTTCTCTGGGGCGAGCTTCCAATGGCTCGACGGTAACCTGAACCAAAGGAGCGAGGGGAGGAGGAGGAGGAGGAAGTTGAGAAGAACGCGTCTCGCTCTCACTCCCACCCCTACCGCCAACCCCCCACTGCCCATCAGCCACCGATCCCAGTCCCACACAGGCTGCTCTTTCGGATCACCGGGACTGGCACCTCAGCGGCGCGGAGAGACGAGTGAATACGCAGGCGGGCAACGTCACGATATTTCGTACGGGAAGCGCCTCGTTCCTAGCCTTTACAATTAGATGGTCAAGTGGCCGTATAATGTTTAGTAGTAGCTGAGTAGCCTTTACAAATTAGATGGTCAAGTGGGAAGTAGACTTAGTTCCATGTAAACCAGCTGCGTTGAACACTCGGTAGACAATGTCAATCTTCCCCATGTCATCCCCCCTCAACGTGTCTTCTTGTTCGAGAAAGACTTGGAAATATGGATATAACAATTCCACGAATAAGTAGATAAAACCTCGCGTCTTCACAAGGCGTCGACGTCAAGCGTCGTTGAAGAAAGTTAGATACAGCATGAAAATGAGATCAGTCCATCCTATAAATCCCGCCTCTTCCAATAAACCTCCTGCCCTACCTTGCCCTCCTCCTCCTTGATCTCCCTCGCAACCCGCTCGACACCCCTAAAGACCCTCAAGAAGTTCCCGCCTGTCAACCCGCCGAGGTCGGGGGCGGTCCAGTTGCGGGAGATTAGTTCTGCGATCTGTTGGGGTGGGGTGGGGTTAGTAAGGGTTGGAAGGTGGAGGCGAGGAAGGAGGCGAGGGAAGGCGAGGGAGGTGGGGTGGGAGATGGAGGGGACGAGGAACAGAAGGAAATGAGGGAACAGAGTGTGGAGGTAGGAAGGAGTGGGGAAAGTGGGAAGAGGGAGAGGAGGGGAAGGAGCAGAAGAGACGAGACTCACCAACGCAGGATACTTGCTAACATCCTCCAATCCCTTCGGGGTATCTCCAATTCCATCGAAGTCGGATCCAATACCGACGCTAGAGGGGGTGCGAGTGCGTTAGCACGAGCCAATCGAGGGTGGAGAAAGACGAGACGAGAACTCACTGCTTCTTCCCCGCAACCCTCGCAATATGTTCAACATGATCAGCAACCTTCTTCACATCCGCCACCTCTCCATTCTCCTCATCCGCGATGAAGAACGGTGCAAAGTTGACCATAACAACCCCATCCTTCTTCCCTCCCTCCCCCTTATCGTCGCTTTGCTCCTCCTGCGTCCCCAACATCTCCAAAATCCCATCCGGCACATTCCTCGGCCCGTCCCTAACCCCCCTCGCACTCGAATGACTCCACATCACGGGCGCCCTAGAGAGTTTGAGAGCTTGGATGGCAGTAAGGTCGGATGTATGCGAGAGGTCGATGATCATTCCTAGGCGGTTCATTTCGTTGATTAGGGCTGGGCCGAATTTGCTGGTGGGTGATACGTAGTCAGTTTATATGCATGGTTGAATGAAAGAGATAGAACACACCTCAAACCACCCCACCTCCCCTCCTTCTCAACATCTCCCCACCTATACCCACCCGAATCCGCAAACGCATTATGGCACGTATGCGTCAACGTCATATACCTCACGCCCAATTCATAATACATCCTCAACACAGCCAAACTATTCCCCAGCTGATGTCCGCCTTCCACTCCTAGCAGAGAAGCGATCTTGTGGTGGGAGATGGCAGAGGTGACGTCAGAAGAAGAGAGGGAGAGAGAGAATGTGGATGGGTATTTGGCGATTAGTTGGTGGGAGATGTCGATTTGTTCTAGCGTGTCTCTATGCGTGGGGTGGTGAGTTTAGTGAGTTTAGTGAGTTTGATCAGTTTCGCCAGATCGACTGACCTAACTCTCCAACTCGCGCCCAAATAATCCTTCCCCTCCCTCTCCTTCCCCGGACACCCAACATACACACTCCAAAAGAAGCCCCCAACCCTCCCCTCTCTCAATCGTGGTATATCAACATGTCCTTCCAACTTCTTATCCAGCTCGACGGCGGTGGCGTTGTTATGGTATAGGCTTCGGACTAGAATCGGGAGGTCGATGTGGCCGTCCTATCACCCGGATACTCTTGAGTATACCATATCGCCTTTAAATATGTAATAGGACGAGACTCACGATAACAGGCGCCCTCTCCAACACCCACTCCGCCGCCCTCCCCACATCACCCCTCGGCATCTGCCCAACCATCCCAGGCATCCACTCTCCTACCCACTCTGACCTCCCAAATCCGACGAAAAGCACCAGTGCCGCAACGAATACCAAGACTAGGGCAGTCCACACGCCGATGCGGGCTTTGAGACCTCCTTGAGCGTCTGGTTTGGACGACGTGGGGGGTGGCCCGTTGTAAGGTGGGTTGAGGAGAGGAGAACGTTCGGTCGTCCTGTTTCCGGTGCCGTTGGGGTTCGTGTTGTTGGGAGGTTGAGCCTGGGTGTACCCGGTATTCCCGTAATTATTCCCAGCGTTGTTCGGGTTGGGGTTGGTAGTGCCATTACCTACGTCGTATGGACGAGGATTAGAAGTAGGCGGCCCAGGCGCGGGAGGTAAAGCCCGAGACCGAGAAGGAGGTGGGGGTGGAGGTGCACCTGCGGTGGAGGGGCGGGTGCCTCCCGAGTTGGTGGGAGGTGGGTTTGGCATCTTGTTTCTGGGCTAGTAGTATTCCTCTAGGTAGGGATTCTTCGACTGGTTTGTGGGTTGGTGGAGAGTATCGTAGTGGGGAGAGAAGAGTTGAAGCCTGCCTGGCGTGAGTACCCTCTGCTGTCCAACGCGTGTACTCTACGTGTCCCGACTCCTCTTCACTGAATCTCACCGCAGTATGTGTGGTTAATATCACACCGCTCCCTACTCGAGGACAATGCCTTGCGAGATAGATGAAGAGGAACGAGTCGAGTGCGTGAACGATCGGAACTTGCACTCGACGCCAGAGGCTCACTCAGCAAATCACTGGCAGGATCAGGAAAGGAAATGACGCGATCGGTCACACTAATCACACTTCGGCTTTGTTTGATCCGGGAGATAAGATAACACCTCTCCTCCCTTTTCCTCCTTTCGCCTCACCGTTCATGTCGGTGCACTGACTCACATCGACTCATTTCCACAGCGAGGAGTCAAGGAGTACAAACGGGTACAACGCACCCTTCGCAAGGGCCGATGGCTTACCGGAAGTCACACCAGACAATTGTTTCGCTAAAACACTTGGTTCCCAGTTCGAACCTGGGTCGGTCCACTCTCAAACTCGAGGAAGGAGCCAATTCTTTTTGAGAGTTCCCTGGCAGCGTATGAGCTCACATGGGCGGGTAGTACGTACAGCTATATAGAACGGGGGATTGCGAGGGAGTGATGGCTCAGCGGAAACTCGCACGAGACGAGACGCCTGGAGAGCTGATCAATACCCAGGTCGGACTGGGTCCCTCCGATAGGCAAGCAATGCACTCGTACAATTGCGTATCTTTTGACTCAACTCTCTCACCTCGAGTCTTTAAATTTAGATCTCAGAGTCTCAGAGGAACCAATGCATATAATTGGTTGCGTCAGAGGGGCTGGTCACGAGTCTATATAATTGGTAGGTATGATCAAGTGGTTGGTTGGGCAGGGAGGGACTGATGGCTCAACGGAAAGTCTACCAGCACGAGACGAGACGGGAGCTGATCAACACCCAGGTCGGACTGGGGTCCTTAAATGAAGATCAAGCGCGCGCCGATTTTTTCGAGTGCATGAGATCTACTAGTAAATGGTTCTTGCTCATGCTCAAGTTGGGGGGAAAAAAAAAGCTTGGTCCATTGGAACCTAAATCCTTGCCCAAAATATGCATGCATTCACGTAATGAGGACTAGGGCTTCTTGGTACCATTTCCAAGCGCTATGGTCCATGTCATGAGCCATTGTATCGGGCTTCTGCGGTGCGAACGTACCGCTATGAGTACTTTTTATGATTACTTTTACTATTTGGATGATCTCGGATGACCTCACATGGACAAGTAAATCTATCTATGAACCACGCGTTTATGGACTGATGGCTCAGCGGAAACGCGTCCGAGACGAACGAAGAGCTGATCAACACCCAGGTCGAACTGGGGTCCTTTGGATGAAGATCAATCGCGCGCCGATTTTCTCGAGTTTGGGTCTGGCTTGCGATGATACGTAACGAAATCATGATGAACTCATCCTCAAGGACCAATGGCTTAGTGGAAATCACTACTTCGTCACTACTCACTGTCATGCCATGTGCCGTCGGCCCATATGGTTGCATTACGGCGCAATGTATTTTGTTGAGATTTCAAGTTTGAAAGCTACTAGTACACCTTCTAAGGCTACTAAGCTAGTGCCTAGCAAGGGCTGATGGTGTAATGGAAACCACTGGCATGCCGCGCATGACTCGGAGTGTGGCACTCAGGTCGATCTGAGTTGGTCCTGTAACAATGACTTGGAGGAAGTTTTGACTCGGTCATGGCCCATGGGCTCGCAAACGTAACTTATGGCTCAGTATTCAGTGGTCAGGTCGTATCTCAATTCGTTGTCCGATTTTACTGGTTTTCGTACTTGGCGCGCATTCTCTTGTATTCTCTTTCTCTTGACTCGGATCGGTCCGAATCTCAATTCACGTGTTCGCCACGCCTCGTCCTCGCCTCACTCCTGCCATGCCCAATACTATCCTAATCCCAAAGGACTCGTGTTTCTCAAGGACCGAAGGCTTAGTGGAAGCTGGACACAATGCGAATTTGGATCGGTCCATTTTCGCGCTCATACGTAACTACCTATGGCCACATGGCCTGAATCTGGCACGGACTCACGGACTACCGCAGGGACAGGTAGCTCAGTGGAAACGCGCCGGTGTACGGCAAGCACTGGAAATGCCGGAGATGTTGGGCGTCCAGGTCGATCTGGACCAGTCCTATACTTGAGGTTTGACCCACGTTCAATTTTTCTTTTTGCTCTTGATTCTGACTGGACTCAAATATGGTTATATCGTGCTCCCCGCTTGATTTGGGTAGGCTCTGGAAGCACTGGAAGGCACTCAGGCTGGCTTGCATACGAATAATGACTCACTATGATTTTCAATTTCAAACGACACCCACGCACCGGCATTGAATAAGGCAACAAAACTTAATACTCACTGGCAGAAAACGCGTCTGGTTTCTAGTCCGACCTCAGGCTTCCGGGTTTGGCATAGAATCAATCCTCGAGCTCGTACTTAGTCGATTTGCCGGCCCTCGTGTTGGCTCTTGACATGCCTCGCCTCCCCTTCGCTGTACCTAGTACTATCCTAATCACAAACATTGAACCAAATTCGTTCTTCCCCAAGGGCCGATGGCTTAGTATGCTTGATTCCCAGTTCGAACCTGGGCCGCTCCGCTATAGCGAAAGTAAGCATCTATATTTTTCAGCCGTCTAGAGGTAAGATCGGTACCGCGATTTCCTAGTACTGTATGCTGGTCGGATAGCGAGGGCTGATGGGGTAGTTGAACTGCGGCGAGTGCTGTCCAGGTCAATCTGGATTGGTCCTACGACACGAGTGTGTATAGTCAGATTGTTGACACCGGTTTCGACGTATCTTGAGCCGCACTGCCCACCACGACCTTAACTCCAAGGCATCTCCTCAAAATTCGGTCCGGGAGTCTAGGAGATACCTCAAATGCATGCACATCAGAGACTAATGGCTTAGTGGAAGCTACTGAGTACTGAGGACTGATGGCGCAATGGAAATTGTGGCGAGTGCTGTTCAGGTCAAAGTGTCAATATTTAATTTTCAATGTTCCGACTGTTCTGAATCCGGTCGGTCTGGCCAATCCAGATAGGACACCTCAGATTCGTGCGTTTGCTCAAATCGCGGCCGAACTTTCTGCTTTCAGTCTCTTCATTTGTCAACGTTTTAACCCTCATTCCACGTCATTCAGTAGCCTAGTAGTTATCTCTTTCTGACATCTCTGATGATGATTTTCGGACAGGGTACGAATCCCGGTACGAATGTTGTAAAAACAATTAATATGTACACCACCAGGGTTTCACTAGTCAGTGGCTTCGGCATCTGATACAGAAGTCAGTATTGTTGCAGCAATGATGTCACCGTGAATTACCAGTGACAGTTATTTGTCTGTCAGCAAGGCCTCTGAAGCGGGTTCTGGGTTGGAATTGATCCCTCCCAGCTTTACATTGATCCTACAATGCCCCATAATGTTCACTATACTCGATTAGAGAATGTTAAAGGGGTACGTACTCCGGACACACATTAACCCAGTACTGGGGCTCTGCATCGCGACACTCATTGATCTTGAGGAATTGAATAGCAACTCTCATCTGTACTTCGAGGTATCAGAGAGGTGCTAGCTAGTGGAAGCAGGGCATACCCTATCGCCGAAGCTATTCCCAAAAATGAGAATGTGCGGATCTCGAGCTGAGGTTCACTTACTTCTTTATGTCCATGTAGAGCTCGTTCTCTGCATCCTCTGGCAGAATAACAACAAAGAGCTTGGGTGACTTCCCGGTCTTGGAGCGGCAATCCCTCCCGAAATGAGATAGTTGCTTAGTGACGACGGTAGTGAGTGCCGCCAAAAAACAGTCAAAAAGAAGATACTTACCTCGCTAATAAGTCCTCGAGTGTTCTGGTACGAAATGAGAGGGTTCTCCTCCTTAAGAACCATGCCTGGGTCACAGTTAAAGCAGGAGGAAAGGACAGAACGTTGGAGGTACAGACCAACGGCCGTGCATGCTGCCCTGAGTCCAAACATCATATTTTCAGCTGCAGCTGGGCCGAAATTACGTTCCTCGTCGTAAATGACCACTCCCCATGCGTCGATGGACACGGGTTTGAAAAGTTTATTGTCGATCCTGATGGTCCGATAAGTCTACTATCATTCGAGCCGAGTCAAAATTGACGCACATATTCCAGCTCTGTGGGATATGGGGAAAGCAAGACGACTTTTCCGCTGCCGCCTTTTCCTAAAGATCATGTCAACTCGTGGGGCATGTGATTGATCATCGATATCGATTAACAGCTACTTCTCTCGAGAATCACTGGGTCGAAACGAGGTGGAACTGATAGCCTCAATAGTAGCGCTTCGACTCAAGAGATCCTTGGGTAATGAATTCTGTGCCCTTTAGAGGCAAGCAATTAACTTGAACGTTGATTACCGACGAATTGGCACCAGGCTTTGCCCTGATTTGTTCTGAGATTATTGGACTCGGGGTAGATAAGATAAGATGCGGCTCTTCAATAATCACGGTTTGCGGGTCATTATGACCCAAATTACATACAAGCTAGGAAGGGCCGATAGCTTAACGGAAGTTAACAAATCAATCTTGTTTGTTCCCCAGTTCGAACCTGGGTCGGTCCCATTTCGATGCCTTGTTCTCGGGCAATATGTTCTCTCCCTTGGCTCCTTCCAGTACCCTGACGACACAAGGGGGTCATTTTTCAAGCCTTTGAATGCCTATTGTCACATACCGAGCTGATCGTGCAGTCTGACTTTTATGCCTCAGCCTCAGCATTGAACGAATTTCACTTGGGATCAGTCTCGTGCCGTTGAAATGTCTAGCAATAGTTCCAGGTTAAAAACAGATTTTCTGCAAGGCCCGGTGGATCAACGGAAACTGCGCTGCATAAGGTTCCCAGTTCTAACCTGGGTCAATCCATGTATTCGTGCATTGGAGTTACATTTGTTGTCTCTATATTCAGTCATTTCAAGGCAGTCGCGCGTCGGCTGGCCCTCCCTGAGTGATCGATCAACTACCTAAGCTGATCCGCCCCCGCCCTCTTCCGGCCTCCCTCCTCCCAGATCCCACTTTCCACCCTCCCCCGGTCGTAGAATTAGTAGAAATCAATGAAGATCAGTGGCGAACAATGTTGTATGCCCTGCGGGGCAGTAAGGAAGAGCCAGAAACCGAAATTGATTGTGCTAGCCAGTTGCGGCTGCTTCCCGGACAATCATCCACTGGCAAATCGGGATTGCCTCTCTGACGCGTCGTGAAACTGGTAAACTGAGCCTCTCCGGGCCATAAATATATTATTAATGGTACAAGGCATGGGATTCAAAGTATGTAGGCTTGTATATATGTATAATACTTTGAGATTTTGAATACTTGAATACTTGACGTGGTCCTGGACACCAAAGAGCGACAGAAAAGCTAAGAAAACTACCTAACCAGAGGGAGAGAACCAGCTCGGTTTACCGGTTTACGATAAGTGGAATAAGGAGCGGATAAGTTCCCTCAGTAACTTATCTCATCAGTTTACGACCGAACCTGGGCTTTACAGCTCAGTTTAACTTTATGGGACTCGGCAAAACCGCCGACGCGCGCGTGACGCTTACTCAGCGTATCGCCACCAACCCTGACCCTCCCCAACCTTCCCATCATCCCGCCCTCCCCGACCCTTGATCGAGTTTACTGAGTTTACGATCGTAGGCGTAAACTTCGCAAAATAACTGTACTTATGGCTCAGCGTTCACGTTGTCTCTTCACTTTGTGCTTGAACCTATCGCTCGGCTGCAACCACCCTCGTATTCTCTTTCCTCTTGATCAGGCCGCGTGTTGCTTCACGTGTGGGCCTCGCCTCACCCTCATCCTCCACCGGTATTATCGTAATCCCAAACACCTCGCTTCTCAAGGACCTATGGATCAGTGTTGATCCCTGGTTCGGTCGCATCAGAATAACAGTTATTTCAACGTTTTTTTGCTACATGGAATATGTCGGGGAATTGGAAGGGAGACTTGTTGAGGGACGAATAGCTCAGTGGAAACACGTCACTGGGTGTGATTAATGATGTTCAGGTCGATCTGGATCAGTCCTATAGATGACGATGACCTCCGCTTTTTTTTGCACTTGTGTCTGACTGGTCTCAATTATAAATATTTGTTGCTCTCTGCTTTGTCCGGGTCCCTGGGATGGCTCAATTCGATCTCGTACTCTATTTACCGGTCCTCATGTCAATCCACGTGTTGGCTATTGACACGCCTCGCCCTTGCTTGTGTACGATATACTATCCTAATCACAAACGGACTCGTGCTTCCTAAGGACCGATGGCTTAGTAGAAGTCAGACACAGTGCGAACTTGGGTCGGTCATTGGCTGAAATTCTCAAATATACGCCTTTTTCTACTCTCTGGGAGCGGGTGTAAGTAATACAGCTTCTTACGCTGATAGGACGGCAAAGACCGATGGTGTAATGGAAAGTGTGACGAGCGGCGTATAGGTCGATATGGGTTGGTCCTACTTACACCAATATGTGTAATCAAATTTTTGACTCCAGTTTCGAGGTATCATGAGTCGCATTTCTTGTTCGACTCCAAGGCATCTCCTTAAAGTTCGGCCCGGGAACCTAGCTAGCAGGTACATCAAATGCATATAGAACGGTGGTTTCTCAAGGACCAATGGCTTAGTGGAAGTCCGTGTCAAGCCCAGTTTCAAACCTGGGCTGGTCCCTTTAGGTTAGATTTTTACGACTGATTTTTCACTGTCCTAGCGTGCGTGTGACGGCGATTACAACGTGCTTCAGAGGAGAGATACCGAGGACTGATGGCGTAGTGAAAATGGCGACGAGCGCTGTTCAGGCCGATCTGGGCCGGTCCTTCTTTGTCTCTGTCCATACACTTGGTTTTGAACTTCTTACGTAGGCTCAGAAGCATCCTGAGTCCCATTTGATAGTTCAGCGCCTTATGTCGACTGATCTTTCAAGCTTAGGACATTTGAAGCACACGTGTACGACTCTCAAGACCAAGGATACCAACGCAATTACAATTACTACGAGTTACTAGCTTCGTACTAGTAGGATAGTGAAGACTGATGACTAAGTAGCAAAAGAGCACCTACCAAGTCAAAATATATTAGCCCTACTCGCATTGCGCCTCCCGATTCTAATGAGGCTTTGAAGTATATGTGTCAATTACATCTTAGATTGTCCCAGTGGTAAATACTGTCTGTTGTACAATGCGTGGGGTATGCACGTATTTCTCGCCGCAGTGTTTAATATCACACCACACGTCACTCGAGGACGCTGCACATCACAAGAAATAGATGAATGAGAGCGTGAACGCCGCTCATCATACGATCACATCGATCACACTTTGGCTTTGTTTGGAACGAGATAAGATAACGCCCTCCTTCGCCACTCATGTCGGTACGCAGCTTGACTCATGCCGACTCATTATACGGACGAATACAGGCGGGTAGAACGGACAATTCCCAAGGGCCGATGGCTTACCGGAAGTCACACCAGACAACTTGTTATCTAAGACATTTGGTTCCCAGTTCGAACCTGGGTCGGTCCACAACGCAACACTTCATTTTTTCCCCCAAGCTTATGACCCCTCAATCAGACTACGAAATCAGCGGGCCTATTATATGGTAGAGTACAATTAGGTGAGTGACGTGACCAAGAAACTGATAGCTCAGTGGAAACGAGCACAAGGTGATCACCATTTCGACGTCCAGAGCAGACTCAGGCCCTTGGATGAAGATCAATCGCGCACTTTACTTTTTTTTCTTAAATTCTGGAGTCTAACTCTGAGGATATGCGACTTGCAATGGTAAGAAACGAAACACCACTCGCACTCCCACTGGCAAGGGCCGATGGCTTAATGGCAATCCTCGCCTGAACTGGGTCGGTCTCTGCGTGTGAGGGCAAACCTCCACCCTTTACAATTGTTCCTCTGTCAACTCACCGCCACGATTTCTTACGCTGCTTGATTGGCAAGGACCTATGGAGTAGTGGAAATGAACGCCGCTCAGATCGATCTGGAGTTGGTCTTGTCGAATATTTGTTTGATGCCTAATTTTTAACTCGCTCACGAACGTAGCTTAAGGCGACAACACTTGATACTCGGGTTGACTCGTTATATCTGCTTCTCTGGGCGGACCCTATTGGTATGACCTGTACGTGACCCTCGTATACACGTGTTTTCCATACCTCGCATCGTCCTCGCCGTGCCCTAATCACAAACGTACGTACACTGGTAGGATAGCGAGGACTGATGGCTTAATATCACTCGTAGTCAGGTGTAACTCATACTTGATTTTTCCTATTCCAATGCATCGGTCACGACAAGAACGGCATATTGTACTATGATTTTGACGAGGACTGGGGGCTCAGTTGGAAGTTGGAAGCCAGAGCCGTCGGATAGCCACATGATGCTAGTGACTTTGCTGCTCTTTTACCAGGTCCGTGATGCCTATAAGCTCTGATTTGGTGTTAGACTAACTTCCGGTCTCCGTACGAGGAGGGAAAAGGCGTATTGATGGATCCAGCGAAGTCCTTGCTCGAATTGTGTGCATTGAAGTGCTGAAGAGTTCAAACGACAAATGGCTACAACACTTTGTCCTTATTTGTTCCCAGATTATCAGAGTGATGAAACTCATTTCAATCCAGTACTAACTCGTCGAACCCATGTAACCACCTTTTGCGAGTCATCATTTTTCAAATTACTTCTGAACTTGGTAAGGGCCGATAGCTTAACGGAAGTTAACAACATCACTCTTGTTTGTTCCCCAGTTCGAACCTGGGTCGGTCCCCTTTCGATGCATTTTTGTTGGACAAGGCATCCTATACATTTGCTCCTTCCACTACCGTGACATGGGATCCCTGATGCTAGCGAATCATTTTCAATCCTTCGAAGGCCTATTATCGCACACCGAGCTATTGAGCAGTCTAACTTTTATGTCTCAGCATTGAGTGAAATTTCGCTTGGATCAGCCTCGTGCCGTTGGGACGTCCCGCAATAAGGTCAGAGATAAAAGAAACGATTTTTCCTTAAGGGTCGATGGCTTAATGGAAGCTGCGTTGCATAAAGTTCCCGGTTTGAACCTGGGTTGGTTCATAAACCGGTAGTGGGTGATTCTAGCCACATTTATTTCTCTCTATTCAGGCATTGAAGTATCGGTGTGATGTCTTGATTCTCGGTGCATTGAGCACGTTGGTCAGCGAGTCAGGATTCGATCAATCACAGTTTATTCTCGTATAAGGCTACTCAACCCCACTTATAGACCTTTCTGTCGAGAGAAAAATGTGCACTCTATTTATTCTGGAAGCCATGGTGTATTGGGTGCATACACTCGCCGGCGAGGCGGGCTTGATCTCCCTAATCGTAAAGCACTCGGATTCGAACCTCAGCTGATCCATATGATGGCTTGAAATAGTGTTTTGCCAAAGGTTTCCATAAGGATATACTTGGGAAAGAGAAGAAAATGTTTTCTTGCTAGCTTACTCAAAGGACGTCGACGTCGTACTGCGAATTACATCATGATCGACATTTTGCGAAGTATCCAGACAATGAGGAATACCGGCGATCAAAGAGAGGGAGCGGAAGCAAATTTGACGGGTGTCGAGCTTGTACTCGTTCGCGAAGTTCTCCATCCGTCTACGTTAGAGCGCCGAAGCAACTTCTTAGCAGGCAATTGTGTAGCTATCAGCGTGTCTAGATGAAATTTTACCTTATGTAGCCAAGGTAGAACTAGTAAAACAAGAGCTGATGGCACAGCGAGATGCTCCAAATTCATACATTTGTTATGATTCGCATGGTTCCCAGTTCGAACCTGGGTCGGTCCACCGTAGGAGAACTACAAAGTTGTTTTTTTGATTCGCAGCGGTATTGTCATCTTCTGTGTTTACACAGTCACCTGCTTGACTGTA
The DNA here is from genome assembly GCA_944990035.1 of Clitopilus passeckerianus. Classification (NCBI taxonomy): domain Eukaryota; kingdom Fungi; phylum Basidiomycota; class Agaricomycetes; order Agaricales; family Entolomataceae; genus Clitopilus; species Clitopilus passeckerianus. The sequence continues at coordinate 557,372 of CALYLX010000098.1, forward strand.
ACTGAACCTACAGCGCGATATTGAGGGTGAAGTTTGGGTGAAGTTTATTGCCGCGGGATTCACTGGTTATTACGATTTATATAGGGTAGACCGAACTAGAAAAATAAGGGCCGATGGCACACTGGGATGCCCCAAATTCATACACTTGTATAATCGCATGGTTCCCAGTTCGAACCTGGGTCGGTCCATCCCATATGAACCGGCATTGTACTTTTTGATTTCGTAGCGTTACCGCCGATCTGTGCATTTTGAAGCTGGAGCGACAGGCTCAAGCTGAATAAAATGGTGCCACGACAGAAGGTTTGAGTCGACGAGGCCGGTCGTTGTTTAGTACTACCTCCGGCAGAATCAATCCTGGCTTTAGGGAGACAAAAAGGAAAGGGAATCAAGGCGCCGATGGCTCAGCGGAGTGTGCTATGCTTGATAGAGGCTTCCGTTGTGTAGCTCCAGTTCAAACCTGATCGGTTGTAAATAGGAAGTGGTTTGAGAGTCATTTTTGGATCAATCAATCGTATCCAACATTTGTGTTTGTTCGAGGAACTATGCATTACTTCTTGAGTGATAGTAGAACGCAGAAGGTGTTTCTCAAGCAGCCGTGCGGTTCGAAAATGTGGATTTATTAACGATGCTATCAGGAAATGATCGACAGCGAGGCTTCGTACTGAATACAGATGCTATAAATAACCATGGTCCTTGCTAGACTAGATCATCAGAGGAGCTCTGACCGTCGTTGAGGCCAAGACGGACGCAGAAGGTCGAGGACGGTACGACCGGAAAGTGTGTAGTAAGTACCGAGGTTTGGGCAGGTTGGCCGAATGTATATGAGGCTCCAATCACTCTAAGAGTCAAGAGACGGATATTTCTAGTAGCAATTAGGCTATACATACAAGAAATCATGCTCGAGTAATGAGTCCATGACAGAACGGTAGGCGTAACGCATATAATCATCACCGCCGTTTGGGAAAACCGGGACAGGCGGTGTTATTAGATAACCAACCCGGGAAGCTTCATTGATGAGATGGTGCATCAGAACGTTTTTCGATGTCTGTTGCAAGAGAAATGACAAGGATAGTTGGTCATGATGCACGCCTTCCTGGTGCAGTTTTGCCACCGACGCAAGATCAACGTTTTTCTAGTTCTAAACGCAGAGGAAGCGCCGTCTTCACGAGTATCCAGCGTGTTCGTAGCAGTAGTATTCTGATTAGAAGAGCTAAATGAAGAGGCAATCCCTTTGTTCTTTGTGTTTGCAGTTAAATTTGCCTTGATCGACAAGCAGGAGGACAAGGTGATTGTGCTGAGTAAGCGACATCTCTGGCAGTGCAAGTGAGATTTCCCGTTTCATTCAAGCGAGTCTTTCATGTTCGACTCATTGACTCCTCCTTTGTTCCTTTGACTTGCTTGTTGCTCATGCTACACTGGAGAATTGGCTCAACTAGCAGGACAACATGAATCCAGCACTACCACCACATCTATCGCTGAATTTGAATTTAGCACAAGGGACCAGCTTCAAGAGGAGCTTTGAAGAATTCGGGATCGTTGATCAGGAGACCGAAGACAATGGAAGGGAGGACCTGCAGTATGGCCATAACGACGGAGACGATGAAAGGAGGAAGAGGGCCAGGCAGGACACTGGAGACCACACTCACGCCCACAATCACACCCGAACTTCAAGCAGCAACCGCTTGAGGCACAATAACAACAACAATAGTCGGACAGACGACTATTTTGCCTTTGGCGCTTCGACTTCCGCTGCTGCTGGTGCACGCTCTGGGAGCTCAAGCTCGAGTGGAGGCTCTACATTCTCCTCGCCGTCGTCTTTAGGGGAGCCGACTAGTGTTACCAACACCATCACTGGGGGACCTCAAGCTCCATCACTTGTGCTACCCCCTCTCAACTTCTCCGTTTCTCCTTTTGACTCATCCGCTGAAGACGACGACGACGACAACGAAGACGAGCAGGAAGAAGTCTTGCCTGTCCCCGCTCCCGCACGCATGATGATACCACCAAGAATACCCACACCCAATCTAGATTCTACGCCTCTCGAGCTCGAGGGAAATACCCCAAGCGATGGAGGATCGTCTGTATACTATACACCACCTAATCTACCGCCACTCAACTTGGAGCCTTCGTCTTCCAGTCTTGGCGTTATCCGCGTTATCCCCACCCCTGGTATTGACGCCACCGCCGGTGTCACCGCCAATGATGCTGAAACGCACGAAGAAGGGTCAGAATCGGAAAGAGGGGAAGCCTCCCAGTCTCAGCAGGATCCTAGAGCCATGGTCGAACGACGACGGAATGAGATCGAGGAGCATTTCAGGTTGACGCTGGAGAGGTTCAATGCGTTTGAAGAGGAGATCGATATTCTGAGAAGAAGTCCAGTCCCAACTTCTGCTACACACTCCTTACCACCTTCGCTGCGACTAAATCTTCCATTGACTACGCCACCAACGCCGCAGATACCTCAAGTGCCGCTTCTTCCTGAGATCCTGCCCACCCCGCCTATCGATGATCTTCCGACAATCCCCCTCATAGAGGATATCCCTATTTCTGAGCCACTGCCGATTATTCTTCCTGATGTCGATGTTGAGGCCCAGCAGGACCAACCGCCTGCTGCCAACAACGAACCCATTGGTGCAGATGAGCCCGAAAGCGTACCAAGCGATCCTCAACCCAATCCAGCACCCCCGTCTAATGATCCGCCACAACCACTGTTTCAATCAGCGGATGATATCCTAGAGGATTATCGCTATGCGGTGTCACTCGCCATCGCGGAAGAAGGCCAGCTGTTTGATGGGCCACATCCTTTGTTGGCTGCTGCTCAATTGGACGAGGCACCTCAGAACGACGGCGACGATGACGACGATGATGAGGATAACGAGTCGTATGCGGATTTGGTGGGTAGGGATGATGTTGATATCGAGATGGGGTTGGGTGCCGGGGGGAGGGACGACGATGAAGACGAGGACGAAGATGAAGACGAGGACGAAGATGAGAGAGACCCGGAATCGGAGGAGGAAGATGATTGGATTCTGGAAGACGATGACGAGGGGGAAGACGAAGAACAGGAGGAGGAGGAGGAGGAGGACCCTGAAGCGTTCTTTGACCGAGTTTTGAACCCCAGAACCCGAAGGTCGTCTACCCCGCCGCCGCCGATGAGGCTGAGGTTTCCTCGAAGGACTCGGGTTATGAATGCTGCGGAGAGTGGGTTGGTGCTTGGTACGCCGGGGTTTAGTCCGGTTTGGGGGAGGTCTGGGCAGCAAATACAAGCGCAAACGCCGCAGAGTCAGACGAGGAGGCCTTTGTCTTTGAGCTTTCACTCGGACGATGAAGATGAAGATGATGGAGAGGATGAAGAGGATGAAGAAGAGGAGGAGGTTGTATCTGAGGTCTTGGAAGCTGGGTTAGCTGGCCGGGATGAGGAGAGAGGACATCAGCAACCGCCTCGGGTTGATAGTCCGTATCTCGATTTTGGAGTGAGCTTGCCGGACGACTTTGGGTTGGATGCTGGGGGTTCGAATACGGGTTCTGGTTCTAGTTCGGCTGCTCGCTCTGCCATCGAGGCACCGCGCATGCCTGACAGTCCCTACCTTGACTTTGGAGTGAGCCTGCCCGAGGAGTTTGGGTTCGGTGCTATGCCAGGCCCTTCGGCTGGTTTTACGAGTCGTGGAGCGACATCGGGTGCGGGGCCGATGGCGTCAATCTTTGCAAGCTCTCCTCTCACTCCTCTAGAGGGGAATGATTCTTGGGAGGTTCGTCTTTGTTTAAATATATCTTGTGTTCCAGACTGATTGCAGATACAGAGAGAAACGGCGTTTTCGAGACGGGAGAGGGACGACTTGTCTGAGCCAATGAGATTGCTGAGAGAGGTAGAGGCGAATAGACGTAGGGTGAGAGAACACATGGAGGAGGCTGTACGGATGCAGAACGAGAACATCGAAGAAAGGCAGCGATGGAGAAGAGAGGTGGGGACATTGCTGGGGCGGAACGAGAGAAGGTTGAGATTACCTAGTTTGCATGCACCGTTGGTTAGTCCTCTGCCTTCGCCTGGCGGGATATTGAGTGGGAGTGGGTCTGGTGCCGGTACGTTGAACCCCTCATTTGCTGTGATAGCTCCTCATGTGACTGCGTTCTTCCATTGATTTATCAGAATCGTCTACACAGGAGCAGATCCCGCCTGTCCCTCATATTCCCCCCCAACTCAGCCCTCCATCTCCAACGCTAACTGTTCCTGCGCCTGCACCTAGCCCTGCGTTTGGCAATTCAACTTCAAGAACGGTCCCTTGGATTGGATACCGAGATCCTAGCACATCATCGTCATCGAGACCTGCTCCCGTTCCAAGCCCCGTTGCTGGACATTCGGCTTCAAGTCTATCAGGCTCACAATTGCCAACTGTTCCATGGTTGTTCGGGCACCATCGCAGTACAACATCTGCTCCTGCTCCCACCCCGAGACCTGCGAGCCCTGTACTTGGTACTTCAGCTTCATCTTCGGCAGCTTCACAGCTACCCGGGAACCCTTGGCGGTACGCCCAAGTTCCCCTGCAAACGTCTGGCAACACACCATCTGCTCCTGCTCCCACCCCGAGGCATGCAAGTCCCGTGCTTGGTACTTCAGCTTCAAATTCGACAACTTCACAGCTACCTGCAGGCCCTTGGCGGCGGTACACTCACGTTCCCGTACGAACGTCCGGCGACACCATACGATGGGTTCAGATGGCTCTTGATGCGGAAGAAGCCCGGACCTCTGGAGGTTCAGGAGCGTCTACTTCTGGTGCCCCTGCGAGAAATGGGCTAGGGAGCGCCAGTGTGGCAACGGGAGAAACGAGTCACCATGCGGGAGCCTCGAACGCGCAGCAGCCGAGTATGACACGAGGAGGCGACGGTAGTGACACGAGGATGAGTCAAGGGCAGGTCGCCTCTAGAACAGACGCGGCAACGGGACCAACTGCTGTTGAAAGGAATCCCTCACCATTTTCAGTCCTGCCGGACGGGCGGACGATGCTTCCCGCCGTGTCGTCGTGGCCTAGACACTTGGACAGCTCTTACAACTTTCCCGGCAGCCTTCGAAATCAGGATAACACTTTTGCTCGCCATCCTTCTGGGCGAACTGTGCTCCCACCACTGAGTTCTAATGCTGAAAGGTTAATGCAACATTCATCACACACGAATACGAACACGAACACGGCCACATCAACCCCGACTACAACTGTACCACCATCCTACGAAGCAATCCTAGGGACGTTGGATGGGACATATGGGTTCGCCAGCCCAAGTAGTTGGTGGTACAGTGGCGAAGAGGCAGGCGCTGGTCGCCCGAGTGGACCGAATATGGGGTCAGGCAGATACGAGATGCGACACCCTCCACGAGTTCAGGAATATCCCCCCACTGGAGCAAGACATAGGCCTTTGAGGACTTTCGACGGGACCTACGTCCCTGCTTCGGCAACTCAGAGGCGCGGTGTGGCTCCTACTGCCAGTAGTGGTGGTGCACCAAGGCTGGGTCCTTTCATTCCTTCACCGACTACGGCTACATCCCCGTACGCCCCTGCCTCAGAGACGAGGAATGGGAATGCTTCGGCTACGACGACGGCTCCTGCTCCAATATCGACCAGCAGCTCGTACGTTCCTGCTTCGGCCACTAGTGTTGGACTTGGGATCACCCCTACCCCAGCACCAGGAGAACAAGCCCGCCCTGGTCCGAATGATGCGATGGATGTGGATGAAGTTGACGAATACAGGATGGTGGTGGATAGGGCCTTTGAAGGAGTTGGGGACAGCGTTGATGCTCAAGATGACGTTGAGATGGACAGCGAGGGCGAAGGCGAAGGCGAGGAAGATCTTACAACAAGACAACATGGTACACGGACAACTGCGGTACGACAGAGGGTCCTCACGGCTATGAGGAATCAACGACCCACCGTGAATGTCAGCTCTGCCCTTGCAGACCGAGTAGCCATGCAAGTTCCCATGGCGTCATTAAGAACTCTTCCAGCATCCAGACGCGTCCCTATCCCCTCGTCCTCACACGCTCCCGGAGGAACACGAACGGCAACAGCTGGTACACGACCGAATAATCCGACTGTCTCTTCAGGTATTCAGCGCCCTTCTCATGTTCGGCTTGAAGACCTCGTGGCGCAAACAGCAACTCATTACAGGAGGATGCCAGGGCCTACCAACGGGGCGCCTAGGCTCCCTCAACCGAATGATCAAGCCACTCCATCTGATTCACGAGCTTGGTTAGATCGTCTACAAGCGGACACAATGCGTGACATTGATCGGGCTCGCTTGCAAGCCGAGAGGATTAGAGATGTGCAGGAGAGGTTGGAACGTATCCGTGGGCGGGGACCACCTTTTAATGACAGCGTAAATCCAAGTACTTCGGCCAGGCCAACCACAATTCAACAGCCTGGGACTGACGGACGCACCTCCACTGCTTCGCCCCTTAATCGTATGGATCCTGATTCGTACGCCCCAGGGCCTTTCAGGAATACAATTCAACGCATGGTCGACGCCGAAAACGCAAGACGGCGACATACTCCTCAGGGCTTGAGCTCAAGCGGAGAACATGTTCCTCGGAGCCTTCAACAAACGAGTAACCCAGCCCCAATGATTCCTCCACTTGATTTTGAGAGCGAAGATGCAAGCTCCGATTACGTGCGGTATCCGCCTATCCCTCGTATTAGACCACCAGCACCGAGGATGCCTTACGTGAGTATTCGCATTGCCACTTCTGAATTTCGACCCTCTAATCCATTCATCATAGGTCGATTTTTCGACTGACATTCCTGTGGTGAGAGGGAGACTCGACGACGAGAATGAGGACGATTTCGCGGATCTCCGTAGCGGCCTTGCCAGGCAGCGAGGAATCCCGGAATCCCGAATCGCTAACACCGTCACCGTGGAATCTGACAGCGAAGACGAAGCTATCAATTTTCTCCTCCGACATGATGGTCCCAACGCCCAACGATCTCGAGAGCTCGTCAACCGTTTCAGGCGAGTGCGCGAGCAGCTCTCTACTACAAACTCGCAGAACCCCAATACCGGCTTGTCGTCCAACCGCCATTGGGGAAATTTGGAATCACGAATGAGTACCCATCCTCGGCCACCTGGAACCCGCGTTCCACCTCCACAAAGCAGGTACCTTCCTGCCTCGGACACCTGGCCCTCTCAGTTGCAACAAGATCGGGATGTTGAGTTCAGACATTCACGCCACCTCAACAGACTGCGACAACGGGCAGCGTTCTTCGGTGATTATATGGTTAGTATTATCCCTCATTATCCCCCGATTCATCAACTGATGTCGTGGTGTGTCCACAGCGAGACGATGACCTTGACATGTCCTATGAGAACCTACTTGATCTCGGAAACGCCATTGGAGAAGCAAGGCCCCGCGGTGCTAATGCAGCTGTGATAGAGTCCTTCGAGTCTGGTCTTTTCAGAGACTGGCAAACGGCTGATAGTGACGAACGGTGCCCAATTTGTCTGGAGGACGTAAGTGTATTCCAGTCGTCGAGATTTTGAATACGAGGGTTCACCTCACTCTCTCTAGTACAAGGCTGAAGACAAGCTCCTCAAACTCAACGACTGTACTCACTGGCTGCATGATGAATGCTTGAAGGTATGTCAAATGCCCTCCATCCCGCTAGAAACAAGATGAGCTGACTCGATTCCAGCAATGGCTCAAAGGCGCCAAGACTTGTCCGGTTTGCCGCAAGGCCGTCTCAAACCGACCTCGAGGGGCCAATAGCAATAACGATCAAGAGGACAATGAGCCTGGACCCAGTAGGCGTCCAGCTGGTCCTCATATAATCTATCGTCGTGGTCCTCCTCCTCACCATCATCATCACCACCACCATCATCCTAGGAGACCAACTTGAGGATGCAGTCGTGATAGATATCACGAGATGAATCGGTGTAACGCAAATAACGACCTTTCTGTCAATTCCTACTCTCAGTTCTTACGCACCACGCATTAATTATCCAAGTACCTCACCCATCCCAAGCTTACCCACATTCACAATTCATTCTGATTCTGACAATTTTTTTCATCTGTCCTGTTATCGACAATCGACGTATACTGTAACATCGTTCTGTATTTATCCGCATGTCATCCGATTTCAATTCATACGATATGTAGTTTCTTACTTGTGTAGATAACACTAATAATCCCTTCCAAACGAAAAGGCGAGAGGTCAGGGGTGTGCAACATATACCCGCGTTCCTGATGTTGAAAACCGGATGTCAGGACATGTGTTACCGTGACGATATCCAGTTTCTAATTACTAGTGTAGATAACACTAATAATTTTCTCAAAACAACCACCATCAGGGACGTGCAATATGTCAATGCACCTGCGATCATTTTGTTCGTAGAACACCAGGTGTTAGGACGGGACGTACAAAGGAATGAAGTGTTATCGAGGTGGTCTATAGATACAAAATGCAAGAATTCATACATTGGTGCGCATTGCTCAGTAATAATCAAATGTAAGTAAAGTAACGAAACGCCCAACCATATGCCCTCCTTTCCTGCTCTCCCCTCCTTGCTCTTCCTCGACAGCACTGAACCCCGCCCAAGCCAGGCAGAGGAGGCAGATATCTCGATCCACTCAATCATACTGCTTCATAGTCTCCTCCAACGCATCCATATCAAACGACATATCTCCAAACGAGGAGTCTGCTTCCATAGCAAGCTCTGGGGAGGATGACCTTCGTTGTCTGTTCATCTTAGGCTTTCGGTTTTCGAGCGCTTTTGGTTGAGGCGGAGGCTTCATAGAGGCTGTAGCTGCGGCTGAGGTTCTGGAACCCCCAGTGACTCCCGATTGCGACTGAGGAAGTTGAGAGAGTAAAGGCGGCCTGAACTTCTTCACCCCCGTCCCTGTCCCTGCGCCAGATCCAGACTGTTGGCTCGACGAAGGGAATGTATGTGTCCGGCGACACATGCCTAGGGCGGGTCGACGGGCGGATTGAGTAAGGGGTGGTGGTGGTTGAGGATGTGCGTTGGGTTGTTTTGGGATAGGCGGGTGTGGGTGGGGATGGGAATGTGATTGTGAAGGGGAGGGTATGATTGGGGAATGTGGTTTGGAGGAGGAAGAGGTAGAGGAGGTAGAGGACGTCTTCTGTAAGAGAAGAGGGTGTAGACGAACTGTCGCCTGGTGTTTTGCATGTTCGGCCTGGGCTTGGGTTGGGGGAGGGTGTACATTCGGCTTCGACTTTGGAAGGTTTTGGGGCTTTGGTAATGACGCCAGTATTTGCGCCGCTTTCGCAGAGTTCGAGGTAGGACCTGAGCCTGAGCCCTGAGAGCCGGAACAATCAACATCCATACTCATAGACGTGTCTGGGGTGTTCCCCCTCGTATGTTCCTCGTCAACAGAGGAAGGGTGGGAGGATGTGGAGGACGATGACGATAGGGAGCGGGTGAATCTGCCGCTGGGATTTCGATCTGGCTGGTGAGCCAGGTGAGGCTGGAGAGGGTGATGAGGGATATTCCTCGTTGAATTGATATCCATCCTTCCCGGCGCAGGGGCAGGGACAGGCTCCGACCGTCTAGGTTTCGCCATCTCCCTCTCTTTCCCCTTTGTTCCTCCATATTGTAGAGAGGAGGTCGATGCATGACGAATTTCACTCCGTCCCGCCGACGTAGACGCGGGCATGGCACGAGGGAGATGCTGCGTCGTCGTCGCACGTCGTAGCTTGACGGTTGTTGCTTCTACGGGTGCGAAGTAGATTGGTGGTTTCTTTGCTGGGACGGGAGCTGTGTTCTCGTCCGGACGAATGGAGGAGGAAGCTGAAGTTGTCGAGGACTGTCCAGATTTGGAAAAGGATGGCCCGGGAAGACTACTTGAGCGGGAGAAATGACCTGAATGAGATGTGGAAGAAATGGTGCCAGTAGAGGACGAGGATTGTTGGTTGCTGGAGGTGTAATCATCCCAGAGTAATGTTGGGGTTGGTTTATGTTTGAAGTTTCCTAGATATCGCAGTCAGCGTCAAGCTTTAAAGGGAGATAGTCAAAGAGCAAAGGAACAAAAGAACGTACGTCGATTTGGAACCCTCTGCGCCAATTCCATAAGGTCCCTCGATGGCTCGGAGTTCTGCCATGAAACGACGTCGACTTGGGGTTGAGAAGACTCGAAGCTGAAGCCTTCCATGAATGAATCTTCTTCTCCATCGTAGTCCATGTCCATGTCCACGTCGGTGTTTGTGTTTTCGTCAAAATTCATTGAAAGTTGGGTATTTATAGGCATTTTGGCCGGTTGACGAAGAAAGGAATGTTGTCTTGGTGATTCCTTTGTTTCTTTTAGTAAAAGAGCCGATTAAGTGTAAGAAGTAGAATGGTTGAGTGGGGAGGTAACAAAGGGCTTGGTGTGTTGACGTACAGGTTCAAAGAGTCGCGGAGATTTCGCCTCGAGTTCTTAGTTCAACACGGAACCCTGATTGCACGTGTGCACTTGCAGTAGCATCCGTCTCTCCGTTTATTCCCTAAAACTCGGTATTTAATGAGGTATGTGGACTTTCGAGGCTATGACAAGACGAGGGACATGGGGAAGATTGGATGCGATTGAAGCAATGGACCAACAAAGGCTGGATGGAATCTTCGGACCGCGTCTCTCAACTTGTCACGCGTTCGTTACAGGGTTACACCGTGTGACATTTCCTTTTCTTTCTTTTTCTCCTTGTTTTTCTTTGAATTAAATCGACGACCGTTCTTGTCAGTTTGGGGGGAGCAAAGGCTAAGCAAGGGCTGTAGCTGGAGATTAATATGATGACCACCTGAAGCTACGAAGAAATGAAGATAACAGGTCCAGAGGAATGGCTACTTTCAATGCCATGGACTCTGTTTTCCGCTAGGAATCCGAGTCAGTCATAAACTCTGTGAACCGATTGATAGTTGAAAAGCTACGAGTCAATGAAGACAGCAGGTCCATTAATTTTCTTTTTCCAGCCGCCAGACTGACAACAAGCGCTGTACAATCTTAGGAGCAGTTTGATCCAAAACAGGTGTCCATTGACAAACACAATCGGATTTGCATTGCAGTGCCTACCAGTCCTTGCACGTTTTCTTCTCACCCCTAGCTTGCCTGCCTTTTGTGAGTACATATTCTACGTCTGCATCGGAAACTTCTTACTTTTCTTCCTTCAAGGAGCATTAGGCATGTCCTATGTGCTGCTGCCAATCGGCTTGGTGACCCTCTTTGGGTATCTCTTCTGGAGACACCAATGGCGCCTAAGCAGTCGAGAGAACCTACCCTCTCCAAACCTCGCAAACGAAACTCCCAATGCAAGATCCAGTTCTACCAATGAAGATACCTCGTCAGAGTTACAACCTGCAGATGATGTTTCCGACCTTGACCGACAGCTATGTCCACCGGTCGACTTACACCAGCCCGAGGAGGATAGGCGCCTTCTGCAAGAATATGCGTGGTTGTCGTATAAATTTTTGCCTCCTGTGATGAGGCCAGGTGTGGAACTGATCGTGTTGAGGGGCCTGTTCCCGAACCCCAAAGACATTTCGTACGATGTCTGTTCAGCATGCCTGCAAACGCATGAGGATGTTCGGGCGCTTCTTCTGGAGGGTTGGGAGATGGGGACGTTTAGAGCTTTACGCAGTAATCGTGAGTATTGCCTGCAATGCTTTGACCTACATGGACTTACCGGGGGTTCTTTCAGCGACATTTCTTTCGTTAGGCAACCCTCTGGTTTCTAGCATGGATAACACAGCAACTCGATCCTCCCAAGAGCTGGAAGATAATACCTCTCCTGAGCAGCCTGGTGCAACTGGATCTGAAGCTGCTACTTGTGAGTAACGTCGTTTAAGCACACACATGAAAAAATGCTCATCTATCTGTGCATCCCCAGTGCCAAGTGCAATTGCTTGCGAAGTCCCAGAATATGCTTCAGTGGCTGTGGCAGAGGTAACCGGTGGACACAATGAAGGTGAAATAAACGAGGAGGACCATGATCAGAACGAAGGAATCATTGCCTCGTATGCCTCCACCGCTGGGACAACAGGAGAGATCAAGAACATCGTGCTAGATATCCAAGGAAGTGATTTCGTTGCAGGTGGAGACATTTACAACGTTGCCGGAGATGTATGGCGTATCACCTGTAAGTGATGTTCTAACACCCATGTCATGATCATTGCTAACGATTGGTCGATTATAGATTCAAGTGGGTATTTATCCCAGAGAATGCGCACACGTGGCTCACCTCGATACAGATAATGATCATTCCGTGGCCGAATGGTTCTTTCCCGTTGACTATCGAGTCACGCACAACGAGATTTCCAAGAAGCGGTCCAAGAACACTGGCGGGTGGTTGCTTCGGTCGAAGACGTATCGCGAATGGTGCACATCCCCTCAGCAAAGAATCATGTGGTGTCCTGGTATACGTACGTGCTCCCATGTCTAATGACAGGCATTATCCTAACGGTCAGATCCTAGCTGGCGTTGGTAAAACGGTCATGGCGTAAGTTTCCATTACACTGCCACCTGGCTTCATTCCCACTGACCCGTGAATCTTCAGCTCCCTCGTTGTGGACAACCTACGGACCTTTGACGAATCCAAAACCTTCGTCGGCATCATCTACTTCAGCTACAAGCTTCGAGATCAACAAAGCAAACTGGCCATCCTGGAGGCCCTCTGCAGGCAGATGTTTGAATTCCGACAACAATCTGCCCTTAAAGTCCTGCACGACTCGCATGCAAAGCGAAGGTCACGACCTACGGAAGCCGAGCTTCGGTCAATCCTATCCGCTGCCCTCCAGGACTATCAGCAATGCTATATCGTTCTGGACGCACTTGACGAATACACTGCACATTATAGTGATAAGCAGATTCGCGACATCATCGAAACCATCCTATCGCTCGGAACCAATGTCAAGCTTCTCGTAACCTCACGCGTTCTTGGAGAAATGGAGGCCATGTTCAAGGAAATTGGGGCTAGCAGAGAGGAGATAATTGCGGATGACAGCGATATGAGAGGATATCTGGTGGAAAGGGTTGTCACCCTGAAATCCAAACTCGACTTTGGGGTGTCGGATGAGTTTTCCACGCTTATCGTTGACAAGCTCATACGGGCTGCAAAAGGGCGGTAAGTTGCTCTTTGTTCTCCACCCCTTTCAGATCTCTGATGGGTTAATGTTAGGTTTCTCGTCGCAGAACTGGGCATGAATTTGCTAGCTGAACAACTCAATCTCGGAGATCTTGAAGACGCTCTCGAAAACCTGCCACACGAAATCGACGAAACTTACATCCGCGTCATGGAGCTCATCAAAAACTATTCCGATAGTCGAAGGGAGCTTGCAATGAAGGCGTTGATGTGGATTGCTTATGCCTGTCGACCTCTTTCGGTCCAGGAACTCCAACATGCACTCGCTACGAGGCACGCCAGGAAGGAGACGCAAAAATACGTGACGCCGCTATCGACAATCACGGGTCTCTGCGCTGGACTCCTCGTAGTCCAAGATAAAGATTGGCACAGCCAGCCTGATGGTGCGAGGGTCGTGCGATTTGTGCGTGAGTAGTGCATTCACGGATTCCGAGCTGCATGGATTAACGGCTGCATTGCTAGACTTTACAACTGAAGAATTTTTTGAGGAGCCACAATCCCAATACTTTGTCGAAGCTCACAGCGAGATGCAATCAACATGCATTGAATACCTCTCAATCACGGCCAATCATATTCTTCCAGCTCTGTGTACCTGGAGTCATGAGCCCTTTGAACGGAAAGCCGTCCTTCCTTTCTATGACTATGCGGCATCGAACTGGGGATACCATGCAAACACACGCCATGAACCCTTCCAGGGGGTTCTTGAATTCCTACGGAGGAGTGATCGACCTGTGCTGCTCAGCTGCAACTACATACTGGCAGAGTGGAACGATGGGACGACAGAAGAAAATCGGCCAGATATATTCCTGGCAGCGTATCATGATCAAGTCAATGCCCTGGCAGCTCTACTAGATGGGACGGACGACATTCCCCGCACGACTTTACAAAGAACGCCAGCCCACTATGCGGCCATTGCAGGCCAGACAGACTCTATGAAGCAGATACTAGAATGGTCAAGATCAAGCCATAGCAACAACGATCCTGCCGGCAGGGATACTCCCATGGAATCCGGGATAGAAAACAAAAGGGACTCTGAAGGCAGGACACCTATCAGCTTCGCAGCTGGGCATGGCCAGGAATCAGCTGTCAAGAGGTTCATTGAGCATGGAGGTGACGATGTGGATTCGAAGGACAGCGAGGGCCGAACACCCTTTTCATACACGGCTCAGTGGGGCAAGGAGTCAATCATCAAGCTCCTGCTTGAGCATGGAGGTGTCGACGTGGACTCGAAGGACAACAACGGCCGGACTCCCCATTCATATGCGGCTCAGCGGGGCGACGAGTCAATCATCAAGTGTCTGCTTGAGCACGGAGGAGTCGACGTGGACCCGAAGGACAACAGGGGCCGGGCTCCCTTCTCATACGCGACTCAGTGGGGCCACGAGTCAATCATCAAGCTTCTGCTTGAACACGGAGGAGTCGACGTGGACTCGAAGGACAACAACGGCCGGAGTCCCCTTTCATATGCGGCTCAGCGGGGCGACGAGTCAATCATCAAGCTTCTGCTTGAGCACGGAGGAGTCGACGCGGACTTGAAGGACAACAACGGCCGGACTCCCCTTTCATATGCGGCTCAGCGGGGCGACGAGTCAATCATCAAGCTTCTGCTTGAGCATGGAGGAGTTGACGTGGACTCAATGGACAACCAGCGCCAGACTCCCTTTTCATACGCGGCTCAGTGGGGCAAGGAGTCAATCATCAAGCTTCTGCTTGAGCATGGAGGAGTCGACGTGGACTCGAAGGACAACCAGGGCCGGACTCCCTTTTCATATGCGGCTCAGGGGGGCAACGAGTCAATGATCAAGCTTCTGCTTGAGCACGGAGGAGTCGACGCGGACTTGAAGGACAACGAGGGCCAGACTCCCTTTTCATATGCGGCTCAGCAGGGCGACGAGTCAATCATCAAACTTCTGCTTGAGCATGGAGGAGTTGACGTGGACTCAATGGACAACCAGCGCCAGACTCCCTTTTCATACGCGGCTCAGTGGGGCAAGGAGTCAATCATCAAGCTTCTGCTTGAGTATGGAGGAGTTGACGTGGACTCGAAGGACAACCAGGGCCGGACTCCCTTTTCATATGCGGCTCAGGGGGGCAACGAGTCAATGATCAAACTTCTGCTTGAGCATGGAGGAGTTGACGTGGACTCAATGGACAACGAGGGCCGGACTCCCTTTTCATACGCGGCTCATAAGCGCAATCTGTCAATCATAAAGCTCCTGCTTGAGCATGGAGGTGTCGACGTGGACTCGAAGGACAACAACGGCCGGACTCCCTTTTCATACGCGGCTCAGTGGGGCAACAAGTCAATAATCAAACTTCTGCTTGAGCATGGAGGAGTTGACCTGGACTCGAAGGACAACAAGGGCCGGACTCCCTTTTCACACACGGCTCATAGCGGCAATGAGTCAATCATCAAGCTCCTGCTTGAGCATGGAGGAGTCGATGTGGACTCAAAGGATGAAGACGGCCGGACTCCCTTTTCCTATGCCGCTCAGTATTGTCAGCAGTCAGTCATCAGACTTCTGCTCAAGCATGGAGCCATCCAAGCCACTACGCAAGACAAGGATGGACGTACCGCCCTTTCTTGGGCCAGTGCAGGTGATGCCTACTGGCAGAGTCAAGCTGCCGTCGTAGGCACCATTCAACTCATTCTCGCACAAGGTGTCGAGGTGAATCTGGCAGATAACGAGGACAGGACTGCACTTTATTACGCGCGGCAATTTGTGCAGTCATGGAGCTGGGGATCAAGAGATTGGCATTGTGTTGTGGATCTGTTGGAGGCAAATGGGGCAGTCGAGTTGCCGTTGAGTAGTGACGATGTAGACGAAGAACTTGCTTCAATTCCCATATCTTAGGACACCTGAACACATGGACTAGTTGAATGTCATGTAGCTGCAATACTCGATATAACCTACACCATGTACTTTGATGCATCGTTGTAAATTCACCAACCAGCGGCTAATTCTTCACACTCTGGATGTTTTCAGTGTATTATTCACCCAAGAACACATAAAAACTCGAAAGGATGTATTGAAACTCCATCGAGCAAGTTATATCCACGAGCTATAGTTCTCCCCCCACTTTGGCGTCTCCACCAAGCCGAATACCGTCACCGACACGCCCAGCATATCCCAATGCATGAAATGCGTCCCACCACAGACGAAGATCCATTTCGCCGGTCTTGAACGATTCCGATCCTTTGCCCATTTATCTTTGGACTCCCTACGCTCCTCCAACCCCACTTCGTCGACAGCAGCGTTGACACGCTCACTATAATGGTGGTGATGATATCCTTCCTGAGTCGTGAACAGGAGTAAGAGGTAGAGGAAGCGGAGGACACGGAGGCAGAGAAATGGAGGCGGGAGGATACATCCTCTCGCCGTCGCCATTCGTCTTCCAGAGGGTTCCATGTGTGGTATTCCAGCTGTACCGGTACCAGAGACGTTATGGGCATGGTGCGTAATAAGGTTCGCCTAATTTGCTCCTTCTTCTGCTTCCTTGTCTTCGTGTTTTCTCTTGACCAAGCGCTTGCCTGTCTGTTCGTCCATATCGGAAAACGTGAAGGGCAGGAACGAGGCCGACGAACAGACAGGCAACGAAGGGCGAGAACGGAGAGGAAATAAAGGCCAGAGACCAAATTGAGAATTGGAGACCTATTGGCAGTGGGCGTCTCGATGTGGGAAGTCGGATCTAGATTGGGAAGAATGAGAAGTTAGTTGTGTATATAAGGAAGAAGAGCAGTAAAGCGAGAAGTGAACAGGCGAGAAACGAGAGAACCTCTACAGGTCGACTTTTAAACCCAAAAAAATTGCAAGGAACGCCAAACCAGAGCATGAACATGAACATGAACAAAGTAAACTCACACCAGGAACCTCCACTCTTGCAGCTGCTTCCCGATCTCAAGATAGTCCGAGCGTTCATTCCTCCCCACTCCCCACTCCTCTTCTTCTACTTCTTGCTAAACTTGCCCACATCCATACAGTGGATCGTGGTCCTCCGATACCTCTCCACTAACCAAAGTCTCCGATGGCATGCAGCTGCCCTCTCCGCCTCCGCGCCCCAATTTCATTGTTGTTTCGGTTGTCCTGCACATCATTTCCACAGCACATATGCTGGTAATACGCGGCAAGCCGACTCCCAAACACGAACATAATCCCTGTTTTCTCAAAGACTTTGCTGTAGGGCCGCAGGCAGTGGTGGGAGGTTCATATCGGAGTAAATACGTTATTCGGAGGAGGGAGTGGCCTAAGGCTCGTTCTGTTGAATATACAAGTAGAATAAATCAGTACTAAAATCCAAACACGAGAGATTGGGAGACGTTACGTACCGCACCACACCAACTCTCGAAAGTGGCCTTTCAGGAAGGTATCGAGATCTTTTGAACCAGCCAAGTCGGGGAAAGCACCGTTATGGCGCTCGGGATACGATGAATATGCCGCCATCTTTCTTTTCCTCCTTGTCATGTTTGCTGATATCCTTCGGTATCGTCTTTGGAAGGCGGTTGTCAAAAACTCGCCCGCACACTCTGGACGTAAAATAGCACGGAGAAGTAGACCGTGTTTGTAGGCAGTGGGTTCGGATGCGGAGAGGAAGGAGGGAGGCTAGTCTGGCCTGGTGAGAAGTATCAGGTGCAGGGAGGAGGTGAAGGTGATCGAGCCAGTATAGTGTACCTATGAACGATAAGAAAAGGATTAGTTCTTCCCCGATGTGAGAGCGAAGTACACACGTACGTCGTGAAATCAGGCTGATGCTGACAAAGGTTGTGTAGGAAACTGGTGTTGCGCCAGTGGGGAGAGGACCACTGACACTGTGTACGAGATTAGCGACAGTTTGGTTCATGGGAGAGAAATAGCAACGCACGGTATATGAGCCAATTTCCGTGTGGTACGACGAGTGTTATATGAGATCTTGGTGTTATACCGTTAGCAAGAGGAGGAACGCCGTTGTCGACGCAGAAATGATCTTGCTGCATGGGAGATTGGGGGAAATGGGGTTGGCGGGTTGAAGATCGTGCAGTCGGTATTAGGGATGCATCGGCGATTGATGGTGACGAGGCCTTGAAGCTGAAGCGCTGGAGGTTTGAAGACGAAGAGATGAAGAGAGCGCCTGGGTCTACAACCCAGAAATCTTCAAGTAATCGTTCGTCTCTGCCAGTGGCTCGTCTGCTGATCCTCGCTTTTCACCTTGCTTGCATTCATCCCGGGAGAATGCTGCGTAGTAGTATGGGTGACTACTAGCGTTGAGCGTCGAAGTATGCATGCTCAGCTAGACCCCAAGCTTCAAGAGGACCGAGGAGGTGATTGGAACGAAGAGAAAGATACTCCGAGAAACTACCGGCCGTCCTCCTTTCTCAGATCCCTC
Source organism: Clitopilus passeckerianus (assembly GCA_944990035.1). NCBI lineage: Eukaryota > Fungi > Basidiomycota > Agaricomycetes > Agaricales > Entolomataceae > Clitopilus > Clitopilus passeckerianus. The sequence goes on from CALYLX010000098.1 coordinate 575,839, forward strand.
CATCAACAACTCGAATACGGCGAAAACCTCAGTGGTCCTCCTAGCTGCTCACTCTCTTAATCACGACGCCTTCAACTCTGAGATCATCACCGATGCCACCTCAAGAATCCGAACGACCACATGTCTGCTAAAATATCGACGGGACCGTCAGCGCTTCAGCGCCCAGCTCTGGCCTCGCAGTTCAGTCAACAGAACGGTACTCGAATGGCCCTAGAAACGACCCGGATGGCGTGGGTGCTACCTGGAGAACCGACAAGGTGTCATATGACTGTATACTCTCAACTGGCATCAGCCACCGTGCGCAAGCGTGTAACTGGTCTTTCCAATATGACCTTCGTCTGTATTATGGTAGGAATACCTGGGATCTCTGTTGACACGTTCTGACTGCCTTTTAGGGAGAACCCCAACACGCCACATGACCTCGGGCTAGCAGGTTGGTCATTCGAGAAACTATCTCATCTACCTACACAAAGACATCGTTTTCTTCTCATGACATCACTCATCCAATTGAGAGGGCGCATATCAGCTGCTGCCAGAGAATGCGTCTGAGGTGTGTATCTTTCTTCTCCCTTTCTCTTCTCTTCATTCCCTTCTCTTTCGTTCGCCTGCTCGTTCCTATCTTATAACGTTTATAGGTACACTCAACCCCACCCTACAACAGTAAATTTGGCCTAGCCCTAACCCGGGAAACGGATCGTCTAGGAATGACCGTCGGACATTGACCTCACGCATTCATCCAACATTATAGCCTTTTAGCCGCCCGAGCTTTTCAGTGCGAGGTGGCCAGGGATGTGCCGAGGAATGTCCCGGATGGGACTTTGGAGATGTTGGGGACTGAGAGCCAGGGGGGAAGGATGGTGTTGTTATGGTATGTGCTTGAATCCATCTGGATGAAAGGAGGATGCTGATGCGGGTGGAACTAAGGGTTGGCTTGCACCGTTTTTCGTCGCCGACGTAGAGGATGGGGAGGTGGCGGATATGAAGAAGGTCGCTGATCATGTTGAGTATATCGCGAACGTTGCGGCGAAGAAGCAGTGAGTCCTCGTTTCTCTCCTGGCCGTGTTCCTCCCTGATTGCTCACCGCTACGTACAGTGTCGGTATTGGATCCGATTTCGATGGTATTTAGGATACGCTGAAGGATTTGGAGGACGTTAACACGTACCCTGCGTTGGTGAGTTGCTGTCCTCCTCCCGTTTGCTCTTCCACCTCCGCCTTCCTCTGCCCCACTCTCTTTGCCTCTTCCTCTGGGATAAACACCAGGGTGACGTGCTGACTCACTCCTCGCCTCACAGATCATTGAACTCATCTCCCGCAACTGGACCGCCCTCGAGCTCGGAGGACTTTGGGAGGGTATTTTCGAGGGCGTTGCGAGGGTCGCGAGGGAGATACGCGAGGAGGAGAGAAATGGGAAGGTTGGGCAGGAGTGTATTGGAAGAGGAGGGATTTGTAGTTCGGATGGAAGGACTATATGGATGGATGGACTGATTTCATCTTGTATTTAACGAACGTCTTGATAAAGAGGCCGTTTATATATATATATATATATATTTCACTAGTATCATGTTCTTTATGTTAACTTTCTAGTTTGGTCCTGCACTATGGCAACAGCTGTTCAATTTTATCATCAAGTTGTCTAGAACAGTCGCAGTCAAAAGGATAATTACAGATTTTCTTACATTGTACAAGACGACTTCAAGTAACTACGATTGATTCTGGACCCGCCGCAGGACAGCCGATCATGGGCGCTTTACGTTCTTCACAGCAGTTTGACCCTCACACCCACACACACCCATACACTCGAAACAGGCGCTCACACACTGCCGCATGGCAGTGGCAGCTGGTATGTTGTTCATTTACTCTCAGCTTGCTGCCCTCGTGAGTCCTTGCCACATTCCGCATCCACGATTCAAGTTCTAACTTCTCCCAAGGATCCTCAAGCATGTTCTATTGGCTGCTAATCGGTGCAGTGGCCCTGTTTGGGTATCTCTTCGGGAAAAATCCATGGCGCCTACTAGACGGTGGCCGAAGGAAACCTCCAGCTCAAGCCCTCACGGACGATACTTCCAGCTCAGTCTTGAACGCTGCCGATGAGGATCGTTCCTCAAAGCTACAAGATGCCTCGAACACTCCCGATGTTCGCCAACATTCACCTTCAGAGTCAGACCCGCACGTTGAGGGGGATAGGCGCATCCTGCAAGAATACACGTGGACGTCGTACAAGGACCAGCCTCTGAGAATGAAGCAGGTTATGGAACCTGTTATTTTGAAGAGTCTTCTACCTACTTTCTGCGACGTTTCCGACGACACCTGTTCCTCATGCCTGCAAAATCACGACGATGTCCGGGCGCTTCTCCTAGAGGGTTGGGAAAAGGGCACGTTTGAGGCTTTACGCAGTAATTGTGAGCGCTCCTTACAAGGTATTGCCGGTGTTAACTGACTAACTTTAAAATGTTAGCGACATTTCTTTCACTTGGCAACACCATAGTCCATGGTAAAAACACGACGACGTTACAATTCTCTCAAGCGCCTCGGAAGGGCGATGTCTCTCCTGAAATATCTGCCACAGCTGGGAACAAGTCCATCACTCGTAAGTCACACTGAAGCCTGCACTTGTGAGGTTGCTGATTTATCTGTGCGTACGCAGAGCTAAGGGAGACTGGCAGCGAGGTGCTCGCAAACACGAGTGGTCAAGCTCCAGTGGATGATCGGGGAACGACCAGACATGCACCTGAAGGAAACGTTGATGAAGATGTCGATGACAAAGAACACAAAAGTATCCACACCGAATATCTGGCCGTCAAGGAGGTGGTACACGAGTGCAAGGAAGTCAACATCTCTGGAGGCAAGTTCGTTAGCACTTCAAGCGGTGACGTCTACAACATGAATGTTGCGGGAGACGTATGGCGAATTACGTGTAAGTTATTTCTGTTTATGCACGTACGAAAGTACACTGACATCTGGTCAATTATAGATTCAAGTAAGTACTGTATGTCCGTAACATTCTCCTTGCGGTAACTAACTCAATGTAGATGATGATTCTCGTAAGACGGGGGAATGGTACTATTTCATTGACCACCGAGCTTCACACAACGAAATTGCCAGGAAACGATCAAAGGAGACCGGCGGGTGGTTTCTTCAATCGAACACATATGGCGAATGGTGTACATCCCCGCAGCGCAGACTTATGTGGTGTCCTGGAATACGTATGTACTTCCATGTCTAATAGGATACCTCCCTGACCATCCCCCAGCTGGTGTCGGTAAAACAGTCATGGCGTAAGTTCCACATGACCTCAACCTGGTCTATCATCGATGATTTGCGCCCCCTCAGATCCCTTGTCATCGATCACCTACGGACCCTTGACGAATCCCGAACATTCGTCGGCGTCATTTACTTCAACTACAACCTCCGACCTCACCAGAGCAAAGTCGCCATCCTTGAAGCCCTTTGTAGGCAGATGTTTGAATTCCGTCAACAGCCCATCTTCAAAGACCTCTATGACTCACATGAGAAGAGGAAATCACGACCTACGGAGGCCGAACTTCGATTGGCTCTATCCATCGCCATCGGGGGCTACCAGAACTGCTACCTTGTCCTGGACGCACTTGACGAATATACGGTGCAGTATAGTGATAAGGAGGCCCGCGAGATGATCAAAGACATCCTGTCGCTCGGAGAGAACGTGAAGCTCCTTATCACCTCACGAGTACTCGGGGAGATGAAGGCCACATTCAAGGAACTTGGGGCCAGCAGAGAGGAGATAATCGCGGACGATGATGATATGGGGGCATATCTGGTGGAAAGAATTGACACCCTGAAATCCAAACTCGACTTTGAGGTGTCGGGCGAGTTTTCCAAGCTTATCGTTGACAAGGTCATACAGGCTGCAAAAGGGCGGTAAGTTCTTTCCTCGCTCTCCACCCTTTCAAATGTCTGATGGCTTAACATTAGGTTTCTCGTCGCAGAGCTGGGCATGAATTTGCTAGCTGAACAGCTCAATCTTGGAGATCTTGAAGATGCTCTCGAAAACCTGCCTCACGAGATCGACGAAACCTACAACCGCGTCATGGAGCTCATCAAAAACTATTCTGGACCTCAAAGGGAACTCGCGATGAAGGCGTTGATGTGGGTTGCTTATGCGCGTCGACCTCTCTCGGTTCGGGAACTTCGACATGCGCTCGCTACAAAGAATGGCAGGAAAGAGACGCATAAATATGTTACCCCGCTATCAAGAATCACGGGCCTCTGCGCTGGACTTGTTGTTGTGAAAGATAAAGCAAGGGACACCCAGCCTGATGATGAGAGGGTTGTACAATTTGTTCGTGAGTAATGCATTCATGGAATCGGAGTGCATAATCATGATGGGCATTGTCAGATTTCACGACCCAAGAATTCTTCCAGCAGTTCCAATCAAAATACTTCCTTGATGCGCATAAGGGGATGTTTTCAACATGCATTGAATACCTCTCAATCACGGGTAATCATACTCTTGCAGCAGACCTCAACCGGGGGGCATCGCGCAGGGTTCTTGATCAAAGAGCCCGCCTTCCCTTCTATAACTATGCGGCATTGAACTGGGGCTACCATGCAAATACACATCATAAGCCCCTCCCCACGGTTTTTGAATTCCTACAGAGCAATGGCCAACCCGTGTTACTCAACTGCAACTACATACTGGCAGAATGGGGGGATAGGACAACAGAGAAGGGTGGGCCCAGTATATTCCTGGGAGCGTATCACGATCAAACCGATGCTCTGTCAATACTACTTGATGGGACAGATAGCATTCCACTCACAAAGTCGCAAAGAACCCCACTGCACCTTACAGCCATGGCTGGGCGGCCGAAATCTACGAAGCAGATACTACAGTGGTCAAACTCGAGCCACAACGAAGATGGTCCTACCAACACTGATATTCCCGCGGGATCCAGGATAGGAGATTCACGGGACTCGGAAGGCAGAACACCCATCAGCTACGCGGCTGAGTGCGGTCAGGAATTAGTTGTCAAGATGCTCATTGAGCATGGAGTCAACGTGGACTCGAAGGACAACCATGGCCGGACTCCCTTTTCATACGCGGCTCAGTGGGGCAAGGAGTCAATCTTCAAGCTCCTCCTTGAGCATGAAAGAGTTGACGTGGACTCGAAGGACAACCATGGCCAGACTCCCTTTTCATATGCGGCTGCTCGGGGCGACGAGTCAATCTTCAAGCTCCTCCTTGGGCATGGAGGGGTTGACGTGGACTCGAACATCAGCATTCCGCAATTCTTCTTAAAAGCTCTTAAACGGTCTTAAATGCCTTTAAAACATCTTAAACTCGATTTTAAGGCTTTTAAGACTTTTAAGACTTTCCAGAGTACTTTTTGTCTTGAAAATCATCTTGGAAACCATTGAAATTTTGTGTCAGTTTCAAGCAGCAGAGTTTTCTCAAGAAAGTTCAAGAGGCTCTAGTAAAAATTCAAGAAAGAAGTAATATTCAGCTAACTAAGACAAATTAAGCTGCCAGTCAAGAAGAAACACTAAACTGGACATGTAAGGCTCAGAAGTATCAGGCAGAAATATATGTATTCAGGATAAATAGTACAGTTGTAATCTAAATAATACTACAGTGCACAAATGAAAACCCTACTAATGTATGTGGCTGTGCCAAAAGCGGCACATTACATCTGATAATGGTAGCCTACTCTCTGGGTGCCATGGGAGTGTGAATCAGGTAGAAGAGGTTGAGGGTGTAGTCACAGGGGTGTGAGGATGCTAGGTAAAGAATGATAGAGGCTAGAAAAGGTTTCATTAGTCAATGAACATGGCAAAGGAGAAGCCACTTACTTGGCCAACCTACCTACCCCAGAAAAGGAGGAGGGCAGTACATGAGAAGGGTGGGACAAGGGAGTGACAGAGAACCCTGCATAGCATAAAAGGTGAGTGAATACAGATTGAAAATGAAAAAAGCGGCACAAATACATACCTGAGGGGTTTCCCACCTGCACTGGGTCTCCCTGTCCAGCCCACAATCTTCAGAATGCCCCCTGAGATGTCCTTGAGTGTTCTGGGTGGAGGAACAGTGAAAGAAAGTCAGCCGGCGCCTGGCATGGTAGCGAAAAGGAGGAAAGAATGAGTGAGGTGGCAGTCTGATGGGGCGCGTCAGATGAGGCTAGAAGTTCCCGCGCTCAAAAGATAAGGATTTCGGTGCAAATATCAAAGGATCCGATGCTTTTCTAAGAGATCAGAGCACAGAATTGGATTTGGCGCTATCGAAAACGTATTTTACGCTTATTTTAGATAATTAATACGATGTTTTGAGTTCCCTGTACAACATAGGCAGAACTTGATATTTTCAAGCCTCACAGTAGCCGTGGGAACATTCCCGGTTGTTGCCGGCTGTCTCTGAGCGCGCCAGCTCATGCCTGTTCAACATCATTCAACCACCATGTCCCTGTTGCCACCTTCTCATCTACTGACATTTCTCCCTCAAGCATAGGCTTCAATTAAGGACTAGCATTCAAAATGTCTATTGGTGAGTTTCATCTACTTCTCTCTGTTGAAACATTTCTCTTACATGAGGTTTCTGTAGGGCACCTAGTATTCTGAGTTTGTATGGCTATTTCCTTGGTAAGCACTCGCTTTTTTCAGCTTCTACTGCTTTCTAATGTTCTGCTTTCTGACTCTAGATTCCTTTCAAGCTGAGTATGGTGTGAGGAGGCCCAGTGCAGGTGGGAAATGTGCAAGGTGTGTTGACTATTCTCTTCATTCTCTTTCTAGAATCTAATGACTTCTTATGCAGTGTTTCCCATCTTCTACCCTATCATCTTCTCCTGGCCACTCCCCCTCATTGCTAGCAGCTAGCAGGAGGTTCTACAGAGTGGCCGCTTTTTGCACAGCCACACTGCAACCTGTATGGTATCCTTTTTGTTATGCCTAGTGTAGTTATCTGTATTATATAGCCTGAATACATGATGATTCTGAATTGAAACCTGCCTATTATTGTGAAATCTAATGCTATTAAAAACTATTTTGAATCACTCAATATTAATATGAAACTCAAGGGATTTCAAGGAAGTTCCCAGCAAAATTCCAGCCAATGTACTCTGAAATTAAGAGGGACTGTCTTAAATCCAGACAGCCAGATTTAGCTTGGAATTGCTTGAAAATCTTGAAAAAAGTGTTTTAAGAGCGTTTAAGGCAATTCAAGAAGAATTGCGGAATGCTGATGAAGGACAACCATGGCCGGACTCCCTTTTCATATGCGGCTGATAAAGGCAACGAGTCAAACTTCAAGCTCCTCCTTGAGCATGAAGGAGTTGACGTGGACTCGAAGGACAACCATGGCCAGACTCCCTTTTCATATGCAGCTCAGTGGGGCAACGAGTCAATCTTCAAGCTCCTCCTTGAGCATGAAGGAGTTGACGTGGACTCGAAGAACAACAATGGCCGGACTCCCTTTTCATATGCAGCTCAGTGGGGCAACGAGTCAATCTTCAAGCTCCTCCTTGAGCATGGAGTTGATGTGGACTCGAAGGACAACCATGGCCGGACTCCCTTTTCATATGCGGCTTCTCGGAGCAACGAGTCAATCTTCAAGCTCCTCCTTGAGCATGAAGGAGTTGACGTGGACTCGAAGGACAACGATGGCCGGACTCCCTTTTCATATGCGGCTGATCAAGGCAACGAGTCAATCTTCAAGCTCCTCCTTGAGCATGAAGGAGTTGACGTGGACTCAAAGGACAACTATGGCCGGACTCCTTTTTCTCATGCAGCTCAGTATTGCCAGCACTCAGTCGTCAAACTTCTGCCCGAGCGTGGAGATATCCAAGTCATTACACAAGATAAGGATGGGCGTACCGCCCTTTCTTGGGCCAGCACAGGTGATTCCTGGTGGCAGGATCAATCATACGTCGTAGGCACCATTCAACTCATTCTCGCACAAGGTGTGGGGGTGAATTCGGCGGATAACGAGGGCAGGACTCCACTTTTTTACGCGCGGCGATTCGTAAACTCGGAACACCCCAGATTAAGTGCTTGGCAGTACGTGGTAGATCTGTTGGAGGCAAACGGGGCTGTCGAGTTGCCATCGAATATTGAGGAGGTGGATGAAGAATAGCTTTTAATTTGGGCTTGTACGTCTTAACTAATGTAGAAAGGCATGTAGCTATGATAGTCAATAGAACATTCACTATGTAAATTCCCCAATCCATCCACCAAACATCCATACTGTGGATGTTCTCCTTGTATTGTTCCTCGTTCACCCAAGAACAGATAAAAATATGAAAGCATATATCAAGCCTTCGTCAAGCAACCTTGTACCCAGTTCTCCACTCTCCGCTCCCCAATCTCCACTATAGCTACAGCGCCCTCCTCCTCTTTGACCCCTTCACCAAGCGGAACACCATCAAACACACTTCCAGCATACACCAATGTATGAACTGGTTCCTGCCATGGACGAAGATACATCTTGCGGCTCTTTGAGGATTCCAACCCCTTGCCCGTTAGCGGCGGTATTGATCTCCTCCTTGCGTCGGGGAAATGGGAAGAGGCAGAGGAAGTAGAGGACACGGATGCGGAGAAACAGAGGTGGGAGGATACAGCCTCTTGCCGTCGGCATGTGGGGTTGCTCTACTTTTCCTCCGTTTGCTGCTTCTTCTATGTCTTCGTGTGCCTTCTCTTAATCAAGCCGCCTCGTTCCTGCCTTTCAGGTTCGTCGAATATGGACAAACCAGGAAGGACGGACGCGCGAGAACGTGGAGTAGACAAGGGACAGACCGAATACAGAATCGGAGACGCGTTGAGAGTGGGTGCCTCAGGTCAGAAAGTCGGATTTGGATTTGGGGGAATAGTGAGTCAGGTGCTTGTTTGGGGCTCGAATTTTCGGAAATGTAACAAGAGCTGTTAAGAACCAGCCGAGTTGGGGAAGGGTGATTATGATGCCCTGAATGGGTTCAGATGGGGGGAGGAGCGAGGAGCGAGGGGAGTCCGGCCTGGTGGGAAGTATCAGGTGCAGGGAGGAGGTGGAGGTGACAGAGGAGTGCCTACGAGAGAGGAGGGTCAGTTCATTCCCTTGAAAGAGAGAAAAATAGAGGCGTACATCCCGTAAATCAGGTCGATGAAAATAAGCGTCGTGTAGTAGGTTGGTGCTGCATCGCTGGGAAGAGAAGAGACAACCTGACACACCCGTCCTCCGGGCACGCAGGTAGATTTGGAACTTCAAACGTTGTAATTTTGCGCCAAGGGGTGCTGGAAGAACATTGGTACCCGCAGTACGCGAAAACTGGACTTGCGGCAGGGGAGGGTTGTGAAGTGGGATGTGAGATTGGGCGGACGTTGGATGAATGTCGTGATTGCAGCAAGAGAGATGATCGACGTCGATGAAATTTAACCACGACGAGAGTCCCCAAGGCCTGAAGACACAATCCGGATATCTTCAGCTACTCCAAGTCCGAAGCTTCAACGTCAACTCCAACCTCCCATATCCCAGTCCGTTGTCTCATTGATAATCTTCGTCGCTATGAAGGGACTCCATAGTGGTATATGCGAGTACGAGTGTTGAAGTATTTGTGTTCAGCCAGACTTAAGAAAGGCCCGAGAGGCGTGAAAAGAACGAAGAGAAAGATACTCCGAGAATTCACCGCCGCTGACCGCCCTCCTTTGGCAGACTCCACTTGATCAACGCAGAAGCGAAGCTCTACTCTCCTCCTTCAAATTTACGCGACGCACAAGTTTCGCTCCATATTTTCAGCTGCGTATTGGCGCCTTCAGCTCTGAGAGCATCGTTATTGCCACCTGTGGTCTCGAAAAAGTGCCAAACATCGATAGAACGATTCTTCAAGCTTCAGCTCTGACTGTATAGCTCAGCTAATGGAACAAGTCTGATTGAGCTTTCGTGTAACCCGGACGAGGTGGGTACTTTCTAAAGAATCTCAAGGAGTTATACGACTTAAATTTGTTTCCAGCAGCCGCCGTTTACAGGATTGCAACCGAACTTCCAACACCGCCTATAACTGTATCGTGGGGAGGTGTGCTTGCTACCTTCTGGCGTATTATGGCCGTCTTCCACTGGGAAGGACAGCAGTTAACTCGTTACCTGCGACACTCGAAGCTGAAGCTACGATGGCGCGCGTACTCCTTGCTCAAACCCATGGAACCTGGAAATCAACTATCGTGAACTTCATGATCCCATCTTTTTGCACTGGGCTGTCGCCTAATACACCGTCTGACTGGAACCCTACGCGTACGACTTCTCCCAAGCCAGGTGGAATTCAACAACGGTTTCGGTTAGTCACGGGGAGAACTAACTCATCTATCTTAACTCACTACTTACTATCCTAGAGGCATCCTCAAAGATCCTCCCCCCTCCTGTCATGGCATCACTCCGAGTTAATCCAAGACCACTTCTCTTCTGGGAGCAGTATTACAAATGGACGTGGACGCAAGTTTGCCTTAACTTGAACGTATTTGCAGGTTCCGGTGTGCGAAGATGCTTAGAAGGGTGAATGAAGATAAATAGGGTACCTTCGCTCCGTTCTTTCTTGGTAATGAGGAGAGCGGAGCTCAAGAGTGAAGTCGATCATTGGTCAAGTCGGGCATCCTGCTTTCGTTGTGGGGAATACGCAGTGAGTTTCCCTTCCTTCTTTTCACTTTTCACTTCTCTCTCTTTCTATTACGGCTTTCTAATAATATGTCCACTCTTACAGTGCCGGCATTGGTATGATATCAAGGGTATACTGGTCGCTTGGTACCACGGAGAGTTGGGAGGACACGTCCAAGTATCCTGCACTGGGCCGCGTGAGTCGGTTTCCGTCACCCAGTTCCGTCAATCCATGTCCCAATAACCCAACTCCAACAGAACGCACAGCTCATTTCCCGAATTTGGACCCGCTCCGAGCTGGGTGAGAGGGCTGCGTGTTCGATCGCAGAGGACAAGAAGCAAGAAGAAGGGAACGGGGAAGGAGAGGGAACGGGTATGTGTAATGGGTGGATTGCAATTTATCTCGTTCTAGTACTCAAAACGGGGTGGGTAGGATCTCAATATCATATTCTGTACGCTCTAGTCTGGTCGTGCACAACGAAAACAGCTGTTTGACTTGACTACAATGAAGCCTGAGTGGCCTGGAACAGTGGCAGCCTGAGCGATTGGCGAAAACTATCTCCCTGGAATTCCATGGCCATATCTCTTCATCTCTACCGCGAACACTTCCTGATTCCCAAGCCCTCCATTCATCCTCATGGGACGTAGCACCAACACTAGCATCCTTCTCCCTTCACCTCGATCGCCTCTTCGTCATCCTGGTGGCATACGAAGACATGACGGCGGCGGATTGCGGCAACTTGCGAGATCAGAGGCATCTGAAAGCTGGGAAAGGAAAGGCGGGCTGCAAGCGCTAGCTCTGCCACCGTTGTTCCAGTGGCATTGTCCACAGGCGGTCCGAGTCGCAGGTCCAGGACCTGCGGATACGTATGAGAAGTTTGCTTCATCGCGGGATGCAAGAATTGGATGTGTTGATGTTCCATCAGAGGATGGGTAGAGTGAGAGCACTAGCTGGTGGTGGGGACAAATCCGGTCCTGGATAATGTCGTGGCAGGAGGGTGTTTAGACTCGACTTGAAGACGACTGACAGGCAGAGGAATCAAGGTTATGAACGCTTGAGCTCATCCGTCTTTGTCACGTCCAATCCAATTCCGGAGCAGTCTGAGGAAATATTAGTACGACGGATATGATAGAAAGAAGAGGTACTAACTGTGCATGAATATGATCGAATCTTGCTCCGTTCTTGCTGTTTCTATCTCCAAACCTAGCCACCAAATGCCTGTTAACTCCATCCTCCTCCTCCACTCCTCTGCCTGCGTCTGCATGTAGGCTCGGTTCTCCCATCTACCGCTAGCATGCCTCCAGGCATCAAGCGTCAAACCCGCGACCAACACAGGCGCTGGCAGGCAGGAGGTGGAAAGAAGCCATAGCCGCCTTATAAATTTCTCGTCAACCTCACCTTTCTCCTCCGCAGCTTCAGGTTTCGCAACGCATGGAAGTTGTTAAGCTAGTATCGCTACGTGCTCAACCAAGTATCAAGAGTTCAGCTGCTTAGTCCTCTACCAGCCTTTGTAGAGACGAGCGAGAGTAATCGAGCGAGTCGAAGTTAAAGCAAATAGCGATGTATAGGCTTTTAGGTCAAGCTGGGGAAGCAAGACCGAAAGCGTGAAAGTATTTATACATGAAGAGTAGGGCTAAGGGTTGGGCATTGCGCAGCAATGCTAAGTAAGCAAAAGTAAGTATGACTCGGAGTGAGTCAGAGTAAGAGTCACGACGAGTCATGGTAAGTAAATATAGTACAAGTATCTCACGATCGTGAGAATACTGAGTAATCATAGCTAAAGGGATGAGTAATGCGCAGCAGTACTGAGTAATTGTATAAACGTAAGCGGGGCGGGGATAGTAATGGTAGATGAGTAAAAGGAAAAAGAGTCCGGGTGCGTATCCAAGGTAACTGTAACATTACCCTCTCGCTAGCGTTGAAGTCACCTGACTTCAATTCTTCTTCTTGCCCCAGAAATGGCGGTCTATGTTCTTCCAATAGCGTTGTGGACAGTTAACCGGGTAATGGCCTGGGCCGCGATGATGACACAGACGACAAACAAAACGAAAGCAATGGTATTGTCGATGTCTGCCTCCGCAAACATAGCATCGGAAGTGTCTGGGCGGTGGTGGCTGGTTGGCAAGGTATCCGGTACGCGGCGCCTTCTGTGACGAGATTGTTGAGGAAGAGGGTTCACCAGAGTTGGCGAATCTGACTCTGGTGGGCTTTCGAATGCGGAGAGGTAAGGTGTCGGTGGGTTTGACATTTGGGTTGACGTTTTCCTTGTCGCTATCTTGATCCTCGGGTGTAGTTTGAATGAAGGGATTGTGCTTTATCTTGGCGGCGGTAGCAAGGTTGGTGACGGGGGGGAATTCTTGGAGGGTTCCTCGAACCTGACGTGCCGTGAGAATCGTCGGTTCTTCGGTGGTTTGATCTTCCTCAGGCCCCCAGGGATTGGCGGCAAGGGTTTCGAAATCTGTCTCCTTCGGGTTGGGAACCAACTTCGTTCAGGATAGTGCTGATCAAGGAAGGCTGTACCTCCGGCAGCGAAGAAGAGGTCGGTGAGGGTTTCCTCCGTGCGTTGGTCAGAGCTGTCAAGAGCTCGATCAAGTTCTTCAAGGGTTTTCGAATATAGGTGGCGTAGACGAGCCACTTCGTTGCGGAATTCGGTTCTTCGGTCGTGGTAGGCTGAGCCCCGCTCTGCCACTTCGGTGAGGAGGTTGTCGTTGTTGCTCCAGGCAGTGTTCGTACGGAGCGCCGTAACAGCGGAATCGGTTTTGAAGGTGTTAAGGATGATGGTGCGGTCGTAGGAGGAGACATTGGAGGACATTATAAGCAAGATGTGTTTGCTTCGAAGTGCTGTGGGTTGATGGAGATTCACCGAATGTTCTTCCTCTTCTTATATGCTTCAAGGGTCTTCTTGGCGTTCTGGAGGTTTCTCACAGGTTCCCATGAGTTCTCCGATGTCGGATATCCTTTCCACTTGATCTTGTAAAGGATCTTCCCACGATGTCGTTTGTGTGCGACAATTTCTTCCACTTCCCATTCTTCTTCTTGATTGATGAGGTCAGGTGGCGGTTCTAGGAAATTGGGCCCATGTGTCTCGGTTTCCTTGTATGGTGTGAGGAGGGTGGCGTGGAACACAGGGTGAATTTTCCATGCTCGGGGTAGTTCTAATCTGTAGGTCAGCGGACCTAGAACTTCTTTGATCGTGAAGGGGCCTTCGTCGTGGCGTGAACTTCTTTGAGTAGTATGCCAGTTTTAGGTTAGTTGTTTCCAACCAAACCTTCTGTCCTTGTTCAAATGGTTTGAAGTTACTTCGGACACGTTCGGCCATCTTTCGTCTCGCAAGTTCATGGGCAGCCGCAGCTTCGTCTCGTGCTTGTTGGAGTTCTTTCATTCGGGTTTCCGCAGCAGGGACATTGGTCTTCTGATATGGAAGGGAATAGCGCGTGGTTCTGCTCCGTTCATTAGGTAGAATGGAGTTTGTGCGGTGACGGCATGAACACGTTTGTTATGGGCGAATTCCATTAGGGAATTAGTTCTAGCCATTTCTCGGGGTTGTTGGCGCAGAATAGTCGGAGATAAGCGCCAATGTCTTGGTTGACGCGTTCGGTTTCTCCATCTGCTTGTGGGTGATATGCGGTTGTCAGGAAAGCTTGATTCCTAGGAGTCGTCCTAGTTCTTGGAATACTTTGGATGCGAATTGTGGACCTCTATCGGATATCAGTTTGTCAGGAAGTCCGAATCTTCTGTAGACAGCATCCAGGTAGTTGTTGGCAGTGCCTAGGCGTCAATGGTCTTCTTGCAAGGGATCAAAATTACCCCTTACTAAGGCCATGGTCTACCACGACCATGAGTGAGTCGTAACCGTTAACCTCAGGAAGATCAGTGATGAAATCTGTAGAGGCAAGTTCGAAGGGTCGTGTGGCGGTAAATTTGACTGGGTTCAGGGAGGTGCCGTGGGGTGTGTATTGACCTTCATCTGTTGGCAAGGGCACATCCATCAACGTAGGATTTGACAGTTCCAAACATTCTGGGCCACCAGTAGTGTTCGGAAATTAACTCCATCGTCTTGAATGCTCCGGGGTGTCCGGCCATAGGTGCGTCATGATACTTCTGTATGAGGCTTCGTCGTAGGGTAGCATCATTAGGGACGTAGCATCGCCCCCGGAAAAAGAGGAGAGAGTCCTCTACTTTCCAGTCGGCTAAAGCCGATTTGATGGGGGTAGAGTGGTTCTTCAGGTGTCGTATTGCTTCCGTGAAGAATTCGTCTTTCATCATGTGTTCGGCAAATTCCGCCTTAAGTTCGGTATCAATTGTTCGGATGAAGAGTTTATCAGGTAGCATGGTGATGTCTTCGTTGTCGGTGTCGTGGTTTAGAATGTGATCTGCTCGTCGGGATAGTTCGTCAGATTGGACCATCTGAGTTCCTGGTACATGGACTAGGTTTAGGTCATATTGGGAGAGGAGTAAACTCCATCGTGCTTGTCGTCGGCTAAGTTTCTGTGGCGTTCGGTAGTAGGTTAGGTTCTTGTGGTCGGAGAATACCGTGACAGGGTGGGCTGATCCTTGTAGATAGTGTCGCCAAGTTTCCAGTGCTCTGACTATAGCGAGTAGTTCCCTGTCGTAGATTTCGTAGTTCCGTTCGGTTGGGGTGAAGGAGTGAGAGATGTATCCACAAGGGTGCCAGTCGTTATTTTCGTCTCGTTGGCGTAGCACTGCTCCTGTCGCCCACTTGGATGCATCACATTCAATGGTGAACGGTTTCGTTGGATCGGGCATCGTGAGTACGGGTGTCTCCGCGAACCTTTTCTTCAGGGCTTCAAATGCTTCTTCTTGTTCCTTTCCCCACGTAAAGGGCCGATCTTTCTTGGTGAGATCGTTCAGGGGTCGGGCTAATTCCGCATATTTCCCTATGAACCTTCGGTAGAAGTTGCCAAATCCCAAAAAGGACCGAACTTCTTTTACGGTGGTCGGGGTTGGCCATTTCTTTATCCCATCGAGTTTGGTCGGGTCCATGTGGATCTTGTCTGGCGATATGATCATTCCAAGGAATTCGACTTCTGTCACGTTGAATTTGCATTTCTCAGCTTTAAGGAACAGGTTGTGTTCCATCAGCCTTTGGAGTACCCGTTTGGTGCGCTTCTCATGTTCTCTTGGGTCTTTAGAGAAGAGTAGCATGTCATCCATGTAGATGATTAACCATCCTTCATCGATCATGTCTCTGAAGATGTGGTTCATCATTGCTTGAAACGTGGCTGGGGAGTTGCATAGTCCAAAGAACATGACGGTGGGTTCAAACAAGCCTCGATTTGTTTTGAAGGCTGCTTTCCACTCGTCTCCTTCTTTGATCCGGACATTATGATATCCCCATCGGATGTCTAGTTTTGTGAAAATCTTTGCTCCTCTGAGTTTGTCGAGTAGGTCGCTGACTAGTGGTAAGGGGTAGGCATTCTTGACAGTTCCACTGTTGAGATATCGGTAATCTTGGCAGGGTCGTAGTGCGTTTGCTTCTTTCTTCGCTACAAAGAAGAAGGGTGATGCTTGAGGTGATTTCGAGGGTCGGATGTATCCTTTCCGTAAGTTTTCTTCGAGAAATTTGTCCATTTCGGCTTGCTCCTTTGGGTTGAGAGGGTAGACCTTGCAGTCTTTCGGGACAAAGTCTGGTTTGAGATCAATGGCGTGATCCCAAGGCCGAGATGGGGGAAATCGTTCTGATGCTTCTTTCTCAAAGACTTTCTTGAATTCGTGGTATTCGGGGGGAATGAGGTCTTCAAGTTTCTTCTTGACTTCTTCAGTTTTCTGATGTTCTAGGGTCTGGGAGATGGACGTCTTGGCGCGGATCCAGATGTTCTGGGTCGGGACGAATCGCAGTGATCCTCTATCTCGGGTGATTCGGGAGATATTTGCAGCTCGGATTCTTCTGATTTCTGGTTCTCGATGTTCATTCGTCAATGGGGAATTGGCTCGTTCGAATATCCCCATCACTGGTTCTCCTTTCACATAGGCAATAACCAGGTCTTGTTCGTCATTGGGTTCTTCTAAGGGTGTTTCAATGGGTTCGGGTTCGTCGGGTGCGTTGGAAATGTCTGGGCGTGATTCCT
The DNA here is from genome assembly GCA_944990035.1 of Clitopilus passeckerianus. NCBI lineage: Eukaryota > Fungi > Basidiomycota > Agaricomycetes > Agaricales > Entolomataceae > Clitopilus > Clitopilus passeckerianus. Next base: position 592,509 of record CALYLX010000098.1, read on the forward strand.
CTGCGGCAGCTAGTCGTCTGATCTGGACTCGGGCAAGGGCCGTGCGTAGCGGGGATGTCTTGACGCGTTTGGGATTAATGAATAGTGTCCCCTTTTGCCAGTTGATTTCTGGATTCGTTCGCTTCAGCCATGGGAGTCCGAGGATCAGGTGTTCATTCCCTAATCCGGTGACCAGGCACCGTTCTGACGCCTTGTGTTTCCCTATCCCTATATCGACCCAGGTGTAATGGGTGATTTGCCCTGTTTTGTTGATAGTGCCGTCAACGTTCTTGGCAGTGAGAGGTTGTCGAAGGGGATGTGTCTTGATTCGATGGCGGGCGACGAATTCTTTGTCGATGAATAGTCCTTGAGCACCTGAGTCGACTAGTGCTTTGGTTTCAACGGTTCTTTCTTCATTCGGAGCAGAGACCTTAATGGGTAGACGCATAGATTTATCAAAAGGTTCTGCATACGACATAGAAGAAATCAGTATTGTGGCGGGTTCAGACGTTGACACTGGCCGCCGTTCTAAAAATCCTCATCGAGCTCATTCCAGAAGCTCTCCAATTCTTCCGCTTCCAATGCTCTAATGGTTCTGACAAGATCTTTGATGTTTTTCTTGCCATAGGAGTTGGTGCTGGACTGCTTTCCTCCTCTGCGTTCAGGGCATTCTCGAGAGCGATGTCCTTTCTTGAAACAGCGGAAGCATTTCCCTTCCTTCATTAACTCCTTTCTCTTTTCAAAAGATAAGGCGTCAATGTCCATGGCGTTAGGGTCTGCCGTGGTGTGGGTATTGCGGGGATTTGCGTGGGAAATAGGAGGGAGTCCTCTGTTGCGGCGGATGACATTCTGTCCTCTACGCCATTGCGCATCAAATCGGGCAGCGTGTTCGTACCATCCGTTAATGGTGATGGGAAGAATGGGGAGGTTATAGATCTTTTCGATGATCTTGGAGTTGAGTCCTTTCTGGAAGAATTCAATCTTCGCTTTTTCATCGGTGATCCCGGAGGCGGAGATAAGGACTTTGAATTGAGATATGTAATCGTCAATTGGTCCTTTCTGCGTGAGAGCGTCTAGGGATGCAAATGCCTGTCCTTCTCCGTCTACTGGGTAGAAGGCGTTGATGAATTCTTTCTCAAATTGTTTGAAATCGGGGAGGATGATGTCGTTATCTTTGTTTGTGTAGTTCTGGCAGAAAGATCGTTTCCATGCCAAAGCGGTTCCTTTCTTCAAAAAGGAAAGTGCAAAAGCGATTTGCTTGTTGTTGTTGTCGTAGATGTGGTCGTTCAGGCTTAGGTACATCTTGACTTCCAACAACCAAACTTCGGCATTTCTTCGGTCACCATCATATTCAAATGGTTGTCCCATTCGGAGTTCGGCGAGTTTCTTTGGTTCAGGGTTGGTCGGAGCCATTTCTGGTGGTTCTTGTTTCGGGGTTTGTGCGGGTGTCGGAGTCTGGGTCTGTCTGGGGGGTTCTGGTTCTGTTTCCGATTCTTCTTCGGGTTCTTGTTCTGGTTCTGATTCTGGTTCGAGGTCTGGCTGTGGTTCTGGTTCTGGGTTCTTTACTTCTTCGGTGAAGTAGGCACTGCTAAGGTAGTCGCCAAATCGATATTGTCGCGGGTCTTCGTCTTTCGGTACCAAATGTCTCCAACGGTTTGTCTTAAGGTCGAATTCTGAGTAAGTACCGTCGTCAAGTTGTACTACTCTCTCTGTCCCGGTGGGAGTTGAGGCGTTTGGCGGTCTTGAGGGAGACGTGGTTCCGGTCGGTTCTGCAAGGGTAGTTGACCTCTTGCAGTCGGGTGGTTTGGTGGTTGTGGCCTACGCTTGCGATGAGCGGGCTATCAGATGAGCTTGACCTTTTGTTAAGCTAGTATCGCTACGTGCTCAACCAAGTATCAAGAGTTCAGCTGCTTAGTCCTCTACCAGCCTTTGTAGAGACGAGCGAGAGTAATCGAGCGAGTCGAAGTTAAAGCAAATAGCGATGTATAGGCTTTTAGGTCAAGCTGGGGAAGCAAGACCGAAAGCGTGAAAGTATTTATACATGAAGAGTAGGGCTAAGGGTTGGGCATTGCGCAGCAATGCTAAGTAAGCAAAAGTAAGTATGACTCGGAGTGAGTCAGAGTAAGAGTCACGACGAGTCATGGTAAGTAAATATAGTACAAGTATCTCACGATCGTGAGAATACTGAGTAATCATAGCTAAAGGGATGAGTAATGCGCAGCAGTACTGAGTAATTGTATAAACGTAAGCGGGGCGGGGATAGTAATGGTAGATGAGTAAAAGGAAAAAGAGTCCGGGTGCGTATCCAAGGTAACTGTAACAGAAGTACGCGTTTTCGGGCCCGGGGTGCGTGCCCATATCTCCAAGTCCGGAGGGCGAAGAAAAGAAAAGCTTCAAAGTGGTCCCAGGCTCCACTTCCAGGAACTGGTGGCGGAGTTGGAGGAAGGAGCCCAGTACTCGTAATTGGTTGGATTCGCGGAGAGTGGTGAATGTGGGTTCTTAGGTGGCAAGGGACGCGGCCAGGGAAGGTGGTGAGATGAGAGGTGACTTTGACTCCAACTTGGGGGGAGTTGCGTAAATTAGGATGGGGAGGAGGAGGAGCATTGGGTTGTTCTTGTTCTTGTTTCGCCTTCTCTCCTCGGCAACTTCGAGTTGAAGGAGGGAGTGCATGCCCGTTCGTCATGAACCCACTCATCACCACCTTCTTGATAGCTTAGACACATCTGCCTCGACATTAGCGTGGTTGATGGTAGCGGCGGTGAGCGAAGTTCGGGGTTCGCCAATGTCGTCTCGGAAGATTTTGGCGAGGTCGGTTTACATCCGAACAGGACCTACGAACAGGTTAGCTAAGTGTATCATGAGTGAGTTTGAAAGGAAACATTACGCCAGTAGTAGTGTACATTCAAGCAAAAGGTGCGGTGGAAAGCATACAATCAAGGTTGAATGCTCTTCGCTGGTACGGAAGCTGGAGCTATGTCGTCGTCTATACGGCTAGATATCAGTGAGGAAGCCGAAGTTGGCGAGGATTGTCCGGATTGTCTAGTAGAGAAGGATGGTCCGGGGAGGGTGCTTGAGAGGGAGAAAAGACTTAAAATGGGATGTGGAAGAAATGGTGCCAGTGGAGGACGAGGATTGTTGGTCGTTGGAGGTGTAGTCATCCCAGAGCAAGGTTGGGGTGGGTTTGTGTTTGAAGTTTCCTAAGAATTACATCCAGCATAAGCATGAAGCTTCCGAGGGGGTATACAAAGGACAAAGGATGAAAGAAAGGACGTACGTCGATTTGGAACCCTCTGCGCCAATTCCATGAGATCGCTGGATGGCTGGGAGTTCTGCCATGAGACGACGTCGACTTGAGGTTGAGAAGACTCGAAGCTGAAGCCTTCCATGAATGAATCTTCTTCATCGTAGTCCATATCCATGTCCACGTCGGTGTTTGTGTTTTCGTCAAAACTCATTGAAAGCTGGGTATTTATAGGCATTTTGGACTGGTTGACGAAGAAAGGAATGTTGCCTTGATGATTCCTTTGTTTCTTTTAGTAAAAGAGCCTGCTAAATCTAAGAAGTAGAATGGTTTGAGTGGGGAAATAACAAAGGGCTTGGTATGTTGACGTACAGGTTCAAAGAGTCGCGGAAATTTCGCCTCGAGTTCTTAGTTCAACACGGAACCCTGATTGCACGTGTGCACTTGCAGTAACATCTGTCTCTCTTTGTATTATCTAAAACTCGTTACTTAAACGAGATATGTAGAGTTTCGAGACTATGAAAAGACGAGGGACATGGGGAAGATTGGATGCGATTGACCTGGACCAACTTCAAAGGCTGGATGGAATCTTCGGACCGCGTCTCTCAACTTGTCACGCTTCGTTACGTGATCACGTCGTGTGACATTTCCTTTTTAATTTCTTTCATTTTCTCCTTGGTTTTTCTTTGAATTAAATCGACCACCGTTCTTGTCAGTTTGGGGAGCAGACGCTAAGAAAGGGCTAGAGCTGGAGGTTACTATGATGACTATTTGAAGCTACGAACAAATGACGATAACAGGTGCAGAGGAATGGCCAATTTCAATGCCATGGACTCTTGGGGTGCAATCGAGGCTGGACTAGAAAATATTCTAGGTCGTGCCCACAGATGGTGAGTATCTCAACTTTTCGATTACAGCTGTAACTCATTTGCAAACGATTCATTATTTCCAGCCGCTAGGCCGACGACAAGCACTGTACAGTCTTTCGTCCAAACAATGATTCATCATGATTGACAAACAGGCGCCCAAACGTCAATCAGAATCGCATTGCAGTGCCTGCCAGTGCTTGCGCCGTTTCTCCTCACTTCCATCTTGTGGGCTCTTTGTGAGTACATATTCTACGTCTCGATCGAAAAATTCTTACTTATCTTCCCCCAAGGAGCATTAGGCATGTCCTATGTGCTGCTGCTAATCGGCTTGATGACCCTCTTTGGGTATCTCTTCTGGTGGCCCCAATGGCGCCTAAACTATCGAGAGAACCTACCCTCTCCAAACCTCGCAAACGAAACCTCCAATGCAAGATCAAATTCTACCAACGAAGATACCTCGTCAGAGCTACAACCTGCAGATGATGTTTCCGACCTTGGCCGACAGCTATGTCCACCGGACGACTTACACCAGCCCGAGGAGGATAGGCGCCTTCTGCAAGAATTCGCGTGGTCGTCGTATAAAGTTTTGCCTCCTGTGATGAGGCCAGGTGTGGAACTGATCGTGTTGAGGAGCCTGCTTCCGAACCCCGATGACATTTCGTACGACGTCTGTTCAGCATGCCTGCAAACGCATGAGGATGTTCGGGCGCTTCTTCTGGAGGGTTGGGAGAAGGGGACGTTTAGAGCTTTACGCAGTAATCGTGAGTATCGCCTGCAATGCTTTGACCTACATGGACTTACCGGGGGTTCTTTCAGCGACATTTCTTTCGCTAGCCAACCCTCTGGTTTCTAGCATGGATAACACAGCAACTCGATCCTCCCAAGAGCTGGAAGATAATACCCCTCCTGAGCAGCCTGGTGCAACTGGATCTGAAACTGCTTCTTGTGAGTATCGTCGTTTAAGCACACACATGAAAAAATGCTCATCTATCTGTGCATCCCCAGTGCCAAGTGCAATTGCTTGCGAAGTCCCAGAATATGCTTCAGTGGCTGTGGCAGAGGTGACCGGTGGACACAATGAAGGTGAAATAAACGAGGAGGACCACGATCAGAACGAAGGAATCATTGCCTCGCATGCCTCCACCGCTGGGACAACAGGAGAGATCAAGAACATCGTGCTGGATATCCAGGGGAGTGATTTCGTTGCAGGTGGAGACATTTACAACGTTGCTGGAGATGTATGGTGTATCACCTGTAAGTGATGTTCTAACATCCATGTCATGATCATGATCATTGCTAACGATTGTTTGATTGTAGATTCAAGTGGGTATTTATCCCCAGAGATTGCGGACACATCGCTCACCTCGATACAGATAATGATCATTCTGTGGCCGAATGGTTCTTTCCTGTTGACTATCGAGTCACGCACAATGAGATTTTCAAGAAACGGTCCAAGAACACTGGCGGTTGGTTGCTTCGCTCGAAGACGTATCGCGAATGGTGCACATCCCCTCAGCAAAGAATCATGTGGTGTCCTGGTATCCGTACGTGCTGCCATACCTAATGATAGGCACCATACTAACAATCTCATTCTAGCTGGCGTCGGCAAAACGGTCATGGCGTAAGTTTCCATCGCATTGCAGTTTCTTTGTTTCTCACTGACTTGTGATTCGTCAGCTCCCTCATCGTGGATCACCTCCGGACCTTTGACGATACCAAAACCTTCATCGGCGTCATATACTTCAACTACAAGCTCCGAGATCAGCAAAGCAAACTGGCCATCCTCCAGGCCCTTTGCAGGCAGGTGTTCGAATTCTGTCAACACCCCGCCTTACAAAGCCTCTACGACTCGCGTACGAAGTGGAAATCACCGCTTGAGGAGCCCAAACTTTTGTCGGCTCTACTCACTGCCCTCCAGGACTATCAACGCTGCTACATTGTCCTGGATGCGCTTGACGAATATACTGCACTCTATAGTGACAAGCAGGCCCGCGAGATCGTCGAAACCATCGTATCTCTCGGAGAGAACATAAAGCTTCTCGTAACTTCACGCGTTCTTGGAGAGATGAAGGCAACATTCAAGGACCTTAGGGCTAGCAGAGAGGAGATCATTGCTGATGACAAGGATATGGGGGTATATCTGGTGGAAAGGATTGACACCTTGAAATCCAAACTCGACTTTGGGGTATCGGACGAGTTTTCCAAGCTTATCGTTCACAAGGTCATACGGGCTGCGAAAGGGCGGTAAGTTACTTTTCCCTCTCCGTCCATTCAGATCTCTGATGGCTTAATATTAGGTTTCTTGTTGCAGAGCTGGGCATGAATTTACTAGCTGAACAGCTCAATCTTGGGGATCTTGAAGATGCTCTCGAAAACCTGCCTCACAAGATCGACGAAACCTACAACCGCGTCATGGAGCTCATCAAAAACTATTCTGGACCTCAAAGGGAACTCGCGATGAAGGCGTTGATGTGGGTTGCTTATGCGTGTCGACCTCTTTCGGTCGGGGAACTTCGACATGCGCTCGCTACAAAGAATGGCAGAAAAGAGACGCATAAATATGTTACCCCGCTATCAAGAATCACGGGCCTCTGTGCTGGACTTGTGGTTGTGAAAGATAAAGTATGGGACACCCAGCCTGATGATGAGAGGATTGTACAATTCGTTCGTGAGTAATGCATTCATGGAATCGGAGTGCATAATTATGATCGGCATTGTCAGATTTCACGACCCAAGAATTCTTTCAGCAGTTCCAATCAAAATACTTCCTTGATGCGCATAATGGGATGCTTTCAACATGCATTGAATACCTCTCGATCGCGGGTGATCATACACTTGCAGCGGACCTCAACCGGGGGGAACCGCGCTGGGTTCTTGATCAAAGAGGCCGCCTTCCCTTCTATAATTATGCGGCATTGAACTGGGGCTACCATGCAGATACACATCATAAACCCCTCCCTGCGGTTCTTGAATTCCTACGGAGGAGTGATCGACCTGTACTGCTCAGCTGCAACTATATACTGGCAGAATGGAAGGATGGGACGATAGGAAAAGATAGGCCTGATATATTCCTGGCAGCGTATCATGATCAAGCCAACGCCCTGCCAGCTCTATTAGAGGGGACAAATGACATTCCCCGCACGGCGTTACAAAGAACACCAATGCACTATGCGGCCATGGCCGGCCGGACAAACGCTATGACGCAGATACTAGAATGGTCAAAATCAAGCCATAGCAACGACAATCCTGCCGGCGGGGATACCCCCATGGAATCCAGGATAGGAAACAAACGAGTCTCTGAAGGCAGGACACCTATCAGCTACGCGGCTGAGCGCGGCCAGGAATCAGCTGTCAAGATGCTCATTGAGCATGGAGGTGTCGACGTGGACTCAAAGGACAACCA